>CM038716.1:30070051-30670051 GCA_021613375.1 Megaleporinus macrocephalus
ACAGCATATTATTATGGGGCGGGGGGGTGGGGGGGAAATGCCAGCGTACAGTTGATTAAAGTTGAAGACGGTGGGATCGGCGGCATCCTTTTTTTTCCCTCCTTTTTGTTTCCTCTGCCTTTTTTTCTCTGTTTTCCGAGATGGCAGTGCAAGAATTAAAAGCCTATTTTAATGGATGTTGACAAGAAGTGAACTAACAGAAGCCCAAGCAGAGGATTTGCTTGAAAAGATTCAATCAGATGTGTTTGCTGGGATTAATTGTGGGTGGGTGGAGGGAGGAGGGGTCTGCGCGTGGGATCTGAATGGGCCGATTGTTTCTGGGGTCACCTGTGCTGATTCTCTCTGTCAGTCTGAGCGATAGTTTGGAAATGTCTCTTGAGTGATGTGGGACTGTATTCTCTATCCAGCCTTTAGGCAGAAGAGCAGTGTTTACACATATGAGGGTAAAAGGTGCAGGAGATGGAATCTTCTCTGAACCCTTTGGGAAAGTATGTGTAGACCAGTTTGTGGGGTGAATTTAGGGGGCTGGAATCATATATATATATTTTATTCCTATATGAATTATTAATATGCTACTGCATGAACAGAATACACATTTTGGTTTGTTAATTTCAGAACTATATGTGGACATATGCTCATTCAACATTTCTACTGAAATAAAAGGTATAATTAGGAAGTTGGTTCTTTCTTTGCTGCAGGAACATCCTCTACTCTTATGGGAATACTTCACACTAGACATAGGAACATTGCTGTTAGGATCTGAGTGCATTTAGCAAAAAGAATATCAATGAGGTCAGGTACTGATGGATGATTAGTTCTTTATCACTGCGGTTCATCCCAGAGGTATTGGATGGAGCTCCATCACTCCAGAGAACACTGCACCCCAATGCTGGGGGGGGTTTATATCCCTCTAGACAAAGCTTGGCATTGTTGTCGGCAAGCTTAAACTCATGTGCGCCTACAGTATCATAATATTCACAATGCCTTTCTATGAAGATGGGCAATCTGTGTGTGTACTATTAAACCCCTGTATCAATTATCAGTAGCTGGTGGTGATCTTCAGCAAGGTATGAATGATGGGCACAAACCATACTGTGGCCAAAAACTTGTTTGGTACTTCTCAATGCAGCAACTCAAGAACCCTCTGGTGGACACTGATGGCAAATGGGCACCCATGCCAGAAGCACTATCCAGAACGAGGGTGGAGTTTGAAGAAGCCATGGAAAAAGACTTGCAGTTAACTTCAAAGTGGTTCTCAGCAACCTGAGGAGTGATGATGACTAGCTTTGCACAAGCTGTACTCAGCAAAGTTGGAGAAACTCTGACTGGCAGCTCAGGGTGGAGGTCCAATATATTTATGAAACGGAGACTGCAGAGTATGAACCAATTACTGGAGATTGTTGGGAGGCGTGGAGGTATGCCAACCCAGTCTACATGTGTTTGGTGGACTTGGAGAAGACTTACAACCACATTCCCTAAGATATTCTGTGGGAGGTCCTCTAAGAGTAGGGGGTGCCAGGATGACGATTACAGGTGTGGTTTCTTTATGTCCAGTGTGAGAGCTGTGTCTGTACACTTAGTAAATTAGGCTCATTCACTGTAGGCGTTAGACTCTTCCAAGGTTGCACTTTGTCTCCACTCCTGTTTGTGATATTCAAGCACAGGATATATAAATGTGTATGTATGTTGGGGGAGGGGGGCGGAGAAGGGTGGGGGCACGGTAAAGGCCAGAGGGCCGGGTCAGCCATTTGGAGTTCTGCTCACCCACAAAAGTTCCTCAGGAGTGTGGGTAAAGTGGGATTTGTAGTGGGGAGTGCATGCGCAGCAAATTGGCAGCTACATCAAATTATTCCCGTATTAAGGCCTTCGCGTGGCATAATCCACTGCAGACCCCGCTGCCCCTCCCCCAACTTGTAACTTTTGTCAACGTAAACTGCAGATTTCATGCTCTGCCATTAATCTGTCGGATTATGGGTGCAGTTCAGGAGGACTTAGATTTTAATGAATTCCTCTCTTGGCTTAACTTAGAGGGGGGAGTTGGAAGGGGGCCCCTGTTGAACACAGGTTAGTGCCTTTTTTACCTCACCTCCTCCTCAATGCATGAGTGTGTTTATGCGCATACACATGCGTGTTTTGTGTATTTTGATACATATTTTGTTACATATGATCATTTTTGTTTTATTTCTTGCATCTTTTATTAAGCTTTGTCGGTGTCAAGCTTTTAAAATGAAATTATATATTAAATGTGTTATATATGGTCAGGTTAATATCTTTGGACAGTGAACCAATTTCTGTAATGTTGCCTCTGTACACCACCACAATGGATTGAAAATTAAAAAACTGTTAATATTGCATTAGCTTGTTAGGAATTACAGTCATTTTTAGATAGTCCCTCCATATTCACAGCTTCAAAAGTTGACCGATTATCAGTTTAATGAGCTGTTTTTTTTATTATCTCCTAATAGATTGGGAAGATAAAAGGTCTAGAGTTGATTCCAAGTGTTGAATATCGTCTTTGTCCCAAGGAAAATATGTTTTCTCTATTTTGGTCAATTTTCATTTTGTCTGTATAATTTGAACACATCAAGTGTCTTTTAAGTCCTGTGAATGTTTCATGATGAATGTACTAACAGAAATGTTCCAATATCACTTGGAATAAAATCTCTTTACATTGACTTACATTGAAAGATAAGGATGTTTTTGCTCTCTCTTTCTAAAGTTACCATTTTGAAGATACTTGTTTTACTTTGGGTGGCATGATGGTGTAGTGGTCAGCACTGTCGCCTCACAGCAAGACGATCCATTCTGTGTGGAGTGTGTATGTTCTCCCCATGCTTGAGTGGGTTTCCTCCGGATACTCCGGTTTCCTCCCACAGTCCAAATACATGCAGTTAGGTTGATTGGTCACTCTAAAGTGTCCGTAGGTGTGAGTGTGTGAGTGAGTGTTGGCCATGCGATGGACTGGCGAACTGTCCATGGTGTACCCTGCCTTTGCCCGATGACGCTGGGATTGGCTCCAGCGCCTCATGACCCCAACTAGTGGGATTAAGTGGCAGATAATGGATGGATGGATGTTTTACTTTGGACAACATGCATTTGGTAGCTGTTCATGGGATCACTAAATATATAGTCCATAGAGGGGTCAATGCAACTCAAGGAGGTTATCATTAAGCTAACAAAACAAAACAAACCTATCAGAGAGATAGCAGAAACTGTAAGAGCTTAAAAAGATGCTTAAAAAGAAGGAATGCGCTGGCGGTGTCAACAAGGCCTGGAAGAGCATTGATGACATCTAACATGGATAATTGTAGCATTCTTTCTGTGGTGAAGAAAAACCCTCAGAGTCCCACAAACAAGCAGTACCTGAAGGTAGCAAGCATTTTGCAATGTTGATGGATTCCTGACTTCAAGCAATCAATGACCAAAGTGTCCAACTATTAAAATGATCCCTGTATTTACAGTTGTTAGTTTGTCCTATTACTTTTGAGCTTGTGAAAAGAAAGTTTCTAAACGGTTAGTGAGATACTTTTGTTGAACTCCTTGAATTAAAGCATCTTGGCTGTTTGAAATTCACTGCGGTGGTGTACAGAGGCAAAGTTACAAAAAACAGTATCACTGTCCAAATAATTATGAACCTGACTGTAAATAAAGTTGACTTGCCTTGTGTGAATGTAAATGCGTGTGTGTGTGTGTGTGTGTGTATGTCTGTATGAGTGCCCCCTGCTGTCGGCCCCCTCTCGGCTGCTGGAGTGCTGTCACACAGGGAGATGGCGGAGCTCTCCATGGTGCTGACATCTCCTTGCATTGAGATGAGGCTTTTCGGCGCCGCAATAAATTGAATGTCTGGAGAAACGGCATTTGTAAAACAAGACAAATAATGAATTATTGTTACAGCAACCTCTCCACCCCTCCCCACAGCCTCTGTGCATATCTGTATTCTGTTTCTATTTGTTGCCTCACTCTGTCTCTCGCTCTCCCTCTCTCTTGCTCTCTCCATCTATCTGTGTATCTCTCCATCTCTGTCCCTGTACAGCGCCTCTCTATCTGCATGCTGTCACTGTGCTCTGAAGCCTCTGTCGTTCCCTGTTGCTATCTGCTATCTGCGCTAGTACACTGCCCCCTACCACAACCCCCCACCTCCCCCCAACACGTCAGTGCCTGCATTAACTCTCACTGTCTCCGTGTATTGCGCTCTACCACCAAAACAAAACAGTGAAGTAAATGTTATTGTCGTAACAAAGGCTTGTGTCTGTGGCTCTGAGGAACACAGCCACCAGAGTGTTGACCTTTTGATCAGGCATTCGGCAGTTTGCTCCATTGCAGTGCCATCTGTGGTCATGTTCTAAATAACATAGTTGGCCTTGTTGTGCCTGGGTGGGTACAGTGGCTCTTTATTGTGACGCTACCCAGTGCAGGTATCATTAAGCTGACCTAGCAGAATTGGCAGCTAGCATTCTCCTCCAAGCACATAGAGCTGTTGTGTTATTGTGCCTTGGAGGGAATACATGCTAGCTTTCACACTGCAAGCATCAAATGTTGGGAAGATCGTTACCAGCCTGTAGAATTAACAATGATTCAATTGGAGGAAATTGGGTTAAAATATTTAAAATAACATTTACATTATTTAAACAAATTTTCAACATTAGTACAATTCTACCAAAAGAAGTTAACAACAGAACAGCAGTTGTGTTGTTGTAACATACTGTTGCTGGTGTATTTAAATTTTATCTTATTTGAATGTACTGTTTGAACATGGACTTTGTTGCTATGTTCAGACTGCAGACAATTCAGATTTGTTTAACAAATCAGATCTTATAACACGACAGTCCTCTATGTTATATGCACCAACCCCTCTGCCCGGGCAACTGCGTAGTAAATTTCAACACTTTCTGTCACTCTGGATTTTACATTGTGGTTGTTTGTCTTGTTGCAAGTGACACAAAAGACACTCTAAACTCCCATGTGAGCAACCAGTGACTAAGATGCATCTGTAAAAAATGTATTTGGAATAAATTTGCAAAACACATGATTCGATTTGCAAAAGTCAGATTTGATCTGTTTATTTTACTGTCCAGACACAATACTTGGAATTACGCCAAAAATTGGATTTGTACTGGCAGTGTGATAAAGCCTGTGATAAATGAACCAATAGAAATGCTCCAAGCCCATTTTGAGCCAAACCGCTTCACATTACAAGCTAGGATTGTTGCCTTCTCCTGTAAAATGACTGCTTTGGAGATGCATGTTACAGTCATTATAGTTTACTCACTGATTGGCAGCAATTGTGTTCCTGTAGAAAATTTAATTCAGTGCATTTTCCACTGAAATGTACACTATGAAGTTGTAAAGAAAAATGCATTGGCATATTGATGTAATAAAAAACAAACTGTAAGGCAAACAGTCTTAAGGTACCAGAGAAGGAAAACCCAGAGAAGGCGCTCTCTAAGAAATGTCACTTTAGGAGATAATGCAACGTGTGTTGTTTTTCTTCCAAACTCTACCTGAATTCCAACATCAAAACCACATATTCCTCCTGGCTTTGAGGCCGTGCAATGCTGCAGCGTTAAGTGCACGTATCAGGTCCCTCTCACAGCCAGCCGCCGTCTCTGAGCAGCTCCACTGGCCAGCACTGACACCCTGCTGCTCCACACCCAAATCAACGCGGCGAGATATACCGCTGGAGGCCAGCACAAATTTGCATGGAACAAGTCTGACTGCTTAATTCTGCTTTGATCTCCGTTTCCTGAAGAGGGGATTGTGCGCTCCATCCCGTGGAAACACTTTTGTGTAAGTCAGTGTGCTGTACATCATCCGTCCTGTGAAGAATCCCAGGCTTTGCCTCTTCCCACTCGCTCTCTTTCTACTGTGCCTCTGTCGCTCTTCCTCTCTCTCTTTGACTCCAGCAGGCTCTAATGCCTTTTCTTCAAGGACAAGCATCTGCTGCACATCATCTGAATAAGACTTTGAGTCGGCGTGGCCTCCCGGGGCTTAAGTCCACCGAGCTGCTCCTGAAGCCTGTTTTAATGTCTTAACACCAGGCTGCTCTTGTCAATAAATATTAATACTGGAGACCAGATGATTCAGCCTGTCAGACACTTCTTTGGAGCTCCTCCGGCCGGATGGAAAAAGCACTTACGTGAGAATGGGGGTTTTTGTGCTGTTGGTAAGACTATTACATGTTATTCTTTTTTGTGGTTGTATGATGCCACTTTCAATAAAACGGGATATTTGGTGTTAAGCCATGATATTGTCACCAGCTAAAGTAAGAAGTGACTTTTGAATGTTAGTAAAATAGACAAGTTCTATCAAGACAAATCTACATATGCTCTGTGGCTACTTTTTCAGAGTCCTCTACCTTGTAGGTCCGCCTCTCTTGCTGGTGTACAGCTAGACACTGCAGCTCAGTCCTGTGCGGTGAGACAAGATTTCATAACAATAATGTACATCTGTGGTTAACTCATTAATCCTGTGTGCTGCATGCCAGTGAAATCCACCTATAACAAGGTAAGGCCCCCTCTAAAGCCCACTTCAAATTCCTCTAGCACATGCTCATCTAACCTCCAGTAGGTGTTGTGATTTTTTGTATACACACCACAGTGTTTGTTCTATTAACATACTATGTGAGACAGAGGGCCAAGAATGCCGCAGGGCTTGCAGGAAGGTCAGGGCTTTTTGGGACCCCAGCCATATAGGGCCATATAAGGCTGCAACTTCTATTCAGGAACCACTGTCCACCCAAAAGAATTACGACTTGGCCAGGTGTACAAGGGCCGAAGGAGTAGGAAGGTGGGCCTATAAAAGACAATGCAGCGGAGACGTCATTGAGACCAGGGTAGACCAGGGTAGACCAGGGTGTGAGAGCTCAGAGAAACGTCGGTACCGCAGTCCAAAAAATAAAAAGCTTTGGTTTCCCTCTTTATTCTGACAGCAAAAACAAAGTTACGACAGAAGCAATCAATAACTTAGCTAAACTAAGCAAAACAAACTAGCTTATGAAATAGTAACATACTGACATACAACAAGTATGCATGCTTACTTTTTTAGGGGGCCCTTATAGCCATATAAAATTTCACACACTTTGTTCCTATCCTAAAAAAAGCCTATGCTTACACTCCCATTTAGCCTAACGTTATGGTTGTTCCCAGACTATTTCCTAATAAGGTCACCACTGGTTTTGTGAAAACTAGCCACCCAAGTGTGGATGCACAACTTGTGTTAGCTATCTTCTAGTTGTCCCTCATCAGTACAACTTCAGTGATGTGATCAGAAAAGAACCAATGATGATTGAGGCGGAAACTGGATGTTAAAGTAAACACATGGGCTATAGTCAGTCTATAGATGTTTCTAATGAAGTAGCCAGAGAGATTTGCTTTTACATGTTGACACTGAAAAAAACATTTTTCTACACCTTATAGCAGAATGAACTGATAACATTGCAGAGCTGATATCAGTACAAAACTAGGTAAACAATGACATGCTGGTCTGTCGGTCCATGTATGGGGCAACAGTTTTGCCCATCATTTTATTTGAATGCATGTTAATAGTTCTACTAGTTTGCTTTTATTAAAGTTCAGAAGTTCATCTACATTAATGTTTCAGAAAAAAATCGACATCCATTATATTTCACCACTGTGGTCAATGTCAAAGTTCAGAAAATTTAACATGCTATATTAAAAACAATTAATAACCTTGCATCATTCATCTACCTGAGCTGTGATGGTTTGACTAAAAATCTGAGTAGATTAAAAAATAATAATTCCCTAGAATGTAGTTGATCAGTCAATATCTGATCAGTCAAAGCATTTTAGGATTTTAGCATTTTAGTTGATAGCCATGTTGCTTATGTTGGTTATGTAGTTTAAGCTTTGTGATATGCATTTGATAACTTGTTAGATAACACCAGCTGTGTTTTGGCTGATCAACTACATTTGGAGTAAAGAAACTGTATAAATTTAGTTTTGACCAAAGCAAAAATCAAGCAGGATGTTGTAGAACACACTTCTTTAGAGGCACAAAATGGTAGTAATTAGCAATAATAAATGTTCTGTGGAGGCAATATTTACGTTCGCTGTGCTATAAACAGGCTTAGCGTGAAAAAGTGAGTTAACACATAATCGGCGGCATTAGTCAAGTGCACTGTAAAGCCAGAAAGCAGCCTGCAGACTAATGCACTGTACTGCTTAGCGAATTAACCCACCTTTCCACAGCAGCGCACCTGAGAGGGAGTTAGCTGTGCTCTTCAGCAGGGCCAGCAGTGCTGTCCCAGCTCCTCTTTCTGACTCCTCTCTGTGCCAGATTCATTACCACTTGCAGCAGGGGTATTAAGATATGGCGGCATTAACAAAGTTGTCCTGTATCTTAATTGAATCTGCTCCCGCCCAGCAGCATCTGGGTTATGTTTACCTGAAATATAAGCTGCTCGGCACCGGAACATGGGCCCACTGATAAAACACTGGGTTATTCATCCCAATCCTAATCCCGACTGTAATTTGTTCCCGGTGGATGTATCCGCACACCATGTGCTCCTGGCTGGCTTCTGAACTGAGGTGTTTGCAGGTAGGTTAGTATATTTTAGGAGCTGTTTGCTTTTCAGCACTTTCAACTGTGCAGGACTTGATTTAATGTTTCCTCTTTGGACATCTAAGGTCAAGCTTCATTTTGTAATCACCAACATGTCCAAAGAAGACCTCCAGCTCTAAGCTGTTGTTGTCTCTGAAAAAAAAGAATAGCATTAAAACAACAACAACATGAAACATCATGCCATTGCGCTTTGTGGAAACAACAATGTTCTGAAGACAATGTGTTTTTAATTATGTAACATCACCAATGAAGTATAAAAGCATTATGTACAAGCACACTAATACTATTGTGTAGTTATGTAAAAGTCTACTATTAATAATTACTACTTGAACACTAAAATATAGCAACACCAGCTACACTATCTGTAGACTGCCACAACCATAAGAGTACCACACTTAACAAAGCTTGGTGGTTTGCATTTCGGTGTTATGATCCTATCTTATGTCATTACATGCACCATATTACCGTGCATGTACCACATATGTAACAATTAGGGCTGTGCATTGGTGAGGATATAGCAATACAATACAGTGGTTACGGTTCAATACACAATATGAATAAGATGATATATTCTAAATCTATACTAATTTGAAGAAAATTTTGATAGTAGACACAAAATCAACCACTGTCTGCCACAAATCTTTGCATGCAAACTACTAATTAAAAATCAAAACTGTGTTTTTGAGTGTTACACAGTATTACACATAATATTCTGATGCTCAAGTCTAACAGTATGTGTTTACCCAGTAACAATCCTCTTCTTTGGGCTATTTAATGATCTCTGATTTATATAACAAAGTGGTAGAGTCAGAGCAAAAGTTAATATCTCTGGTGTTGTTTTTTTACAGGAAAAGGGAAGAATACACTTGTATTTTGCCCTACCAGTTATTTTATTTAGAGCGATAGTGATTAGTTCTGCAGCCCCTAGGAAATGTTTACATATTGTAAAGGGCAGCTGGAATTTTCAAACATTGTAAAAACCTTAAAAACAGAGAGGAACAGTGATGCCATGTGGGACATGTCGTTCATTTGTCCAGTAGTCAAAAGTAGCTTAGACACACTAAAGGCTAACTACTCTCTGCTGCTGCAGAAGACTATACTTCATTATTCAGGATGTGAAAATAATAATATAAGAACTTATGACTTTTTTTTACCTTTTTAACATTTACCTCTTGAAAACAGACATTAATGTATCTTGTGATTTGCATGTCAGTGTATTTGCCTAAAAATAGAGCTTTCTGAAAGGGTTCTTTGGTGCAGTGCTGTAGTAGAACCACTATTGGTTCCCTAAAGAATCTTTCATGGATGGTTCTTTAAATGACTGGTTCTGTGAATGAGCTTAAAGAATCTTCACAATATGTCGACGCTCTGGACCGAAGTGTAATGGCATATGCACCAGTTTCTGGATATGTGAGCTTAAGCACCTTGCTCAAGGGCACAGCCCGCCAGGACTTGTACCTCCGACCCTGGAGTGTGGCTCTTGGAGACGGGCCTGGACTCTGCTGAGTGTTGGGGTGGGAGTAGCAGTGGGAGGAGGTCCACATGAGGGACATCTCTGGGTCACACGCTCAGGACTGGGCATTTTGTCCTACCATAAGATGGCCTCTGCTCGTCGAGGGCAGCGGTTACTTTTCTCGAGCCAATGGCCAGCTGGATGAGTGCTGTGACACGTGTGTGTGAGGGTGTGTGTGTGTGTGTTTGAGAGAGAGAGAGAGAGAGAGAGAGAGAGAGAGAGAGAGAGAGAGAAAGGTTGAAAGAACCTGCAGTGCCACCCTGCCAGGGAACATTTCAGCCAGCGAGTCCTCATGTGCTTCATAAATCATTCCTCACCAGACACACACACACACACACACACACACACACACACACACACACTCTCTCTCTCTCTCTCTCTCTCTCCCTCTCTTGCATTCTGTCTCTCTCTTTCTCTCATTTTCTCTGTTTATACTTTTTTCCACATTTATTTCTTTTTTATTCTCTTTCTTTCCCCATTTCACTCTTTTCTTTTTCTCTCTCCTCTCTTCTTCTCTTGTTCCTCTTCTTCTACCTCTACTCTCTGTCTCCCGTGATCCTTTCAGTTTCTCCTCTTTCTCTTCTTCTTTTATCAATCTCTCTGTTCCTCTCTCTCTGCTTCTCTATACTATTTCTCTGTTTCTCTACATCTCTTCCACTACCATGTCTTTTTCTTCTTTCCTCCCCTCTCTACTCTCTTTGTCCTTTACCTCACCCTTTCTCTCTCTTTCTCTACTTTTATCATCGTATCTCTCTCTTCCCTTTTCTCTCTCTCAATCCTCTCTTAAACTGTATCTCTACCTCCTCATCACATCTCACCATTTCTCTCTCTCTTCTCGTCCCTCTACTCCTTTCACTGTGTACCCTTTCCCTCTCTCTCTCTCTCTCTCCCTCTCTCTCTCTCTCTCTCTCTCTCTCTCTCTCTCTCTCTCTCTCCATATCTGCCGTTAGAAGCCACCTCACTTGTTTAAGGTGCCAGGAGTTCCTGTCTGAGCATGAGTGTCTGTCTGTGTCTGTCTGTGTGTGTGTATGTGTGTGATGTCACGGCTGTGGTCCTGTCCCCCTGGCACTGCCGCTCCCTCTGCCCTGCTTCTCTTAGAACAGATGCCGCGAGTGTGGCGTGCGCGCGCAGGGGGAGTGGGTTAATTGGGGTAGTAGTGGGGGTTAATTTCAATTAAAATTTCAACTAATGGAGGTCAGGCGAGTGCCTGCAAACACCTGATTAAAACAAATGGTCCTGCCAGTCAAAACTTTATCTTGGTCACCCCCCGGCGGAGTGTCCCGGTATAGAGGAGGGGAGGATGAAGAAGAAATGGGCTGAGGAATATAAGTGAGGGGGGGGCACTCACTTGGGGACACTTGTTAGCATAGCATCTGGTGGGAAAGAAGAGAAAGACTGTGTTTGTGTGTGAAGGGACGATGTTTGCACTCTTCTCCTTCTCCCATGGCAGGCTTGCTGTGCTGGCTGCTGCTGCCATGCTCCTCCATGCATGCCACAGCAGCTTCTAACATCTGGCAGGGCCCTGGAGGAGAGCCCCCCCGCCGACGCTAAATATGGCGCTGGGTTAGCCCGGCGCTAACTAATCACTTAGCCGGTGTCTGCCAGCCACGCCGCACGCTCCAACCCACCGTGCTCCAGACAGCTGCAGCGCCGCCAGCCATTCTCCTTCTCCAACTCACTTACACTCACTTTACCATCAGCTCAGTCTCACCCTCACGCTTGGTGTTCACTCATGTTTCCAGCTCTATCCAGGGTCATATTTCTCTTCTGAAGACAATCGGCCTGTTCCAGTTCTGCCATAAGCCCTGCAGTCCTCCAACGTATCAGCACAGTGGTGACGTCAACAACTTGACCTTGCACACCTGATCCTGTTAATCAGGGACCTTTGAAGAGATCGTAATTCTGCCTCAAGTTCTGCAGTCCTTCTACAAGTCGGCTGTAGATAGATAAGATAGAGATGTAATATGTTAACTTTTCTACTAGACTTTTTTAAGGTGCCATAGGATGGAAAACTGAATTTTTGAGTTTTTTTCTGAGTTTTCTCTTCCTTCATATACAAATCCTGTATATGCAAGAGAGGTCAGAAAAAATGGGCTTACTCTAAAATCCCAAACTATTACATAACAATCTTGATTCATTAATATTTACCCCCCTACAATTTACATATACCAGCTGACATTGCAGCCCAGCTGATAAAAGAGCAACAGTGATGAAAACAGGAGACTGTTTAAAAACATACTGTTCCAGGTTCATACCCTTCCCAAGGAACAGAGCTGTCTACAGGTATGGTTCATGTTCGTTTTTAAATGAGGCTGAAGTTTCTTCCTATCTGCAAGCCTCTCAAGCAAAGTGTTCTATTCCACCTTCAATGCTGCAGCATTGTTTAATGTGAAACGGAAAATGCATAAAACAAGCCGGAGGTTACATTAACATTCATTCATTTTATCTTCCTGCCTGTGTCTACTTCAACATGTTGCTTCTGTGTGGTTCATTACAGTGTCTCACTGTAAACCAGCCAATCAGAGCTCAACAAATTATGAGTTTACTAAAAACATCTGATCGAAGTCACTTACCTTCTATGTAATACAAATCTCAAACCTGTAGCCTCTTTCTACAGGCTGTTCTGCTGGTGGGATAAAAATTCTCTTAGGTATATTTAATGTATTCAATTTAAAAAATCCTGTAACTGTGTGAGCAGATTAGATAGGGCACTGTTTCTTCTTTGTTAGTAAAATGTTGTGACTGTGTTGAGCTGAGTCTCATCACCTTTTCATATATAATGTAGGGTTCCATAGTCCACTTGTATCTGCTTTTGAAAGGACAAACTGAGGGTTTTCATATTTGTTACATGGCTAGCACTCAACATTAATTGTTGGCTAACTAACTTGAAATGAAGGGAAGAGTAAAAAAAGTATTTTAGAAAAATGGAAAACTGCCACATGTAAAACTTTACCCCCTTACCTTTTCTTATAGAACGTGGGGTTCCGTAGTCTAGTTTAATCTGCTTTTGAAAATGGGCACCATATGTGATGAAGAAGAGGACAAACTAACGATTTCATGTTTGTTAATTGTTGATCAATTAATATGAGGCCATGCATTAGTTAACATTAAAAAATACCTTAACATACCTTAACAATGGTTAGCTATTGTTAAGTAAACATGTAACAACTGCATTACATAATGTTGTTTACATATATATTAACATAAAGTAATGCATTTGGTAACATGAACAACAACTGAGGTACTAAATTAACAATAAGTTAATAGTTGTTGTTAAGTAAACAACTTTTCATCTTGCTCCTGTAATGACATATAAGCAGTTATAAGCACTAACATGTTTTATTTACTCACTTCCATTTACTGATGTAATATTTCTTACTGTTTACTGTACTTTCACTGTACTTCTGCCTACCACTTGACCCTCAGTTCCAGTTCAGTCACTAATGTTTGGTTGTTGGAGTTTCATTGTGTCATTTTGCTGAAAAATCTTGGTGAAATGTTAAATATGTTCCCCTTTTTAAAAAGTTAAGAAAGAAATGAATTGAACCCTCTTTTTACTGTTTTTTATGTTATTACGTTACACGTACTTATGTTTGTCAGTCAGTTTAAAACAAATTTACTTTATGATTGGACGTAGACTGTCTCACAAGAAATTCTGGTGTAGAGTCTGACTGTAAGTTTTTTTTCAGTGTTTAACTTCCAATAGTTAAAAAAAAAAACTGTCTATGTAGTCTATGCAGTTCAAAACATGTCTGTAGACTGGCTTGTGTGGGCATGTACATGTGGGAGACATGGCAATGCAGAGCGCAAACACACGCAGGCTTAAAGAAGTGCTGCTGTAACAGAGACTTTAAACGAGCAGTGTGTAAGAAACTGAAAAAACCCACCTCAATCTAGAAGAAATGAGTTCAGCATTAAGCTTGATCCCTTAACTTGCCAAGAGCATCTCTTGATTTGCTGTTATTTATATCACTTCTTTTGTTTGTTGATAAACATTGATTCCTGACCGGGAGCAGGACCTTCAACATGTTTGACAAGAGGTTAGAATACGCTGTCTGGGCAGCAGTGCTACTACTTCATCCTCTGGTGTTGGACTTTTTCGATTCATCACTCATGTGTGGTGACTCACTATCGCCTCTTGAGGTACAAAGTGATATTACAGGAGTCAGGAGAAGCAGCAGAGCTGGCTAGCATGCTAACTTCAGTAAATATATTGCTACAAAAGTATACATAGATGACATTTCTTGACATTCTATGAATAATTTTGATACAATTTTAATGGTTTAAACCAGAACAACACAAATTGCTCTTTTACATGTAAATTAATTGTGTGTTGTAGACTTATCCACGGCGCTGTGTTGGGCTGGTGGTTAGTTAATGGGTTTGCTAGAAATTACCTGCCTGCTATCCCAGCCGATCAGTAGTGCTAAGCAACGGTTCTCCCCTGCTGCTCATGTTCAGCAAAAGAGCTTTCGATTCTAAAGGACTTTGTTCCCTAACCTATACCAACTTCACAACACAGTGCATAAATCATCATTGACTAAAATAATTGGACTAGACAAGTGAACTTTTGACTGGTAGTGTCCGGCTGCTGCAGTCAGTGAATAGATCTTACAGGGCTTTAAAGTTTGCACTGGATCTGTGAGGGATGTGTATATGTGTGAGAGTGTATAAGTCAGTCAGGCTGGTGTGTGTACCTCAGGGTTGACGTGCCTGTGTGTGTGTGTGACGGTGGTGTTTTGGTCCCTGCAGTGTGCTGTGGTAGAAGCCCATGCTTTATTGTGCTTGGCCCCCGGGCAACCCTGTTTACTGAGCCTGCCGCACAGCAGCTTTACAATGGCGCAGATGTGTGTAGCGGCGGATTTGGAGCTTGTATTTAGCTGCCAGGAGTGACGGTGATGAAGTAGCAGTGATAAACTGATAGATTGGCTGCTAGCGAGATTTTGGGAGCGGGTCAGATAAACATGGCCGAGGAAAAGCGCTTGGTGTTCTGGTGATAATAAACTTGTCGTTCGTCAGGTGCATTAGACTCCAGACCTGAGGAAACTGTCGGAAGGGGGGGGGGACAAAATGGGGGATGGGAGGAGAGAGACAGAGAGAGAGAGAGAGAGAGAGAGAGAGAATGGGTTTTAGCCATGGAATAGCTTTCCTGCCATTTGGAATTACATCAGGCTGCCACCTCAAGGTTTTAAGGCTAGCCCTGAAGACTGATGGGATTTCAGATTGTTGACTCACAAATCATTAGCTGATGTCACTGTACGCTGGAGATATGTGGTGGAAGCCTCTCTCCTGCAACGTAAATGAGCTGTGTGTGAGTCCACAGTCTGTTTTAGAGACACACATCTTTATATAGAAAAGAAATATTCAAGACCTATTCCAGTTTTCCAAATCACCAAGGCGTCTCCTCCCGCATATCAGCCGCATTGTGCACTCGTTTTCTGTTCGATTCTCTTATCGTAGGCCATGTATTGTATTTTGTCAAGAAAGCACAGTAAATCGTTAATGGGTTAGACAGGGAGGTATATAGCTTCATCCCAACGTGCCTGCATTTCTGACACTGGGCTATGTGAAAGCCGGCAGAGGTGAGAGGCAACACCTTTTCCTTTTTCTTAAAGCCTCTTAAACAAAAACAAAAGGATCATAGATGCATACTTCACCTCTCCGCCCACCCTACACTCCCCCCCTAGCCCCATAGGCCACCGCAGCTCTGATTTCCTCTCAGATAGTGGAACTAATCCAAGGCACGATCTCTTCTGTGCCGAGGGAAGACTGTCATGCGTCTGAAGAGGCAAAATGGAGAACAGGCATGTGAAATCAGCTTTATGCCTACCTGTGTCGAGGGAGACTAAGACTGAAACATAGTATCTGTACATTAAAGCAGTCTTTCAACTCAAGCTTCCAACTGTCCTGGAGTTTCATGCACTCACCGCCTCAAGAGACAACTAATTCAACTACTAATCCAACTATTCAGTTAATTGACCTGTCTATACTATGCAGTCTAGCAGCTGTTGTACAAGCTAAAACCTAAATTTAGTAAATTATTAATCTCAGATGAGCTTTGTTTTGTATGCCTGTGAAAATTAAACACTCATGAAGAATTTGATGCCATGTTTAAGGGAGACAACATGAAGATGGTGGCAGATTTGTTGTTGTTTCCATTCTGACTAGATTCATTTTCCTTCTGGCTCAGTAACATAACATTTTATGCCATAATCTCTAAGACCATTTCTACAGTTTCTCCTTGTTCTGAATAGACCTTTTCCACAGCATTCCATACAGCTTGTCCAGCCTCAACACTTTCTGTGAAAGGCAGCATTTGTGGGGGGCCAAGTATCAAGCCATTCATACGTTGCATTGAAATCATACAGATTGCACTAGAGCATCCCTGGAGCAAGGAAGACATTACTGTATGAGGTGGAACTGGCAGCCAGAGCAACTGACCTGGTCCTTCATCGGCTTTTGACCCTTGAAAATAGTTTGCCTCCCTCCATGAAAGAGAGGAGTGGTGAAGCAGGTGGAAGGCAAATGCTTGACTGACACTTTTTACTGTCCAGCATAGTTTCTGAGACTGTTCAAGTTGACTTGTTGAATTCATTTCTCAATAGGGGGCAGTATATGAGTAGAAAGGTGTCCACTCATATCATAAGAAACAAGGGAATGCACAGCCCCTGTATATTAATGTAAGCAGTAACAGCTGTTTTCGTATCACAGTGATTCTTACTGGGAGCAGCTGGCTGTGTTTAATCTTCTTTTCATTGGTTACCTGTCTTTATATGATCTAACCAGGAGTGGGACCTTCAACATGATTGTCAAGAGACTCAATGCTGCAGTGATTGCTATCACCTCTTGAGGGATAAAGTGGTATTACAAGACAGGACAGACTGAGGCTAGCTGTTTAGCATGATAACACATTAGATGTCTCTGCAATACATACCGTTAAAATGTACTTCTTCATGTTCTGTTGATAATTTAGTTCATTTTGGAATGTTTTAAACTCATTTTTGAAAGTTAATTTTAAACTAGCAGACACTGTATAATATACATATCGTCGCTGTCCAATGAAAAACATATATCTTCATTATTGTCGATTTTGATCTACATCATTTGAACACACCAATGGTTGTTTACATTGCGTGGAAATTTTATGATAAATGGACCAATAGAAGTGCTCCAAAATAGCTTGGAAAAAAATCTGGTTCCATTAACTTTCATTAAAATTAAAGCAAGTTTTTGTTCTTTTCTGTAAAGTTGCAATTTTTCAGATACTTGTTTTTCATTGGACAGCAACAATATGTAATATAAGTTATTTGATAACAGCAGGAGAATATTCAGTCACAAAATATTCATAACAAACCGTCGAAAAACACAGACAACTCAAGACATCCTAACGTGATTGCTGGTTTTCTTTATACACATTTACTATATTCTCTACTCATGCATGCTAAGCTAGTCCTGTGTTTCTGCCACAGCAATGTCTGCTTCTTTAAAACCCATGGTACATTCACCACACACTACCCATGCAATTCCATTTGTCATGTTCCTGTTGTGGACTTCGCCTACATCCTGTAATACAGTGACAAATTAATAGTGCTGATTACAATTCATAGACTACAGTCGAGTGCAGTACGTATATACAAAGTAAACAAGTGAGGTTCATTTGTTGGCTGCGCCAGCACCAGAGGAGTTCCTGTATGTATAATTAAAACGCGCATGCTGCCACTCAGGGTGAGAAAGAACATTCTGCTCCTGTTCCCATGAGCAAGAATTGCTCTTTTAATTTTGCCGTCTGAAAGGTCAGAGGCAGTGTTCTCGTTTTCCTCTTTAATTGATTCTTTAAATGCAACTCAGCGAGCGATGAAAAGATGGAGAGGCAGCGCTGATTCGGTTCCTCCAGCTGCAAAGGTAAAAGTTGAATGAGTGCCTGTTTAGCATTGCATGGCCGTTTTCTATTGTCCAGCTGCTCCGGCTTTTAGAGCATGTGCTCTGTTTCTTGACTATTGGTCAGGAACAAAAGCAGCTCTGTTCAGTTCGCTACCTAGAGGCAAGGGTGAGTCAAGGGCCATGACTACAACCGAGATTTATTGTGTTGGATGTATACACATGTAGTTATAATACAAATAAGCATGTGGTGCTGCTGGACTTGCCATGTACAGGGAACCTTAACTCCACGACCTCGACTCTTAAGTTCATGTCTTACATCAACAGTTTTGTCTTTGTGTAGTTAATGTTAGCCCTAATTATGTAACACCTTTTCTCTCTAAAAAATTGGGACAATGTTCAAAATGTAAACAAAAACTGAATATTTACAGACCGTTACAGTGCCTGTTGCTAAATCACCAAATTTCAAATCTAAAATGTGCAAATATAATATAAAAAATAACTACAATTTCTGTATTTCAACATTTAAAATCTTGTTTTTGTACTGTTTCCAATTAAATATAGGATTTAAATGACTTTGCACAGATACCTGACTTTGGAAACACGGTTGTAGCTTTCAAGCCTAAGATTATTCTGAAACCACTGCACCACTTACTGCACCACTTTCTTTCTTTAGCTCAGTGCAACAACAGCATTTACCGCACTCTTCTCCACTGTGTGCTGCCAGGAAGTTCTTTCTCTTTGCATGGTGAGTGAGCAGCCTCCATATCCATCTGTTTACTGCACACCAAATGTTTGTGAACTGTTATTGCCATTAATTTGGCTTTTACGGCGTCTCTGTGCCACAGAGGTTTATTCAAACGGATAAAATGCGAAGAAGTCAATGTGTCCTTGAAGTATCGTAATAAAGCTGCCTTTTGCCTGTTAGTAATAAGCCTTGGAGTTTTAAACCGCAGACAGCGGTCTGGAAAAAAAGATTAAATTATACCATGGTGTGATTGAAATTTGCGCATGGCACTCACAGTATGAACCTCCTCTCTCCATTTCACAGAGCTTTTAGAGAGGTCCTTAAGATCAGGAGTGGAAGTTCCTCGCCGGCACGTGAGCCAGGCGACGTAAAGGATGACGGTTAGAGAGAAACAGATTAATAACGTTGATCAGGCATGCTCCCCACTCCACGCTGCTATTGACCCGCTCCTCAACCCTCCATCTCCTCTTATCAGATGGCCATTCCTCAGCAGCGTCAAAGCCTCTGCCACGGCCTCGGCCCACTCCAATTACTCATGGTCCAAGCGGTGCCAAGTCTACAGTGTGCGCTGTACAGTACATAAAGCAGGCCACAAAGCCCTCTCACCCCGCCGAAAATAAACACGCTCAGAAATGAACTGCCCGCGAACTGGCGTTGCCTTCCATCGGCAAATATTTGGGGGGGTGGGGGCTTATGAGGAGCCCTTGGCCACAGTATGAGTACTATCATCATAGACTTCCATCATCAAAACAAATGCACATGCTTTTATCACAATGGACTCTTAAACATGCTCAATATTCAATTGCATAAGACGGCTTTCTTGTCAAGTGGCATCTTTCAGTCCTGAGTTGTTTATTCTCTGCTTGTTTGTCGCAGGGCTCATGCTTTTGAGTCTATTTGGAGAGAACTATATCTCAGTCTTGGAGCATTTTATTCTTTTTCTTTCTTTTTTTTCCCACCTCGTCTTTTCCGAGTTTGGCTACCGTCACCAGTGGTTTCCTGTTTGGGAAATTAGTCCTCCGCGGGGAAATTTCATAACAAACACGATCTACGGAATACAAATTAGGCCAGTAATATATTCATAAATCATGGCTGTTGGCAGGCCTTTTAATTCACTTTGATTAATAGTGACATGTGCTGGAGATAGTGTTCGGCGGGCTGCTTTTGTCTTGGACAGTTCTGATTCTTTCCAGGGAAATCATAGAAGAGGATATGAGGATATCGCACAGCACACACATACACAGGCCTGCAAACACCTGGGCCCTTGCCCACAAAGCGGGGGACACACGTGCACACGTGCCCACACACCCACAAGTGGCTCTTATTGCACAATGATGAACAAACCAGACAATAAAAGTACAGATACATATCCCACCCTAATGGAGGCTTTGAGCTGCAGCCTGTTCCACAAAACTGTAAGCATTTTCTCAAGTGCTTTTTTTTTTTGCTCAGTTTTTTTGTTTCGACAAGCACCTCTCACCGCTCTTTTAGATCCATTCAAACCCCTGTTAGATGTGTGAATCTCCCTCCACTCCAGCATCTAAAGGATCTGTGGCCAACACGCTGCATTTACAGACAGGGAGGGGAGAGGCCGTGTCGTTTACAAGTGCGAATGGTCTAATAATACATAACGTATATAAAGAAGCATCTCACTGAAGTGAAGTCAGACAGTTAGGTTCTCATTTTCTCTGTAGTATGTTTTAAATGCATTACAGTCTTTAGTTGAGCTGTTCCCCTATTCGAGAAAGCCTGTTTGTTGATTTGATGTTGCCGTCAAGCTTTTCTCAATTACAAAGATGGGTAGAGTAGATTAAACCTATACGGAAGTAAAAGTGTTGTTATTTTTGTGAATTCATGGCTCAAATAAAAAGTTAAATTAAATAACTTAGGTAAAAATACTAGGTCTAGAATTTACTTAATAAGGTCCCCCGATGTAATAAATTTTGAATAACCTTCTTCAGCTTACAACCTTGGCCAGTTTGCATTGTATTGAATGCAAGGGCATAGATTTGCTCTTGATATTGCTGGAGACCTATGAATCTACTCCAAGCCCTGCCCCGCCTTCCACCGCACACGTTTTTTTTTTTTGTTTTATCTTAAACAATAAAGGACTGACGTACTGCATAGGCTATTTTACATTTGAACTATTCTAAATAACATTCATAATTTAATTATGAATAATATAATGTTAAATTCATGTTAAACTAATGACTAATGACAAATAAGTAATTTAGACTTCGGTTTACTTCAGCCATAGTGCAAATGAAACAGGTCTCATACATCAGCAATAATAAAAGTAGATGGAGCTGCATAATCTCCACAAAACCCACAAAGTAACAATCACAGAACAATCTCTCTCAATGCATTAATGAAAGTACAAGACATATTTTCACCCAGATAGTGTCGCCACTTTCAAACCAATAAGCAGCGAGTTTACATCTAAAGAAACAGGTTTCAACTGAAGTTGCTACTCCGGGAGACTGTAAGAGAACTGACAGTGGGCAGTTTGTTGTGCCGTTCACTTCCAAACCATGTGATTCACAGCTACAGACGATGTTAGCCTGCTGTATGCTGTGTGCCAGAGCCTAGCATCACCATTAACATTATTATGATGGACTCATTTCATTTGACTTACACGTTTCTTTGAGAAACAGCTCCTTATGTCCACTTTCTAATTCTTTTTTGCTGCCATCCTCACTCGCTTTTAACAACCATGTGTCTCCCACGTTGCACCTGAGTCTCGCACAGTGAGTCTCGCATATGACTGGAAAGTTTTCTTTTCAGTTTTTGTGCCAATCACACTGGCCATATGTGTTAGAGAACATGATTTAACCCTTTCTGCACCTCTGGGTTAATGAAATGTTGACCAATCAGAGTTTTTGTTGGAGGGGATCAAATTATTGGTGGTGAAAATTAAATAATTGCTGGATATTGGTGGGGACGCGTCACTTCCGTCTATGTTAATTTTACGCCCTTGATTGAATGTAGTAATCAAATCATAATGGGTGAATGAAGCCTTAGGATGTAAGACTGAAATTAAAATTCAGACTCAGTGATGTTGATATTTGTATGTTCTCGTTTATTATTATTCTTCCATTACAATACAGCATCCCTGCTGGAGTGGCTAATCAGAAGATCCTGTTGGGCTGTTTGTGTTTGGGCTGTCTATTGTGAGCTAATGATTAAATTCATACATAAAAACACAATAACGCTCAGAGATTAAATGTACATATTACATCAAAGTGTATGTATCTAATGAACCAGAAGCCCTGAGTTAAGGGCTACAGTCCCAGTTTGCTAACTGTAACTCATACAATGGATAAAAAATGAAGTTAGATTCTTATTCTTATTTCCTGTTCCACCTTAAATGATAGAGCACTTATATTCAGACACTTGTTTGAATATTGAATCTGTGGGCATATGAAGTTAAGATCAGCCTGATCTGATGTGACAGAACCAAGAGTTTATTAATGTTGTCCAAATTTCCATACATGATTTCGGTGAAGATGGACAGTATCAGCAAGAACCAGCAAAAACTGTTGTATGAAAAAGCTAATGATGAAGGATGGGGAGATATCAGAGCAGGTGGGCAGTGAAATGTTGACAGGACGTTAAGTTGTTAGCATCATTGTAGCATTCTGACTGACATGATTGTTACACTTAAGAACAAAATATTTTTTATTTGATCACCATCTAGTTTATCCTTGTATAACATATGAGTAAGAGATATGAGTAAGACAAGAAATGAAACTGTATATATTTTAAAGAAAGAGTTTACATCATATAACTTATGTTCTATAAGCAGGTCCCACTCCAGCCCTGCCCAGCATGCATGTACGTATACAAATGTATACAAATATATACAAAATACTCCCTAAAACTATTAAAAATCCTTGTTATATCAACCACCCTCACTGTTAGCCTCCACCCCCACTGACCAACTGATTAATAAATATAGTCAAGTTAGCATTATGCAGCTATTACCTCAGACATCCAAAAATCCAATCCAAAGCAGTTGTAGTTCCTCCTACCTTCAAGATACACCATCAGAAAGGGTTTTTATAATCTTTAACTAGACAATCTTATTCTGGAGACTACTTTGCCATTGCTGTAGGATGCAACTAAGCTTGCTCACAACAGATACAGCGATGGTAACATCTTTCTTTTACATACTAAGTGCAACAGCTGGAGAATTCGCTGGAACATCTGAGACTTATCAGAACTGAAGATTAGATGTCTTCTCTTTCTTTGGATCTAGTCCAAATCGAGTCTAAATAAAATGATAAACCTCCGAAATCAGGGGTGACCAGTCGCAATGTAGATGTAATCATCATGTAATATCATGAAAATAAACAAAAAAAGAAATAAATACATAAAGGTTTATGAGTAAAATCTAACTAAATAAAACTCTGATCCTCATGAATATACTTGAGTAGAAGTAAAAGTATTTTCATTTGAAAAATGCAACATATATACACAGAATTGAGGAAGTGTAACTATTTTTTCTCATACCTTTGCTCTCAAAGAGAGAAACTAAATGAAACTAAACACTGTGATGCCTTTAAAATGTGTTACAGCAAAGCTTTCAGAATCTTAGCATGTGGGTTTACAGTGAACTGCATGTCGTCTGTTCAGTTTATTAGCAGCATGAAGAGAGAACTGCTCTGTCCTCATCTCCACCCGACTGCACTGACAAGGCCTCTATCAGTCAGGGGCAGAGTGCCAGCTCATCATCTTAAAAGAAGAGTAATATTATAGTTAGCCGCAGAGTTTTATTGCCCAGTCATTAAGCTTTCCCATTAGTGTTTTATTGGAGGCAGGTTCAGTTTGGGCTGAGGTGAGTCGAAGTGTGTGTCTGAGTGTGAGTCTAAGTGTGTGTCCTCCTCCTTCTTTTGTTACGTGCTTCCACCTGAAGATGTGTTCCGCATGTGTGAGAACAACAGTAGTTGTAGGAATCTATTATCAATACAGCAATAAATGAATGCAGGAGCAAGCAAGCTACTTAACTGTATCTGTAAATCTGACCAGGCTGGAGTGAACACGCTGAAGAAAAAATGGGAACTGTGTGAGGTATTATATTGAAAAGCTTCCTTCATGTTGAGCAGAAACAAGTATCTTAGTATTAAGATGCTACTTAATACACATACTTTTGGGTTTAGAGGTATCTCAGCTTTGTCTTATACGTGAAATAATGATTTTTAGAATCTGCACTAGAACATAACGTTTCTGCCTGTCGCAGTGAGCTGCAAGTAAGAATAATTAATCTGTATAAGAAGAAACATTTCACTGTGTATAAGCCATGGAGACTTGCCAATTTGGACTGTGTGTGGCAAATTCACCATCTAATGTTCTGCATGTATGTCCATGCAGTCCATAAAACATGTTTGGAGTAAGAGAGGGTTCCCAATCCATGTATATTGTAAGAACATTTTTTGTATTTTTCTTGCTCAGATATATCTAACCCAGCTCAAGGAGACCTTACAAACTGAGCTGTAAATGCTCTGTACACCAGCAAACATAACAGAATGTTTATCAAATCCAACTTAACCTAATGAGGAAATGTAGCACCTCTATGTCATAATATCTCTCTTTACAGTAATTTATTCTTTTTAAATGATATTTATTTTGTAGGTGTGTGAATTTGCATTGATCAGTTTTTAATTTTTTGATAATTTTTTTAATGTGTAATTGATCTACTGGCAGCATAATGGCATAATCCATGTCGCCTGCATGCTCTTCCAGTAGATATCTCTGCAGGTGATGTTCTGAGAACAGTACACTCTTTAGGGAGCAATATGTAAGATGACTCAATCTGTCAAATTCATACTCCACATAGTCTCTCTGCCTTCCTCTTCACTCATCCTCTGTTTACTTACCAGTCTAGAAGAAATGTTATAGAAGTATAGAGGAACCCATTTTTGGTACTAAATAAAACCATTTTAACCCTATACAACACTCTCTCCATCAATCTGTGTTCATCTTAAAAATGTTTGATCCTTAAGAATGGTTTCCTTAAGTGAACTCTTTACAAAAACATGTGTGTCTAACATGTCAGTCCAAAATCTTACACATGCTCTTGTAGGTCTGGTAACTGTGAAGGCCATAGCGTCTGATTTACATTATTTTATACCCCTCAAAGCATGCAGTGACCCCTTGTGCCCTGTGGGGCCCTGTCAGCCTGGAAGAGACCACTTCTATCAGGACAGAATGCTATCATATGATAAATATGATCAGTCAAATATAAAGATAATTATAACTGCATACGTAAAATATGCCGGCAAAATGCCCGCAACAGCAAAAGAAAACTAATTGCATTCCCCTACTGGGGTAAAGCACTGACGAAGGTTTACTTTCAACCACAGTTTCCAATTTCGTTGTCTTTTCCATAAATAGACATAGCTTTACTAATTGAAACACTTGCCAGTTGAGCAGTCTTTGTGACTGAAGCTCCTGCCATCTGTGTCCCAATAATGAACTCCTGGCATAGCACAATGTTATTATTGTATTGTAGCAGTTTAATGTATTTGAACCGTTAAACACTACAATATTACATTACTGTGAATGTGAATTTTGCTTGTTTATTTGTAAAATATGAAAAATATACAAAAATGATCAAATGATAGAGTTCCCAGGACTGGGGTTGAAAAGCATCTCCCCTGGGACATGAAAGTGATACTAGAGATAATAAGTGTTATAATAAACCACATAACTAAAAATCTGTGCCACTGTTTTAGATGTTATTGCTGTGAGGTTTTATTGATTATGTGCTAGAGAGGTGAACTGGGGCGGAGGCAGCCGGCCACGTTCAGCATGCACACTCGCCGCTTGCCACTGATCCACACCAGGGGTCAGTCTCATCTGCATAGGGATCGATAGACTACAGTAATAATTGTGATCTATTGCGCTAACATTAAAGTGGCCGCTGACCTGTGTAAGGCTGAGCTAGAGCAGCTGACTGGTGCTGAAGGAGCTGGAGGCATCACCTCCTCTCCCCCCCAACAGAGGCATATTTCACTGGGGAGCAGTGAGGAGAATGACATGGCCTGCTGGGTCTATGAATGCTAATGTCCTGCCTGGGGGCCAGGGAAAAAGGACTGGACCCACAGGGGTCCAGAAGGCTCAAAGTCCAGCAGAGATGTGCTATCTGCTCACCAAATGCATATACACACAAATTAGTTTGAAATCAATAGAAAAATGTAAACAAAAACAGGCATATATGATGCCAATATGTGTGAAGTGATTCTATGTTGTAAATAATTTGTGGATGAATCTCTATGAATAAAAGTTATAATAAAATACACACTTAAATTGCCTCATATTTGCAGCATGGGGGTCAGATCTAGGGCAGATAAATTTAAATTTAAATTTATTATTTAATGGCATACTGTATTGTTAACGGTGCAACACAATACAAAACTGTATTTACATTGTCATAGCTGGATAAGCTGTTGCTTTCTCTAGAATCCATTCTCGTCTGTTCGCTTTTCTTCCTGTGTGTTTACTGCAGGGCCTGTAAGCCATAAAAGTGGCTGATCACAGGTTCAATCTGCTCCCCTCAACTCTAGTTTACATTCGGTACGACTTCAGTGCATGCTTCATTAGTTGTTTGAATAGAATTGCCTGATTTAAAAAAAAAAATACATTGACACCAATAAGCCTAAAACAGTCCATTCATGTTAAAGTTTTAAGGTATGTTCCACAGGAAATTCAAAACAGAGGGCATCAGTCTTAAAGGCAGTGAAACACTAACAGCCTTTTTAACAGCAAGGGATGGAGAAAGGTTGGAAAATGGACATGTAAGTGAATTACAGCTGTTTTCATTTGTACAAAAATGCACATAAACATCATAAGTCGACCGCAGGGAAAATAAAAATACAAGAAAAATTTAAAATATTGGCCCTTTAAGTTCTTCTCCCATAAAGTTAGCATTTCTGAGATATCTTACGATTATAAAAGTGATAATAAGTTATTATTGAAAGAAAAAATACATAAACACATCTCTGCCTTCGGGTCTGTCTGGTTGTTCACTGTACCTAAAGAGACACACATATACACAGTACAGGCGATGCATAAAGACATGCTCACACTGCTATTCAACCGTTATTCTTAGATATGTGACAGATGTACGCACATTGTGTGTGTGTAAACCTGAGATAGCTCTCGGCCGCCGGGCTGTTTTGACGAGATGCAGGAGGAGATTGAGGACGCGAGGACAGTGGCGCTGGCTCAGCGGCTCATGGCAGTGGCAGAGAGCCTCGAGCTTGCCTTCTTTTTCTCTCTTTCTCTCGCTCTGTCCTTCTTTGATGTGCCCCCACCAGCCCCATCTCACTCTGTATTCTGCAGGTGGCAGCATGAGGCGCTCTGTTGGAATAAGAATGCATGCATTATTTGATAATCAGAGTTTATTGTAATCCTTGACCCTGGCCCTGCATTTCAAACAGGGATTGGGGATTAGAGCGGCGCTCCACTGGTCCTGACAGGCTGACTTCTGCTCCTCAGGGCACCTCTCTTTCTGCTTTACCCCAGCAGCCGCCAAGCTCTGTGCTATAGACGAGAACCACTGAACATTATATTTCTTGCTTAAAATGTACTGTAATGTATTTCTTTCAACACGCACAGGTTTGGGGGCACCTAGCGTTTCCAAAGTTTTCCATAGGAATCAGTATGCTGTCTTCCTCGGTTCACAATAACTTGAGGACTACCCATGCTTAGTCTGAGGATAGAAAAGATCACACTCAAAATGTAAACAATATAGTGGCTATGCTACATCAGGAGTAATTGTACTGTTGAGAGCAACAGATCAAAATCACTAATATAGGATACAAGTTTTTCATAATAATTCAGGATAAAAATTGCCAAATCATTGTCTGGGTAAAACCTGCTTTTCATAAAGTGGGAGATCAAATATGTTCCAATAGTAAATAGCCCTGTATTACTCTGTATTAGTAATTAGCTGTTTTCTGGAGTGACGTGTAGATTATTTACAAAAACTCATATTAAAAATACACTCTCCAGTTTGGTTAGGGTTGGGTTTAAGCTTAGGTTTTGGGATTAGGTCAATTAAAAGGTAAGTTTAGGTTTAGGTTTAGGCAGTAAAATGAAATTAAGGTTAAGATTAGGTTAGGTCTTTGGGTTAGGATTCAGATTATGGTAAGTTTTAATAGAATCTATCACAATCAATTCAAGTTGCATTCAATAGTTATTTAGATGAATGTTGGTTAAAGAGAAGATGAGCATCTACAGAACATCAGAAGTGGACTCTCAAAATGTTACTGACACTTTTTGTTACTTATTTAAAAAGTAACACACACAGTTGGTTGCAATTTGTTTAACACCCCTGGTCATGTTTTATGCTTTGTTGTTGTATAAGTGAAAATAAGTTCATGCATACTCCATAAAACAAATAGATTGCTGTTTTTTTGCTGAATTCCCAAAAATGTTCACACAAAGTCTGTATTTCTTTAGTTTCTAATCATTCCTGGTTTAAATGAGGTTCTTAGGAAATATATGAAAAGGAAATATACACTGATCTATTGGTGGTGTATATTATTTATTATGTAAGTGTGTATTGTTGTGTATTGTAGTGTTTTCTTTCTCCATATTTTAATGAGTGGATATTCTTTGCAGCTTCTGTCAGTGGTTAATGCTACTTTAAAAATAATACAAACATTTTTTCTTAATATCATCTCCATCTAAAGAAAAACAAATATCTCCAGAGCGGCAGCTTTACAGGAGTCTTTCCTTTCAACGTAAGTCTATGGAAGCAGAATTTCTATTGGTCCATCAATCATGACATGTTCATGCAATGTAAACGGCAGCTGCTGCCTTTAAATGATGCAGAAAAATAAAAATTGACACGTTTTTCTTTGGACAGTGACAATATGTTATTTTTAGCAAACAATTTGTGCAGAAGTGTGTTCTTTGTAGAGTGTGAATACTTGTTTCACTTAGCAAACAAAACATGTAATTTGACATTTGCATATGACTGTAATCAAATAAAGTCATTAGAACAGAATACACCCCCATAACCTATGCATATAGATAAGCAGGATGTCTTTATTCCTTGTTTATGATATAGCTTTGTGTGTTTAAATGTAAAAAAACTCACTTAACTTATATTTCACATTTTTACTGGAATTAAATTAAGCAATTCAGCGTTTGTACAGTGGACACCCTGTCTGTTAATGGCTGCTTATTGCTTTTAAAGTAAAGCTGAAGGAAAGGTGCATTTGAGTAGACAGTGTTGATGCTCAGGGGGTCTGTAAAAACTGCAATGTGTTTGTTAGAATGTCTCCAGCTGTAACACCGAAGAGCCTGAGGAGAAGACATGAGCTGAAGGTGCCTTGAGATAGCTACAGAGAGGCAATGAATGTCCATAAAAGTGTCACTAAAAACACTTTAAAGGACCCATATCATGAAAAATCTAAATGCCCAAATCTGAATTTGACATAAAAGAGTTTGATGCTGTATGTAAACATGCTGTATGTTAATGTTGGGCCCTATGTTGGGCATACATGGATCATTCTACTGGATTTGTTCGATTTAGAGTTCAAAACATATTTCAGATCTTTTATGCTTTTTCAGTTTTTCCCTGTTCTTTAGTGTTTTGTGGCTTTTTGCGCTTGTAAACATTCTGCAAAGTTATAAAGCTCAAAGTACCACTTTTCTCAGCTGCCCAAAACATTGGATTCCAGCCCCACACTTTGTTACAAGTGATGTCATCATGTAACATAATTCTTACTGTCTGCCCATCTGCAAGTTTGGCAAAAGTCAAAGCTAAAAAAGTAAAAACTTCAGTCTAGCGAAGGTGAAGGTGGATCAGGTCTACCAACTCTTTCCTGACTTTCAGGATTGGCTCAAACTAATATAACAGCATCACTGCTATTGTTAGCAGTAACAGCAGTATGGGGGCAGAACTTGTAGTAGTATGCCACCCTGGCAGTTGAATGATCAGAACAGAGTGGGTAAGATGACCAATCAAAGCACACCAAGCTCAATGGGAAAGGCATAGGAGCTCTTATTGAGCGTTTCATGCAGATTACAGATGTAGAATGTGAAGAATTGTGTTATAGGAAAATTAAAGCGATACATTTAAATCTATAAGCATAATAGGCCTTTATGATGCTCAAAGCTCCAGTTATTTGGAGTAACTTCTTGGCAGTGTATGCGCTGATGCTGTATGTATTCTTCTGTAGGCCAGTGGCTGCTACATGCAAGGGTCACCTAACTCCAGGCCTTAGTCGAGTGAATAGGGCAGAATGCCCTTGAGCTGACCTCTGCCAGCCACAGACAACACAGCAAGAACAAAGACATAAAGCTGCAGCCAGAGAGACAAAGAGCCAAAGAGGAGCCGTGGGACGGAGAAACAGAACACACACAAGGAGAAAGAGCAGTGTTCCAGTGCTTTAGAAGAATACAAAGGTCTCCATGTTAACATGCCATTGTCGTTCATATGTGCTCATCCATTCCCTGCTGATTAGACACTGAAATGGACAGAATGAACAAACCTGCTCCCTTACATAAGCGCCAAAGCCGGAGTGCACAAGAAAAATGGTGACTACATGCCTATTGGCAGGCTGGGAACACTGACAACATGGGCTAAATGATTGGCTTTTAATAAATGCCTGAAGTGCTTAATGAGAGGAGCACTCACTGGAGGCATCTCCGTATCACTCTCTCTCTCCCTCTGTCTCTCACCCTCTCTTTCTCTCTCTCTTTCTGTCTCCCTCTCTCCCTTAGAGCATAGCTCTTTCTCTCTGACATTAATTACCAACATTAAAAACAACAAAAAATTTCAAACTGACTCATTTTCTTTAGCTTACTATAACGGTGTCACAGCAGGAGTCTAGTCAAACTCCCTCTCATAAAAACAAGGAACTGAGAAAATAGCCTTTAAGCTATGCTGCTGTTAATTGAAAGAGACTGGAAAACACTTTAAACGAGCAATTTGTAAGAAGATGCAACCTGTCAAATTCATACGCCAAACAACAGTGAGCAACACGTCACCAGAAAATTGCAGTGTCCATCCCTATAGTACAAAACAGGGACACGCACAGTCCCTCCTTCTCCTTATTCTCTGCCTGCCAGTCTGGAAGAATTTCAACTTTTCTCATCAAGAGCAACATTAATTTTATTCTTGTTTTGCTTCTATTTATAGCACATCTTTTGTTTGCTGCTCAACAGGGTTTCTTGCCAAGAGTCGTTACACTGGGCACTTACCAAGAGCTTCAGCTATTGTTGCATTTACTCTTCCTTCCATTGACTATCTGTGCTTAAATTATCTACCAAGGTGATCTCTGACAAGTGATTAGAACATGTGGTGTTCACCTTTATCCTTTCATATGGGACTGATGATTGACTGAACACTACAGTGACTCATTATGGCCTCTTAAGGTCCAAAGTGGTATCAAGAGACAGAACACTTTGGTAGAGATATCTGTAACATACTGTCAAAACTGTGAATTCTTCAAATTCTCTTGATAAATTTAGTTAATTTTGAAAAATTCATACAAATTATAGGTATCCCTTATCTAGTCATTTTCAAGACCCCTCGAGAACCTAAAGGGTGGTCAATAATCTATAGCATATATTGCTGTCCTAGCAAAATTTGCATCTTTATAACATTACGTTTATAACATTTTCAAGTTTAAGTGCAAGTTAATGTAACATGATTTAATAAGTAATTCTAATTTCCATTGGTCCATTTATCATGAAGTGCTTATTTTTATGGTGTTTAAAGCTGGGCCAGTCCTTTCATACAAGGAATTTCCTCCTCATCATCAAAACTCTTAGCCACAAATTCAGAAAACTTGAATTATTCCATGACGGTGCATTCCTAAAAATACGAGAAACATGAGGGCTGATGTTTAAAACTGCTCAAGCGAGCAGATGCTTTAGTGTAGGGAATACAGTAAGTAAATGAGGAAATAAAAGAGTAAAAGAGGATTCCATCAAAATACATCTTGTGGTTCCCTATAGAACATTGATGCTGAGGCATATTACACAATATTGCTTAGAATTCAGTATTCTGGGTTATTATTAAGTAATAGAAATGTGTAATTAAAGTTTTGACACATGGTTGGGTCCTGGTCATAGAGGAGGTTAAGGCATCTCCCCAGTGTGTAAAACTTCTATATTAATGAAAGGTTTTTCTTACAGTAGAACTGTATGTCCAAGCCGAGAACCATTTAGAAACCTTTATTTTTAAGATTGTAGTGACGGATGACAACTAAATCCATAACTGTTCTGCCTCAAGTGCCTGAATCTATATAGAGCAGCATACATGTGCACAAGGGGCTCCCGTTTCTGATATCTAAAACCTAGAGAGCTGTAAGTCCGCACAAGTGTGCCACACTGCCATCTAGTGGTGCAAGGACTTCAGGACCTTTCTGTAAACAGAATATCACCCAAAGCCTAACATAAATCACAGGCATCAGCAAATAAATCCACGGGTGTTACTCTGTTAGCTAATGCACACAAGTCGTCCAAAGAGCAAAGCATAGTGTGCGTGCTAGGCCATAATTTTGCATTTCATTTAGTGATGAATCCCCACTTCTCACTTTTATACTACCGAGTAGAAGAATAAGGGACAGGAGGAAAAAATAGGAGGTGAGAGCAGTGTGATGAAGAGAAGAGAGTGTATCAGAGCGGTGGTCTTATAAAAGGCCTTGACCTGGGCCAAATGAAGCAGTCACTGCCATTAGGCACAGCACTCCTGAAAGTTTTAATTAAAATCCATGGACTTACAGGTGACCCAACATACCATTCTACCTGCTGTATGTGTGTGTATGTGTGTTGGATTAATTAGAGAGTGGCTGGGTGGCTGAACTTTGACTTGGCTGGTGCTGAGAGAGAGAGGGTTGTGTAATGACTAGTGCTGTTATTTCCAGGCTGTGGAACAAGAATCTCTGCCAAAAGATCTCAGATCTGAAGACTGTACTGGCCGTGATATATCATGCACATCTTATACTAATGTATACTACTCATACTAAAATAAACTCAATTTTCATCTGTTTTATTGGCAGACCATTCAGAGACTGTGGCTACATCCACTGTAACACATTCAAATCTACATTCAAATTTAAATGTGAATCTACATTCACATTTACTTTATTGTATCAAAACAAATACATGCAATAGATAAACAGCAAAAAAAGAAATAGCTGTGTTTCTGTGCATGATCTGAAGAGTTAATGCTTTCGTACTTTTCTAGTTCGCTAGTTTAACAAGTATGCTTTGACTACTAAAATATAGACCATATAGACCTAGCAAAAAAGTCACAAGCCAGTGATCGGATACTAACCAATAGCAGGCTAAACAATCACAGCCCAGCCAGCCACAGACTAACCTATCATAAGTTATCCAATCATATGCTACCAAATTACAGGCCAGCCAGTCTCACACAAACTAGTTATGAGTAAACTAATAACAGGCTAACCAGTCACTGGCTAACCAATCATAGTATAATGAGTGAAAGGTTAACCAATAAAAGACCAGACAGTCACAGGTTAACTAATCAAAGACTAACCATTCACAGACTAACTAATCACAGGTTAGCAAGTCACAGGCTAACCAAACACAAGCTAACCAATGACACACTAGCACAAACCAGTCACAAACCAGTCAATCAAAAGCTGTCCAGTCACATACTAAACAATCAGAGACTAGCCGTCTACAGCTTAACCAATCACAGGATAACCAGTCATAGGCCAACCAATCATAGGTTAACCAAACACAAGCTAACGAATGACAAACTAGCCAGTCACAGACAGGCCAGTAACAGGCCAACCAATCAAAAGGTAGCCAATCACAAGCTAACCAATCAGGCTATTTCGTGAGACATTTTTTGAAGAGATTTAATAAAAAGACATGTTCCCCCATAAAGGAAGATATTTAAGATGTCCTCCAGCACTGGGATACAGTAGCCAGTCTTTAGATCCTTAGTTTGATGTTTGCAGAATGGGGCGGAGCCATGGGATTTAAATCCCTTGATTAAACGAGTGCCTTATTTTGACTGACATGCATGCTCAGCTTCATGAATATGCATGCATTCTGAACACTGCTCATTGTCTTTGATACTCTTGTAATTATGACTGCAAATTGACTGAATTCTGATTTTTGTTTTCCTAAACATCTTAAATGCATTTTAGTTGTTACAACCTTTTAATTAAACAGTTCAAATACGTCTACTGACTCATTTCACAATGTTGCTGATATTTACTAAAATGCTCACCACTGAACACTGACACCCCCACAGTTTTACACACTGGGAACACATTTCTAATAGAATCTTAATCCTAAACTGTGGGAAGGGCTTCTGCGAGTGCTTAATTTATAGAGTCAATAAGCACAGATTTTATTATTCGCATTAGGTCTGAACACAAAAGAAATAATGTAAATAAATGAATATCTCTGGAAATCGAACCTACTTTTGTATCACTGACATAAAAATGCAGAACCTTTACAATTTAAGTCAGAATGTTCCTGTTTGTTTCAAAATATTTAGATATAAATAACAATTCTATCACCTTAGATTCTCATTGGACTGTGTTTGTAAATATTTATAAAATTTAGATTAAAAATATGAAGTTACAGATTCACTGCTTATTTTCACTGTATAAATATAAACATTTACTGAATTCCCTCGTCTGCTTTTTGGAGCTGTAGAACAGATCACGAACGGGTGTGGCTCTACACGACTCCAACCCTTCAATACAGATGTCAGAATGCTCAACGTGCCCTCTCCACTCACCTCGTCTCACGCAAACAGCCAGCCAGACACACAGCCAGACAGACACATTGCTGAAATGGAAAACACACAGTCCTATCCCTGCCTATCTCTACGGGAAAAAAATTCTCCTTGGAAAATTTCTCCCCTGCTGATTAAAATAACTTTGCAACTGGCGGGGAAGAGTGGAGGTATTTAGAAATAAATATTCCCCCAGTGAAATGATGTGCAGCTGGGGCTTGCTGATGTCTTATCTGCCTCCCCTATTTCCCTGCTCTTTATCAAGGCCTGACACTTGTGCTGCTCGGGTAATCAGAGCGCCCGGCCGCCATAAAGGGAGCCTGCATTCTAATCTCAACTGTTGCATATCTAATACTAATTGGAATCCTGCAACTGGGTCACTGTCATTGTTTTTCAAGTACTGTCAAGTCGGGGGAAACATATGAAACTGAAATTATACCCCGGCGCGGACCGCCTGATTGAACCCTCTCTCCACCACTGATGTGCTCTCATCCGTCCTATTAAAATATTCAATCTGCCATCCCCCCGGTCTGAAGGGCCAAGCAGGGAAGGGCAGATGCAAAGAGGCCTCGTCAAGCTCTTTCTTTCTTTCTCTCTCTCTCTCTCTCTCTCTCTCTCTCTCTCTCTATTTCTTTCTCTCTAGGGTTAGCGGTTGCTCCCCTTGTTCATGGCAGAACCCCACTCCAAAAATCAGGGCACTTTTTTTTAAGGTCTGCATCTGATTTTAATCACAAGTTGCTCCCCTTTACAGACGGGTTTGGCTTGTCATGTTTGCTTATGTACTTCTGCAGCCTAAACTCTTCCACCAGCAGTTAGATTACAGATTAGGGGGATTCTCTGCCCCCCACCACAAAGTGATATCAGAGCCATATACACTGACACAAGCACACATACATTTATACATGATGAGAAGCCGTGCATGTATATATATATATATATATATATATATATATATATATATATATATATATATATATATATATATATATATATATATATATATATGAAGCTGCAGGTTTGAAAAGAAGTTTTTATTTCCTTTTCTCAGTAACAGCTTACTGATGGATACACATCCTTGTTTTACATGTAAAGAAAGAGTGAAGCTTGATTTTCTCCTCTCTTTCAAAGATAAAAGTTTTAAGTACTGTTTATCTGATAGTGCCAGTATTGGTGGTCTACCAGGTCTTACATGGTTGTTAGGACTCCAATTTTCAGCTTTTAATATTTTTTAAACTAACTAATTTTTTCCTTATACAAGTGGGTTATCTAATACCTAATCTTCCTGAAAACATTTTTTGGGAATCTTTCAGGAATACGTAATGGTTGTATTGACTAGACATTAGATAAATGATGGATGCTTCATGATTTTTACCTATTTTTGTGCATTAAGGGTTAAAATAATCTATTTATTTTAAATATATTGGATGTTGGAAGATCTGGTGCCCAGTAAAGCAGCAATTAAAAATTTAAATTGATTATTTACTGTGCATCATGATATATTCATATGACCTTGGTAAGTACATAACTGAAGCTTTGATATATTAAAATCATTAATAACTGCATTGTTCTCTGTGGAATTGCACAGGAACCATAGCTCAACGGGTTTTTAGTAGTGTCATGTTTATAACTTTATTGCATTTTATTCGTTTTAATATTCCATATTTTAAAGAGCAGTTTTACTCTTGGATTTTTGAAAAACATACTGGCATTTTAACATATTTGTTGTCACCAAATTATTTTTAAAAAGTAGGTATTTGTGATTAAACTTATACATTTGTGACATAAACTGATGGAAACTTTTAAATATCTAATGAGTGATTTCCAAAACTGCACTTTAGAATATGGAACACATTCTTAAGTGTGAGTTGATTAATAAACTTTTATTATAACTAATACAATAAACTCAAGCAATTACTTCATGGTATTTAGAACCTATTGGAACCTATAGTATGTAAATGTACATGACAAATCTTGCTCAATAATTTTCATAATAATGGCTTAAATATGTTTATTGGGTATTACTACAATGGATAATGTAATTCATTGATGATTTTCACATAACAGGCTAGCAGTGATGTACTAATGTTAATAATAAATAAACCTAAAATGAATGCATTTACATATATCTAATTTGGGTTTTAGTGACCAAAAAATAAGACTTTATTAAATTCCAATATGCATTCCTTAAAATAGAATGAAACTTACAACATATATATATATAGTGCCACCTTTATTTATTTATTTTTAACTTATTTCTTTGTTTTACCTCATTTTCTCAGTTTGGAATAGAATAAGAACTTACTTAATTCCCAATAGTGAGTCATTGTATTTAATCCTAAACCCAAACCTACTCCTAACATGTGAAACAAAATAGAACTAGACAAGGTCAGAACATTTTTGTCCTGAAAGTATATGAAAACTAACACACGCACACCCATCACACATGCACGACCAGATCGCATATATGCTCAATTCTGATCTGAAAAGTGGTTAGCTTAGCCTAGTTAATTCGCTAAAGAGATGAGCTTTCACAAGTCATCAGATAGTATATGTCTCTGATGAGATACTGAAGGATGTATAAAGATGTGGCTTATGAAGTGACAAGTCAATAAGACATTAATATTAGTTCAACCAGAGTGCAGTGATTTGATTCTGTATGAGGAAAGTCAGTTGCACTGGTTTTTAATATGCTCTCTGATGGGCTGAGGTGGTGATGCGGCTGCTTGGCCAATTTGGCCACTAATTAACTGAAACTGTCAGCCGGCGGCTCTGATGTCACACTGTGCCGTCCCCCACAGATGTCAGATTATATTTCACAGGATTATATATAGATGCTAGACTACCATGATCCCATCAGCTGATAGGCATTCTGTAAAATGCTTTACATTTTACTGTTTGTCCTACTTAGAACGTTCATGCATCTGTAAGTTTGTCAGAAAGTTTTTAAACAGAAAAAAATAAAACAGAAAAAATAAACTTTAAATCTGCTTGTGCTGCATGCCGTACAGAGATGATGGAGTAAATACATATTATTCAAATATGTACAGTCCAGATGAATATACTATATTGCATCAACATTATTGGCAAAGGGTACATAATTTATTTGTGTTGAAATGATGAATATGTTTGAAACCAGTCCATTCAAATATTAAAGTGCATTTACTTTAAAACCTTTCTGAATCATTATTTTATGCTCCCCATTCAGGACATCACATATTTAGTCATTTTATAGTTTAAAAACTGTAACATATCACTGCTGTCTGAACAAAACATTGCATATCCAATAGTAACTTTACAGGATAATGAAAAAATATATATACTTTACTTTTAATGTAAGCCAAAGTAACCAGACTTCCCAAGTAATTTACAGCCATTTCTTTTGGTCCATTCATCAAAATGTAATTTATACAGAATGTTAAGGCCAACAGGCATTTTTAAATTATGTCACAAACTGAAAAAACTGATGGTAGCAATATATCACCATAGAATTTGACTATGGAACATTTAAACCTGTTATTTGTTTGTAATTGATGTAGTATTAGCAGTTTTTACTGTAGCCTATGATAGATTATGTGAGTCTCTGGCACATCTTTCCAGCCAAACATCATGACTCTCTCTGAGGGAAACACTCATCACTCTGCCTTAGCACACGACCGCCCAATGGAAAGAGTCTATCACTTCATTGCTCTGGGGGGGAGAGAGAGGCTGTGAACAATGGAAATGTGGCCAGTTGCCAAACTGGCCAGGGGGAAGAGGAGATTTGACCCTGGCTGAGGGACATCTTTCCACCCTGACCTGACCTTTGCCCTTACTTTGGCGATGCATGAACAATTTGTCTTTAGTGTACTTATTAGTACTTTGATCACTTCAGTCACAACTTAGCAAGAGACATGAAACAGACGTTACTACTGCTTTTATATCCACTACTAGGAGCCGCAGGAGAAATGAGTGCATGCACATTACAGCTGACTTCATGGGCGGGGTTAATTTGTCTGATACTTCGAGGAAAGTTCATTCAGAGTTTTATTTTATTTTAAATGGATATGTACACTTAAATAAAACTAATTACTGCAACAGGCATGTCAAACAGGCCATATTCATCCATCAGCATAAAATACTGTTAATAAACTGTTTTATTTTTAAATTAACCTGCATACAAACTTTCCAAAAGGTAACTGCTTTGAATTTAAGTGGATCGATGTGGACTTACCTAATTCATAGACTACCCTCATTTACTTTGGAAGGCTTAGTTGTAACAGTGAGTTAAACCTGACCCTGCGGTGGGGAGGTTGTACTTTATCCAGGTATAGCTCTCGCTGTGAGTTAGTCAAGCAGTCAATGCTAGCTGCCATAGAGGTAACTGAAATAATATAGGTGTGGATTCTGTACACTCAGTTCACAGGGAAGACAAATATGATGACTTCAGTGTAAAATATCTTGAATAATATGTGTCTGATTGCTATGAACATTTGCATACTGCATTGCTAATATTGGGAATTTGGGAACTGGAAATACATTGGGAATATGAGGTGACCGAAAGCTTGTTCTGCTTGAATTTATTTAAGTATATGTAATATCCATGTTACATTTTACCCATGTTAGGTTGTGCCCCACTCTCCCCTGCAACTAAAACTACTAATACACTCTCAAAAAATGGTTCTGGGACAGTACCCCTCTTGTCTCTGAGGTAGTACCCTCAAGTATACATTTCAGTGTCTTTAGTTAAGGAACATATTTGTAACATATTCTATTGAAATTATATTTTGTATTATCTTGACACACCTTGTTATGTCTTTTTATTTTATTTGATTAAAACATGGTTATGAAAAGGTACAATTATGTTTCACCTGGAAAGACATATTTAAACACACAATAGGAAGCCACTAATGTACCCTTGAGGAAACATTTACATTATTTAACTTGATCATTTCAAAATGTACTTAAATTGTACCCTTTTGTCTAGGAGTGCATTGAAAGAAATTATAACAACAATACACCATATTTATAGTAAATGCATCATCACAGCCGGGATGTAATGGAATACAAGTACTGGGAATATATATTTAGAATACAGAATGTGTATTAAGTCCAAGTTGCATTGTGTAAAGGCAGTTTTCAGAATACAGTTGCCTTTTTCAATTCAATTTGTAATTTTTAAAAAAAAGAAATACCATTAATTCTTGTTAAGATACTATGTACAAAAATCAGCACACAGCGTGTAAAGACGTATCATACAGAAGAACCCACAAACCACTTCACTACAATGACTGAAGTTCTCGTTAAAGCCTGAGTAGACAGATAAATCACTATAATGAGTCAGTTATTAATCTGAGGATTAATGGGCATATTCTGGAGCAGTTGGCTTTGCTTTGGCATTGTGCCGGGATTGTGCATGTGCTCTGTGACAAGTTACATACCTATGATTAACTGAAAATTATGTAGATTAGTTAAAGTACATTTTGCCTGATTTTGTTATTCGGGTAATTGGGTCGAGAAAGGACTGTGAGATTACGGGAAGAGCAGCGGACCGAAGCAGGCAAAGAGAGTCAAAAATAACGATGAGAATTTTGTATTGATTTTGGTATCAATTGACTTTTCCATGACACATATTATCAGAAGAATTGCATGAACAAAAAACTGCCAAGAGTGAAGAAGAACTGCATTTTAATTGTATTCTGAATATATTCTGAATGTTACCTTTTTATGTATTGTACTGAAATACATTACTGAATACATTTAGTACAGAGTGTTAAATACTCAGCCATCTCTACTGATAATAATATACTATATTGAATACTGTAGGAACTTCACATTAACATCTTCTGAGCAAATATTAGTTCAAGAAATATGAGATGCCTAAAGATTATTCCCTTAAATGACATTTGAACAGTTGCCAGCTTATCATGTTCAGTAAAGCTCATCTTTTATTTCTAACCATGCCCAATCCAGGTGTTCTCTCACATACTGCTTTAATGAAAGCCTCAAAATAACCTATGACAGAAACATACACCTATCTCCTTGGGTTATGGTTTTAATAATACATTTGTTCTTGCTATTATCAAATGCACTGCAGATGCACCAACGAATAAAAATGCATAGAAGACATGAACAAACATGACCACACACTTCCATCTCTGTTTTTTTTGTCTATCTCAGCACGGCCTCTGTTCTCTCCTCAACATTGAAAATGGTATTTGGAGACAAACAACTTCATTCTGCTGTGCGTCTGTAATTAGCTGTGGAATTAGTAGAGCTGACGGGCCTCCATAGATCAGCGAGGCCCTCCAGGGAGGCTGCCGGGACCGCGCAAGCCGCATTTCCAATTATTGTGTTGAATTGCTAATTTAGTTATTGTGCCTCGCGTAATTGTGATGGGTATTGGGTGTGCGATTCAATTTGTTTTAAATATTTGTGGGCTGGCGGATTGGTAATAGAGCTGACCTATCTAGCGGCCCAGTATGAAAGTAAGAGAGGAAAAACAAAGGGAAGAGACTACAAAGATGTTCTCCCTCTCTCACTCCACGCTTCGTTTTTTTTTCTCTCTCCCTTCCCTTCTTCTTCTCCCCCTTCTCTCATCGCCTTAGTTTGATCTGCCTCATCCCTCTTAAGACTGTTGAAGTTAAAAAGCTTGAAATTTAGAAAATAGTACTTTGATCAGTGGCGGGAGGAAAGCATCGCGCATTAGAGGAGAGAACATTGAGGGCTTTGGTTTGAAGATAAGCGGGGAATGCCTGGCTCCCTAAATATTGCAGCAAGAGTATTGTGCCAGGATGTGTGTGCGCGCGTGTGTGTGCATGTGTGGAGGTATAGCCGGTGCCCTGGCAGGATTAGGCAAGTGCTTTAGAGACAAAGCTCTGGGCACATATGAACTCCTGATATGCCCTGTGCCCTTATTTCACACTGTGTCCTCTTCTTACCGCCTCTGTTCCACTTATTCACAACATAACCCCCAGGCTATACAGATACTAGCAGTTCACACTCTACAGGATGTTCATATTAGGCTGTTACTGTTACGAGTAATCGAGCAATGCAGCAATTATTTTGACGATTAATCAGGTTTTTTTGTTTGTTTGTTTGTTTTTTTTTGCTTTTTTAATATAATATGTGGATAATCCAAAACAATGTAAAAAAGATAAAAAGAATAGCAGGAAAAAAAGCTTTATATATTAAAAAAAGAAACACTATAACTGATAGAAAACAAACCACTATAACAGATAATCATTTCCATGCATTTTTGGTCGGAGGTCTTAGGAGAGCCATCCAAGATCCTCAACCCCAGCATGCCACTTTCTCCCACCATAGCTCTGCTTGCCGACCTTTCCTGTCTACCAACTTCAAAACATCTGCAAACATTCATCCTCATTTCTACAACAGTGGCTAAAAAAATCATCTTACTTAACTGAAAATAACTAAATTACCAATAAAGCACTGGTACAATCTGTTAACTGAATATTCAATTTTGGAAAAATGTACATTTACCATAAAAGATAACATTAATTATTACAACAATATCTGGTTTCCTTTTTTGCAATTCATCCAGAGCTGATCCCTTCTTTTGTTACTTGTTTATCTATCTATTTATTTATTTTATTTTTTGCTCAATACTAACTATTAATGACACCCTGTGTTTGTTGTTCTGTTTTGTCGTATGTGTGTTTATTTGTCTATTCTGCAACAGCCCCGTTCCCCCACACTGTTCTGTATTTGTGACCCAGTTTTTGTGTAAATAGAAAAAAGAAACAATACAAATACTATAAACACACATTATGTTGATTTTCTAAGTGAAACAAAATAAATATTCCCTACCGAAAACACAGTCTATGTCTAATTATAGCTTATTTTCTAAATGTAATACACTGGAGAAAAAATAAAATAGAAAATATTGCCTGTGAAAAAGTTATGGCGTATATTTTATGTTTACTTTATTCCCAATAGGATAACCGAGCAAATGAACAGAAACAGGGCTACACTAGCCTGTAGAGGATGTGTTAACTCATTTTTACTTAGGAAATCAACAACATGTGTGCTTTACAGGGGGTGCTCAAAATTTTGCACACAGCTGTATGTGCATCCATCATCTTTTTCTTACTGTAAGAAAGAGCAGTGATGAGTATGAGAAATCGTTTCTTTTGTTTAACGCTGCTTTGAGGAATCTTCAGGCCTCTGGCATCTACAGGCATTTTCACAACGTTTACCTACTGACATGATTTGACATGATGCCCATATGTTTCATATAAAAAGTTCTCAGCTCTTCCAATAATGAGAGACCACTGCAGCAACTTCAGCATTTGTGAACTTTTTGCACAACATTTCTCCAAAGTCGACTAATGAAGAATAAAAAGATTTTTAGCAAATCTCACAATAAGATGGAACTGAAAGGGCAGACTCCACAGCAAACATTCAAACCATATGTATTTTTGTGAAGAAACATATAAAAGCATTGAATCTGACGTGCAGGTGGTTTAGTCAACCCGAAAAGCTTAACACCACAGTCACATCCTGAACAAAGCATAATCTGTCACAAATACAGATCCACAGTATCCACAGTATCAAGTAACCAGAGTAACACCACTAGCTGGTGTCAAGCTAATAACTGTATAACGCGCTTGGCCAATTCATCAAGAATGGAAATTTTAATCTATTAATTATTTAATCAAGTAATTGATTTTAATTGACAGCCCTTGTCCACATGTATACAGATTATGTATGCAAATTCACTCCTCATGTACAGTGAGAATACGTCTATCACACTTCTTTTCTGCCACAGTGAAACTGTATGCTAATAGCTATTGCCTATATTGTAATATACCTGAGAAAAATTTATAAATTTCATTGCATTGTACACTCATCAGTAAACCAAGCTGACAAAAAATTGGTCCTATTCACAGCAACAAAAGGATACAATAGTGTTCAGATGACAGATGCAAATCAGTGTAGACCTTTGAAATGGACCAAATTATGCACTTGAAAATGACCAAATATCAAATTAAAGCAGCTTACCCACTACAGATAGACGAGTGCCAAGACCATTACTAATAGAGAGTGGTGCAAATGTTCAGACAAACAGTTCACACATATGCGTCACAAACCATGAGCTATGTTGTTGTATGTTGGCATGTTTGGCTCAAAAAAAATCATTTTAAATTAAAAAAAAAAAGTAAACCAGAAAAAACAAATGCTAGTATTATATTCTTGGTGTTTATACAGTTCACACTATGATATATTTTTTTAATTCTAGGGGTTTAAACCCTGCTGACCTTGTACTTGATTCCAGAATAGCCTCTGGTTAAAAAACAAATCAATAGATAAATAAATAACATAACATAAAATAAAAAGTGCAAAACATTTAAATAACATGCAAAAACATGAAATTTGTCATTATAAACAATACAATTTGAACCTTTCATGAGTTCATTAAAATGAATCTGAAAGGCGGCACTAACACCTCAATTGGGTGCTGTGTTTTATTAAGACATGCTTTGGGATAAAACTGTTTGTGACCAATAACTTCAACAAACTTTATCTGATGCTGTTTTACTCAAGACGTTCACGGATGCTTACACAACTGGAAAAATACTTGGACTACTTTTAACAACAGCAGAATAAATATTTGTGTAACAGTCAATACATGCACACATGCTAACGTCATCCATGCCTCCCCTCATGATGAAAGAGTGCTGCTGTCGTTCTGAAGCTACTATCAGGTTCCAATCTGCTGTAGCAGCATAGATGATGCAGCCATGTTGCCATATCTGATGGGATTAGTGAATGAGAGTGCAGAGGGGACACTTCAGGTGAGAGCACTCAACAGCCCATCACGGCTGCTGCTGCAACATAGCAACCAGTTCAGCTGTGAACTCATCGCTGGAGCCAGTGCATCATGTTTAGAATGGTTCTCCTCAATGTTTGAAAAAAGGATGCTCCAATCATGAATTGCTTTTCTGATTTTTGGGGCTGAAGTCTTGGCTGATTTTTATACTGTGTGAGCTGAATGAATGCATGACACGCATTTCAGTACTTTCTAATACAGATTACATTATTGCCTCTTTAATGAGCCACACTGCCACTTTAAAGCTGTTGCTATTTAAATAAGATGAATCAAATAATGTGTTATGTCTAAAATAACAGATAACTTGCTATAGAGCACAAACAGCACATAATCATATGCATTTATATTACAACAATTTGGGATATAGGTAAAGCAGCATACTGTGCAAGTGCATCTGAATCATATAATACATTATCACACAAAAAAAAAAATTAGCTAGTCAGATGTTCAATTTGCTGATTCAGATCTCTATATGTGCACCTAAACAGAATAGCCTTAACATTAAAACCACCACCAAGTTTCTGTAATAATTGTTTGATCAGCTCCAACTACAACATAGGAACACTTTGTAGTTCTACAATTGCAGACGGTAGTCCATCTGATTCACTGTATAATTTGTTATCCCCCTAACCTGGTCCTTAATTTGGTCAGGATCCCCACAGGACCACCACAGATCAGGTATTATGTTGGTGGTGGATCATTCTCAGCACTGCAGTGGCACTGATGTGGTGGTATGAGTAGATCAGACACAGCAGGGCTGCTGGAGTTCTTAAACAACACAGGGTCACTGCTGGACTGAGAATAGTCCACTAACAGTAAATATCCAGCTGTCTCTGATTTTACACTTACAGAGTGGACCAACAAAGTAGAAGTGTCTAATGGAGTGGACAGTGAGTGGACACAGTGTTTAAAAACTTTAGCAGCACTCCTGTGTCAGATCCACTCGCACCAACACAAGACACATTCACATACCACCATGACATCAGTGTCACTGATTCACCCCAAATAATACCTGCTTTTTGGTGGTCCTGGTGGTCCAAGTGCTGTCTGTTTTTGCCTTTGTGATTTTCACTATGGTGGTAGGTGTTTATGAATGCATCATATCTAACATACTCATTAGCAGCCTGTTGTAATCCCTGTTTAAACATGCTGTAACATCTACAGCTGTTCTGTTGTCCTGTGTAAATGTTTGAACGCCCCTCATCAAATTAGACGCTGGACGTGCACATTGTAATGCACAATTACTGAGAAAAATGAAAATAATACATATAATGTGGACTGTGCAAAAGATATGGCACATTTTATATTTTATGTTTTATACATTTTTAATATGTCAAACTCAGCAAGTAAGATAAATTGTGCACTAATATTAGCAGAAAATGCCATATTTAAGTGTTTTCCTAAATTTAAATATATATATATATATACTGTACATATATAACCACACAAAAATCTATATTAGCTACAAACATTGTGTAACAGCTACAACTATCATGTTTAAGTATGAAATAAATAAATACTGTATTGCATAAATTCCATATTTAAATCTAACAAAACATGCTAATCAACATAAACAAAACAGTATTTTAACGTGCTTACTGCAAAACAGCTATTTATTTAGCAGCTATTTCCCTGAAGTAATATGTCGTTTGCACATTAAACAAACATTCATGTCTTTTTTTAGAGGGAAGAGCAATTTTACCTCATCAGTATCTGTAAGTGTGCAAGCTTATTTTGTGTGTGTGTTTGCGTGTTCACTCTTTCATGTCTGTTTTGCAGCGTGTGTTTGTGGCTATCCTGTGCTAACCCTGGGGTCAGTTTGAAAGGCTCTGCCCTGAATGGGGCCTCTTGAGCTTGTATCTGTGCTTTGATAGCTCTCTCTACCCTCGCTCACACACACACACACACACACACACACACACACACACTCACACTCACACACACAACATCTATTTACACCTGCCGCGTTTGATCATCAATTAAGTGCTCCTTCTGAAGGCGTCTGAATCCCCCTGTGCAGTGCCCCCCCCTCAATCAATCCTTTGCACTTATTGATGTCTAGATTGTTATCGGCTGTGACTGAAACCCAAGCGCTTTCAGAACAAAAAAAAAAATGAAATGCAATCCTCTTGTTCTCCTCCATTTAAATGTATGTATGTGTATAAGTTGAGTAGCTGAAGGACATGAAAGGTAACAGTCTTTCATGTAACAAGCTCTCAACAGTCCAGTTGTTAAAGCATTGCCTGCTCAACGCCATCACTCTCAATTAGCTATAGTGATGGTGGTAACAGTAATGTTAACTTTATTGTCCCTGTGGGGAAATTACTTTTGAGTGAATCAAGTCAGTGTGACAGTGAACAAGGACAAATAACAACAGACCATATGATACAGCAACACAGACCACAGATACACATTAACAACATCTAACTGGTCTGCATGAGAAACAGCACCAGATTTACATATTCTTAACAACAAATATAACATATTACACTTATCATTAGACTTAAAGTCTTGTATATAACAATAAAAAAATTCTGCATAATAAAACAAGGCCATTCAGATGGCATGATGTGAAATGCTCTATTCTAAAGAAACTTCAAAACTGTTGTTAGAAAGCAGACTTCCAAAGATCTTAATGCCTTCTAAAACTACATCATAGACAACTGCTACACAAAATGTTTACAAATACAATGCCAGATGCAGTGTAGGGGGTAAGTTGTCACTTTATTAATAATTCCAGTATCAGATATATTAGACCTGGAACATCACATTTTTGTAATAATTAATTCATAATTTCTAGTTAAAATCTTCACAAATATACATGTGTACCCTGTCGCAGAGAAAATAAAGGGTCTTGATATAATCTTGCTGATGTAGGTAAGGTAACTTACATACAGCAAACACTAGAACTTGTCTCGTTGATTTTGAGGCGAGACATTGTTAATGAAAACTATTACCAGCTTAAAATTATGATATTGTTTGAATGCCTAAAATATTTTACATTGACATGATTTTCCAGTTGTTGTACACAATTTTAACGAGAGCTGCCATGCTCCGAGACTGACCCAGCGATTAATGATTAATCAAGCTCAATGATGAATCAAACATTTTTCTGAAGTGCCATTTAATGTTATTTAAAGAAAAAAATGTGCATTAAATTAAAGAAAAACAATCTTACCCCATGGAGTGTGACAACTTACCTGCTGATTGGGCAAATTATTATAAGTGTGTGCTGAAATGGGTTATGAAAATATAATGAATATAAAATACATGCCTGAAACTTTGTTCATTTGGTCTGCTTTTTGTAAAACTATGTTCTGCTGATCGCAGCATATATATAAAAGTATGATAAGTGTGAGGAGGTGCCCCGTTCTCATATGCATAGTGTTGTAAGGCAAAATATTGAAGAACATCAACATACAGAAACCTCTCTACAGTGAACTCGGGCTCTGTATTGTTATACCTGAGACCCAGAAACAATAAAGTATGAAAATTTCAGTAATTTCATCATAAAATAAGTCTACTAGATGAAAAAACATGTCACAGTGTTTTTTTTTCCAAAAAATTTTAAAATATTTAGAATTTTTTGGAATGTCCTTCATAGTGGACATATTTCTTGTTTTCTGTTCTGCATCAGACCAAAAACCCAGCAACATCAGCACCAACTCAATCATAGAAAATAATGTAAATGAAAACTGAGTAACAAACATCATTTACCTTTTTTGATACCATTTCCACTTTTGACACTATAAGAAATATTTCAAATGCACTGTATATTAACAAAAACAGGAACAAATAATAACCTATTCTAAAGGTTACACTTACTTTGATTGAACAGTTTGGACAGGTTTTTAGGCCCACTAGCTAAACCTGAGTTAATCACTCCAAACCTTGAGCCAAAGTTTCATAATTTGTACAGGTGGTACCCAACTTCTCTTATGGTTAATTTCATTGTAATGTTCTATTTTTAAAATGTACAATTATGTAACATTTTTTAATAAATTAGGAATAAATTAAATTAGTAATTAATTAAAAATAAATTAGTAATGAATTGACATGTTTACAGAGCTTACATGTTGCAAAATTATCTCGGCTTCAGTCAAATTCCTGTCACCTGTGACACCATTAATTTCATATACAAGCAGAAGTCCCAACGTCCACTACAAAGGACATAAACAAAAGTATGCTGTTAGGTAGTTAAACATTTGTGCACATCAATAAAAGTGCTTTGAGAACTAGCTACAACAGTTGTATACCTAAAACATATCTATAATAGGCTTTAGAAACATAACAAATGCATATTCTTTGACAGCGTAGCTCTCTTGCTCCTATAAAATGTGGTTACTAAGAGGCAGCCATTTTTAAAAAGGCAGAACTTCTGTTGTGAATAACACATGATACATTATTGGAAAGGCCAGGATGTCCTCTACATGGCACAACAGATTTTAGCGAGGTACCTTGTTTAGTTTTTGAAATATCTTTCTGAGACTCATGTTCCCTCCAGAGGACAAAAATGAATTACCAGGTCTTACGAGGCTAAGCACCTTTGCTTGTCTGTTATTTTTCAATCATTTGCTGCTGTAAAGATCAGTGGTACTGCATGTTGGTATGACAGCAATAACAAAGTGTAAATTTAAGAAAGGTGGATTATAAAATATTGGTCTCCAGCTTTATTGTTAGAAATGCACAGTCCCTCTTTACTCACATTAGCATTCACTTATCAATCTGAAGAGAAACATTCAGTATTAAGCTTGATTCCTTTTTTTCATCAGTAGCTGTCTCCTGCGCTGAAACCAATGTTTACAACTTTTGTTGTGCTTCAATTTACATCACTTCATTGGTTTACTGCTGAACATGGTGTCTTGCCAAAAATGGTGGGAGGTGGTGAGCAGAGCAGTGCAACTTCTTCTCATGATTTACTGATGGTCAACTTGATGCTGCAGTGACTCACTCCCACCTCTTGAGGTACAAAGTGATATTACAAGACAGGTAGTATATGGAACATCTACACCAGTATGTCTCCAACCCTGTAGTCCTAGAGAGCTATAGAGCTAACCACAGAGTTTAGTTCCAATCTGTATTCAATAAGCTGCCTTGCCCCTTACTTAACTCTAACACCTCTGATCCAGCCAATCAGAGACCTGGAATCGGGGGAATGTTTTATTAGCTGAAGCAGCTGTGGCAAATTTTGGTTGGAACTAGGATCAGGACCGGAGTCCACTACTGTGCATCATGCATAGTCTTTGTAAAGCTGCTCTATGTAATTGTTGGGGATTGGGAGAGCTCTCTGTTGGAAATGTGCAAATGCACACAGCATGCGGAAGAACATTTCATAACACTGGTTGTGAAGAATCCGAAGAATCAGATTATTGCGAGAGCATTAAAGGATTATCTAAGAGAATTTACATGTAAGTGTAAGTGAGTGTAAGAGAAAAATCTACTATTGTCATCACATCTATATCAGAGTAATGTTAATTTTACATTTGAGACCTAAACATCAAGGCAGACCTTTATATTGAGTCTGTGCCCGTCATACTTGACACTGAATGCTTCCTCGGGGAGCCAAGACACATTACAGAAATCAGGCCTGTACACAGTGAATAGCTTCATACTGGACATGGCAGAATATGAAAGTCCAGTCTGCGGCCGTGGACTGCTTTCACTAGAACAGCTCTCCTGACAGCACACCACACACACACACACACAGGACACGTGTCAGCAATGCAGCCTCCCGCTCACGTGTGTCCATCATTAATCTGCCCATGATTGATGACTGGCATTGAGGAGAGAACAAGCTGTGAAGGAGTGAACGCATGAGTGCCTCTCTCTCAGTCTCTCCCTCTCTCTCCCTCTCTCTCCACATATACATACATATCTATCCATCTATCTATCTATCTGTCTATCCCTCTTTTCCTCTCCCCGCCCCCCTCTTTTATGATTTCCAACTTCCTTATTATTCATCCCCTTCCCTCCTCTCCTCATAGACTAAATTCTATCTGATGGGAAGCTGCTGGGAAGTCCAGGGAGAGAGAGAGAGAGAGAGAGAGAGAGAGAGAGAGAGAGTTAGACAGAGAAGGGCCGGAACAGGAGTCTGCTGCAGCACCACAAATGAAATCAATTTGAAAAGCGCTCGGGTAATTGGTTTCTAAACAGAATTCTGTCATGACCGTCTGCTACCTGTTTCCATTTGGCACTGGCGTGAAAATAACTCCCCGTGCAGAGATGACAATAAAATCACCTTGTTCCTAATTCCGCGCTCCTTTCTTCCAATCAGCCAGCTCAGACAGCATCGCTCTCTGGCTGGTGTGAGGACATCTGCATTTGCACGTGTGCGCACGCAAACACACACACACACACACACATATACTAGCGCACGCAACAGCCGTGACCCTGTGGGAGGCCTGACACCCCTCGCTGCCAGGCACAGCTGATAGGTGTGATCAGTGCCACACACGGCATCATTTGCACAAAACAGTAAACAGCTCCTCAATTCAGCAATTAGTTCCTTACAGTCATAGGAGTCCTTGTTTATATTAGTAGATGTTGCTTTTTCTTTCTGCATACAGTTTGTCAAAGACCTCTCAACTGATCTGCCCACAGATGCCTTCTGTTGCTCTGCAGAACAGTGAAATTCCATTCAACCCAATGAGAAACTCTAGTAATTGCATTCAATCAAATTTCTTATGTTTATATACTCAGTTCATTTTTAGTTATATGGATTTTGCATGTATTCGCAAGGCCATACTGGTGGGATAAATCAGATTCAGCTTTTTTTCCCGATAATCAAATAAAACACCACAATCAGTAGCATAAAGCACAAAATATGGTTCATCAGTTCAACCTAGTTTAATTAACTTAATATTCTTTAAATCAAAGTATTTTATTAAGTTGATTAAAACCAGTTACCACATGAAGGTTGAACTGAGGAACACCTATTTATAGTGTATCACAGCATCTTAACATTATGTAATCACTTTAACTGAAGATGACTACAGTTTAGGTTCCATTGCTTAAACTTTGTCACAGGAACAGAAAGTGAGGATGTGATTTTTTAGGCCATTAGAATGGAAGCAAGAGGGGGTTTAGGCACAGTCCACTTTCCAAACTTCAGCTATTCCATAATTCCATTCTACTAATGAACAGTGATTATTTATAGAGATATGATTATTCCTGAATTTGGCAGTTTTCAAATATGAGTTGACATCATTAACTGGCTATGACATCATTAACACCAGTTAAGTATAATGTTGCATGGTGATTTATAAAATAGCATTAAAATCCTGTTATTTAGAATTGTGCAAAGAGAAATGAAAATATTCTTATTCCTAACTTGTTATTACTCCTTTAAAGGAATATATCTTCCCTGTATTTGCAAGGCCATATGGATGGGGTTGATTATATTTAATTGTTTAGCTAATTAGTTACAACATAGTTGAGATTATTAGGGAACCACGGAAACTCAGCCTTATGGTACACAATCTTAAACTAAGGTTACTATGATTTCTCATATGAAGTTCAATAGAATTTATGTTAATGTTCTCTAAAGACCTGGTAATGGTCTTAAAGCCTAATTCCACCATAGTTTTTTCAGTCTTTCTGCAAATCAATAATCCATTGCTGTGCTGTGCACAAAATGACTTGTAAAATGATAGAATGGTTTCGTTCCAAGCAAAATACTAAATTTAATACTTTGGACGCCTGGTTCACAACTACTGTAAACATTTCAGACTCTTTAAGTTCCTCTAAAATCCAGCATTTCGCATCAAAGTGCCCTGATTGACTTTGTTTACATTTCACACATTTAATCATGCAGTATTCATACAAATAATAATATTAATAATTACAAATTACAAATAATAACAAAAATGTGATACATCTACTTTGCTACATATCACAGCACAGACTGCTGAAATGAAATATGAATGAATATATTTGACTTTGTATGAGCAGTAAAAACCAATGCGTTAGTTGTCAATGATAATTATTATGTCTGTAATTAATAATCAAATGATTAATTTTTATAGAAAATCATAGTGGCCATGAGTCAGGAGATGACTAACCATGACTGCTTTCAAAATAATCTTAAAATTCAGTTTGCAGTTGATGTTTTTTTTTCTTCTTCCTTTTCTTAATGTTCCAATTTCTGTAAACATCTCAAGAAAATCACAGTCTAAACCTCACTGGTGGTTACTAAAATTATTTGAACAGTAATTTCTATCTGCATAATTTCATTACTCGCAATCTCCAGAACACAGAATCTTTGTACACACACAAACAGACTCAGAGGATCAAACAGACACACACACACACAACCACAGCCTGCTGGTGAGCGGGGCACCTGGTGAGGAGGGGGTTAATGAGTCAGGCTGTGGTTTAAAGGCGGAGGGGAAACGTCCAAATCAAAAAGTCAACAAGTTTTCCCAGCCACCAAACGCCACACTGATGCCTTTTTGACTCGCCTTGATAGGGAAATGCATATGCATGAGGTAAGCAACTTCTGATCCCAAACAAAGTAAAGCTCTGGCTTATGAAGATTGTGAGAGCGTTAATGACTTCTTCGTTTTAAGCCCGCATAAGAAAGCCAGATTCCCTGTGCTTGTAGTCCATGAGAATATTTAATACCGTTATTAATCATTTTTAATCCGTTTGCTTTTAATTAAGAAACAGCATGTTGCTGTCCTATCAGCGCGTGCCAGGGTGCAGATTAATTGTAGCTTAAGATAGCTCGCCTTGATTGGTGTAATGTATTAGCTAACAAGACGCCAGCTTCTAAAGATACTTGTACACTACCTTGGGAACTTGGCTCCACTCCAGGGCTTCTCCCCCCGCTTATACCCTCCCAATCCACCCCCCCACCCCCCACCCCGCTCGTCCTATCTCCTTTCTAGCTCAACTCCCATTTGAAGGCTGGGCTAGAGAGCTGGGGACACTTCTATCATCTCAGCATGGTGCTTTATTTGTACCTTCATTACTGGGCTGCCAGCATCCGCTCCCAAGGCGAGAGCCGGTGCTGCGTAAAGAAGCTTTCTGCTGACAGAGAGCCGGGGCGGAGGAGGCCTTACCCTGTTCTGCCCGACCAGGCCCCCGGGGCACTTTCTGGACTGGGAGACTGGTGGGAGGGGGCAGGAGAAGTCAGCCCACGCAGTCCTTCATCTACACCTCTACGGGGGGCTACAGTATAGAGGCAGCAGGCCGGGGCGTCTGGATCTGCTGGGCTGGCTGAGGTTACACACGGTGGGGCAGAAGGGGGCACAGTGCCTGGAGACATGGCACTGATCTGAGCAGGAGGGAGGAGGAGCAGGGCTGGAAAGCTTTATGTGCAGAGACTGAGGAAAGAACGAGGAGGAAAAGCTGGTTAATAGCCTGTTAGGCAGAAAAGCCGGTTCATAGGGTTTGCTTGAACTATAGGTTAGATGAGATGTAGGATATGTAGAAAATTGAAGACTGTGCTGGAAGTGAGCGAGGAGTGATTTAATGTGTGTGTGTGTGTGTGTGTATATATATATATATATATATATATATATATATATATATATATATATATATATATGCATTTACAGTACATATATCAGAATTAGAATCAGAAATATTTTATTGATCTCAGGGGGAAATTGCAGTTATTACAGTAGCAGCTGGTTATGTAGAAGAATAAACACTAATAGTAACTTACAACAAAGAAGAAATTTGCAATATGTACACATATATCAAGTCTTATAATACATTAACAGAATAAAATGTAAAGTGACTGTGGCTATAATAATAAGTACAGATAAACTGTATACAGCAGTAAAAGTTTAGAAGTAGGAAAGTTATTGCACATATGAGTTGTTGCACACATAATTAAATTATTGTTCTATTGTTATTACTGTACATGTGAAAGGTGTCGTACGTTAAGAGAGGAGTTATAAAGTCTGATAGCCACTGGTAGGAATGTATTTGGATGTACAGTAATTCAACAAAAGAATGGCCACCCTCCTCATCAAAAGGGACTTGTAAAGGGCTGGCTCTAAAACAAGGCAAACAAATAGAAAAGCTTAAACAGCACTCACATAATTTTCAAAATCGTTATTAAACTTAAGCACAGATGCCTAATCATGCTAATGACATTCTGGTAGCACACTGAGAAACAATAATTTACCCATTTCTAAACAGTAGTTTACCGTAGTTAATTTATACATGTTTCCTGATTCAAACACAGATGCCAGTTGGAAATGTAGAAGAGATTGAGGCATATGGACAAAAGTGAGAAGCCACTTTCCAGGAACCTTAATTCCACTCCAAATCACCTACTCTGGTTCAAAAGCTATTAATCCAGGTCACCAATTTAGGCCAGCACCAACGTCAATCCCATGAGTTTAGAGAGTCCAGTTTTGGTTTTGTTGTTGGAGATAAATTAAAAACAGAAACGATCAGGTTTCAAGGAAAAAACTAACAAAAGTAACAAAGTAGCCAGCATGGCTCCAAACATGATGGATGTTTGTTCCCCACCGTGATTCAAAAGTGAGCCATTTCATTAACAAGACTCAGAATTACAGAACAATTTGCACTTGTGAGACTAAATATGTGCTACATGTTCGAATGGGGACCAACAACACACAAAGCTTGGAGTACATAATGAATGTGTTCACTTTTATTCCAACTATTGAGCCTTTTTCTTTCAGCTGGCAGCCATCTAGTACAAATGGTCTTGAATCAAATCAGTTAGCGAAATGTTTTGTCTGTATTTCTAATAAATTTAATTGATCACAAGTTACAGAAATGGCACTAAATACTAGGGAAGTATGAAGACTAGGAAGGAACTAAGAACAAGGTTTGGAATTGCAGACGAATTTGCAGTCTACATATAAACAACATTCTCAAACAAATCTCAGTCTACATATAAAAACAGGGTCTAACCAAGTTTCTAACCAAGGTTCTGAATTTCGTGACTACTGATTGCTATGATCAAGTCTATATGATCAAGTCTATTGGCAGATTTCAAGATCCAAGACTATAAACTAATTCAAGGTCTAGATTTGATGACCAACGTCCAAATGACAGGCAACACTATTTTTCATAGCAGGTCTATCTGCAAAGACCACTGGAAGAGAGGAATGGGCAGTATTTTAATATGTCCAATTGCCTGCATTCATCCCTCTGTTGATATTAGATCCACATCAGCGCAACATCTGGTAGCTTCAGAACAACACTGCCTCTCCTCATCACTTCCCACTGTAGTCTTGGGTATATTCCCTCACTCTTGTGTTGTGTTTTGGCCAAGCAGCCTCTCCACCCCTCTGCAGCACATTCAGGTCACTAGCTGCTGCCTGCACTTCACGCTTATCCGGCAGGAAGAGCACATAGCAGATTTAACGCCCCCTTAAGACGGCTGAGGCAGGGAAGAGAAAGGAAAACATCAGAGCTGGTCTCTCTCGACCGGCTGCTACAGAAAAGGCTGTGCTAGGCTGCTCTCTGCTGCACTGGATGCAACGCTCAAGCAGAACAACTCTCCCAGCACGGTTCGGATAGAGATCCGCTGTAGGCAAAATTTGGGTGCCCAGTCAAATTACATGTTCTGTTGATTTTCTAAGTGACATTTCAGCACATTTTAACACACAATTACTATTTATTTGCTGAATTAAACATATCTGGGAAAATAAAACATCAGATGTTGTACATGAAAAAGTCATGACACTGTTTTTATTCCCTGTTTTTAATTTGTGATCTAAAATTGGTAGACAAATGCGTAACTTTTGCATACGACTGTGGCAATGCTATACAACAAAAATCCCATTCAACCTAATGAGAAATTGTAGTTCCTTTTTTAATTTCACATTTGTATGTTGTATACGTGTGGAAGGTCACATTGTTGAGTTTTTTTATTATTCTTTTGTGGAGCAGTCGTGGTCTGGAGGTTAGGGAACCAGCCATGTGACCGGAGGGTTGCTGGTTCAATCCCATTACTGGGATTACTGAAGTACCCTTGAGCAAGGCACCTAACCATGGACTGCTCCCCGGGCGCTGTGGTAGGTCCGCCCACCTCTCTGGGCAAGTGTGCTCACTGCCCCCTAGTGTATCTGTTCACTAGTTTGTGTGTATATGTAAGTGTTTTCACAGATGGGTTGAATGCAGAGATCTTGAATTTTCCTCTAAAATAAAAAATTTAAAAAAGTATCTAAAATTAAAAATTACATTTCTATCTATCCAGCCTGGTTTCAGTTGCTATAAAATAATGCATGTATGGGCAGAGCATGGACAGGTCAATATTGTACGGTGGAAACAGTGGATATAGCTCATAGGCAGCTTGTGAGGAAGTGTCTTTATGCCTTTGGCTGTAGGATAACATAGCAGTAGGTATCATAGTAATAGTGGAATGTAGTGTATAGGCTGCTCACAGGAAAAGGTCCTATTGCTTTCGGCAGGTGATATATCCTTATCATCTTGATCAATCTGCGAGTAAAAGGGCTCGATGAGTGAGGGGGGGTGTATGGGGGGGGGGGCTGGTAATTTGGTGTATGAATGAATAAATAGATGGATATTTCCAGCACTAATCTTTCAGATGACTAAAATACTTCTCTCCTGTGAAGAAGCCCATTGTGTGTGATGAGAGTTTGATTGGATGTCTCCCCCGGGGTGCGCTCTCCATTAGCTAAGGTGATATAACAGGTAATCAGGAGATAATTAAAAGGCTTCACTTGTGCGCATGCCACTGGGAGGGGGGAGGGCCTGTCACGGGCCGTTCGGCAGGCGGCACAGAGTGTGGGATACACTTTCACTGACATACTCACTACTTCGCTTTCACCCCTCCCCCGCCAAAAAATATTACTGAAGTTCTAATGCGTTCAATGTTAATAGACCTTCTGCTGAAACTCTGTGGCGTTATTTTTAAAGAGTGTTGTAGTAACAAAAGAAATTAATGATAAAGAACATATATCTTAGGTTTTGTGCTAAATATCTAAAAGTAGTGTTACCTCTCTCACACTAATATCCTCACCAGCGTACGCATACACTGACTCTCCCTGCGGTAATGTGCTTCTGTAGAATATGGGAGATGGATGCAGATAGATGGGTATCTAGTGTTAGAGGGGGGCTATGCAGAGCCCACTCAAGCAGCATCCAAGTTGTTGTCACTGCATACTTGTCAAAAGTTCGGAAAAGCCTTGCTTTCTTTTGAAATTCTATATTTGCATTATGATTTTCATTGTTGGTTCCAAATTCATTTCACTTCAATTCAGAGTTTACTTTTCAACACATGATTTAAAGACATGTAAAAGGTATTTACTATAACGTTGAGTACATTTTCAACTATGCTCTTTATGTTTATCATCACAAGTTTTTTCTGAACCTCTGTTAAAACCACAGGTTAAATTGTGTGGCCCAAATATGTTTGAGAGTGGCTTCAGTGCTGATTAGTGATGACATCACAACAACAGGATCAAATATATGGAGATTATTCTTAACATAGATAGCAAACTTGACACAGCCCGAACATATCATCACTGTCCAAGGAAAAACTATTTTTGTTGATTTTGAGTGAACATTTCATGATAAATGGACCAATTAAAGTGCTCAAAATAGCTTGGAATAAATTCTGGTTCTATTGACTTACATTTAAAGTAAAGTATGTTTTTGGTCTCCCCTGTAAAGTTGCAATTTTGGAGATACTTGTCTTTCATTGAACAGCGACGATATGTTACTTTTGGCCTGAAAACCGCATGGAATGATGAGGCAGGAGTGGCATGTTTGCAGGTTTTCCTTACCAGTTTGCGATAAGTGATAAAATATTTAGAGGAAAACAATATAAAGCATATATAAACATAAACAAAGAAATATCTATCAGTACTACTTTCCCTGATAGATAATGTGACATGACCTAAATCACATTCAGCATTTACAGTGGTCCATGTAGTGAATGGAACTGGAGCAAGCCTACACCGGCCTGTCTCCAGCCATGAAAGGGCCACATCTCAGCAACATTTAGACTACTACAGCCAGAATTAACCTACCAGTCAACTGCAAGTACAACAGTTGTGGCTATAAGTAAACGCTGGATGCGGGCCATGCTTTCTTCTAAGTATATCTTCATTTATCTTAACAATTGCAATTTGATTAAAAAAGCCCAAATTTAATTTAAAAACCTCTGGTCAAAGAGTCTTCTGCATAATCACTGTTCATGTGCTGAATTACTTATTGATATATTGGGGAAAAAAAACATAAAAGTGTCCCATTTTTTGGCCTGTTGTTTTCCTATGTATGAATCTTTAATATCACTAAACTGATTTATATTATATTATATTACATTTCTAAAGGCTATGTGTCCCCAGACTTTTGACAGGCAGTGTAAGTAAGACTCAATAAGCTCTGATAAGTCCCCAATAACACAGTCCCATGCGTGGTAAGGCTGAGGCTTGATTGCTGTGATGAGGCTGTGTTGGATGAACTTGGCCACTCCAGGCCGCGTGCTGCCTCGGTCAGCGATTAAGACGATATTAACAAATATGTCAATGTCTATTTTCTGCTCAATTTAAAGCCTCACTGCTGTAAAGATTGCCTGCTCTCTCCGAAAGCCACCGGAACACAAACACCAAACGAGAGCGAGAAGAGCACTGAGCGTGCGTGTATGTGTGTGTGTGTGTGTATGAGATAGTCATGGGGTGAGAGGCAAGAGACAGGCCCAATCGATGCATGAGTAGGCCAGACTGATAAGGCAGAAGATGGACAGACAACTCACGGCACATGAGAGCGGCTCTCCGCTGCGTCCAGTCAAGTGAAATACGACGTCCAAATTACACCAGGCCAGGCCACTCTGCTTCCATATTTCAGCTGACCTGAGCCTTTAAAGCCCCCCTCTACTTACCACTGGTCATTAACAGAGCCAAACAACTCAATAACTTGAGATAATTAAATCAGTTTTGAGAAACATCCTGCTCCCTCCATTACTCCACGAAGCTTCTGCGGAAAATTGGAGGGCTTAATTTAAAGAACGGAAAGAGCACTCTCCGCAGTAGGACTGCACTGGCTAAACCTTGTTAGTCCAGCCAAATACCCCCGCAACCCCCTCCCACCCCCCGGGTTTGCGGCGTGCGGAGAGACTGATCCTAAATGCCCTTTAAGCGTCTAATCGGCTCAGTAATTACTTAAATGACCTCAGGCCTGAGGATCACTTGAAATAATTATGAATTAGGAGGCAGGGAGAGGAGCGCTCCATCGGGGAGAATCAGGGAAATCTCCTTGTTGGAGGCAGTCCTTCACGCAGTCCCGCTGGGGCCACGGGCAGCCAGGAGCACCATCTCGCACACACACAGCTCCATCTGACTGCTCTTTTTAGCAAAGCCGGGGAGTCAGCAGTGAAACACCAATGGACTTTTTTCTGTGTTTAGTAACAATACAGCTGCTGAATTGCAGTTCTGCATATACACACACGCAGTAATAGAAACCGGGGCTGGCTTAGCACTACTGTCATAAAAATCCCAGCTCCATTCTATTAAATAATGAAAACGGACACTACAGCAAGTCTCTTAAATCAGAAATGTTTGTCTTAAAGATTTTGTCAACTCACACAAATAACTGCACCGGCATACGCACATTCCAACTCTCGCTGTGTTGATGTGCTTCTCTGGGTGACGGCAGCGGATAGACGGATTTGTAGGGCCAGACCGGCACTCTAGCACTGTTTTCTGTCACTGTCTGCCAAAAAGTTCTTTTAATAAAATAATAGGGACGTCGTTTGAAATGAAGAGCAGCTTTTCTCTCAATAATGATTAGACAGGTTTTTTTTTTTTAATAAAAAATGTCGCTTAAAGCATTTATTGGAAATCTTTTGGCCCCAGAGTAAAACTTTTGGTCCTGATGTCATTTCTAAGGAGAACAAAAATGTGAAGTTATTAGAAGGTATTATTCTCAATCCACGTAGCAAATTTGCTGTGAACCAAGCACAGGCCACATCTGGCCCATACAGTGGATAGAATGATGGGAGGGAAACAGGTTAGAAGTCAGACGCCAAGGCTGTTTAAAGCTGAGAGAGGCATCGCAGCCACCTTTAAAGTCTATGTAAAGCATTAATAAAACATATGGTTATCACCAAAAATTTGTTATTATCCCCTCAGACAAAGCTGCTGAACCACACCCAATTGTTTAAGCTGTGCTAAACCACGGTATGCAAGTACGTCAGCGATATCAGAAATCTTTATTTGAAACTACCGGACAGCTCAACAGGCTTGCACAATGCTAACCTGCCAGCTACAAGCTTCAATTACTTGTAGGCTATCTTATCCTAGTAGCTTTCAGTGATGTTCAGACACTACACTGTCTGATCGATGATATGCAACGTAAAGAAAGACTCTTGTTCATTGGATCTTTATTTGTGGAACAATGTACGTACAGAGTTAGACTGACGGTAGTTTAGTTATGGCTTTTCCCTCCATTTGGAAATACAAGCTCTTCCTATGACAGAAAAGCTTTTTGTGAAGTCCTAAAAGCTTTTCTTCTGGGCTATGTGTCCTTGTAAGAGGCGAGTTGTGTATGTGACCGTGTGAATGTGTGTGTGCACGAGGCAGGTGCTGAAGACAGTGAGACTGTAGGTGTGTGTGCATGTGCGTGCGCGAGTGTGTGCGAATGTATGTGAGCGTGTGTATAGTATCAATGACTGTGTGCGTCTGTGTGTGGCATCGCTCTTTGTGTGCTGTTGATGAGTGTCTCTCTCTCGGTAATGTGGAGCTGGCTGCCTGCTCCCCGGACCCCTCGGCCCATCAGCTGGGAGATTGATCTCTGTCAAAAGCAATCCGTCAACCCGCACACAGGCCGCCGCACACGGCCCTGACAGCAGATGCCTATTTTCAGCTGCGAATAAAATCAATTGCAGGAGAATGAAGAGCATAATCAGCCACTGATTGATCTGCAGGAGCCCAGATTGACACGTTTCCCCAGGGAACGGCCTCCAAAGGGTTACACACACCGCCGAGAGGAGATGAGCCAGTTCTCGCCACTGGCGAGCACACACACACACACACATACACAGTCAAAAACGCACAAACTCACATAAACACAGCAAAGCCGTAAAGTTTGCTGTCTTACGTTGGCTTAATACAAGCAACACAAGTGCAGAAACAAAGTTTCTTCCCCATAAAGATCCGTAGAGGTATGCAGATTATCAATGCAAGGAATATGAATTTAAAGGCATTTTTCAAACAAGCCTGTATCTGTTGCATCTGTCAGTAATCATGTGTGGTTGATTAGCATGGCCAGTAATTTCTCTGTGATTCCCTGCATGTGGCAAAAACAATCCATTGATTTAAGAAGCACTTGTAATAGAAATCTATGGGCAGCTGCTTCAGAGAGGCAGTTAATTACAACCTTCCATTTGTGTGGCAAAACATGCCAGAAATGTAAAGACTGCATACACAGCAATAGCTTATCACCAAATATGAATCATAATAAGATATCTGTACTTTCAATTTCTTGTACACCTTTACATTTTGTACACTGCTTCACCAAAATAAGTCTTCATTGCTTTTGTACTTCGTTGCCTATGGCTTTAAAGTATACGGCACACATTCACTGATGCTTTTCTATAAAGTGCTGTATATTTTTTTGGTAGATCTTGCACTGACGATAGAAGAAGGGAACTACTCTGTGAAGTCCTTGCCGGCACATCCCAAAGACTTTCAATGGGCTTAAGGTCAGGAATCTGTGGTGGCCCATTCATGTTTGACAATAACTGCTCATGCTCCATGAGCCATCCCATCGTTTCACAATCGGATCCAAAAGAACCTCAGCACTGTTGTCCGGGAATACGCCTGTGCCATCAGGAAAGAAAAAAGCAGTTGATGGGAGAATCTGGTCATTCATTGCATTCAGGTAGCCAGCTGATGTAACACTGCCTTCAGAGCCTTGTACAGTGGGCAGTATGTATGATTACTGTGCGACAGGTTAGATCTTTTACTCATCAAATCATGTGACCTTTTTCCATTGCTTCAGAAAAAAGTCTTTATTTTTTTTCTTCATTAGCTTCACTAACAAGCCATTTTCTTATGGCCGCACATCTGTTTAGTCAAAATCCTGAGTTCTTGCTGCATTGTGTGTGTAAAAATGCTCTTACTTTCACTATTAAACTAGCTGTAAGTTCTACTGTTGATTTTTATGGATAGACTTGACCAATCATTTAAGTAATCTCCAACCACCGTCACTCAAGTTTTCTTGACGGTTCTCCATTTTCCTTCCAGGTTTTAATAATGCACTGGACAGTTTTTAACTCAATTGCAGTCAATTCAGCTTTTCTTTGTTGTTGTCTTGGCTTAATGCACGTCAATAGTTTGCCCCTCTAAAAAAAACAGTAACATCTTTTCTATGATCGCAAGATACGCCTTGACATATTGTTGTTTAAGAAATAAAAAGTTCACTGTATCAGGTAGGGTTAAAAAATGACATGCTATGGTTGGGTACATTAAAGAAGAATAACTTATTAGTCTTCTTGTATGTTTCAACTGTCCCTATATGTGTGAATAGTTGTAAATGTAACTTTCCTTTCGAGGCTCTTCTGAGTGTGTCCTCCATGCATTTCTCCTCCTATAGCTTTCTAATCTTCCTTTATTTTAGCTGGCCTGTATTTTTACAGACAGAATTTATCTGCTCTTTTCAATGAGATATGAATGGGACATAATCATTATCAAATTATACCATGCTTTTCTTTTCACAGCCAGTAAATGTGAATTATAAGTGTTAATGCTACCTCCAATGTCACTATCAAGACTAGCAGCCCTATTGTTGCCATTCATTCTACCGCACCATCTGTCTAAGATACATCATATCTATTTAGGAACGGTGGTTTGCTGTGGGGTTCGTGTACTGATGCCGATGTTTGGACGTGGTGGGGGTGGGGGGGGATGCTGGTGGCGAGGCGGTTGGGGATGGTAGGGTTAAGCTGGCGAGGGCTCTGTAATGAGTAAGCATTCAGCGGCTGGGGCAAGATAAATGGAGCCGGCGCTCTTCTGCAGCAGTCAGCAGGAACCAGGGCCTGCGGCTTGTTTGGAGCAAATGGAGTGCGCAAAATATCAAAGGCCAGCGATCCAGAAGACGCCCTGGTTTGACAAATTTTAAATTAGCCAGAAAGAGAGAGCGAGCGAGAGAGAGAGAGTGAGAGAGAGAGAGAGAGAGAGAGAGAGAGAGAAAGAGAGTGTGAGCGAGCAAGGGGACGGGCAGCAAGAGAAAGAAAAAAAGGGGCTAAATTATGCAATCCTTTGTGTTGGCCGACACAACTGAAATCCATACGTTCTCTCTCTCTCCTTCTCCGTTTTTCTCCCTCTATCTTTTGTAATTGTCCGCTATTATCGCCATTATGAAAACTGTTATTATTCCGACTGCCTAGCTCCAGGAATTGCTGTGCTTGGTGAGGGGGACACTGGGATCACTGAGTGTTTATTCCCTTAACTGCTCCACAGAACATGCGCCCTTTTCCACACTAGGACTAGGAATGAGAAACAAATGGCCAGAAAGCACAAAGCCTGTGTCCCTGGTCTATCGTCCACTTTCTGCTGTGCTTCAGTCACAGTCAGAAGCTGTAATGTCTGTTCCTGACATCGATTAATATCTTCCAACTAGTAATGAAAGTGTTTCTAGCAACAAAAAGGAAAGACTCACTTTCAAAAACAAAGGTGCCACAAAAGATTCCAAAGAACAATGAAGAACTGCTTTGTTTTCCATTCAGTGAATGAATAATAAGATGTGTGCACTTTTATCACCTTTTAAAACTAGGTACCAAAATTCTATGTACGATATGATGTAAAGGTTTTATGTGGGTGTGGCTGCAGGTGTTTATTAACAAAGCAGAAGAACACCTGATCACTTGTTTTAAGTCTGAGACTAAATGAATAGACCAGCAGAATAATCCAGGGGTCCTGCTTGTCTGGAATGAGATCCTGTTTATTTTCTAGAACTGTACATCTGATCCATAAAGGAAGCTTTATTTTTAAGGGTGTCGGTCAGAAGACAGTGGTGACTGCAGTATGGTGTGTAGTCCAAAACCACACACAGACACAAGTGAGCAGCTCAGAGCAGAAAGCGACTGTGTGAAAGAGAACAGTTGAGATGATAATAGGTGAGATGAGGTAGAGATAGTGGCCAATAGTAAGGAATAAGAGAGAGAAAGAGATGCAGAGGGAGAAAAGAAGGAAAGGAAGAAATAAAGAAAAAATTAATGAATGAACGAAACAAACAAACAAGCACATGAACAAGACAAGACAAAGCAAGACGACGTTGGGCGGTGTAGAGAGAACAGAAGTGCTGGAGAAAGAGAGAGTGAGTGTATGAGTGAGTAAGCGAATCAAGAGAGAAATACAGACAGAGAGAGTAAGTGAATCAGTGAGTCAGAGAGAGAGTGAAAAGTTGAGTGAGTGAGTGAAGGAATGAGTAAATAAGTGAACAACAAAGGTTAAAAGAGTAAAAAGTAGGATAGATAGATAGATAGATAGATAGATAGATAGATAGATAGATAGATAGATAGATAGATAGATAGAAAGATAGATAGATAGATAGATAGATAGATAGATAGATCTCTGACCACTTATGAAGAACAAGAGGATGACCAACACACACTGTGCAGCAATAGATGAGTTATTGTCCCTGATTTTACATCTACAAGGTGACCCGACATGGTAGGAGTGTCTAATAGAGTACCACCACAGGACCACCATAGATAGATAGATAGATAGATAGATAGATAGATAGATAGATAGATAGATAGATAGATAGATAGATAGATAGATAGATAGATAGATAGATAGATAGATAGATAGATAGATAGATAGATAGAGAGTGAGAGAGAGAGAGAGAGACAGAGTGAGAGAGAGAGAGAGAGAGAGAGAGAGAGAGAGAGAGAGAGAGAGAAAGCTGTGAGTAGAGCACCTGTGATCCAGCAGTAGCTTATGCTGTGACAGTGCTTGAGTTTGCAGGATTTGGAGGTTTAGATGTTCACTTCCACTGCATTTCATGCATGGCTTCTCCGTTGCTCAGGTCAGACACAGCTCACCTAAATAAACCATCAAAATCACCAAAACAACTCCGCTATGCCAGCCCTCCCTGCCGCTCTAATTGAATCTTGAATTATGCTGAATAGTTTGGAGGTAAAACGAGGGGAAAATACAGAACGAGACACGAAATGCTTCTCCCAAACAGCGAAAACCGTGAGCTTTTTTGTTGTTGTCTTTTCCAGTCTCATTTCCCCTTCCCCCCATTCATTTTATTTTTACTGCCTAAATTAGGGTGCCTCACCCGCCTGGTAAAGAGTTTTCTTTTACTAATGTCATTTTACAGCCTAGCACGAGCTGCGTCTAATCTTTTCCTACTCATTACACACAATTTCCAAGTCGTTTGGCCGGCACAGTGATTGGCTCCTCACGGTGTGTGCAGCGAGGGTGCTGTGATTGTTTATTATTTATTTATTTATTTACACACACCAGCCTCCTCCCACTTTCCGAAAGCCCCATTTTCTGCGTTTTCTATGAATAATCAGGGCCCTCCCCGAGCGCCCACGGCTCGGACTCCGCAGTGCCGACATGCAAATACGCGCGCAGCGAGCTAAACTGTATGCATGCTCACACTCCAGGCAGCTGTGCATTGTTTTACAACAGACATACAGCAATAAAACCCCGACAAAAGTATATACATATCTACGTGCATCAGCACAGCAAAAAAGATAAGAGCACAAATATGCATGGCAGTAAGGCTATGCAATCACATACGAACTCAAACTAATCAAAACACATGTGCTGCATGTCTTCGCTGTCCAAAGAAAAACATGCATCTTCATTTTTGTCAATCTTTATTCTTCTGCATCATCTGAACGCTGCCTATGCTATTTACATAGCGTGAAAAGTTTGTGATAAATGAACCAATAAATATGCTCCCAAATAGCTTGGAAAAAAATTCTGGTTCCATTGGTGTACATTGAAAGACTGTTTTTGTCCTCTCCTGTAAAGTTGCAGTCGTGGAGATAGTTATTTTTCTTTATACATTATACATAGACCACAATCAAACACTGTCCAATATCAGATCGACACAGAGAGAAGACGAGAAGAGAGTTTCATTTAGCCTGATTTACCAGCTCTGACACAGTAAACAATGAAAGTGTAAGTTACAGTTGCAAGAAAAAGTATGTGACCTCTTAGCTGGAGTTCTGCATTGATTACTAATAAAATTCTAGCCTGCACTGTGGATGTTTATGTGCTCAATGAAAGACATGAAAAGTACAACTGTTGGTGTGTACTTAGTTCAGTTTGTCTATAATTGTGACTTTGATAATGATCGCACCATTTTATAAGTAATCAATGCACCTCCTTGTTTCTACAATGTCCGTTACTTTTTACTACCCCATACTTGTACTGTGTAGTTGTACAATTACAGATTGTAGTCCATCTCTTTCTCTTTATCATTTGTTACCCTGCTCTTCAATGGTCAGGACCCTCACAGGACAACCACACAGCAGGTAATATTAGGTAGGTGGATCATTTTCAGCACTGCAGTGACACTGACATGGTAATGGTGAGTTAGTGTGTGTTGGACTAGTGTGAGTGGATCAGACACAGCAGTGCTGCTGGCCAAATATATATCCAGCCAACTGTGCCCTTTGGGCAGCGTCCTCTAACCACTGATGAAGAACTAGAGGATGACCAACACAGACTGTGCAGCAATAGATGAGTAATTGTCTCTGATTTTACATCTACAAGGTGACCTGACAAGGTAGGAGTGTCTGATAGAGTACCACCACAGGACCACCACACAGCTGGTGTTATTAGGGAGTTGATCATTCTCAGCAATGCAGTGACACTGACATGGTGATGGTGAGTTAGTGTGCATTGGGCTAGTGTAAGTAGATCAGACACAGCAGTGCTGCTGGATTTTTTAAACACTCCAGTGTCACTGCTGGCCTGAGAATAGTCCACCAACCAAATATATATTCAGCCAACTGAGCCCTTTGGGCAGCATTCTCTGACCACTGATGAAGAACTAGAGGATGTCCAACACAAACTGTGCAGCAATAGATAAGTTATTGTCCCTGACTTTACATCTACAAGGTAGGAGTGTCTAATAGAGTGGACAGTCAGTGGACAGGATAAACATGGCAGCAAAGAATAGAACGGAGAAACAGATTGACTACAGTCTATAATTGTAGAACTACTGAGGGCTCCTATATGATAAGTATAGTTAATAAAATGGACAGATATTGTTGAAATGAGGAGGTGGTTTTAATGTTATGGCTAATCGAATATGTAATGGAAATTCACCTATACTCTAAGCTCTGCCCACAAATGTGTTACGTGAACTATAGGTTGCTTGAGATTTGCCACGTCCAACAAATGACATTAAGCTTAATTAATTTATACAATACAATACAATGTGGTGTTAGATGTGATGATAGAAAAATCAACAACTATAAACAGTTAGTTAGTCTGTTGTTTAAACAGATTTATGGGGTGCTTTCATACTTGCCCCAAATACCCAAGCCCAGAACCAGTTCTAGGCTCATTTCGGGGAAGAGCTCATTATTGCTGGCTTGCTTTCAGATACAAGAATTTCATCTGAACTGTGCAGTCCCACACATCAAAACTGTAGGCTTCATCCGTTTGCGTTTTTTTAATATTTCCCTTAAAAATAAACACTCAAGCGTTTTTCACCGTGCAGGTCCCGGGTTTGCTACGCCAATAACTTTGTTGCTGTAGCTAATCAAAACTCGGTAGGCTGGAAAAACAGCAGTGGGTTTGGCATCATGCTCTTACTTTCACATACAAGAATTCCATTTGAACCAAACATAATTCCATCTGTCCTTTTCTGTGCACAGGTTTGAAAAATGGTAGGCTCTAGCTTATCTGTTTGCTGGATACAAAAATCAAGTGGCGAAGAATAGCGCTTTATGGCTATATGGCTACATGGCTACAAAAACTCTGGTGTGAAAATGGCCTTAAAAGAATATAATATTTAACTCAATACATTTTCAGCTCTAGTTTAGCTGACAACTTCAGTTAAATTAGCTATTGTGCTAGCTGGCATATCCAAACTATGTGCCATAGCCAACTGTTTCACGTTGTTTTTTCTCTTTCAACTTCACATTTATGGCATGTAGTAATTAGTTCTGCCATAAAGACTCAGGAGTGTAGGAAGGTCATTTTGATCCTGGATATGATTAAGGAATGTGAAAAAAAACATTGATTTGGAAGTTAGGGAGTTTTTGGTGTAGGCTCCGTCCAGGTCTTGGAGCATCAAGACCTCCACTTATGCTGCCAGATTCGAACAGCAGGTGTGGAGTCCACTCCCCTCGACAGCTGGACAGAGCCAAACTGGTGGTGCTGAGAATGAAGGAGAGGAACGTCAAAACGCTGGTACATGAAAAAACAGCCAGAGGGATAGACAATTATCTAAAGACTGGTGTACACCAGCTAATGGACGGGATGTATGACTAAATGAATGACGTAGCATTAGAGTCTTCCTGGCAGAACTTCCTTTAAAGCTTCCATTTCTGTCCATACTTGTTTTTTCTATTCCATGTCAAACCTGATGTCCTTACAAGATGTAGGACAACAGCATTAGAGTAATGACGACATAAGACAATGGCAAAACTGGCAGGCAATATTACATACAGTTGACACGGATTTATTAGTTTTCCATACTCATAATTTAATCAGTTGTTTGTTTTTGTTTAGACTGAAACTGAATGGAGTGACGGGTTAAGGGCAAGTCTGGGGTGAGGGACAAGCCAGTCAACATGGGACTCTCTACTGCGCTGCTACATATATATATATATATATATATATATATATATATATATATATATATATATATATATATATATATATATATATATATATATATATATATATATGTATTGCACATCTTGAGTTACAATTTTGTATGTTAGTAAGATTACTGTCATCATTCTGCATTTGAATTTTTAGACAAAGCGATAAAGACCCCTGCTTCCTTCTTAGACACCTGTTACATCACTAGGGTTGTGACCCCTGCTGATAGATCACGCCCACTCTGCATTAGCCCCTCCTCCTCTCTATTTCTCTCTCTCTCTTTCTCTCTCTCTCTCTCTCTCTCTCTCTCTCTCCCGCCAACAGGGAAGCCCGGCAGCCCGTGACTATCAAAAGCTGTGCAGGACAAACAAAATTAATTAAACAGCGGCATGTTTGACACCTAGCTGTCTCCGTTTAAAAAGCTATTAAAGCACAAGCTGACACGCTGTCTCAAAACAGACACACACATACACGCACACTCCCTGCCCGGGCTGTTGTCACAGGGCTGTCAGAGAGGGAGGGGAAGCAGGAGGATTACAGAGTGCAGACGTATTTACATGCTTAACCCCCAACAACCCAAACTCACTGTCCACTGGAGCAGCACTCAGAACCACACTAGGCTCGCAGGGGTAGCGCTGATAGTGCAGTGATGTGCAGTAATGTAATGTAATGTCCTGCATACTGTATGTGTGATGCTAGCAGGAATGAACCATGGCTATTAGAGCTGGAGCTTTAGTTTGAGTCCTAAGTACCCTTAAGCATTTTAGCATTGAGCTAATAGGAATTCATATGAATTAATGTTACATTAGAGCTAAAAAAAATGTATACATACATTCAAAGCTTGTAAAATCCTCTTAAGAAATAAGAGCTTCTCAAGAAATTACTTAAGAAAGTAAGATTGTGTCAATTCCACTGTCACTTCCTAATTATGGTAGTGGTTACTGTAACATTTTAGACCTTCAGTTCAGCTTCTAAAGTCTTAGCCAATGGGAAAACTTACTAGGGTGTATCTAACTAGATAAAAAACAAATTCTCATTGGACAGGTTCCTCTTACAGATCCTCTTGTTTCCAACCAGAACTTCATTAGAAGGCCCTGATTGTCCATCCGTCCATTATCTTCCATAGACAGGTCACCAGTCCATCGCATGGCCAACACACACAGGGCTACAAGCAATTTAGAGTGACCGATCAACCTAACATGCATGTGTTTGGACTGTGGGAGGAAACCGGAGTACCCAGAGGAAACCCACTTAAGCACGGAGAGAACATATACACTCCACACAGAACGGCCCGGACAGGGGATCATCTTGCTGTGAGGCAACAGTGCTAACCACTACAACACCGTGCCATCAGCCCTGATTGTTCCTTCTCTAATTTCTTCAAACGCAACATGAAGAAGCTGACTACAGATAGACACTTGCACGTTTCCTCTTGGCCTAAATGTAATTAATTAGCCAATACATCTTTGGTAATTGAAGCTAGCTAGCTTAGGTAGCAATGTAGATTTTTTAGCGACAAGCAAGCTAGTTAAGACATCTATGGTTTTTAGAAAGAAGACATGACTAAGGTGTATGCTAAGGTGCTAAGATGTACAGTTCACCTACTGAAGTCTCTGTGATGCAAAACTAACTGCTATTGAAGGTGAATTTGTTCATTCTGCTCCTGTAACCGCTTTTTCAGCTGGCAAATTTTTATTCATTACACACTTTAACACAGTTAATATATCTCAGATAAACTCATTTAAGTTTTATCAGACACTGCACAACAATGCAAAATTGCTAAACATGTAGCTAAAACAGCAGTAGCTGTTATCTTGAAGCTTAAATTTTGATTGTTTGTTTATAAGAATCACAAATGTATCAGAAACCATATATGTCTGACTATTTGATTCTATTTAAAAAACATTGTGCATTCTTGCATTCCTTAAATCATGCTAAGCTTTATTGCTGTAGAAAAAAATAAAGAAACGAAACATCAAACATGTCTTATCTGCCTACATTTCGGAAAGAGGAGGAGGCATCACCTCTTGTTTTTAAGGCTGGGCCTAGGTCACACACCTGGCCCAATTCCAGGACCAAGAGAGGTCACAAGAGCACAAATATGTAGAAGGCGAGTGTGGAGGATGGATAATGAGGGTTTACCAGTAGTCTTTGTGTGCAGTATAAAGGGGTCAGCTGGAGTTGAAACATTACCATAGTCTTCTATGGTCCTAAAGAACACTTCAGCCTGTCCCATCACCATCTGCTCCAACCACTTTGCTATCATCAGGTTTGATAAGTGATTCTTTAATGTCTGTAGCAGTAAGAATGATACTTTAACAACATACCACAAATCTCACCATCTCTAGTGGTCTGAAATCTAGCGGTGTTACTGTGCTATGATGTGAGTGATGGAAGCAGAGCAATGAATGAATGTGTGTCTACTACAAACTGGCCTCATGTGTCATTATGCTAGTGATTGCTATCATGGTATATCATCGCTCTCCAAATAAAAACATGTATCTCTGTTTTTGCCCATTTTTATTTTACTACATAATTGGAACATGACAGCTTCTGATTACATTGTGTGAAAACGTTATGGTTAATGGACCAATAGAAATGCTCCAAAACAGATTAGAAAAAAATCTGGTTCCACTGACCTTCATTGAAAGTAAAGTTTTTGTCCTCTCCTGTAAAATTGCCATTTTTGAGATGTTTATTTTTCTTTGGACAGCAACGATATGCTCTATCCCATGTAGAAAAAAATAGTAATCTTGTACTTCTTTCTAGTGACCCCTGGTGGTCTTGGCTTACCTGCTACCTAGAGGTTTCTGCTAGACATGACTTTGGTGATTTGCCACAGTGTTGGCAATTTACACAAGCAATATTATTTTTACTGTAGAATGATTTACTGATTTTACTGAAGAATGAAAAAGACATGCACAGATATTTCTTTATATGCAAGATACATGTCAAATACATTGTTTCAATCCAAAATGTATCTCTGATAAATATATTTACATATGATCCTTCTTCAGATGAGCATCAGCAGCTTTAACGGCTGAACTGCATGCACTTTCAATGCTGCAAAGCAAGCCATCCTTGAGTCCGATTCAGAAGCAACCCACCAGAGCATTTGCAAAAAGTACAAACATAAGAGACTGAAATGGAGCTAATGTGCAAATGCAATCACGAGTTCTACCGCCGAGATGGTTTGTTTTCACACGGTGCAAAAAATTTCTTTCAAGTAATTTGCTCAGCGCAGTTGTCTGTCTTGTTTTTTTTCCCAATACAAACACTGATGTTATCTCCCGGAATATCAAAAGCGGTCACATCCTACGGTTTTCTTATTTTTGTATAAAAACCTTTGATAATTTTGTATGTGACCATTTTCAACAACGTCCCTCATTCTCTGATAATTAAGCAAGTTGTTAATGATAAAATTATATATCAGCACTGGCAGACACTACCACAAATCTTTAGAAAATATTAATTTTATAAGAGAAAAAATATAATTTTTTAGTGCAAGTTAATGTGAAGAGATTTTATTAAATGCACCATTTCTCTTGGTTAATTCATCATGAAATTTTACTATAATGTAAAGGGCAGCTGGCAAGTTCAAATGATTTCAGGAAAGAAGGTTTTGTTCACTGACAGTGACAATATGTTTATATGTGATACACACCACAACTAGGTTTTGTGGTCACTTGTCATAATAGTAATAGTTATTCAATAATAACCCATACAGTCTATAATGAAATGCTTTGAATGATAAAACAAAAATACTACAATATTTTGGGAACAACATAAAATTAGCACATTGTAAAAATATGGAAGTCTTATAAAATAATAAGCTATAATCTTTTGTTTATCAGAATTCATGGTTTTAAACATACTGTGAACAGCTGTTTAATTAGTGAGATTCTTTTAAAAAACATGAGGCATTGTAAAGACACATTATTTTTAATGCTGTGCAGATGTTTTAATTATTGTGAAACCATTTACTGTTTATCACTGAAAACATCTTTATTTTTACAGGTTCAAACTAACTGAAATTTGTTTTATCAAATAAGCATTTTCTACACATATTTTCAAAGAAATCGTTTTATATGAATGAAATCAGCAACTATTAACGAAATATTGTTCTAAATAAATTAATCAGTGCCCCTAAACTTTTGAGCAGTAGTATAAAGCATCTTCATTTGATTGGCTGCCGGCTAAAATTGTGAATTTATTTTTGGTTTGCACATAGTAGAGTTTGATCTCTGTATTTAACCCATCCATACAGTGAAACACCCATGTATGTACACACTAGGGGGCATTGAGTACACTTGGGCATTCAAGGGCACTTCAGTCGTGCTCTGTTGGTACATGGGATCAAACGGGTGACCTTCCAGTCATAAAACCAGATCCCTAACCTCCAGCCCTATTGTGTCTCATTCAGAAAGTAATTCTGGCTGCAACACTCCTTATAACTTCAAAAGCTGTTAAAACTGCTCTAGGATGAATCGCTGCGGTGTATGTAAACGTGTTGCATGTTTTTGCAGCTTTCTATTTTTTTGGATGGTGTGGACTGGAGTGTGAATACAGCAGTTTTATTGCTTAGTCGAACTATTTTATTAAAAAACAAACAAAAAATGATATGGGCCCTTTAAGAAACAGGCCTCTCAGCAATTTTGAAAAAAAATCAATATCGCCCAATGTGATCTGGACAGTCGGTCAGATCCGAGCACCAGGCGTCAACTGAAATGTAGCAAGGAGCTGCAACAGACTGGGGAAAAACGGCAATCGCCAAATCACTAAAGACAGATATCAAAACTGATTCCTGTCACACATGGAGACGAGACATATCTGCTCTCACACACGCACACTGAGATTGATCAACATTGTGCCTGCATATATATGCACAGCAATCACTGATAACGCACCGAGCCACATGGTCCGCAGACCACATGCAGCATGCAGTCAAGATGCAAATATGTTTGTAGATTCTAGGGAGGGTTTTTTTTTCAGACATCCGCTGCCTGAACCGAAGAAATCAAAAAAGGAAAGAAAGAGATAGAGCCTATGTCTTACTTCCTCCTCTTCAAAATAATCATAAAAAAACTTCATTACATACAGCAGTTCGGATGGCTATTCAGGGCATTGGGGTAATTGTTGTGCTTTTCATTAAAGCCCTACGAGCATCAGGAGATGAAGTGAAATTGCCTCATCATGGGCTGAGGAAGGTTTGACTTGGGCCAGGACAGAGTGTACGCACCCACACACACACACACACACATGCGCATGCAGGGTACATCCTATACAGGACCAAATTGTCCCTGCACCTATAACTGCAGGCTCTCCTAGCCACTATTAGCCCAGAACATTGGAAAAGAAACTGTCCAGGAGAAAAGGAAAAAGATTACAGGACAAAAGAGAGATAGGAGGGAAAGAAAATGAAAGAGAAAAAAGAAAGACTCTAAAAGAAGAAGAGGCTATGATGAGAGTGCAGTCCATTCTGCTTAGATGAGGGGAACAAATGGGAGAGATGGAATGAAATGAAAAGACTGAAGAAAATAAAAAGCAAGAGGAGGTTAGGACACAAAGGGCAGAGAGGACGTGTTCCTGGTATTGGAGGCCTCGGGGTTGTGTAGTTTTATGACAGGGAGGCTGTGGCCTGCCGGAGGTTGGGGTCTCTCCGGCCTCACAGTAAACAGTGAGCAGGGCACACAGGGTCAGTCACGGGGCAGTAGAGAGACAGCCCAGCACTGTTGCTAGCCTATGTGTAAGTACTTTGCTTTATTCATTAATGATACTCTTTAGACTGCCTGACTTTTTCAGAGGCTGCATTCAATGTAACTGCATAACTGCCTTAAATTAAAGATTTATAGAATATAGAATATAAAATATAGAACAAATGGTCATATAAGAAGAAGAAGAAAGAGCAATTCCTTAAAGGAGTGGTTCAGTCATTATTGCTAATACTGCAAACTATTAAGAACAAACAGTCATTACCTAAAATAATGCTTATCTGTGACTACTGGGTTCTATTTCTTCCTAAGAGGAGGTTGGAGGACAGATGTGCATGTGAGAGAATGTGGTAGATTGCCTTGCAATGCATTGCATAGTAGTCTTTTTCCACCAATAGCTGTTTTGCAGGCGAAATGGAAATAAACTTAAATATTTTCTATATTATATAACCAAATAAAAAGGTTATTTTTCCCCTTGTAGCTCTTCTGCTAGATTAACTAGGACATAAAATGTTAACTCTGTGTTGCAAAAGACGAGTGGTGAAAGAGGACGGGTGAGAATCACACCTCTCCACAACGATAGGTGTACTGAGACAAAACAAAGAGCACAACTTTCTTCATATTGTAGCATCGCTATAGAACAAGACACATGAGACCATAATTCAGCTGTGAGTACGTCCTCAACACCAGTGAAAAGGCACAAACATGCACACACACCCACAGGGTTAACCCAGCCTCAACACCCCTAACAAACCCACTCTGTGACAGAGTAACACATTAAATATGCACACATAAATAAGTCTTCTTTGTGCAATTCTGTCCTACATGCACCTCTCTGCCGGGAATGGATTTTAAAAGGGGACTTTTCATTGCTCAGTTTTATTTTTAGAGGTTTACTTAAACCTCGAGTTTTTCAGATTTTACTAATGCTTTATTCTCTGCATCTGTATTCACCCTCCATCCGAAACACCCTGTTAGAACTTTATTATTATTTATTTTTTTTTTTACCTTATTAATCACACATTAAATATTACTCATACAGAATAATGTTACCAGATTAACAAAGTTATCCCCATCCCCACCCCAGAACAAAGGAAGGACAAAGACAAAAAAAGTAAATAAAAATAAATAAATAAATAAACAAACAAACGAAAACATTGCAATGTCTATTTTCACACATCAGAAATATTCCATAATAGAAGCACTGTAGTAATGTTCATTTTCACATCTACCTCAAGGTCCTTAGTAGCTGTAGATATCAATCTTCTTTTAACAAATGGTTATGGAGAATTGGAAGAAGACATAAAGGTGATCTGTTAGAACTTTATTGATCAAATGTTAGACCGCTTACTGCAAACTAACATTTGGAGGCATTTAACTCTGCCAACGTTTGATTCCTTAAAACAATAAATTAAAAACAGGTGGTTTTACAACTTTCACTACAACAACACTGTGAAAACACAATCATCAAACTACAACACCAAAATGACCAGAACCTGCATCTGTCGTCTGAATTTGTATTTGTTTTTTATATTAGTTAGATATGCAATGAGTACATGCATACCTTTTTCTCATGATTTACATCTGTATTCACCCTCTGTTTAAAACATTGTATTAGAGCTCCTGTGTCTTTAAGCACCGCCTACTAATGTGCACAGTGTGCTTTCCTATGTTTTTTTAATTCAAACTCTTCAGACATCTGGTTCTTATCACAGCCACAGTGAAGAATTCTGGCTCAGACAGGTTCTCTAGGACCACTCTGACTGATTTCCTTTCATGTAATTTAATTATGTAAAAACACAGTAGAATTTCTCATTAATGGAGAAACAGAGGAGAGGTGAAAAAACAAACCTAAATGATTCCCCTGGACATTGATGCACTCCAAAATGTCAAGATACCACACCCTATGCTGGTCATGTCATATTAATGACCTGTGTATTATCTTAACACAATGACTGCATGAATGAGGAAAATTATTTAGCAGAGAACGACCTTTGGCGAGCGGTGTAGGTGTGTGTGTGTGAGAGAGAGAGCTGTTGTACAGCAGTACAGGAGCAGAGTCCGTGCTTTATCAGACACAGAGACAGGAATAAAGAGTGAGTGCGCTCAAAAGCCACGCTCAGCACTTCCTCGTCTCTCTCTCTCACTCTCTCTCTCTCTCTTTCTGTCTCAGCTGTGTTAGCACAACACTTTCAGAGGTTACCATTCAATTAAGCCTGCCTGGCCGTCTCAGGCCAGACAAAGAACCCTCGTCTCCCCCTCCACCCCTCTCCACGGCTCGCCCCTCTACCAAACTTGTAATTACAATGTTCTACACTCTGCTCCGCCATGACCCACTGTAAAATATGACCATCAATTCCGCCATTATCTCCTCATCGGGATTCCTGGCTGATGGCTGAGATTGGCCGCCCCGTGCCGGGCGTCAGGATGAAGAATATCGCGCCGCTATCTGCCGTAATGAATTACTTTAACTTTTAACCTCCTGGATCTGCGCTTGAACTTATCACTGCAAATCATCACCTTTTTTTTGTCTTTCTCTTTCGTTTTCACCCCCCACCTCTTAACAGCATCCACTAAATTAAAACATAAAGTCACTCCATTTAGGAAGTTGCTGCTGCAGCATTTGTCTGATGGCGGATATGGATGGTACGGATAAAATATTATTTGAAATTATAAAAAAGAAGGATTAAAAAAGGGTAGGATATCATATACACAATAAGAAAACTCCTCTTTCGTGCAACAGGATGATTGTACTGGGCCAGAGGTGCCAGTAGGGAATTTAGGCCCTTCTTGCTGTAGCTAATTACGCTTAGCACAACCTGCCACAGCAATAAGAAATACCTAAACTTTCATAACCTCATTTCCTTAAAGCTCCATAATCCCAACACTTACATAGCATTCAGCAAGCTGTGCTTATGAGTATCAATATACTGTACACATCCTGCCAAAGCAGTAACATCTGTTGCATTCTAACAGCATTGCGTCTTGGCTATTAACACAAAACTACAATTGTTGAATTGCATTTTTCGAAGACCACCTAAATCTTCATAAACATACAGTTGCCAGAAAATAGTCCCCATTGGAATTAACTGGATTTTTGCATTAATTACTAATAAAATATGTTTAGATTTTTACAATTATATACAACCACAAAACGCACTAATAACACATAAACAGTTGTATTTTTTATGTCCCCTTGAAATTCATGAACTCCTAAACTTAATCACCCCGTTTAGCAGCACCACCAAACATTCCCTGTAGTTAAGCTTAGAATTCACCCATAGATAAAATTTCGACCACTCCACTCTGTTACCGTGTTTCAGTTCTTCAATATTTCAGAGACGTCTTGCTTACATAGCCCTCTTCATGTCTTCATATCATATTGATAGGGTTAAGGTCAGGGCTGTGACTTTGTGCCACTCCAAAATGCAAGTCTTTGTTTTTTAGCCATTCTTTTGTTGTGTTTTGTGTCACTGTTTTGTTGCATCACCCAACATCTTTCTAGTTTTATGTCACATATTCCTGCCCTTACATTCTACAGTAAACTGTTTTCATACACCTTTGTATTTATAGCTCTTTCAATCTTTTAGCAGTTTGTGGAGTCGTGTGTAGGAATTTTGCCGTTAACCTTGGGTTCTTTCTTACCTCTTTTATCAGCCTTGCCTCTTGGAGAGATCTTAAACCAACACCCACTCCTAGTCTAGTAACAGTCCTGTATTTTGTATATTTGTAGACTATTTGTCCAACCGTGGATTGATCAGAGTCTTTTGTAGCTGTTTCTAGCTTCATGCGTCTCTATAACACATCTTCTGAAAGTTGTTTCCATCAAAGCATGGTTCACACTGAACTTACAATTACATTTACATTTACAGCATTTAGCAGACGCTCTTATCCAGAGCGACTTACAAAGGTGCTTAGTGTTCGGTTAGAGTATGAATCTCTTTCAAGTACACACATGATTAAGTCCAAACTACTCTTATACTCAAACACTGCCATAAACACAGGGCCAGTGCTGATATCTAGAAAAAAGACAATGCAATACCTCGCAAGACTGGAACACCTACAGAGAAGAGAACAAATACAAGACTACATACAGTACAAGTGCAATACTTAGCCAGAGTTCCTAGAAGATCAAGTGCAATTACAGTTTATACCAATACTTTAGTAGATTAGTGTTTATAAGTGCTTTACAAAGAGATAGGTCTTCAGTCTGCGTTTGAAGACCGTGAGAGAGTTCGCTGTTCGGACACCCAGTGGAAGTTCGTTCCACCATCTGGGTGCCAGGACAGAGAAGCGTTTTGTTGCATGTCTTCCACGAATCTTAAGTGATGGCGGGTCAAGCCGAGCCGTACTTGAAGCGCAAAGGGCCATAAGGTAAGGAGGAGCTGGTCCATTCTTGGCTTTGTAGGCGAGCATCAGAACTTTAAACTGAATGCGAGCAGCTACAGGAAGCCAGCGAAGGGAGCGCAGCAGTGGTGTGACATGAGTAGTCACACCACTGTATTCAACTTGATGATGAACTGTTTCGTCATTAAGCAGTTTTTGTATTCTACCTCTATTTAATGGCAAAGCGCTTATAAAACCCAAATATCCAATCACATCTTTTAATGGGAAACACCTTTTTTAAGTTTACACACAGAGGTTCATTTACTTTTATGAGCCTGCAGGGTGAATTTTTACTCAATGTGCTCTTTAACAGACATAAAAAGTACAACAGTTTGTGTGTTATTAGTTTACTTAGATTGTGTTTGTCTATTACTGTGACAGAGATAGCAATCAGACCACAATTTATCAGTAATCAATGCAAAAATACAGGTCATTACTGTCAGGCTCTGTCCTGTTTTCCTTGTCCTTGCCTGTTTGTTTACGTCCCCATGTGCTTCTGTTTACTTTTCTGCTTGTTGTGAAGTGCTCTGTGTCTCCGCCCTTGCTCCGCCTCCCTCACCTGTGTCTCATTTGTCATTAGTTCTGTCACCTGTTTTCCTTGTTAGTTTATGTGTATATAGTCCCTTTGTTCTCATCCTCATTCGCTGGTCATTTCCTATCGTGTTTCTGTATTCCGTTTGCCATGTTTATGCCCGTCTGTTTGCATTTTGAGTGAGTTTATGTGCTTCGAGTTTTGTTTTGTTTTCATTCTTTATTTAAACTAGTGATGGCCAGATGAAGCCTCTTGAAGCATTGACGCTTTTCCTCCAGGTGGTTCGAAAAAAGGTTAATTTCTCGAAGCTTCATGTGCACACCAACCCCCCTGCTGGCCAAAACTTTTATTTTCATTTCAACTATTTGTGATGGACTCTTGCAACGTTGTCAGCGTGAAAATAAACACTGCCAAGTATATACATTAAAAACACCTTAATTTAATTTTATGTGGTTCATTTATTTGTTCATCTAATCTGTTTTTGATTGTGTTGGTAACGCTAACAGAGCTCTGTTAATAAAAAAAAACTTGCCAGTACGATTTTACTTAGTAAATAAATCCAATAGGACGTGAGATGTTTATATTAAAACTGCTGCAGTGCTTTTAAGAGATGGGACAGCGATTGTGGGGTGACTTGATTCATTTTTTATTAAGAAACAATAAATTATGCCAATACTCGAACCACATCCCAAACCAACGAGGTTTCAGACATCATCAGTGATGTCACTCGCTCTTAATGAAGCAAGCCTTGATATGCCCTTCCTAAACGGGTTCCTGGATTTCTCGACACAAGCTCCGAAGCCTCTGTATAATTTGCCCATCACTAATTAAAACTACTTTGCGTTAAAGCTTGCGTGTGTGTCTACTCTTCGTTTTCATCTGCTCCAACTCCAGCTCCACACCCCAGACAATTACAAACAATGTTTCCAACTGTATGTGTTCATACAACCACAGGTTATTTGGAATAAAATAAATATTCTGTGCTTTATGTAGGCTAAAAGAAAGAAGGAGAGATACCAGAACATTGTATCAGTTACTGCTGTTAGTGTACCATAACCTTCCTTTTTATTAGCAGCCCCAATATATTATCATAACCTTCATTTTGTCCTGATCTTGTTAAAGGCCTCATTTGGCATCTCGGTTTAAGCTCTTGCTGCACTAAGACTGTGATTAGGTTAAATCACTGAACATTTACAAAAAGAGACCCACTGGAGGGACAACAGAACAGAAGATGCATTTGCTGTGAGCACTGTATTTAAAATTACTACTCTTTAAGTATTGTGTTATGAACAAAGCATTTAAATTAGAAACAATTAATTAAGCCTGAAATCACATCCAAATGTTTACAGTCCTCTGTCCCCCAAACTCTGCACCCCCAGGATTAGACGCTTGGGCCTCTTAATGTGGCCAGCACGTCCACAAACAGGGGGATATAAATCATTACTCTCAGGGTAAATGTGTGTGTGTGTGTGTGTGTGTGAGTATGTTCCACGCTGCATGCGCTTTAATGCATTAACAAGAACATTTACACTCTATGAAAGTGAATGTGCTCTCTTTTAGAAAACCTTGACCAAAAGATGATTTTTTTTCCCTCTCCGTAAAACAATATGAGGGCATGGCACAAGACTGACCACTGCTGAAGGTCATACTGCCTCAGGTGCATTAGTGTACGATGGACATTCTTTCTTGGCTGTGTCCTTGGTGCACATTGAACCTCCGAGATCTTTAAATGCATACGTTTACTTACTGGAATGTTTACAGATTCCAGAAGCGGCCTGCTCAAAGGTGTGCTTTTCCCTCTGTGTGTAAGCCCCTATTTTCTATCCTTGAATGAGCTGACAAGTATTTTAATAGCATGGTGCAAATACCGGAGCAGTGGGGGTGTTGGAGTCAGAATAGGGTGTGATAAATGGGGACCCGGCCGCTGTGGACTTTGGGACTGCACTTTGACCAGGGCATCCTGCCAGCGTCCAGCGCAGCTCACTAGACACCTTAGTAGGCACAAATTCCACCAAAGGCATGGCAGGTGTTTGGCATGTGGGGCAATAGAGAGAAAGCACATTAAACCAAGTGAGAGAGCCAGACAGACACAACTTCAGTGGACGTCAACTCAAACTTACATTACAGATGTTCAATAGGAATAGTTGAATTAATATAGTATTAATGATATGATGGATACTGACTTTTTCCCTCTGAGAATGAATCAATCATGCATAAATGACCAATGTCTGTATGTTTTAGGTGTTACTTGCATAATGTCTCTATTACTCTTATTTATTCACTAAGTTTCAGTTGGGAGCATAACAGTTAAAACGCCCAATGGAAAATGATCCAATCAGGATTTTTTTCTCTGTGGTGTCTTGGTAGATATACTCTACGGTTTAAACGTCTCATTGTTTTAAAACCTTTTTTATTAGCAATACGTGGATTATCACCAATAAGTACACCTAGTATCATTAGAACACATGTAAATAAGCATATCTATAATACAAAGTAGCTTAAATAGCTCAAGTTCAGTTCCAGATTTCTCCTGGACGCTCCAGCCATTGCATGAATGTATTCAATTCCTTCACCAGCAACCTTGACTTAGCTTAATGAAATGCTGAGTAGTCAAACCTGGTATTAGATGATAACTGTAAATAATAATTAGTAGGGTTTTCATAAGTAAAAGTTTGGAAAGGGTTTAATAAACACACTAACATATGTATGACATATATTACTTACTGTATTAATACCATTTGAATATTTAAAATTATAAAATAAAGTGCTTTGTTGAGAAAATAAAAGCTTCATGTCTGGAAAAAAATGGCTTTTCAAAATATAATGTCCTTAAGTGACTAAAACCTTTGCGCAGTACTGTAGCCAAGGTAGCCCGCCCATGGAGTTGGGCTGAAGGCCTTACATGTTCCAACCACTAATATTTTAGAAGCTATCAACCAATTACATTTTAATCTACAATTGGTCATGCACAGTTTTAAAAGTGGTGTCGGAGTGGCCTGTGCTCTCCCGTGAATTCCAATTACATACCGTATATTGACATTTGCTTCCATCTTGCTGTGGGGCAGGTGTTTATGTCTTTAAGAGGAAAATTGTTTTGCTATAAGTGAATAGAAACTGACTTATTGTTGAAACTCCCTACCATCACTTCCGCACCTCTGGAAAATTTCTCTTTTCTCTTGTAAGGAAAACATCATTCTGGGCATCCTGGCAGTCCTAATTCATGCCATTAGTCTGAACCTAACTAACTTTCAATCAGCAGGGTTCTTTACTGACAATGTCACTGTAAAACTGCCATATACAAGGTCCAATCTATGTCAAGTTGTTTTTCACAAGCTGTGTTTAAATCACAATGACCATACAATATAACTGTATAGCTTAGTGTTAATATCTTAGTAGAATCTTGCCAGGATTTGTATTCATTATATTAATATTAAAAAACAAAACCAAATAATTAAAAGCTGATAAAAGACTAATTTTGTCTTTCTGTGCACAAGAAGACTTGGTGTTAGCATTAGTATTAGTATCAGGATAGTAATAGCCTTGGAATTACTTCCCAGTATCAAATCAAACAGAAAATCAATGTCGTCCCCCACCTACTCCTCAGCGACAGGGGTTCACAACTGTATTACTCGGAGAGCATCAATTTAAAGTTCACCCAGTCAGCTGCATGGCACTGAGACATTCTTTATGCTCCCCCTGAATGCCAGATCTCTGAAGTGGCACAGTGTGTTGCAAGAAAGGGGATAGTGAGGACGGTGGGGCTGGTGTTGGTTTGCCCCCATGCCCTCATGCCCTCTCTGTGGCATTCTGGGAGCACAGCTGCTTGGACATGCAGGCTCCATATGCCGGTGGCAGTGGGGCGCACCAAAGCATCAGCACAGGCCATCAATCACCCGGCCACCATGCCACACTCTCGTATGGCCTAAACTTCAGCTCACAGACTTTTACTGGTCAGATGCAATGAACTGAAGAAGATGGAGATACAGGTGTTATATAGCTTTGATGTAGGTTTTAATGTTTCCTAATACCTAATTACAGAGTCTGGATGAATCAAATTGTATTAAAGTCTTGTCGCAGCAGTAATTTATAGTTTTCCTATTAAGAAAATCTGTTCACAGCTCAACCTGAAAAAGCTATTAAATAAATGTAAATTAAATAACTAATGTACTTTTTTGCTGTTTTAGAATAATGATCATGGCAACCAGGTCTTTGTGTCTGTTGCTTAAATGTTCAGTTAGCTGGTTTGTTTACAATAAAGTTTAAGGTTAAGTAGCCAAAATGCCTAATCAAACCTTCAAACTTAGTTCTGTAAGACAAATATTATTAAAGTTATTAAAGTAACTTAAATAAGATAAGATAAAATAAGATAAGATAAGATCATCTTTTTACAGGCTAGGAGACTGATAGCTTTGTTCTGGAAAAATGTAGATGTGCCCACAGTATATGTATGGGTGAGGGAGATGGCCTCCTGTGTTGCATTGGAGAAACTGACTTATATAACTAGGGGAAGGGCAGTGGAATTTGAAAATGTGTGGCAGGCATTATTGGAATTTCTTGAGCATATGGGTGCCAAACTGTTTTGAAATAAATAATTGTTGATGATGAGTGTATTATTATTAGTTTGTTTACTTATTTATTTATTTTGTGTACTTATGTGTGTGTGTGTGTATGTACATATATGGGTATGTATGTTTATTTTTTTTATTATCATTATTTTAATTTTAGGTATTTATTTTATTAATAGTTGTGTATTATTTTTTATGATGATGATGACAAATTTACATATATTTGTTTGTATTTTTGTAACTGAATAATTTGTCAATGAAAAAATGTAAAATCAATAAAAAATAGTTTTAAAAAAAAAAGATAAGATAATCCTTAATTAGTCCCACAGTGGGGAAATTCACCGTGTTACATTAGCAGAGGCATTGCAAGACACTCAGTACCAAAAATAGGTAAATAAACAGTAGAGTATATACAATATAAATAATAAAACGTCAAGAACTCTTAAGTTGTATTTACAAATGATGGCCTGTTGCTTCTTAATTTAATTGCCCCCACATTTTTGGTGTCCATTTTTGATGACAGACAAGAGCAACACATCGCTAACAAAAAGTAAACTTAAGTACTTGAAAAGTACTTAAACTAAAAATGAGCCGGAGCTGCTGCAACAGGCTGCCACCTCCACTGCACCATCTTACAAAACAATGTATTTACTTTACCATGAGTAATTATTAAAATACATGATCAATTGCAGTGGATGTACTAGACGTTAGTAGAGATTCTCAGTACTCATTCTATTTCTGTCTAATATTTTGTTAGCAAAACTGAAGTAGATTACAAAATGTAAAGTAAATCGTTCCAACAAATACTAATGTGTGCTGGTACAATGACCTTGTTTTATGCACAGGAATCTGTAGGCAGGATCACCAGCTTCCAGAGAGAGCTTTGGAGCTCAGTACCCTCAACATAGTTACAGTGTTCCAGCTACAGTGCCTCTGAATCGGGTAATCAAAAGACTCATAGTTCATTAGCTGTTAAGAGCAGTCAGGTGTGCTGGGGCTTGAAATTGAACAAATACTGTATGAGAAAGGCCTGAAGGTCCCCACGGACAAGCCTGGGAGCCAGTGGCCATTGGAGAAAACTTGTACTGTCTACTAATTACTGCTACTATGTCCTCTGCACTTAGTACATTGGCCCCACGTGGTTGAGTGTATGATTTGTGAGGTGCAACAAAAATCAACATAGATTCCAGTCAAGTGTAGCTGTTTTTGTTAATTACTTCACTGAAGCCACTTGGAACGTCAAAAGAGCTGCAATTTACGGTGTGTCCATTTTGCTTCTGAAAAGAATCAATTGGAATTGCAGTTAGTAAAAAATCTTTTAATGCCCCTTCGAACTCTTAAACAGGCTGTTAAAAAATGAATATACCAATAATATACTAAATATATGTGACTTGATGAAAACCAAAGTTTTTTAATTTCTTCTCAACTAAATTCAGAGTTCTCATTAAACTGCTCAGCTTGACCAAGCATCAAGGCTGCATAGTGATTGAACGTCTTAATTACAACCATGTCAATAACCTCGATAGCAAGCTGATGTAACATAGTTTTGCACATCTCAAATTTAATATAAGCAACACAATTGTTTTTGTTTTTAAATTTAAAAGTTAACAATAAATTGATGTATATATATATATATATATATATATATATATATATATATATATATATATATATATATATATATATATATATATATATATAACAGCAATGGAGTAGATTTGTGGAAATCGACTATTAAACATGTACAAATGACATGCATGAGCAACAACAGTAGGATCCTGTTGACACCTGGTGTCTTAAATATCAGAATATCAGAAGACAAAGCCATGTAGACAAGCAAGTAACGCACCAAAGAAACATTTAAACCAGATACATATCTCATCACTTAAACCACTTTAAACCATTTAAGCCACAAGTTAGCAATGGAAACGCATCCGTCCCTCCAAGACACACTTGACAACCAAAATCCTTCCCAGTACAATCAAAACTTCTCCACATGCAGTGCAACACTGGGTATGTGAAGAAGGTAATCATGGCAGACACACATGGTTGGTGACAGGGAAACTGAAAGCTCACCTCTCTCAAGTGTCTTCATTCTCAATGTTCTCAATATTCACATGAATATATTTGTATACAGATGGAATTTACATATTGTCACTGTGCTAAGAAAGACATGTGTCTTCAAAATGGTAACTTCACAGGAGTGGACAGAAAACATTGCTGACCAAGTGATTTTGGACTTCTTTGTTGGTGCACTCATCATGAAATTTAGTGAAAAGTACAACAGCTGTATTTAGATTATGCAGAAAAATAATAATTAGGAAAAACAGAGATACATGTTTTTTTCTGTGGACAGCAACATTTTTTACATGCCATAGAAGACTCATTTGTAAAGCACTTTGTAAACAATATGGGAATTAAAGTAACCATTTTTAAGATCAAAGAAATTCATCTGTAATGATTCTATCAGAGATGTTCACTTTATGCAAGTAAAGTGTTTCTGGAGCAGATCATTTTACTTCAGATTTGTTATTACCTGCACCACATTGTCCAAATGAAACCTCAGATTTGATTTGCTTTAAATAAAAAAAGCATTGCAAGACAAAACAATCAGAAAAAACTTTAGCCCGGTGGCTAGTCTGTAGTTTGTACAGTACCTATAATAATAGCTAGTCCAGTTTTAGTGAGTTTTAGAGTAAAATGACTTGTAACTCATAAGTGTGTCACAACTTGTTTGTCCAGCCTCAAATCTGGTGTCTGGCTCGAGTCACAAGTCAGTTAGAGGTGAGTCTGAGTCGCAGCTTGAGACAGTAAACATTCAGTTCAAGCGTTTCATGCTGCTATCTATGGGTTCTTTTATTTCAGGCCATGGACCTTTATTTGTTAGTGTACTCTGCAAACACTTGCCCACTGGGGAGGAATTGCAGGTTCCTGGTGGGTTCCTCATCTGCTTCCTGTGTGGCAGTGAAGACCCCTCTGGCTGTGGTATCTGCCCTCTATGTTGTAATCTGCTTCGTAATCTGTCCATTATGGAGCAGTGATGCTGTGCATGTCAGCAGGGCCCAGAGCTCAGGGCTCAGAATCAATAAAACCATACGTGGGGGGGGCTCTGGGGGTTCTATGGGCCCTGCGTCCTAGGGGACGTCGATACTGTCGATTGGGTATTAAAGAGCACTTCGTCAGCCTCCGGTCACAGGGGGCCCCTGTGTGTGGGACCCCAGGGGTGGCTGGGTAACCTCTAGTGTGTATTAATACCAGGGCTCTCCCCTGTGTGACACCCCATCCCTCCTGAGTATCGACAGGTGAGGTGACAAAGAGCCTGCTGGGTGCCGCAGAGAGGCCGAACTAAGAGAGTGCGCGAGAGATACGGAGTGTGTGTGTGCTAGCGTGAGAGACAGAGAGAAAGAAAGAGAGTACTTAGCCACATACAAGTTTATAGATTTTCAAGAACAAAACCTGCTTCGCCAACTTGCTATTCAGAATAAAATGTAAAACGTATAGAAATCTACAGAGAAAAAGTATGAGCACTGGGTCAAAATCTTGTTCTGCTAACTTAAAATCAATAGTATGGAGCCAGAAAATACACTTCAGTAAAAGCAACTCAAGTCCTAGAGTTCTGTGCAGTAAAAAAAAACAAGTCTTATATGGTATTCAGTCTGATGGAGAGGAAAAAAGTTTAATGGAAAGAGGAAAAACTATGGCCAGACCCTGTCTTGGTGGGCTCTCTGCAGCTGGAGCTGTACCTGGAAATTTGTAACTGTAAATTAAAAGGAAAGCCCTAAGCAAGACCCCAACATCACCACAAACGTAAAGACATGTGGTATTAAAAGAAGGGCTGGGGTTAAAGGATTGTACGGGCTTACAATCTACTTAAATGTAGGCAATCTAATGTATATGACACATGCTGACATCAGTCGTCTCTGTCTCTCCAGAACTGGAGCTAGCCCAGGGGTGTGTTAGGGTCTGGCTAACCACAGTTCTCTTTTTACTGTCAAATATATAATATGAATTATAGACTTATAGAATTATAGTACAGCGTTTCATGGTAAACACTGCCTCATCCCGGCCAAACCAGCAGGACTTAACATCTTTTACATTTTTACTTAGTTACTTTATTGCTAAAAATGACGAACGACAAATCTTGTGATTATATCTTTTATTATTTATTTAATGAGTGACCTGTAACTTCACTTACTATAGTATAGGTTACGGTGTGATTTATTAACATGGTTTGCAAAGTTACTTAGTTAGACACTGATTTTATGAGCCTTTAGCACAGGTTATTACAGCACAACTTAATTACAGTACAACACAGATAAACACAATGGATATTTTAATGATATACTGACCACCAAACTGGAAGTGTTTTAATTTAAAAAATTTGGCCACCTAACCAGTACACTAGCTTATTTAGCCAGAGACATTATAAAGGAGTCACTGGTTGGAAAATGAAAGGTAAAACTTGTAACATGCTGTCTGTTTATTGGAAAAATATTACTGTACAACAAAAATAGCCAGTAAGCTGGCTGATTAAGCCTGATTGAAATATTACCAGTGACTTTACATATATATTTCAGACTGGAATTTTTGGCATTTTTAGATCTTTCCCCATTTAAAGAGACAGGAGTCTCTTTTTAGGCTTTGTGTAATTGACCCGGTGCTGTGACCGTTGAGTGCACAAACTTTACTTTGTTTAACTGAAGCTGTCAGTTCATCTAGTTAACGTTTAGGATACGCATCACATTTCTTTAGAAATTACTGAAACATGGCATGAATTAACTTTGAACTTCTTTGTCAAAAAGTATTGACATTAAAGCATATTTAAATGTATAAAAGAAAAAAATGACAAAATTCAAGGCACAAAGATATCACTGAGCATGAGATGATCACACTCTATAAAGCCCCGACTAGTAAATCTGCTTTGTGTACCTCTTGTCCTGCATTAGTATAACTGTGGACAGTTTCACTTTACAGTGATATAAGATTGGAATAAAAAAAAATATTCACTGACAAAAAAAAGGATTTTTAAACGTACCTTAAGAAAATGTAAAGACATTCCTAAGGTTTGTTAAGTACAAACATTTAATTTCAATAATACTTGAGTGCAAATACTTTTAGGTATAGTAATAAAAACAATCACTCACGTATTACACATTAAAACACAATGTCAAGTATACTAGATATAAACAATTACACTGTCATGATATTTTGTTTAATTTCTTAATTTTCGATCAAATATATGTGTATCTTAAATTGAATTAAAGCAAAAAAAACAACAACAAAAAAAACAATTCAGACAAATCACTGGTCATCAATCCAAAACTTGCGAACTCAAATCAACCTGTGCTTTGTTTTACACTGTGTACAATATTTATTGCTAAGCTGTCAGGACCACCAACACCGAGGCTTTTTCTCACGCTGTCACGGATCTCTCCCACACGGGAGTGAACACATCGTAAGAGCGAGCAACTTTATCCAGGAGACTGAGTGACAACATTTAAATGCATCTATGTGAATGTGCGCCTACGTGCGTGTGGGGGAGGTGGATTCACGTGTAAACCCAAAGTGTGTGTGTGTGTGTTGTAAGTGTGACCACAGGTCCGTGAAAGATAGCTCTGAGGCCAGTGAACTCATTTCCACTCCTCCTCTGACCCCTGACCTGCAGGACTCATTAACCTACCTTCCCATCATGCTGTGGGGTGCAGGCTAGAGGTGGAGTGGAGCTCTGTTAGGGGGTGGAGGCCAGGTGGAGGCTTTCCCAACTAAAGAGCAGCAAAAGGTGCTGCTTTCACCCTTTGTTTTAACCTCTTTAACCATCATTTATTCTTTTATTACCTCCGTTGGTTATGTGCCTGGCCACAAATCTCGGACATGGTCCTAAAGCTGTCAGCACTGCCCCGGGCCTGTGGCAGCCAGCGCGGTCACCTTGACAGCAGAAAGCCAGGGAAAAAGGAGACGCCACACACTCCATCACAAGTACCCAAAACATGCGCACACACACATACGCACACAAAGGTTTGTTATTATACAATGTCAGGACATGGGGATATTCATGTGTCCCTTATGTATATAGATTAGTTATGTTAATGCATTAGTTATGGACACTTTATTGAACCTGTCAATTTCTGTGTTTTTCTAGTTTGACCCTCATAACCATCCATAGTTCAAGCCTTAACCGAGCCGTGTTTTGTGCTGTTACTGACTGTAGGCTTCTCGTTCAAAGTCTGATGACTCAAAATTAATTTCCAGATAAATGTACATTAAATCTGGAGCATAATTTAGAAAAATGTATCACTTACAACACAATGTAATATCAGTCATATCAGTATTATGCCAGCAAATATCAGTCATTTCAGGAAAATGAGTATGGGAGGACTATGTTATGCTTAAAGACCTATGGATGAATCAACATCTTACAAACTTAAATAACAGAAAAAATTAACACTCATGGTCCCCTCCAAACAAAACACAACACAGTGGCATGAGCGCTACAGTCAGGGTGGGATATGGAGCCACTGTTGCACTTGAATTCACATTATTTTCATGTTCTGGTTGATGAGAATAATATTACTGAAATATTTAAAGTAGTACATGCATTATGATGAAGCTTATTTTGTCCACTCATATAACTACAATCAAAAGCAAAACGTTGTATGTGAATATAAGTTGACACAGTCTCTACAGAGAACAAACTTTTACCCATTTTAATGCACAACTCTCTCCCTCTTTCTCTCTCTCTTTCTATAAAATGACGATATATATATATCGTCATTGTCCAATGGAAAACAATTTTGTTGATTGTTTGTTTTCTATATCATTTTAATAAGACAGCTGCTGTTTTCATTGTGTTAAACATTATGATGAATGGACAAATAGAAATGCTCCAAAATAGCCTGGAAAAAAATCTGGAATGTTTTTGCTCTCTCTTGCAAAGTTGACATTTTAAAGATCCTTGTTTTTTTTTATACAATAAAAAAAAAAAAATCAAAATTTACTCAACTCTAAAAAAATGAATAATTAACAAAACAACAAAAAAATTTTCCGGACTATTTTGTTTGTCATAAAACTCAAGTCCTGAACATGCATTAAAAAAAAAACACACACATGAGACGCATTAATATTCCTCTAAGGGGAGCAAATGTGGGGGTTAAGACGCTTTCCTCTCTTTCTTTCAGCCTTTTCTTTTCTTCCCTCCAGCACTGCTCCACCGCCACCCCCCCTTTACTCTACTGAGCATACAGCAGCTCCAGATCAAGATAAAACCCCTTGTTGTTAATTAAGTGAATGCATCCTCTCGGCAAGGGTGGGCGTACCTCACAGCAGGCTCCGCAGGGGGTGTCAGAGACGCCCCGATCCGCCGCTGCCCGCCACTGCACCAGTGTCTCCCACAGCCCGGCACTCCTCACGGGCACAGCGGGACGGGAGAGTCTGTGTGCTCGCAGATTAACGGAACCAGAGAGGAGAGGTGGGTCAGAGGCAGCCTGCGCACCCCAGGACGGGATACACAGAGCAGGAGAGGGGGAGACGCCCCCTGTTTCCCACAAAAACAAAAACACAATGACCTCTAAAAGTGTGAGTGCCTGCTAACATGCTTTCTACATCACAAAGTCTAAATGTTGTCCATGTTTCTGCCCATTTTTACATTCTAAACCAGTGAAACAACAACGACAGAGCAACAGCAAGAACTATATATGTAGAAATGTACTTTCCAGACTGTATATGTACTTTCCAGACTGTAAAGGCAATGTCACCATCAGCTCCCACATCTTTAATAGGATCCTGGTCAACTTTAATTCCAGGATGTTAGTTTGTTTTGGACAGTTTCTCAAACTTTGGATAATATCAAGGTTTTGTGCAGTGAGAGGAATTATTAGCATCACTACCCCAACAGTAACCTGTCAGTAACAGCTGTGCTTTGTGATTTTATTACTGTTTGCCACAAAGAGCAGATCATCTTATACTAGAAGTTTCACAGCGAGTAACAACTTAAATTTACTTCGTATTGATCCAGATAGAAATGAAGTAGCCAGTATTGGTAATGTTAGCTACTAGCAAGCTACGAGTAACTAGCATAGCTAACTAAAATGTATATTGAATGAGCTTTTGTACTAATGTTCATTGGTATATTGGTATATAGTATAATGACTGAGCTTTTTGTACCAAATATTCAAAAGCTTATCAAAAAAAGGAAAAACAGCTCATTGTAGGGTCAAATCATAGGGTTATAAATGGGCAATTTTTTTACCCTGATCAAAATTACATACCTCCTATGTAGACATCAGAGCTCACTTTTAAACTTTTAAATGCTGAATAAATGCATTCTATGAAACCCTTAAGGAAAGTGTGAGATGATTTAAACTGAAGGTTTCACAATAGTAATGGGCGTCCATAACCTTCCATTACAAATTAAACTTCATACATCCAGTGTAAAACTTGTTTTTTGGTTGACTCCACCAATAGGTCCAAACTTTAATTACACAATTCTATAATTCAGAATACCTCAGATAGACTGCACAGTAGCCTGTGTAGTTATTGAATAATAAGCAATTAGATGCAATAATCTCATGATTTGAAGGGGTAAAGCAAGCAAAAGTGTTGGGCATCATTGATCAGACAGCCTTTCCACCTTCTTCTCATTGTACAGTTGCCAGTTTCCTAAATCATACTGAAGTTCATACTGTTCACTGTTCCCTGAGAGCTTCCACATCTCTGACCAATAAACAAAGACTGTACTAAAGCCAAAGAAAAATGACTCTCTCTTTCCATCTCTCTCTCTCTCTCTCTCTCTCTCTCTCTCTCTCTCTCTCTCTCCCTCTCTCTCTCTCTCTCTCTCTCTCTTTCTCTCTGCTTGAGTGCAGGACAGAGCCTGCATGCTGTGTGTGCGTGAGTGTAGTGGGGTGCCAGTGAGGTGGATGGCATCAGCTTGTGTGTCAGCAGGTCAGAGGGAGCCGCTGGCACCGGCCTGGCAGGCTGCCCTACGCCCTGTCCAAGCACATCAGCCATGCGGCCACTCAGACGGCCAGCCCCAGCACTGCTGTCACACACACCGCGCCAAGGACAGCAAAGAGAGGAGACACACAATGGGGTGCTAGCAGTGGGGCAGCATGAGCAACATCTTTACAATACACACAAACAGCCACACACATGTAAAGGTGTTATCTCTTACATACATAGCAGCTGCAGTCAAACTGCAGTCAAACTCAGTGAGCAATGTTCTTACTTTCAAAGCTCAGTGCAAATGCATTCAACAAAGTGGCAGACCACACAAAGCCATGCGCAGCACCTATTCTTTACTAAATCGCTCACTACTCCCCTCCAAACTTCCAAACATTAGCAAAAAGGCCGAACACTGGGAGCTTTATATAATGGGTTTACATGGTCGACCAGATACACACAAGATCAAACGCAAACCACACCACTGCTACAATCTGGAGCGGTGGAAATGTGTTCTCTGGATCATGCTTTACTCTCTAGCAGTATGATGGACAGAGTTAGATTTGATGCCAGGAGAACCTACTGGAATGCATAGTGTTAGTAGTGACAGTAAAGCTTTGGGGGAGGAGGGATAATAGTCTGGGGCTGTTTTTCAGAGTTTGAGACCCTCAGTTCCAGTGAAGGGTAATGTTAATGCTACAGCATACAAAGACATTTCAGACGATTCATATGCTTCCAAATTTGCGGCAACAGCTTAGGCATGACTTGTGCCTCTATGCAAGTAGCGAGCTCTATGAAGACATGGCTTAATGAGTGTGGCATGGAGATACTCCAGTAGCCTGCACAGAGCGATGGCCTCATCCTCACTGAACAACTCTGGAATGAAGAGAAACAGTGATTGTGAGCCTTTTAGTTCAACACCTGTGCCAGATATCAGACATGCTCTTTTGACTACATTTGCACAAATTCCCACAGACACACTTAAAATGTTGCAGAAAGCCTTCTTAGTAAAATGGAGCATAATACAGTCGCTAAGGGGAAGCAAACCCACATTACTCCACATACCTTTGGCTATGAAGTGTATAGCTATATAGAGAATACATCAATCACACGTCATGAATAGGAAAATCTGAGGAATGCAATTAACAAAATTCCTATGAAGTTGACAACTGTAATGTGATTCTAAGAGTTTATACTGAGTGTTTTTCACAGCTTCATTGCCGAAAAAAGTACTCAGTCATTTCAACTTCTCCTTAGTTGTGTTCTTTGACTAATGCAGGACAATATTTGGACCCTTCTAAAACACAAGAACATCTTCCCCATGACCACAGGATACACCTCCCCCTTGTGTAAGAAATAAGTAGCTACTCAGTACATCAGTGAGGGTTTAAAGAATTGTAAATAATTACCTGCTTAAACATATTCATAACCACAGTAATTACCAATCAAAGGCTCTGTGTTTGCAAATTTACACCTAAACAGTGACCTTTTTTGGCCAGGCCGTATATCGGCAGATGAAGTTACAAACAAAGTTGTGGCAAGGAACTCTATTCGACTCTGAAAGTCAACAAAGAGCTCTCAGCTATCACTGAGAATACTGTGTGGATATTAAAGGTAGTGACAAAGGCATGTTGTTCTCCTCTCTATAGTGTATTCTGTGCTCAGAGAACAGGCCGAATGAAAGCACTGGACGCGGATGCCTCTGACCAGCTCTGGATTTAATACACACATACGCATACACAATAGAAAACAGGCAGCATGTCCCAGCCCACCGCTGCAGACCCACATTCAGCAGAGCCACAACACACACTTCCATTACAGTCTGCAAATTGAAATTTACATGTTATTGCGTCCTAGCATGCAACGATTTGCGATGTGTCATCTAATTTTAAATCGAGCCACGTTAATTCACCGTGGGGGAAAGAGAAGACAGGGTTGGGGGGAGGGGGGAGGGGGGTGAAGACTGTACTGGGGGATTGAGGAGGGAGGGAGGGGGCGAGGGAGAAAAAAATCTCTGTCTCAGCAAAAGTTTTCATTAAAATTTTAGACAAATGATCTCTGTGTCCTTCTCCCAAGCTGCCTGGGGCGTCATGCTATTTCTATGCAAATAACAACCTCACGCCTTCCGCCCTATTATTTCTACTGGAGCTGCTGCAACATGACCTGAGAGAGAGAGAGAGAGAGAGAGAAAGAGAGAGAGAGAGAGAGAGAGAGAGAATAGGCAAAAGAAAAAGGGTAAAGAGAGAGAGAGGCAAGTGAGTAAGAGAAAGAAAAGGGGTAAAGAGAGAGAGAGGCAAGTGAGTAAGAGAAAGAGGGGAGAGAGAAAAAAAGGTAAAAGGCAAATGAGCAGGAAAAGGAGAAATAGAGTGTAGAGGACTGAGAGAGGGGATAGAGAGCGACAAAAGGGAGGAAGAGACAGAGGTAAGGGGACAAGGTAGATTTAGGAGGAAGACAGAAAAAGGGAAGGTAAGAGAGAGTGAAGGCAAGTGAAAGAAAAATGAGAGATACAGGCAATAGAGAGAATGAGAGAGAGGACAACAGAGAGCGTGCGCAAGAAAGAGAGAGGGGCTGAGAGAGACAGGCTAAAAGGGAAAGAGAGAGCGAATAAGGGATGGAAGAGAGATAGGACAGGAAAAAGGGAGAGAAATAGAAAGAGAGAGCAAGAAAAGAAGAGTTTAGAAAGAGAGTAAAAGAGAGAAAGAGGAGAGAGCCAGAAAGAGGGGGGTTAGAGAGAGAGATAGGATGAGAGGAAGGGAGTGAGAGAGAGACAGAGTATATGGCAGGGCACATGAGAAAACTGGAGTGGGGGAGTGTGTGTGCGCAAGAGTGTGGGTTGGACTCACTGAGGTGTGAAAATATATAACACCAAGAGTGTGAGAGAGACAAGAACAACACAAAGACACCGGGATAATTTGTTTCTCTCTGCCTCGCATTTAATGCATTATAGCCCTCCACTAGCAGCCCAGTTCAGAGCCTACTGCTGCTTAACCACTCACACTTCCAACCCCATCACCCCGCATCTCTCCCACAGCCATAATTAAACACACTCACACACACACACACACACACACACTCATACTGAATTTATGCGCTGCTTACTGAGCTTGGTGAACCTCTCAAAATCATAAACAACAGCAATGCTTTGAAGAGCCTTGTGAACGAAAGTATTTTGGGAAAGCAAAAAAATAAATAAATAAAATAAAATTGCCCTCAATAAACCGTACATAAACTGTATAGTAACATATATCACAGCTACTACATCCATGTTAACCAGTAAAAACTCCTATATTAAATGGCCACACATTTGTATTTAATGCTGTTATGCCCAGAAAGCTACTAAAATGGCACAGGAGCATCCCAAAACATTAAATGTCCAAGGATTTATAAATGTTTACCACTACACAGATTGTAAACACTATTCTTGCCCCCAGTTTACAAACTCCAGCTATTCAGTCCACTGCTACTTTAAGTAGTAGTAGTTATTTCCCTACTAATCTAGCACTGGCATAATCAGCTCATACTCATGAACACATTTAAAATAAAATAACAATTTTCAGTTTAGTTCTTTTTTTATTTAATGGCTACTATTTTAACATTCCTGTAGGTTGGTAGAGTGTTTGCTTGTCCAATGTGACCATAGTACTTATAAATCTTAAGATAAGTTCATTAAATAACAGCTCATCTTAATAAAAACTTTCTAAAGAAAACTACAGCATTAGAGATTTTGGTGTTTGAACACTTAAAAGGAGCAATGCATACAATGACTCCATGAATGACTCTTGAATTTATGCTCCAAACAATAAGGGGCAACATATCTCCAAACTTATCTGTCCAGCCTGCTGTATAGAATGCACAGTCTCTCCTCCTCAATATCAGTATTAGCAGCTGTTTACTTACAGTTCCAGTACTTACAGTTACTTCATTCCTTTACTCACCAAGAACACCACCAGCAGTGGAAAGCATCCCCAATATTAACTCCTGCTTTGCTTCTATTTATGTTACTTCTTTTGCTAGCTTGCAAACATGGTTTCTTGCCGAGAGCAGACAGTAGAGGTTGCTGTAATGGTTGCCTACTCTTCTTTTCATTAGCTATCTCCCCTTAAATGATCTAACTGCAGGACTTTCAACACGATTAGCAAATTATTCCAAGAGTTGGATTGAGAATCAACACTACAGTGACTCGTTATCGCCTCTTGAGGTACAAAGTTGTATTAGGGGTTAGCTGATTTGCATGCATAGACATCTTTGACATACCATCAGAACATATTTTAAAGAAAAAATATACTTTGCTTCTTTGCTCTTTTTCGTATAGAACACATACAGTTAGTGTGGGCAATATGAAAGCATTATTATGATCATAAAATATTGCATCAAAACATGTTTTCTAAGCACATGGAATATTAAATAAAGAATACTGGCTAATTGCATGCTTCATTATGAAGAGTACAATTAAGCCTGTGTAATTCAATTTCGTGGAGGGTCATATGTGAATTCTTGAATACATAATAATAAATAATAAACTTGATTCTTGATTGTGATGCACATCATGTACCAAGAAAATATATTTGGTATCAGGATCTTTAGTCATACTGCCCACCTCAACTACAAACAGGAGCGTTTTCACACGCAAACACGCATCCGCATTAACATATACAGATCAACAGACATGCATGTTGGAGGTAAAGCAGGAGGTAAAGTGTTGTCTTGGCTGGAGCTAAACTGTAAAGCAGGCAGTCAAAACAGAGTTGTGATTAGTGGCTAATTGGCACCGGCTCCATTAGGGGGTTAATGACCTCAATGTGCAAAAACACAACGTGCAAAGCAAGAGTCGTGCCTGCGCGTGCTTCACTGCCAAAGACAATTCTGATAGCACATCAGCTTCCAACCAATTCAGAACTGAGGACACCAAGAAAGACCTGCAAATGCCCCTTGACACCTTATACACACACACGCACGGGCGCGCACACACACACAGCCCCTCCTTTAAGATTCAGCGGGGGCAAGGCGACGGCACTCAATCCATCTGCTCCACATTGTCATTTGCATTTCATGCCTTCCGGCTTTTTTTGAAGTGGCAATACTTTGATGCAGTCAGAGGGACACATTATCATTATTTCAATTTCCGTGGCGGAGCGGTGTGGCGCGGCGTTGTGGAGAGCCGGAGAGAGCCAGTGTGACACGGGGCTAGTGTCTACAGATGCATTGAATGGCAATGGCCTTTGTGCACACACACAAACACACACGCATATCACACTGCCTACAACACACCTGTACATTCTGGCTGCAGACACAGAGAGACAAAAACACAGAGAGACAGCGCCAGGAAGAAGGAGAGAGAAAGAGAGAGAGAAAGAAAGAGAGGGAGAGAGAGAGAGACTCATGTAGTGCCATTCAATGTCTGCACTGCTATACTGTTCCAGAAATATACATTAAAACATTCAGGTCAGTAAAGCAAGGTCATTTGGCAAATCAAGTTAATTTACTAAGTTAAGATTACTATGGCACCACATTCTATCACTCATTTATCCCTACATATCGCTTCAAATGTAAAAAGAAATACATTGAATGTATGTAGAAGGAAATGAACACTGCAGATAGAATGTAGGGTTAGGGCTGGGCGATAAAACGATAACGATAATTATCGCGAAATAACATTTTCTCGATAGAACTTTAAGACGTAGTCGATAGAAAGTCGATAGAATTAAGTTCCATCCGTGTTTTGAGAGACAACACGAACAGCCAATGAGAATGAGAATAGCGCCGCCCCCAACCAATCAGGTGGCTGAACTGGAGTTCCAGCCACTTCGTGTTTGGTTGAAGCACACAGTGTAGGCGTACCGGCAGCTTAACCCACGCGCTAGTAATCTGGTTACTGCAGACACCACAGTCGAGCAGACAGAACGAAATAAGAAAAACCAATGACAGAAAACGTTAAACTACTACTGAAAGAAACATGTTACACGTGTCAGTAATCTTAAAATAATCTGCTAAAATAAGATAAACAGGTAAACAGGTGCTGTCTTGCTGCTGTGTTGACAAAGCGCTACGGGGTGTTTGAGCTTCAAGTGCTGGTGTGTAGCAGCTGTACAGTTGTGTTGTGCAGAGCTGACAGAGCACCACACTGTTGTGTTTCTGTGTAAAATACTCCCTCAGCTTTAGATGAAGGTGAGCGATTGTTTGTAGCTGCAGCTTGGGCATAAATCCATGCTTTCAGTGGGTGCGGCCACCTTTGCGACGCGTCGACGCACGTTATGCTAATCGACGTAATTTCGTAATCGATAAACATAAACATGTAAACTGTGTGAGTTCAAGTGAGAACACTGAGACTTTGTAATCCAAAAACCCGAGCAGGGAAACTTTATTTTCTACCGAAACAGAATCGCTAAACGAACTCACCATTTGAGCCGATAGGGAGTCGACTCACCGCTACGAGTCCTTTCCTCAGAACTTAAAGGGCCCGCAACAGCCTGCTTAACACAGTGTCTGTGTGTGAATATTGTTCACACTAATACTGCCCCTTATACACAACATTACACAACTGTATTACACACACACACACATATATATATATATGTGTGTGTGTGTGTGTGTGTGTGTGTGTGTGTGTGGTTAATACAGTTGTGTAATGTTCTATAGTACATTTGTCTATTTGTCTGAAAATAAAAAACAATTTAAGAAAAAAAATACATTTTGATACCTTCATATCTCATTAAAGGAAAAAGGAAATTTTGATTTATATCGTGATATATATCGATATCGACTGATATGAAAAAAAATATCGTGATAAGATTTTTTCCCATATCGCCCAGCCCTATGTAGAGTATAGCATAATATTACTTTAGTACTCCTAAACAAAAACCAGTGAGCTGCTCATAGGCCAGTCCTATGCATAGTACTTCAATCAGATTGGAAAATTTAGTTCAAACCTAAAAAACACTTTAGTTCAAAACTGAAACACTTCAGTTTTTGCCTGAACCTGAACCCCAAGAATTTACACCCCCAAAACGTACACAGCTCACGTTCTAGCCCAGCGCAGTAATGAGGAGGACTATGTGGAGAAATAAACTGTTCCAGGCTGGGAAGGCAACGTCATCATTTTTGTACCCTTTTCAAGCAAATGTCCACAGGAAATTCACCAGCTTCTTAACTACATGCTCTGTTCCACCTTAAATGCTACATGCACCAGCTGGGGCACCATTTAAGGTAGAATGGAAAATTCTCAAAACAAGCAGGTACAGGAAGTCAACTTCAGCACCCACATCTTTAACAAAATCCTGAACAATTTTAATTTAAAGGTAGTTTAAAAAAGGTAGTTTGCTCTGTACATTTCACTCCAGACAGTCTCTCAGACTTTGGGCAATGTTGAGCAGCTTCACGCAGCGTTTAACACCGAAGAGACTGAGGAGAGGAGCAGTTCCACCTTAATTAGCATCCACCTTAAGTAACAGCCATAAAGTGGGTTGTTATCACTGTTTGCTGGTTGAAGCCGATCATCTTAAACTGAAAGTTTCACAGTGAGTAACAACTTGAATTTACTTTGTGTTGATGTCGAGTTTAAAAGCAAGTAGCTAATATAGGTAATGTTAGCAACTAGCAAGCTACGACTAACAAGCATAGATAAGGAAACAGTATAATGGCCAAGCTTATTCACGCAGACGTTCATATTATGTTCCTGTCTGTCTTCTGTTTCGACATGCTGCTTCTGTGGGATCAGTGTCTCATTGTAAACCAGACAATAAGAGCAGAGCTCATCAAATTATTCATGAGCTCACCTAAAAAGGGAAAACAAGTTTTTGAACAGTATCAAACGTTTTACACTGTACTATTTTAGTGTGGTGTGGTGATATTGGAGATGCTACGTTTTGTGTTACATATCAAAAACATACTGAAGGGCAGCACGGTGGTGCAGTGATTGGCACTGTCGCCTCACAGCAAAAGGATCCAGGTTTGTTTCCCGGTCCAGGTCCTTCTGTGTGGAGTTGGCCAAATTTAGTATTGACGAGTCGACTAGCTGTGGCGATCCCTGTAGAGGGGAAGAAGCCGAAGGAAGAAGAAAACATATTGAACATAAAACGAAACTATTTTGGTCAAATGTTCTTTAGGCAGCACTAAACTGTTCTGTCCTAAATTGATCCATTGGGTGTGTCTTAAAACCTAGTGAGTGTCTAAGTAGGCTGTCTAGGTAGGCAGATGTTTAAGTAGCAGTGTTCTGTCTGATATCTCTCCTCATAAAACAGATCACTGAGACTCTCTAGTTAGAGAGAGACTGCATCATGGCTTGTTCCCGCCCACTGCGGGAACTACTGGTCGGCATCGAAAACAATAGCCCGAGGCTTAAAAATCCGTTACCATAAATGCTAATGGCTCGAGAATAAAACTGCTAAATGGTCAATGACTCTGTTCAAAGTGGTAAATAAAATACTGTTTTGTGTGATTATATGACAAGAAACACATTAAAACTCCAGAGAGAATCTAAACAACTTACATTTTAAAAACGACTTCACTGCTCATAGATTTGCCTGTGTTGCATCATGGGATTGCCTTAGCAGCTGAGGAAGCGTTTAATGCTTCCTTAAAATCAGGCCAAAATAAGGTTCCTCAGTATACAGCATGTTTAAGGTGTCTAAGAATTGGGACAGCCTACATGTCAGGAGAGCGCATCCTATGGCGTAAAATACTGTCTATGTAGACACTCACTAGGTCTTGAGACACACCCATTGTCTCATTTTCTTATGAGCATGAGCCTCGTGGACCTCAGTAATAAGTTTCTTTAGGTTTCTTTGAGGTTTGCAAAAACGTTTTATGTAAAAGATAACATACCTCAGTGTCTAGCATTGTGGCGACTGATCTGGTCTGTAGGTGATATTTGTTTAGTCAGTGTATTTATTATGAATGTTTTTTTTTAGATAAATGAGGATAAAATAAACAGATGTATGAGGAGTTATTTATGTTTTATTATTACTAAACCAATGTTTTTGACATTGGACTGAGTGTAACGTGTATAATGAGTTTGACACGCCTGATCTACATTGTTATAATTTGTACATTTTTTTTTTTTGCATGATTGAAGCAAAATGAGCAGCTACAGTAAAATGACTCAGTCCTCTCATTGCGGTGGCCTTTATGGTGGCGGTTGTCATCTGAAGTGTGAGGTGCTAATATTTCTCGTAATCCACAATGCAATGAGCGATGAGCTCGGGACACACATCTTTGTACAGCCCTGCTGAATGAAGCACGGGATCAGTGCTTGAACCGCTAAAAGACAGAGTTAGAGAAAGAAAGAGTGAGAGGGAGAATGGAGAAAGGGAGAGATTTAATAGGACAGGCGAGGAGCTTCTGGCCAAAGCCACTCTTCAGGAGCACTCAGAGGCAGCCCTGCATGTCTCCCTTCTGCATAAATCCACTCCTGCGAGATAAGCCTGCCTGACCCTGCACACCCAAACCCCGCAATGCCCTCGCTGGCAAAGCACTGCCAGTGCTGGTGGGGTCCAGGGGCCGTCTGGTCCCCTTCCAGGGGCCACGTGGATGACTGAACCTGCCGGCCCTGTCCGCCTGTGTAATTTAAAAACTGGACGAAAATGAGGGCTGGAGAGAGCAGCGCCGGAGAGAGAGAGAGAGAGTGACGGAGCAAGAGAGAAAGAAAAAGGAGCCTGCTGGCTCAAATTCAGATTCATTTCACACTCGCTGAGAGGAAGAGACAGAGAGAGAGAGAGAAAGCGAGAGAGAGAGAGACAGACAAACAGACAAACAGAGAGAAACCCCATCTCACCTCCAGCAGTCAGGTGCACTGCAGGACTCCTCCTGTGCCCCTCCGCTCCCTGCAGATGCGCCCTCTCACCTGGTAGGGGTCAGTAGGCGTCAGCAGGGGTCAGCGGGGGCCTGCCGTGCCACATGGAACATGTGGCTGAGCACGCCATTGCCCACACTGCTGGCATACATACAAAAGCAGAGCCTAAAATCCAATTCAGAAACAAACAGACTCCCTCCCTTATTTCTACAGGCCGCTTCCGTGTGGGAAAGCCCGTCTTTCTGGGGTGTAAAACGATCATTTATAAGGAAGGAAGTACTCAGAGAGTTCAGCCCTCCCATACTGTAATTAGTATTCTATTGTAATAAGCACATGAGCATTACTATATTAAAGGATCTATATATTTTTTTAGTATTTAAATTTTTTCTTTTGTGGTTTTATTGAACAAAAATGATCATGAGACATTTTTTACATGACCACTTCACAAGCCGTCCATCTCCCTCCTTTGAATTACACAGACTGGTTTAGTGTCTTTAACACTGATGCCCTTTATTGCACCTCATTAAAAAGCACTAAGAACTGAAACACTTCCTAGAAGATCAGTGCGATTGGGCGGAGCTAAACTGCTGTAGGCTTAATAGGTGGATATGTGTAGGTTAGTTGGTTTACAGAAACTGGATCTAAAACAGCCTGAGACTGCATAGTGAATAGTATGTTTAGTAGTTTTAAAAATGTTAACATCGTTACCTTCATTATTTTAAAAAAAGGAAAGTCAGTTTTCCTTTATACTTTAAAATGTTTTATGTTTATTAACATTAACTGTCTTTTTATGGTTTCTCCTTATTTTGGTTCTTTTTAACCTCCATGCAAAACACTTGTTTTAAAAGGTTCTATGAAAATAATTACAAGAACAATAAACAACACTACTATTATTACAACTACTACTACCACTAATAATAATAATAATAATAATAATAATAATAATAATAATAATAATAATAATAATAATAATAATAATAATAACAATAACAATAATAATAGTCACGAGTTGTAATAAAACTTTAGAAAGAATTGACAATGCCTTCCTATCTCAAGTGACTGTTTGTCTGAGAAGGATATAATATATAATTAATAAAAAACAATGTTTCTTACGCTTGCTCTCATTATTCTTGTTTATTTTATTACATCAGGCCGTTCAATCTCAGTCATTTGCAATTTCTGTGAAGATAATAGCTTAAAAATTATTGCTATATTGACTGATTTGGTTTAGATTTGATTGTTATTTTGAACTGACAGTTGATAATTTATTCATCGTCCTACAGAAAAGCGGAATGTTTAGCCGATGCCAGGCTATAGTGCTAAAACAGACACATTTTACTCATTTTACTACATTTGTAACCCTCCAAAAATAAGTGTATAATCCTAATCCACATAGATGTCCTCTCTTTTTTTGAATCTTTAATAAGATTTAGTTAATTTGGCCCATACGCTACATTTTTCTTCTCGTCTTCTTTTTCTATATACTTCTGTGTAGTTTTGTGTAAAATTTTTTGAGAAATACATTTTTACTCTACTGAACTCTACTGATAGGCTGCCATGTATTGCGTAACATTAAATAAGCAGTCCAGACTGAAACTTCAGCATGAAGTCGAGGCTAAACTGCAGGAGGCTAAATAAATGGATGCATATGATGATTTGGTTCTCGTGACATCACAGAAACAGCAGCTTAGTTTCCAGGTAGGAACTGGATGGAACGGAAGTGAGTTGTTGATGTTTGGAACCCGGAGGGGGAGGACGGTAAATAAACTTAATTTTCTTTCTGTTTTTTTTTTTTACTGGAATTAGGACACAGGGACCCAAACTATTCTGGTGCACCAGAGATGTCTCTGTGTATAACAAGCTGGCTGAGTCATCTACTGGACCTTCAGGGAGGTATAAAGATAATTAGGTCGAGGAAACTAAGCATGCGGTGCATCCACAAGAACCTGAACACTCCAGAAGTACAAAATAAATAATTGTCTCACGAAACTTCACTACTGAACTTCCATTTAGAAAACGTGCCTCGGAGACGTCTCACGCCTGACTCAGCTTCACCATGACGACTTTCCTCTGCCCTTTGTTTGACATGTATGGGAGGTTATTTACTCTGCCTCAACCCATTAAAGACACAGGATTAACCCAGTGTTTCCCCTCACGCTTTCTGAGGTTAATGTTAAAGACAGCTATAAAGTAGCTGCCCCGCTCAGTTCTACATCACCTTCCTGTCAGAGACTGTGGCTCCAGCGCAGAGTAAGGCTGAGCGATGCTGGCTGGGGGGGTCACGGTTATCTTTAAGATAACTATTGAAATACTCCAAAAACAGATAAAAATATTCCCAAATGAAGCTGACAATCACTCTAACCATGGAAATGGTGCATAGGTTTGGCTTGGTGACAGAACAATATGGACAAAAATGCAATACAAAACACAATCTGAAAGCAGACTAATTAAACTTCTACATGCTGCGATTCCAAAATACCTTCAATATATCTTCAAAAAAAATTAAACACATCTATTATTTGCATTCTTATGAATGCCTACATCTAAATATCTCACAGCACATCTGCGATTGGCCAGAATGCTTAGAGTCATCTGCATATTTGCAACCTATTCCAACATCAGTATCATTATCAGTGATGTCATGATAACAATACCAGTGATCTGCTGTGCAACATTACAGCATAAATGTAGCTCTCTGTATGATCAGAAATGGTGATGGCAGCAAACACTATCAGCAAGACAAAGACGTTTAACTGCAAATTAACATAGTGCCCCCCGCCTCCCCCTCCCAAATTTCGAAAGACCCACCTGTGCAGCCTCACAGTTCAATGAGGAGCTTTCACATCACTGGACAGATTCAGACATGAGCGTGGGAGATTGTATTATTTTTGTTTTTCTTTTTTGTTTGTTTATATGTAGCTCGCACCTTCAAATCCTGTCATTTAAAGGGTGTATGTATGAAATGACTACTGGGCCAAGCTGTGGGGTTGGGAGGCAGTGAGGGGCATGCTGTTTGCTGATGAACACTGCGAGTTAGAATGAGACACACGGATGCGGAGCGGCCCTGGAGCTGAGTCTCAGTCGGCACTACTTGGGAAGAAAAAGAGAGACACCCATGGGTCAAAGCACGACACTGCATGAATGGAGCCGCCTTCGCTGGCTAGTTTCTCTCAGAGTTACGAAGCGTGCCGGGAGGAGGAATGATTTGTCACACTGACAGCGACTTTCAACCAAATTCTAGAAATATAAAGAGTCAAAGTACTTGTGGAAATAGCTGTGCTGTCAGGCATTGAACAAAATTACATCAACAACATTGATTATGATTTTATATCTGTTTATGTTTTTTTTGGCCTGCTGGAGACAAGACAGACCCTGGAGAACACATGTGCTCAAAGGTAAGATGGCACTTTCTGATTATGTCTTAAATGGTTTTCCCTCAATACTTTTACTTAAGAATACTCTATTGTGTTTGCCTGCTAGCCATGTAATTACTGAATAATAACATGAAAATAATGATGTTATAAACCAGGGAATTTAAGGGGATCACATTCATGTGATAGGCCTGGAAACGCACCTTCTGCAGGACACGGGAACATCACCTTGCAGAGAAACAAGCTGAAAAAAAGTGAGATATTGAAAATGCATGAACAAAATATTGCAAACAATTTTTTTTATTTTTTCACTTTTTATAATTATTTAAAAAATAACCTTTTGTCCTTTACATTGTAGGAAAATATCATGGTGTACGGAACACCAGAAATGACCCAAAATGATTACTTCAACTTACAATAAAACTAGAGTTAAAAATTAAGTCGTTATTTTTTTTTTAAATACTACATCACTTTCAGTTTACTTACTTTTGCCCACTATTGTGTTAATAGAATATATTTTGCTCATGTGAAAGTCATGTACACCTTTAAAATAAACATTACTCTCTTCAGTCTAGCCCATATAAAGTATGTACCACATGGTAATATTTAGTTTTTTTACACCCACTCTAAACTAAAGAAACTGGCATTACCACTGGATCACCAGGCAGGGATCAAACGAGACTTTTCTTGTGCCTAACAGTGTTTGGAAAGTCTTGGGCTCAGAGGCGGCCCCTGCTAAAGAAAAGAAGCAGCCCGGTGTGAATGAGAGCAGAGGGTTGAGCTAACCCTTGCGCTGCTCTTCTGCTCGCTCCAAACCTGCAGCATCGCTCCCTCTTCCTTTCTATTGGCCTCAGAGCCACGAGAAAAGGGTGTGCAAAAAAAAGACTTTTTGACTGAAAAAAAGGAATCATTGTCCATAAATCCGCAACTGTAATGGTTCTATTATACAGAGGCAAGAATGAGCTTGCCTTACAGCTACGGTGGTAAGTGTTAATTAAGGAGGTTGAATACAATGCACTGCAACTGGATCCTTATTTAATGCTGTCTGGCAACTCTAAATAGGGAGAAAATGAAATTCTCCCTCGCCTCCCAACTCCTCGCTACAGCCACTTTCCTGTTTATGGAACCAGAATTACAAAATCACATTACTGTTTCCAGCTGTAAATGTATTATTGTGCATATGCAACGACTGTCTCCAAGCAAATGGGACATCTATATTGTCGATGCAGGCAGTGGACGTAATCATACAGACTCATCTACGGTTCTGGTTTTGCACTAATGAAATGTGGTATTACAAATTCGGCCCACAAAAATATGCACGTAAGTGCTATAAAGGATATTTTTAACGTTTAATTTTAAGGCTGGTTACATCTGCTGCAAGAAAATCAGCTGCTTTCCTCACCACTGATGGATGTGTATATAGAAACATAATGCATTTCCATACTAATTGGAAGCATACAACATATTTCCCTGATTCCTCCTGATTCCTCACACAGCAAACTACATCCACAATGTAAATTGGAAGTTTCTTGAGCATATTGTCATGACACTGATGTGGAACCATTTAAGAAAGATACACTGTAGACGCAGAAAAATTGGAATTTTAGCATCATTTTCATTTCATGCTATGCAGGTAGTTATTTGTCCAACTCGCAAAGCCCCCCAATGCAGCCTAAAGCACATTATCACTGCTTGAAACACAGCAACGATTGCTAAATGTTAAACCATCCAGTAGGCCAGAGCCAACAAAGCTCTTCTCAAATCACCACAGAGGCCAACTCACCCCCCTACCCCCCAAAAAAAATGACTTGGCACTTGAAATACAACTGTCAGTAACGAGTTAGACCTAAACTTTCCGTCTTGGAGAGGCCCTCAGTCTGCCTGCCGTGTGATAATGGAGGGATATTGACTGCTAGAAGGATAAGGAGTTTATTGAGATGGAAAATGGCCACAAGTTAAGCGCCTAGGCTAAGTAAATGAAATAAAGGGCAATCGCATCTTATTAAATGAGACTCGTTCCTCTTAGCGAGGAAAAGTAATTATAAAGTTCATTACTGTAATGAGTTAGGCCATTCTAGAGGAGCAAGCCCAGGCCAGGGAGGAGAGAAAAGCCGGCATTGATCAAACAGTCAGATCACTCAAACTCGCACAGTGCCGCGGGAAGGCCTCGGGCAGAGCGGTTAGAGCATGACGTCACCTCACACTTTATTTCAGGTTAACCGACATAAGTGCAGTCTTTCTATGAAAAAAAAACTTTGTGGCCTTCAGATATATCCTCTGAGTGCAATTTTAATCTGACCACACGTCACTTGGCATCTTCAGAAAGCAGGGTAAACCATCTTCACCCTTTTTAATAAAAAACTTTACCATCAGGACAGTAACTGATTTGCTAAATGCTACATCTTAACATAACATTGTTTGGCAACATGTTTGCTCAGAATTACTGTTGAAACGTACAATAAAAAACAAAAAAACCTTCTCCGTAGTCAAAAAATCTGGTTTAAAAAGATAACTTCAGTTCAAAGGGTCAGGAAAATGTGATATCCACTTGGTGGTATTCCACAGATTATCCAAAGCTCAAATAGTACCTATTTCACTTTTTATTTGATTTTCCATTCATCCAATTCAGAACTCAGTATCACTGATATGTTTGACATTACTTGGATCGGAAAAAGCTGTAAAAGCAATCCACATCTAAGCATGAACTTTGGAGGTGTGGAAGAAATAAAAGCAAGTCTTCCAAAAAATTATGCAAGCTGTAATAAATGTAGAAGATGCACACCAAAAAACTGATAATATATTTTGTTGTTGAGGCTATTGTGTAATGTTTGGCTAAATATATATTTCACTCTTTTTCTTGATGCTGAAAAATAAACAACTTGTACATAACTGTCATTCTGACTGGAAAATAAATAAATAAAGGTGCTCTGTGGCTGTGGCTTGATACTGTATCGTGATCTGAAACAGACCTGTGCGCCCAGTTGGTTATTCTACACAGACGCCGTCCCTTTGGCTTGTGTAAATGATCTCTGAAGTGACTGGAGGAGTGCACTGCAGGTTTGGGAGGGACTTGAGACTCCCTGTACAAACACACAGAGCAGCTGTTATGCCAGCTATAGAGAGCAGCAGGACCGGTGACTGAAGCCCAATCAATATGACTCACTCTCACTTTCTCTTCGACTTTCTGGCTTTCATTTTCTCCTGTCCACTAATGAAGCTCTGCATCTTAGTTTGATAGTAAAAAGAAAATAAAAAAGAAAGGAGAAAATCGGAGGCAAGAGCAAGAGAATGAGAGAAAAAGAGAAACGTTTAATAGGACAGAAATGGTGAGAGCTGATCATAATGCTTTGACAACACAAGTGCAAATTCTGAAATGTCAATAAAGTAAATATTGAACCGAATTGAATTATGAGATAGAAGGGAATATGAGGAGACAGAGAGAGAGAGTGAGAAATAGATAGCTAGAGAGTTTGTTCATACACACTGAAAGGAAGGCATACAATCATAGAAAAAAATACATTTTTGCAATAAAGAAATGAATGCCTGTAACTGCTGAAGTCATATGCAAAGGTTTGAACACTGTTGGTCAAGCAGCGCACAACATTTTAGCTTTATTTTTAGAGTTTAACATATCAGACAACATATTGTTGGTGTCCAAAGAAAAATAAGTATCTAGAAACTAGTAACTTTACAGGAGAGACCAAAAATGTTTTTTTACTTTCAATGTAAGCTAATATAAAGAGGCTTTCAAGGGATTCTGTAGCATTTCTATTGGTCCATTCATCATGAAACTTTTAGAGAACATAAAGGGCAGCAGTTCTGTTTAATTGATATAGAGAAATGTCTGTTTTTCCTTGGACAGCGACATCATGAATTACGCCATAACTTTTACACAGGCCACATTTGTACGCGTTACATTTTTCCCAATATGTTCAATTTGGCAAATAAAAAGTAATGGTGCATTAAATGTGTGTTCACTGTGAAGGACGTGCTCGTTTATCCCCACTCATTAATTCAGCAATCCATGTCTTTTGACCAGGGGTGCCCAAACTTTTGTATATGACAGGAGCTCACCGAATCTTTTAGTCTGCTCAGAGTGAGGCAGAAAGCGAGGGAAGGAGAAAGAGAGAGCGGGAAAGACTAAAGCTAGTGGGCCGGGGCAAGTGGGCCCCGCTGGGCGATAATCTGATCAGCGTTATGGAAACAATCACAATAATTCCCTTAAATTAGCCTGACGCGGCACCCCGCCAACCAGGAGATTGGAAAGTGATCACACAGAGACCCATCCTAATAAGAGTGCTAACTACCCAGCCAGGGCAGAAAATTGGGTGCCCAACAGAGGAGGATTCCTTATTGGCAAACACACAATGCTCAAATTAGCCACTGTAAATACAGGGGGTGGTCTAACAGAGCCTGTGCCCCCCCCCCCCCAACCCCTCCAAAGAGCTCCAAAAACTCATTGTCTTATTTGGCCTAATTCGAATTGTAGCAGAGATAATTTTGTGTAATGTGACACTTTTCATTCATTATGCTCTTAACGAGAAAATTGCAACAAGCGCACTTTGCGAAAATTGTGACAAACGTTTTTAAGCACTCAATTGTACGCTTACGAGTTAGCAATAAATGAGCTTGAACCAGAAATATAAAAAAGTCCATCATCCCTCAGTAATTGAAGCCTCTCATGCTGATGTGCTGAAGGATTGTTCAGACTGTTCAACTTTTAGCGTGCCACAAATTTGAGGCCTGGTCCTCGCTCATCTGACGCAGCACAAGTCTCAGACTGTTTGACATTCTCTGCTCCACAGTTTGTAATGCAGTTTATTGGTGAGCGGACATGAATTTATTATGGTGATTGCCAGTAAACACAGCTAATGGAGAGGTGAAGGAGAGGCTGATGTTTGATGTGATTATAATTATAAATGATGAGGATGGAGCAGACCAGAAGATTATGAGGATAATCCTGGAGCCACACCTCTTCTTTTCACTGATAGCAGGCTAAATGTGCATCTCCACTAAGCGAGCTTCGTGCTACCAGCCAGCAGATCAGCAATCGAGCTTAAATGTGTGGGGTGTCCTCGTCGTGTTCGGACCTAGGCCTCTTAGCCTGATTTGACAGCGCCATAGCATCACCACTGTAATTTTCATTAGGCATGTCCAGCCTCAGCTTTAGACCATAGCCGGCCAGTAATTTAGTGTTTACAATTCAGCCGAATGTGACGAGGACCGCTGTGTGCCATCAGTACATGAGCTCTCTCGCTACTGGCTGGCAATGAAGGAGTGGGGGAGTGGAGGGGAAAAAAAGAAAAAAAAAACATAATCCACTTTCTCTCGTCAAAGAGGCACGCGCAGCCAGGATCTTTACACGGCCAAAACAAAAACAACTGCATGGGAGAGCGAAGACTAATTTAATAGGATTTAATTCAGAGAGACGGGGTGGCGAGGGGAGGGAGAAGGGAGGCAATTGAAGGCAGCACCTTTTCTATGTATGGCAGGAATACCTCACAATTATAGAAGGAGGGACACAATGACGCTGGTGATTACCTTTGAGGGCCACAAAACAAATCTGCCTTTTCGCAATCAAGGCCATGGTGTGTCTAATCAAATGAAGGCGAAAAGCAGTAATCCTGGCATTACAGAGGAAAAATGAGCCTCCACTGTCACCCATCCAGATCCACACGAGAAGACGAGGGGCACATGGAAAAAGCAGGGCTGCCTTGTGTACATATCTGTTTCCTGCCTGCCAACAAGCCATGCTGTCTTCTATTAACAAAACATAAACAATGTTAAGTTATTCACATTAACAGTAATCTAAAGCAGTAAACTATAACAAATGTACATCAGAAATCAATATGAACTAAAGAACCCTAATAAAAATCCAAGACATATTCAAAGCTGAGATATGACTTCATGGATTAATTTACAAGTGATACATTTTAAGTTATTCTTTTAGTTTAAATTGTAGTTTTAATGACAACATATATAAAGAACATTTTCTTTTCTTATAAGTCGTATTCTGGGCCTTTTTTATTGGTCCATTTATCAAAATATCAAAATATTATTTATCAAAATGTTTTTTGTGTTTGTAAACAGAGATGAGAGGTTTTGTGGGCGGAGCTTAGCTGGTGGAAGAAAGTGACATTTAGCATAGCAGTGTCAGGTGCAGGAATATGGATTATCCAGACGCCTTCCCCGGTTATTTTAATGGGTTGCCAGCAGAAGACAGGTTGTCATACACTAATAAACTAACGCTCAATGATGAGGTAAGATTTCCTGACCCTTACTGTTGGGACGATGGGTCAATGATCCAACTCAGCTGCCAAATATATAGTGGCCTGACGTCTTCAAACCTTAAGGAACAACCCAGCTTCTATATTAAAGAAAAACTCAAGGCACATAAATCTCTTGCTCATATCCAGGACTGTTTTTTGTGTATTACTGACTAACTTACTGCCTAACCAGCAACAAATACATAATATGCAGCTCAGCATTACAAGTGCTAGTATAAACAAGCCAAACAAATATGTAGGGCTAATAAGGTGAGCTGTTGGCTGTAGCATTTAACTGTAGGGTTCATACAGTGTGTACACTAACTGCACTGAATTCTATAGATCTATTACTTACATGCGATGTTGTCAATGACCTGTGATGTCCACTCCAAATTGGTCTACTTATGCCTGTGTTGAGCTGCTAGCGAGCAATGCGGGGTGAAAAGGGTGGGGTAAGAACCTGTGGGTGGCCCTTCTTTGTTTTCTCTTTTTGTTGCATTGTGTGCAAGGCCATGACTAACCACTTTGGGGGTGCCTTCCAGTATAAAAAGTCATCAAGGCACCATCTTGGGAGACGTTCAGGGTTCTCTTCCTCTGAGACATGACCTGGACAAACTTCTGTCCAGATCGGCCTGGGATTCTTCAATGTTACTCTTCATTGTGCTCAGCTTCAATCATTATATTTTGTGAAAAGCCTTACTAAGATCCTGAGTTCAAAAAGTAGGGGACACAGAATGGCCCTCGACAGACCAGGGGTTGGTCATGCCAACATAAAACAGACAGCACTGCTGCAGTTTCATCTATAAAAAAATATTGTGCACACTGAATCAATACAATAAGCTTCTTAACATAATAAAACACTGTTTTAAACACTGACATGCTTACTCACCCATGAAGACAAACATCCAGATCCCTTTTCATACAAGAAACACATTTCTAATATATACGTCGACATTCAGGAAGAAAAGACCTCCAAGAGAGACCTCTAAGACAGGTGGCATTTTATAGCTACCATAAAAAAGCTGATTTTGTTACTGACATATGTAAATAATTTAGGTTCTGAATGGTTTTCTAGTATAGTGCCTCTTTCAGAAAGCAGTCTGGGCTGAAACATTCCTTGTAACTTCAAAATGGACGGGCAGGGCCACATTTCTGTTGGCTGAACAGGGTGATAACTGTAAAAGCAGCTTTTGTGGCATGGCAAAAGCAATGAATTCCATCCTGTAGTGACTATAATATGATATGGGCCCTTTAAGTCTCAAGCTGACATAAAACTTACAAGAGCGACTCTACCAGAAGACTTCCTTGCTCCTAGGTGGGCAGATAATGGGGGGCTGTTTGACTGTCTTTTCTTGTTGTGTATCAGCCATGTCTGATTCAGTAGCCTGAGCTGAGCTGCAGAGGGCCAGATTAGGTCATCAGTTACCTGCAGTGCAACCATTCTGTCCCGCCACTAGCAGCCTGCTCGGGGAGTCGTTGGGTGTGATACGCGGCTAATATCTAACACGGGAAACACAACAGGCCCTAGCTGCCTCTGCCGGAGCATTTGTCTTTGTATGTGGGCCGCTTTGCGACACGCTCCCCACGCTGCGCGGGAGGAACCTATCCAGCAAATTCATTTTACCGTTATTATATTTTACTTCCTCGCCCACTTTTCATAGTGACACTTGCGTGAGAGAGCACTTTGCTAAGAGTTGGGAGCCTTCCCGCTGCAGTGCTGGACACAGACTTCACACATGGAGCCACAGGAGTGCGCCTCTGCAATGAACAAACAATATAGCGCCAGCTCTAGAGGCTCAAAACCCTCTTTTTCCCCCTGCCTGGGGAGGGCACATTGCTGTAGAACATGTGAATAATCAGAATCAAAGTGTTGCACAGCAAGATAGTTACTCTTGTAAACTCGCAGGCCTCGTGTGCCGAGGATTCAGTGGAGGAAGCCAAGATCACAGCATTTGAATAATGCCAGTTGAAGGCACCTTCTTTTTTTCCCCCCACCGTACCAGCGGAAGAGATTAAAATTCTGAAACGTGTAAACGTCTTTAAGAGGCTGGGGCTCAGTGATAAAGCATGACGTGCATCTCTGAGAGAGAGAGGGAGAGTGAGAAAGAGAGAGAGAGGGGCGTGCGAGGCGAGCAGAGAAGAAGAAACACACAGACTTTGGCAAATGTGGTCTCTTCAGGATCTTCTGGGCTGGGATATACCTTCACTTTGACTGCTCGCCTTTTTTCGGCAGCTGGTAAGCCTTCAATTAAATGACGGCTACCTTTTTCAAGTCGCTAATCCTCTTAGCATGGAGCCTACCCTTTGCCATGTGCGGTTTCAGTGCCTGGCAAGACAGTGTACAAACTCCGCTAGCAAGAATTATACCACTCCGCCTCCTCCGGATGGGGTGGGGAAGGGGGTCAAAGCGGAGTTTGATGCTGGATCGTGCAGCCTCAGCACCCAAAACATGCTCCATCTCTTACCTTAGACCGAATGACCTCGTGGTGACCCGAACAGGCGGCGTCATCATAAATGTCACAGTATATCATGACTACCATGTTATCAGCGCGAACAGACTCTTCCCGGTCAGCCTGTTCTGTAACAGACTAACAGAAGCGACGTGTCCGTTTTTGTCGTAATGAGGTTTTGCTGAGAAAATAAGCTCCGGATAGCTTTGTTAGTTCGTGCGACAGCGAGGCACATTCAGCTTGCACATTCTCACTTGGTGCCACTCTTACCCTCTCGAAGCCATTTCAATACCCCTCTGCCTCCACTCCAAAGGAAAAGAGGGCAACTTAAGACTAAATCTCGGCTCGTCTGATTGGGAGGTCCTCTACACTTTGCCTTCCCACCAAATTGCCCTACCAATTTGAACTCCTCTACAATTTAGCAAATCTGAGTGAGGAAAATTGCCATTGTTAAATATTTCATTTCCTTCAGTGTTCCAGTTGAAAATTTGGTTCCATTTCCATCTCAAATTCATTACGGCCGAGGAAATGGGTGGACCCGAGAAATTACATTTAAACTATATATGTACATCTTGATGTTCTTGGACGTAATGGGCTTGCATCCATTTTGGTAAAGAGTGCTTGTGAGTACACGGAATAAGGAGAAGGATTAGAAGTGGGCCCTCACCTTAACCCCTTTTCTTTTCAAACTGGACCGGAGACTTCAGCTTTAGCCTGGGTTTTGGTGTAGGAAGGTCAGGGTCTTGTCCACTGCCTTGAGTACAGTGCTCATCCATTTAGATATGAACTGCTACAGCGATATCATAAAGTTCATGTCACAATTGCATACTATCCACTGTTACAAGGAGTGATCCAATCTCGAGCAGCGAGTCATTTGCTATGACAGTGGTCAAAGCACAGGAGGGTTTTTTTTTTCTAAAAGGAGCACATGGGTGGTCAGTATTCTGGGCATTGCCATCCTGATGCTGTAATAGCATTCTGACAACCTCTATTGAAATGGTAGCCTGACTCCTGGTCCTTTGACTTCCCAAATAAGCTCTGATTGCTAGCTCGCCCTGCTCCTGTCAAAGCGCCGGACGATACTTGGCATGTCCTCCTAATGATTGGTCCTAGCGTCGCGCCGCCAAACAGGGTTGGCAAAAGAGGAGCTATGCAGACTAAATGACTGCAATATCAGCCCAGACAAAATGGGCCAAACCACATGGCGGGAGCGAGGGGAGGAGACCAGGCCGCTGCACGGGACAGCTTTGTCACCTCCAGTCACAGAGAATGGAGGAGCTGACACACGCTATAATCAAACAGATTTACCCCCGCGCACACACTGGCCGAAGGCTTTCAGCTCGCCGGCAGCGCGGAGCAGAGCAGGAGGTGAGCACACACACACACGGCCCGGGAACAATAACACCGGACATACAACGCAAACACTCCCATCTCAGTGTCCAGCCTGAAGACAGTGAGAGCTGAAGAGGAGGGAGAAAACAGCGAACAAACGAGTGTAAATAACAGGGGGCAGTGACCCGTACTGGGCGTGGGAGTGGATGAACAGGAGATGGAGATCTAGGTTTACTGACACTTTCCCAAACTCCCTTCCTTTCTGCATGGGTAGCCTATTGTTAGGTCATTGATGGGAAAGTCCTCAGAAACTACTATTTCAGCATCTTCACCTTCACTTAAACTTTCTTCATTTCTGTATTTCCTTTTCTTAGTAATGGCTTTTTGGTGCATCATTTCAGTCCCACAGAGCTAAGCTACCTAATCACATTGAAATAATGAGCAGAAACACCTGTGAATTTTATAGATCTGAAGCAAAAGTGGAAATTCTGAGCAAAGTTGACAGCTTAAAACACTGTTTATCTGATGGTGACCGCTGTGCCGATCTACCAGGTCTTGCAAGGTTGTTGGGAGACCCATCTTCTCTAAAACTTTTAATATATATATATTTTATAACTCCAGTTTAGAAAACTCAATTTTTTCAGTTCTTTTGACTTTCCTTTTCCATATGTAAGTGGAATATCTAACCTCAATTCTCAGAAATATCTCTTGAGAAATAAATAACTTGTTCTTAATGGCTGTTTTTGCTGGAAATCAATTAAATTAGACCTCACATTCAATGTCCCAATGAGCCCAGTGTGCTTTGACTAGCCAGGTCACCTACTCCGTTCTAACTCTGTTCTACCAGAGCAGCATCCTGCTATGAGCTCCACCCTCACATCACTGTGGCTGTTCTTACAATGGTATTGGTTCTGCTGTATCAGCTTGAGCCTGATCCTGAAAGTTAGGTAGAACAAGTTAACCCTGACACCACCTTCACAAACTAGACTGGAGCCGAACATTTCAGAGTGGTAAGTTTGACTTTTTTTAGCCCTCTGTGCTCTGAGTAAGGAGGTGCCAAGCTTGCCTGTAGGTGAGCAACAAGATGACATCAATTTGTAACAGAGAAAAGGGCTGAAACTTAAAAGAGCCGTTTCACTGAGCTGAGACAAGTTTTATTCTTTGGCATGTACTTTGGACTTTATAATTTGCAGACTGTTTACATACAGGAAAAGCTACAACACACTGAAGGAAAGGACAGATCAGAAAAAAAACATATTTGGTCACCTTTACATGAATGACTATTTCGCAGTACAGTAATATAAAGATTCTATAACAATTATTTCCTTTCTTCTCAGGACTGTACTTCTGATCCAAGAACCTTTTATGAGCCTACATTTTTAAAAGCGCCGCTCTTCAAAGCTTCATCTGCAGAACGTGTCATTTTCCTCTGCATAAAGAGTTCACTCACTGTTTTCTGAAAGCCATAGTCTAAGATAGACTCATTAAAGTAAAAATTAAACATTGAAATCATGCTGGGAACAACAGAACAATAATTTAAGAAAACTATGTTTGCTCTCCAGATATGCGAGGAGCAACAACAGAATGAAAATTGGTAATGGTGAATCACAGGAATAAAATAAGCCATTATCTGTCAATATCTCTGTTTCTCATTCGTGATGGCAAGTTGAGCTAGGATACTCTGATTTAGTGGCCAATTTTATGGCTTCTTGAAATCCTTTTCAATCAAGCACATTATATTAAAACTGGGTAATCATTTCTTCAGCTTTACTGCAGACACAATCCATATATCTCACTCCAAACGAGTGAATGATTCATCCCAGAAACCATATTTTCAATCAAACACATTTTTACAAGGGCAAAGCCACTAATTGAATGACTCACCACCAACAGCTAGTGCCCTGCTAAGCCTGGTCTAAGTAGTTTGAGAGGCGTTTCCTTATTTGTCGTGCAAAATCATTTCTTCAGACAGGGTTTTAATTTAAAGTCGTCATTCAGGTTGCTCAGCAGGAGGCTTAGGAATGACACACATGCAGAGTATCTGCATAACCCAGCTTCATGCATGTAGACTGCTCGCGCAAGAAGAAAGAAGAAAACAACGGTTGTGTAGTCGCTATTAGACTGGAGAATACGAAATACTAAATTAATAATAAGTTTAATTGCTGCTGGGCACTAATCTGTTCATTTAAATACCTGTGTTTTATGGAAGTATAACCCGACCCAGCTGGTATGTATCAGTCTATCAGACACACTGTTGAGAAATGTAAGACTACATACAGACAGGTTGAGAGGATACACTATTAGAAATATCCTATTGATTTCATTTAAATGTGTCTGTATTGTGCTTTTAGACATCTACACATTTACAGTACTGCACAAATGTTTTAGGCACTTGGGGACATTATTATATTTAAAAAGCTATTTTTCCAGATATAAAGCTTTTATTTGCTCTGCAAAACAATTTCTTTATTTAATATACAAAGAGTATTAATACAGTACGTAGTGTTTTACATATGTCAGTGTGTTTTTTCAACCCTTATCATCTAATACCTGCTCTGACTACTCATTAACCTGAATCAAGAGTGTTGGTGAAGGAATGTAATAAACTGATACAATGTCTGGGGCATCCAGGAGAAATCTGGAAGTAAACTTTGTTCTTCAAACTGGCTTAAAAGATATTATCTACTTCTTTCAAAATAGGATATTCATAATACTGTGTATTGTATTTTTGCTTATTTACATCTGTTCTAATTATATCTGGTGTTCTTACTGGTGAAACACACTTATTGCTAAGGGGTTCTAAACAATGAGATTAGGTCCCTAAAACTTTGGCACAGAATAATGTGTAATGTGCAATATTGACCACTAAATGATCAGATCTTTAAGAGAGAGGAGATCACTCCGTTCTAACTTGACAGACCTGTTTTTCTGCCCATCCTTCCGCTGTGCAGACAACTCAACACTATGGCTCTGAAAGGTGTGTATGTGCCCAGAAGCTGTTATTCACAAAAGAAACTGGAAAAATATTCCTGTAGTTTTCTTTAAAGAACTGAACACTAAAGGACATGGTAGATAAACTTCACTTCATATAAATTAAGGTAATGAGAGTTCGCCAGGCTGCACCAGCAGTGGCAGGTGAGAGTGATATTACGGGGCCATCTTCTGGAATCATGTTACCAGGCCATGGCAATTTGTGTCGAGTTTTGGTGGTGGTTTCGGAATCATTACACGCCTAATATTTTGTATTTGAAGCTTTGGTGTAAGTTTTCTGCTTTATTCCAGACACAAAAAAACATTTAATGAGTGTTTTGGCTGGAAATTCAAAAGATGCCAAAGACTTTTGCACAGACCGTAAAAAACAAGATTTGTTACATTAAAATTTGATTTAAACACAATAAGTATGGGTTCAAGCTTGCATTTACAACCTTAGCTGTGCTATAAAAAAAATAGGAATACTTGACAAAAGTATGTTTTTTACATTTCTACAAAATAAGACTGAATGCACAATAATAACATCGCACCAAATTTAAATTACACTTCAATGTTTCCTCCTCTATTTAAAAACACCAGTTTGACAGCATTTCTCTATTTACTTTAATGAGCTATGAGTTTAAAATATGAAGTATAAAACGTGCTTTTTGTCATCACCAGTTATGGTAGCTCCACCACAGACTGTTGCAGCTCCTGAGTCAGCCACAATAAGACACGGCGCTACTATTTACAATCTGTGCACGGCTGCACCAATTAGCAGCAATTAACACCAGGCATGGAGCACCTGCATCTTGTTTCTCGGTGAGCGGTGGGCCAAAGTCAGTTGGGCCTGTGGTGAGAACGCCCTCCCCCCCACACCAAACCGAGCCCCAGCTCACAACAACAACACCCCCACCCCCGCAAAGCCTTCCTTCTTCAGACCGGCGACACAAGGACCAGGGCTGCAGACATGTTTACATGTGTTCGAGTCCTTATCTACACACTGATGATCACTCTCCGCTTTGTCTGTAAATGCCACCCAAACCTGCATAGGGGAGGGAGGGAGAGAGGAAGACAGGGGGGGCAGGCAGCCAGAGAGGAGAGACAGAAGGAAGGGATGGGGTGAAGGAAAAGTGGAGAAGGGGAGGAGGACAGATGAAAGAAACAGCTGTATACAAATGACGAGCGTGCGTCGCTCGCCAGCACCCACTGCTAGAGGTCCCAGTGCGGTCATCGAGCAGCTTCAAAGCGCCAGAGCCGGCCGCAATGCACAAAGAGCCTCAAACACTCCTCTCTCTCTCTTTCTCTCAACACCACCTCCTGCACACTGTCTCTCACTGTACTGTGGAGAAAAGGAAGCTGTGCCAGAGGACCAGCATAAGAATCTCACTATTTCTACCTTATAGCAGGAAAATGCCTGCATTGCATGAACTGTGAGTTTCGAACCGGACGTGTTGGAATATTGAATGGGGACAGAAAACAGGTTCTTTTGATCCCAAAGGTCTTGCAGAAATATGCAGTTCCTTTCAGGATAATTATCTCGAAAAAAAGTGCTCCCAAACAAGACAAGGCCAAGGCACCCGTGTAGATACACATAGATATCTGTAGTAGGATACAGACAAGAGGCAGCCTGCACGCACAACCCACAGCTAACCTCACGGTAAACAAATACCACCAGGTCAAGGTTTTAGAAAATGTTTTAAGACTGCCTGAGATGCTAATTTTTTTTTGCAATTTTTATTTTCATGATATTTTTATCATTAACTTATGGAGGAAAACTACTACCATCAACTCACAGGGCTAGATTAGCCACTTAATTCTCATTACAGAACATAAAACATGACCAACATTTACAACTGAAGAAAGATTAAAGTGGTAAATGTTGTCAGTTTAAGTGGTTTGGTGTGAAATGCTCGGTTCTATTAAAGCTTACCAACTCAGGATTGTTCACAGTGTTAATAATGGGAACCAGATCAGAGTTTTTATAGTCTCTCAAAACTACCCTACTGACAGTTATGGTGAATTAGGTCTGCATACGTCACCTAATACCTGAGACATCGTTCAATACTGTTTGTGAACCAAAACAATCCTGGTGGAGAGACACGTGCATTTTTACCTCTATGGACATTAAGACGTGTGTTTACTGGTGATTTTGGGGAGTAAATAAAATTGACTTTGTAAGCCCTGGTTACTATCATCACCACTGTAAAGAAATCTGAGTCACTAAGCTGCTCTAAATCACTAAATTTTACATAAAAAAAATCAGTGGGATCCAACTCAAATTTCAAATTTCTATGCGTTCTTTCTCTATAAATTGGATTAACTAGTAGCCTAACTTGCTATATCCCATCGAAACAACTAGTCAGCATATTTTGGTGTTTTCCCTGCTTTAGCACACTGATCCCATTAATTAGCTTATTAGCAATCCCCCTGCTGAGGTGAAGCAGGTATGTTACAGCTGGAAAACACTGAAAACCCTTTAATAATAAAGGTTCCCTAAAGCTTCTTGGCTTAAATGCACAGTTCTATGAAAATACGCTTTGCATTTTGTGGTGTTTAAACTTTAAAAAGCTTCTTTACACTCACACAGCATGTACTGTAAGGCCACCAGAAGTGGTTCCTCTATTTCATTGTACTAAAGAACATTTTAAGCACATTCATTTTGAGGAATTTGTGACCAGGATTGGGAGTCACTGGACTAAAGGCTAAAACAGGGTCTGTTAAGCAGGACAGTAGCAACTGTAGAGAGTGTTGGCATGGACAGTGCCAGCTTAAGTGGTTCTGGATCTAATGCCCTTACCTTAGGTGAATAAGGGGTTGGGGGGTATTTACTGGGAGGGGGGGTGGGTTGTGGGGTGTCGAGGGGTTGTCTGAGAGCTAAAGGGGGGTGCGGATGGTGCGGGTAAGAAGGGGGTGAGTGTTACCAGGAGAAGGAATCGCACCTTCACGACACCCCATAGTAATTACACACTCGAGTGGCTGGACTGTGGAGGAAATTGAAGGCCTGAGCAGGAGCCCAGCTGCCTCCCTCTCCCTCCCCATCAGCGTGCTCGTGATTGAGCCTGCTCGCACACATACACACACACACACACACACACATACACACACACAGCCATACACACACTTTCCCTCAATCCTCAGAGGAAATGCCGCTTTGTGTCCTGGTAATGAGATTCTCACACACCCAACCTTATTTACCATCCCAGACAGGAGAGCAGCAAGCGGACGAGAGCAGAGGAGGAGAAGAGAGGGAGTTATACACTGCACAACTTTACCGCTCAATTACAGGGCCACTAAAACCAGCAAGAGAAGTGCTCCTCTACAGTCTCATGTACAGTAATAGGAGAGATATATTGAATTTCATGAAATATTACAAACGGCATAGTTCAAAATCCCAGTAATGAACTCCCAACTATTACTGCAACAACAATGCTACAACACTTTACAATGTTTTCTGTTAGTAGCGTTAATTCAGATGGGAGTCACGTCAAGTTTTTCCAAAACATTGCTTTAATAATTATATAATCTGTGTAGAGTATTCAGAACAAAATGCTTTGCCAAATATTAATATCATTAGTCTTCAATTTGGAATTACTGCAAGAACAACACTGCAGCTACATTACATTGAATTCTACATGTCATTTTTTGTCATTTAAATCAATGAAACAATATAAAACTTGAGAAATAGTTAAAGAGGCTAAGGCTCTCAATTGAAAAGGTGAGATCTTCCAGTGAAGCTTGTGTTCACTTGAATCTCAGCCCGAACATGTGCATGCTGTTATTCAAGTGAAAGGGGGAACCACATACCACGTGCTAAATTCTGAAGACTCTATTTCAAATGTAATCAAAGTGATGCTGATTATACAATCTGTAAAAAAATAAATGTTGCCTACTTCTGCCTGAATTAGGTGGAAGAGGTGGTGACAACTGCTTCAGCAAATATTCACTATTGCTTTCATGAATGAGACGAAAAAGCCAATTATTAGTATCCTTAGAGCAGCACAAAGAAGTTTCTAGTTATATCTATATTTCTACAACAGAACTTTCCAGTGTTTCCTGTTAGTGAAGCTCACCCATGTTTCAGCAAGTCTTGATTTCTGCTATACTTGCAGCACCAAAAGCCTGGGTCCGTGCCGTTGGGGTTTGCTAGGTAGTGATAAAAGTGCCACCTGTAGTGGTGCAAGCTAAAGTAATGTCCACGCTTCTGCCTTTTTTCACACCTCCAAAGCTCACTCCTAGAAGCTGCATTTTCTACTTCTTCCAATTCAGAAAATTCCAAATACATGAAATGGTGTTACGATCTGGACTCTGGGATTGTCAAGCCATTGTTATTAGATCACTAGCAGCTTTCTTGTTTGATTTACACATTTTCTGCATTTTTGTACACTTCCTTTTCTCAATAGCTTCACAGAGCTAGTGTGCAGACAGAGCTTGATTTTCAATTCAAAGATGAAAGCTTTAAACACTGTTTATATGACGTTGATAGTTTTGGTGGTCTGTAGTGGTCACTTTTTCTCTATAATATTTAACAATTTTTGGAAAGAGGAGTTTTGAAAACCTGTTCTTTTGCAAATCTAATGTTCTGTGATTGGATTTGCAAAATCTACTGAAGAAAAGCGTAACTGAATGTCCGCTTTCAATGGGAATGAAGCAACTTGTCTCTTGAACTGTACTGCATTGTCTACTCTACTATATTGTTTGGCAGTTAATCATGTCAGCAAGTTTTTATTCACTTCAATGCTATATGTATATTTACACCACTGGCATCTCTTACTAACTTCAGTAACTTACCAAACTTCACAGAATTTTTTTTCATAGTGTAAAAAAAATAATTTCACTGCTCTTTTAGAGTGGAAGTGCATTTACAACGGATGCATTTCTCCACACTGGTTACTGTAAAACAAAAGCAGGAAGCACAGCTACTTTAATGAGAGGCTCCTGAAGCAGCACCATGGGCCTACCTGCCATCACCGTGGTGACCAGCAGGTTCTTTTTGACCACCTGGGTGTGTGAGAAGATGTAGTGGGGCACGCTGTCCTGGCCACCCTTACTCTCCCGGCGCAGTGTGAACACACACTCGTCAAAGCGGCCTGGGAACGCACACAATTAAACACGTCAGCATGGGGTAACTGCCCTAGGCCAGCCGGGACATGGCTCAAAAAGCATCGCCCTCGACACGCTGCCCCTGGACGCCTCCTCACGCGAGTGCATGTGTGTGTGAGTGTGTGTGTGCAGGCACATTCAAGAAGGGCTGATGATTAAGAAGTTAGCCTGAGCAACATACAAAACAAAGCATGGCTGTGACCTCAATTTACACCACACCACTGTAGCGCCACTCCATGTGCCACAAGCAAAAAGAGAGAATAGAACCACACACATCAACTCTGAATCCGCTTTAGGCTTCGGATGTCTTCCACTGTGTCAACCAGTCGCTTCCAAGGCCTATCTTGTCAGCAAGGCCCACAAGTTTAACCCCATATTTCTGCATTTCCAGACAAGACATTTACATTTATGGTGATATAACTCTGATTAAATGAGCCACAAGTGTGTCTGAGCAATCCAACACGAGTCTGTATGTCTGCCTGGCGCCAACGCATGCTGGTATTTTTGTTTGTGACAGGCAGAGACAGAATTACCTCGATTATGTGCAAAAAGTCAATTAAATTAACTGTGAAAGGCTATTTATTTTGACCTGAGGATACATTTATTCCCCATTCTTAGAAATTATAGGGAAAACATGCACAGCTCATATGTTGGCAAGAGAACAAAGAAAGAGGCAGCACTTGCAGTTAGGCTTGGATCATACTGCCATCATGTGGTAAAATGAGGTACTGCATGGCTGCACTACTGAGTTGCCAACATGCAAATGGAAAAAAAAATCTTTGATGGTGTGTAAATGTTTCACTGAATCCCATTCAGACACCAGCATGGAGGTCCACGCTCACGTACTGTTAGTTTTACACGGTAGTTGTTGTCCTTGTCTTGTATATAATGCTGTGCCAAAGTCAGTGGCCACCCTTTATTTGCTGGATTCAGAGTCAAAACAAGCATTAAGTTATTCTTTAACTCAGCCTCAAAAAAAATATCCTTTTAATACTCATATATGATACAGAGGCATCAACGTTTAAACACTAAACTGACTTATTTTAGGATTTAGTGTGTCCACACTTTCTCTTTATTACCGCTTCCATTCTTTTTGGGAGAGAAATCTGCAGGGATATTTTTCCAAAGCTCAGTCTTACACGTTGGGTGCATTTTCTGTTTTTCAAGATCCAAAGGATTCCAAAAACTTCATTCAGTGATGTTAAGGTCTGAACTGGTTCATCCACTGATCCAAGGAGCTTTGTTTCTTTTTTTTTTTACATGATTTCAGACCCACAGTGTTGAGTTGTTCCTCACAGTGGAAGGATAGACTGAAACACCAGCTCTGAAGCAACAGAAATTTTGAAAGATGAAGTTTACAACCAGATATGTTCCCAGTTTTTACCCCAGGAGCTGTAGCACTCATGTACCACAGTGGACACCTCACACTTAAAACTTAGACAAGCTTGTATTACAGTGAATCCTCTGTAACATAATGCTTAATGACACAATTTATCAAGGTCAATAAATCTTTGCATTAAATCTTATCATTCTGTAATATTGTGTATTTACTAGTTTTTATAATGTCTGCTCAGACCTGCATACGTTTATATATCAATATCTGCATGTATACAGACACTTACATATCTCTTTAGGTCTTGGATTATTCTTTTCTTTTATTTATTTTATTTGTCCCCGGTTAACATATGTTGACAGTGTGCTTGTCACACAAATTCCTTGATAACATAATAATTCTGAGTCCTGTTTATCTGATTTTGGTGGTCTTGCAGTATCTTTTGTTAAATATTGCAAAATAACACTCACTTTTTTTTACTGTGACCTTTCTCTTTGTGAAAGTGTATTTTTTTAAATCTTCTTAAGTTTCTTAGCAATATCTCTTAAAAAACTAAAAAATAGGTTAATAATAAATGAAGGGCGGTCTATGACTTTTGTCCAGTACTAACACATATACGTGCTACACCTACAGACAGTTGATATTTACATCACTTATAGTATTTAGGCTACAGGTTAGCTCACAGCAACTTCAGGTTGAGATTTGCACAGTTTGCTATCTGCTTCAAAAATGTGTTTATCATTTCAGGTCAATGTTAGTCCTACCAGATTAACAGCTTTGGAAAGGGGAGCAGAGAGGTCTTGCAGAGTTGTATAATGACCAAAAATGTAGGTTGTGGATCCTGGTTTATTCAACTATTCTCATAAGAACTGTGGAAATTTAAAATGCTGTGAATTAACAAAATATATTCAGATACAGTCACTAGGCTGTTATTTACACAACACAAAAAATACATTTATTGGTAATATATTGCTACCAACTAACCAAAAACTTGTTTGAGTATCTAATTTCAGTTTTTAACAGAATCTGAAAGTACCAGTTGCTCTTTACATTGTGCTCTTTGTACAATTTCATGATGTATGGACAAAATACATGACCCAAAATGACTTGTATTCCATTGACATGAATGTAACATATGAATTTCCTTCTCTTCTAAAGTTGTAATTTTGATGATACAAGTCTTGGTTTTGACAGCAGTAATATATAATACTTCTTATTATGACACTATTTTGACTGTTCAATATCTTTCTAGATATTTTTCAATTTTAGAAAATTTCATGACTCTGTTTCAAGGAAAAAAAAGAAAAATTAAAAATAAAAATTTGTACTGATGCAGTTTTAAATCATGAGAAATTGGTCATGTTACGGAACGGCTATACCCCTGCAAACATTGACATTTTGACATTTTGACATTTGACATTTTGATGACAATGCACTGTTTAGGTGCCCACAACTATGAAATGCAAGTCCTCAGAAAGTTGTAACAACATTGAGAACATGGTGGTAACATTGTCAGTATGATGTCCCAACCTCCTAGAAATTTTAATAAGTTACCAACAGGTAATCATAGTACTGCATGACAACTTTATTTAATAGAAACGATGTGACAATGTTGTTTAGACAACATAAAAAGCACCAGCTTTTGCAACTTTGTAGCAACGTTGTAAGACAGTAGACAATGTTGTGACACCGTTACGCATTTGCTGGCTCTATGATCGACAAGGTACCAAGGCACAAGGCAAGTTTAGTTCAAGTTTAGTTCACTGTTTAGTTCAATACCTAGTGCACAGGATAGTTTTTATCATCAAACTTGCTTCGTTTAAATAAAACGGATTACACAAATAACAGCAACATGGGCAACACCAGAAGTTTGAAGTTGATTTTCTTAGTCCCGCTGTTGCCATGGTTACTGCGCTTCCCCTTTGTAGGACAGCAGAGAACACTGCAAAATATTTTATAAACAAACAAATCCCACACCAACAAGCTCATTAACATAGAGCATGCAGGCATATAGAGAGCGAAAGTGCCTGGCTTGTAGAGTCTTGTTAACTGTGTACCTGCTGGCTGGAGAGCTGGCGGAGGATGGAGATGAGGTTGTTTCCATAGCGAGCTCTCTCTCTCCTGATGGGCCGCTCTACTCCAGGAGGCAGCCACTCATGCACACGCTGCTCAGGACGTCCTGCAGCTCCAGCGTGGCTAAAGATACGTCCCACAGAGCCCTCAACAGCCTCCACATGTCCCTTACCTAAGAGTGAACGACAACAACAGCACACATACTCATTTATATTCCGTCTGTCCTTTAAGTGTATGACAAATTGCCTGCTTATGATTCATATTGGGGCAATTCTAAGGAGAAATTAGTCTGTATTGATCAGAGTAATAGTACTGTAAATCTGTACAGTGTGTATGGTGGGTGAATAGAAAATTGGCTGAGTGGACCGCTGGGACTATTTACGTTTCCTTTACACTCAAAAAGAGGGTTGCATTTTTACTCTTATCAAAAAACGTTCCATACAGAACCAAAAAGGGTTATATAGGTTGTAACCCTTTTTGGTGCCATATGGAAAGGTTCTGTAGTCTATTTATGGAAAGTACTGTTTTAAATAATGTAAACAAATATAATATACTTCCCCCATAATGCTGTTATCAGAACTACACTCTGTAGATAAAATGTTGGGACTTTGTTGAGCTGTTGTTGAGCAATGAAGGTGTGAACTGGGGCTGACCGAATTGGGAAAAATATTAAATTGTGACTTATTTCTAAAAAAATAATTAATGTTATGATTTTGATTTTAAATTGTGATTTAAAATTTGCTTTTCTCTTAAGGCCTGTTTTTTGACAAAAAGACCAGAATACCTGACTCCAGTAAACCCTGCAGCAGACTTCAAGGTTAACTGATAACATCTGTGTTCTTATGTCAAGTGGGTTTTTTTTTTTATTGTCATTTCAACTACATACAGAGTACACAGTGAAACGAAACAACGTTCCTCCAGGACCATGGTGCAACATAGACAGTGCATACAGACACAAGTGCAACACAAACAAACAAGTACGGACAGACAACACAACACAGTACAGACAGAGAATAATAAATAATTGCTGGTTGTGTGCAAATTGTGCAAAGTGTAATAAATAGAGTCCAGTGAGGTAGTAAAGTTATTAGTGCAATGCTTTGTGCAAAAATGCTTCCCTTTTTTTTATCTGGGGTAAATGGTTGGAGAAAGATATCAGTTCAGACGTTGAGTTGTGTTGAGAAGTCTGATGGCTTGGGGGAAGAAGCTGTTGCAGAGTCTGGTCGTGTTGGACCGGACGCTGCGGTACCTTCTTCCTGATGGCAGGAGGGAGAACAGTCTGTGTGAAGGGTGGGTGGGGTCATCCACAATGCTGGTTGCCTTGCGGATGCAGCGGGTGGTGTACCAAACATGCCCAAACAATTAATTTCATTTGCATTTTTCAACATTTATTCATCCCTTAGAATAAAAAAGGCTGCTTTTGTTACTGTGCCTTAAAGACTGCTGAACGCTGAAAAGGAAGATAAACATAAATGAGTTCCTGTGACAGAAAGTTGTAACGTTGAGAACATGGTGGTAACATTGTTAGTATGTTGTCCCAACCTCCTAGAAATTTTAATAAGTTACCAACAGGTAATCATAGTACTGCATGACAACTTTATTTACTAAAAACGACAATGACAATGTTGTTTAGACAACATAAAAAGCACCAGCTTTTGCAACTTTGTAGCAACGTTGTAAGACAGTAGACAATGTTGTGTCACCGTTACGCATTTGCTGGCTCTATGATCGACAAGGTACCAAAGCACAAGGCAACATTTGCTGTTTAGTTCAATACCAAGTGCACAGGATAGTTTTTATCATCAAACTTGCTTCGTTTAAACAAAACAGATTACACAAATAACAGCAACATGGACAACACCAGACGTTTGAAGTTGTTTTTTTAGTTCCACTGTTGTCATGGTTACTGCGCTTCCCCTTAAAATGTTGGGACTTTGTTGAGCTGTTGTTGAGCAATGAAGGTGTGAACTGGGGCTGACCGAATTGGGAAAAATATTAAATTGTGACTTATTTCTAAAAAAAATAATGAATATTATGATTTTGATTTTAATTTGTGATATAAAATTTGCTTTTCTCTTAAGGCTTGTTTTTTAAGGTTTTGTAGCTTATTTTCCATATATGAACTGTATGGACTGTGAAATAAATACTAAATATTAAAAGGATGATTCGGTTTCCATTATATGGGCCATTTAATTGCAGCTCTCGTGATTTAAAATTTGTACTTAATTGTACTTCAATTTAAAAGCAATTCATCTTTCAGTCTTAATGTGAACCCTACACAGCAAAACACAATTAAACAAATATAAACAATTCTACACAAAGACAGCTGTGCTGAGATAAAACTGCAGCTTTCTTAATGCTTACCAGTTACCTGGTTACCAGTTAGCTTCTGGTTTTGTAACTCAGACACTTACATCAAAATATATTAAATCAGAGTTTTTAAAAATGTATAGTTCAACTATACAGGACAATCAGAAATTCTATTGACAGCTGATATTTACATCACTTATAGTATTTAGGCTACAGGTTAGCTCACAGCAACCTCAGGCTGAGATTTGCACAGTCTGCTGTCTGCTTCAAAAATGTGGTTACCATTTCAGGTCAATGTTAGTTCTACCAGATTAACAGCTTTGGAGCAGAGAGGTACTGCAGGTACTGCAGGAATATATACCATGTTACGAAGAACTCTACTCTGTTCCTCTATCACACCACTGCTTTAATATGTATAATTGGCAATTACTACTCATATTATCTACAAATATGTTACTTCAAAATGTGTTGACATATTTCCCATTTTATTGCACTGATGTCACACTGACATCAGTGGCAGGGCTAGTGTGTTCAGTTTAGTCACCATCTGGATTGACCAAAAGGATGCAGCAAGATTGCATCTAGCCAAAAAAGTAAACCCTCCAGCTTCTCTCAGGTTCTTCAGCCCAACCCAGCAGAAATGTCACTTATGAAACAGCACTCTGTGATATGGAAATGAGGTTTACTGCGCTCTGAGCATGTTAATGATGCTAATCCTGGGATTACTGGCACATTTTCAAGGTGCAATTACATCACCGAGTGTTGGGGATCACCGTAATCAGAGATTCGGCACGGTGCTTCAGTTTAATCCTGTCACATTCATTATCAGACCAGGTGGAGAACTGTCATCCGGGCCGCTGCTAAATGATGCTGAATTAGAAGGCTTTGTCTTTTAGAAAATGGATGTAGATCAATGCAAAAGCATTTGTGGATTTCACAAGCTGTTTTTAAAACTGCAGAGACCCGCATACTGCAGACGTTTCCGGCCCTGCAAGATGGGCTGCTTGACACTGTTTGACACAGGTGACATACTCTCAGAGTGAAGAGGTGCTCACACTGAGTTGCCAGTTTGCCAGCTACACCAACTACACACACGTGACTGCAGTGGGCATGTGTGTCTAAATCTTACAGGTGGACAAGGTGGACAAACAAGGTAGCAGAGTCTAATAGAGTGGACAGTGAGTGGGAACCGTTTAAAAACTCCCACAGGGGATCCCACAGAGTCTACTTTTATTTTCAATTTTCTTAAATGATTTACACATGTTGTAAAAAAAAATCTGATTTGTTAGGTAGGTTAATGATGCAACTTTGTTCTTTGCATTTCCAGCTTTACTGGAGTTATAAGAAACATGGGTGAGGATGAATAAATTAATAGTAAGCACTGCTAAAACTATACACATTGTATAGATTTTCTTGCTAACTTGATGTATCTATAGATGGTATATCAGTGGAATAAGTAACTAAAACCAAATTACTGTGTACCAAATTTATAATCTTGGTCTGATGTAATTGGTCATAATGTTTCAAACATGGCAAAGCCATTGCAATTTGTAGAAAAATATTCCACATATCATCACTATCCAAAGAACAATACACATCTCATTTAAGCTCGGCAGCTACCCCTTTACATTGTGTGAAATGTTTGTGAGGAGTAGACCAACAGAAATGCCCCCAAACTGCTTGGAATAAAAATGTCTTATCTTACATTATGTATTATCTTACATTAAAAGTAAAGCACATGTTTGACTTCTCTTATGAAGTCACTATTTTGAAGATACTTGTTAGGAGATACCTGTCGTAGCTAACTGATAATATTATTTTGTTATATTTGGGTTTTGTCATGGATATAATACATGTGAGGAGAGCACTGGTCATTTGGTGGCACCAGTCTATTATGACATTGTATGAGAATAGTCTTTGTAGGACTTATTTGGCTTGGAACACACCCTTCATCAATATCAGACAGATCATATACAGATTTTCTTTCCAAAGGTCACTAAAACTAAACGTGATTAACTTTATATAGACATTGTTGTTTTTTTTTTGTTTTGTGTATTTTGGGTATTTTTTTTATTGTTTACGTTTTTAAGGGCAGAAATGTTTTCCAAGTCTGAGTGTGTTTCTTCTCACAAGCAGTCAGGCAAGTTGGAAATACTAAATTGCCTCTAGGTAAATTTGCATGTCTGTGTGTCTTCTCTGTGATAAACTGTCCAGGGTGTTTCCTGACTTCTGCCCAATGAGCGCTGGGACAGGTTTCAGAAAATCCGTGTGCGACCCAGAAGGACAAGTGGCAAAGATGAGGGATGTATGGATACTACTGGTCACGGTTGAGTATTTGGTTTATTTTGATTTTGGTTGTTTTGTCCTGTTTTAGTTCTTGATGCAAGATGTTTTTTGAACATTTATGGTTCTATTCTTAATTGCAAACTGTTTTTGTGTGGACCCTAGAAAGACCAGAGTCCTCTTTGTGGAAGATAACAGGGTTCCAAGCAGGAATAAATAATATTTCACCAAAATAACAACAATAAAATACAATTACTGATGGGGAATGGAGGGAGGCTACTATACTGACCTCTTGATATCACTGCTGTGGTGAAATTGTCCACAAACCAAATCAGATCTGGTCAGTGGTGGTCTGACGGCGGAGGCTTAGTTGCATATTGAGTGTGTAGCTAAAACACAGTCCGTTATTGCAGGCGGACAAAGTGCACATGCATGTAGGTGAACCTGATAAAACTGCCAGAATAAGTGCGGACATGTCTGCTGGTAAAAGTGCTGAACACAGAAATGAGGCTTGCAGGAAATGGGCGTGACTCTAATGGCAACGTCAGGAGCTGCTGAACTGCTGGATGGCGTTTTGTGTGTTAGCTTGGTAGCTAGCTAGCGGTTTGGTAGTCTGGTAGCCAACATTGCGGTGGTACCAAATGTTATTAAAGAAACTGGATTAGTTAAAGAACAAAGGCGTCATAGCGGATACTGAACAGCCATAGAGTGTGAAGGTAGGAATCCGTTTGTAAAGCTAGCCTTCTATTTGGTTTCATGCGTTGGCTCGTAAACTAGACTAGCTAGCTTCAGCTAGCGAAGTAATGTTAACGTAGTTGTTGTTAGTTGTATGTATGGGACGCTGTACTTCATTAACCGCGTCATATAACGTTATCCTCAAAAGCACAATAGTTCGTATGAGGTTACCGTAAAACTCTGCTTGCTGGAAAAGCTCAACTGCTTGCTGCCTGAAGTTAACGTTAGCTCCTTATTCGAATTTCTCGTTCTACCTTAAATGGTGCAGCAGCTGCTCATGTAACTGCTGCACCGTTAAAGATGGAATGAGAAATTCGAATAAGAAGCTAGCTTCAGCCACTTCTTCAGGTTTACTCTCAGAAACGAGTCCAGTTCATATGTAACTGCTGCACCATTTAAGGGTGGAAGGGGAATTCCAATAAAAACCTGACTTCAGCCACGTCTTTCTTCAGGCTTACGCTCAAGAACGGCTTCAGTTCATATAGCTAAACGCTAACAGGGACGGATTTGTTATCGGTCAGCGCTAACGTTACTACGTTGCTTTAGCAGCAAGCGTGGATAGACGGCTAGTCGCTGTATCTAGAACCACTGTAAAGGTACCTAAATCCAGTTAGGCAGGATTATTGGTTAACTATCCAGACAACATTCCAGGAGAAATAAACAGTGGCTGGCTAAGTGCGTGACGGGCATCCAAGAGTGCCACGGAGCTGCCGGTGTCTGGAAACTTCTAGAAACCTCTGAAAGTGTTGTGTTAGACAGCATGTGTGGCTTGCAGAGAAGTCGGAAGCGTATCTATCGACCTAGATAACTGATCGTACTTCTCAGGTCTTTTGTTTTGAGTTCATTAACTGTTTGATCCACCAATAACGGTTTGCGTGGGGCACGTTCAGCTCCATAATATCCTGCAGGCTACCATGGAGGAGCAAGGAAGCAGTGACATAGAGGTAACTGTCAAAACTCTGGACTCCCAAAGCAGGAGTTATACAGTGAAAGCCCAGGTGAGTCAGTTCTGTAACCAACTACTGTTGCTTTATTTGCTTTGCTATTTCATGGCATTGTCACTATTTCAAAGTCACAGTGTATTTTCAATGTTAGCCCTACTGGTGCATTTACTAAAAGCACTTTTCCATTTATTATTTAACTAGATGACAGTCAAAGAGTTCAAAGAACATATATCACCATCCGTTGGAATACCTGTTGACAAACAGAGACTAATCTACCAAGGAAGAGTGCTCCAAGATGAGAAAACTCTGACAGAATACAGTGAGTTGGTTCTGATGTTTGCATAAAAAACTTGTTTTAGGACTGCTTGTATAAAACTGACTCATTGAAGCTTAGCCTAAGGTGTTATAGGTAAAAACAAGATCTCAGTATTAAATAAAAAATCTGAATAAATTGTATAACACATGGTTAGACTGTTTATAACTCTTACATTGTAGCTGTGGGGAAAAGGCTGTATTCTGCAAAAAAGAGACTTTGATGAAGCTTGTTATTATTGGCTATAAGCAATAAATCATGGGCCTGTATCTTGTTTCCAGCCAATTGTAACACAGCTTTCTAAGATGTATGTTAATAACGTACTAAAACTTAGTCAGGGCATATCTGGATATCTGTTGACAGCGTCATTTGATATTAAATTGGTCTGTTTCATTTCTCCTTATGTGTTTCCTCATTTTCATGAATTCTTTTTCATTTCTGTGCTTGTGCTGGCAGATGTGAACGGCAAAGTCATCCACTTGGTGGAGCGGGCCCCACCTCAGACAACCCAGCCAGGATCAGGCTCAGGTGGAGTGCCTGGGACCTCAGGTGGCCCACAGGCAGGGAACGCAAACTCTTCACCAACCTCTCAGGGCATGCCTCATGGACCTATGCATGATCGTAATGCCAACAGCTATGTTATGCTTGGTACCCTTAATCTCCCAGGTAACATCATGGATCCCCAACAAATTCAGGTGTGGAAATAGACATTTTTTTTAGACATAGCAAAAATGTTTGTAATTGAATAAGTTAATAATATCCATTGTCATGTCATTCATAAACATGTACAAACTGCAGAGAACATGTTTATCAAACATCTTTGAGTAAGAGGTGCTGACCTTTTGATCCTTTTTTTTTAATACATATTACATGGTGCTAAATGGGACCATATGGGCTGATGAAGCCTTCTCTTAGATCAGCATGCATACTCAAGATGCATGATAAATATAGTCCCTGGTTTTAGTTTCACTATTTGTGTAGTTATGGCTTGACATGTAACAAGTTAAGTATTTGAGAAAATATATGGGAGTGTTTTTGCACATACTGCACCCGCTACAAAACTCTGTCAGTGTACAGCCAAAATAATGGCCATAGGTTCATAGATTAATCAAAGACCTACAGATGGTGTCTACTTATCTGATCAATCATAATTAAAATGTAATAACTCTAATGTTGGCATTTTAATGGTGTTTGAATGTAATTTTTCAGATGTCTATCCAGCAAATGATGTCAGGTCTGGGAGAGGGTGTTAGGAATGCACGAGTCAGCACCAATACTGGGGTAGGAGTGTGTTTCAACCATTTAAAACCAGAAATGGTGGAACATCTTTGTTCATAAAATTACATGTAATGTCATGGATGGTGTGTCTTTCTCTTCTAGACCAGCGGCTCTGCGAATGTGCATGTTGATTTAGACCAGTCCCTACAGAGTGAGCCCAGGCTGCGGCTGATTTTGGCTGAGACGTTGCTGAGGGACACTATTGCCCTGATTCAGAGATTTGAGGTATTGAGTAGTTCGGAAATAAATTGTTGTCTTTAATGCATGCAACACAAGTTTATAGTTTGTACCATATTGTGATTTGCTTATTTGTAAATTTGTACTCTCTTGACATTTCATCACATGAACTTACTCACCCACTATCACTTTCATTTATAGGGACACCCTGCGGATGGCTCCTCACCTCAAGAGGAGTCTGCACCTCCTCCTTCTTCAACAACTTCCACGCCTTCTCCTTCTGTCCAGCCCATGGACACTTCCCCCCCTCCATCCAGCTCTCCTCCATCATCATCTTCTGCCACTCAGACTGAGGGTACACCACCACCTCCTTCGGGTCCCAAGTAAGACCAGACACTGTTTTTGTTAAGCTTAATTAGTCAAATCCTTTGACTAAAGTGTACAGTTATTAGGGGTGTGTTTAAAAATCCGATATCGATTCGTATATACCCAAGATCGATCTTTAAAATTAGCATTCCACCCCCCTCTGTGCCCGTCTGACTGCATTTTGGATTCAGAAACTATGAAGGTATTCATGCTATTTTCCATGACAACACTGGGGTGGCCATCTTTGTTTACTTTGTGTTAGAACTTCCGGCGCCCCACGAATACGCTGATACTGATTACAAGCAAAACGACAATAAACATATAAAATGACTAGCATAATATGTTCAGTTAGAGGGAGTCAGTAATTGGAAGAAGAGGAAAACTGGGCTTGAACAACAGTCTTACGAACACAGCACATAAAGATCAAAGTGTTGTAAAGCCGCCTTCCAAAGAAGAGTACCTGCGTCTATGGCTGAAGGAGCTAAATTTAAAACATCCACCCAAACCTCCGCATGTCTGTTCTTACCATTCTGTGGAGGGGAACCAGCACCAGAGCATCCTTATTCAGAGAAATGGCTCGCTTATAAAGCTCAGAGGAAGCAGACGCGTCAGGTGCTTGTGAGTTAAGTAACTGTTTTCTGATCAGTGTCCACCGCATTAGGCTATCTGGACTGTAACTAACACCCATGCAAAGTGGCTCGGGCAGCTGGCTTGACCTGGGTTTAACCGGCTTTCAGAAAAATAAACTCACCGTCTGTGTGTAGGAGTACACGGCCGACTATGCAGATACTGATACGCTTTAGTACTTGTATAGTTTTTCATTGCCGAACCGTCTACATCTTTGTAGAGTACAAAATAATTAAAAACATCGCCATAGGTAACCTCAGGCCACCTTTTCATATAATCCACCCACTGTGTTATTAACCTTGGATGAGACGTTGTTGTCCCATTCTAAATTCTTATTGCTTCTCTGCTCCCCTCCCATGTAACTGTATTCATTTTGGTTAGCTGAGCGGAAGTTCTAACACAAAGGTGGAAGAAACACACGCTTGAAAGTGGGTGCGGCAAAATACGGTGAATATAAACATATAAACACTAATGTTTTTAGTAATGCTAGGTTGAGTGTTCTTTGTACATTTACCACATTAGTTCTCTGAAAATCTCTTTTCATATTCTAGCAAAACATATTATTGTAACTGAAATATCCCTAAATGAATCGATATTGAATTGAATTGAATTGAATTGAATCGAATCGGAAACTGAATTGAATTAGGACCTTGTGAATCGGGATCGAATCGATCCGGGAAATCAGTGGTGATACCCAGCCCTTGTTATTAGAAGATGTTTGAAGGTAATGTGCTTTTAAATGTAAGATTCACAAAAAGATTTTATATATTAGTTACACCTAGTCTTGAATAAAGAAAAAAGAAATAAAGGAACTCTACGGTTAGTATTTTTTGTGTAACAGAATGAAGCATAGACATTCAGTTGTTGTTCATTTAGTAGAGATTTCTAATCCAGTACAAACCTGTTTTTTTTAGCTTTTGGTAATTTTAGCTGATCTGTGTGTACCTGTATTCCCACTAGTCACCCCAGCCCTGCTGAGCTGGTAGAGATGTTAGCAGAGCTGAGGAGAGTGGAAGAGAGGCTGCAGCCCTTCATCCAAAGAGCCCACACCATCCTAGAGACAGCTACCACTGCTGACTACAACAACAATGTAAGCACAGTACACAGACGTATTTTCTAGTTTTAAAGGGTTCAGTGCGGTACCTCCTGATTTGAATAATTATTTTCATATATTACCCCACGCCTTATTTTTTGCTCAGGTGTTAGGCAGCATTATTATCTCTGTGCTGTGTCATTTGTCTTATTCTTTCCATTAAATAATTTGTGGAAAAAATATTTTCCCCTCAGACACAAGAGAGAGAGGAGGACCAGCGTGTTCTGAACCTGGTCGGGGAGGCCCTTCGACTCCTGGGGAATGCTCTGGTTGCTCTGAGTGACTTGCGCTGTAACCTCTTAAGTGCTCCTCCACGTCACTTGCATGTGATCCGGCCCCTGTCTCACTACACTTCCTCTGTTCTGACACCAGGTGGAGTGCATCACATGCCCATACAGGTAACAAATTCAGACATGTCTATAAACATGAGGCACCCTCTTACTTTCATTTTAGCCGTGATGCTGTTAGATGGAATATGAAGGACTGTTTTTCTAGCCAATAAACCCATGCTGTTCTTATGACACAACACACTTGGTAAAAACTTGAATTCTAAAGACATTGTATGTGTTTGTTTTAACATGCATATTGTTTATGCTCAATTCATACAAAAATAGAAATCATACTACAGTTTCAAGCAGAATGCGTAGTTTCAACCTTCAGTTCACATTAAAATTGATTGGTCAGACAGGTCATGTCAGAAGTTTAGAAGATAAGTCCCTTCTTATTAATTTGTTTTCTCCAGTGTATGAAACAGTTGCCATCTAGTGGGCTTTGGGCACATTGTTTGCTTTGCTGTTACTAGATAGTCTATTTGTCTATTTGTCTTATTTGTCTTATAGATAGTTTATTTGTCTTGTTGACCTATGTATGATTAAAATGGCATGTGAAACAGGATATCTCAGAGTAATCTCTCTTAGTGTAGTAACTATGAAATATGTAACAGTCTTTAGCAGTAAATCATTTGAGTTGGTCGTAAACAGTGTGAACGTTCTTACCTTGTTTTCTTTTATTATTTAATTATAATAATAAAAAGTGCAACACATTATAACCATTGTATAACAAAAATATTTTTACAGGTTAACCTGGGAACCACAGTGACCATGTCAGCCAATGGCAGACCGACTGCTGAGAGTCATCCTCACCCTGCCGGCCAGTCAGAGCAACAAGGGCAAGGACAAACTCCCACCCCACAGCCAGGTATGGCCAATCAGCAGACGGGGCAGCCAGGGCCCAGAGTGATACGAATAAGCCATCAAACCATGGAGCCAGTGGTCATGATGCAGATTAACATTGATGGTGGGTTTTTGTGTGTGTGTAGGTTTGTGAATGTGTGCATGTGCATGCGTGTGTGTTAGCGCTTGCACATCCACGCACATGTGCAAATGTTACACTATGTGTTTATCTGTAAATGTGCATCTCGTGATACATTTCAGACACTGGAAGTAATGCTCAAAGCACAGCTGCTGGACAACAGAATGCTGCTGGTACTGGACAGCCTGGTAAGAATTTTAGCTTCACATTAGTATATATTTTTGTATTTTTAAATATACTTTCATCATAAAAAGTTCTTGATCTTAATGTATAATAAACAGCTTACCAATCATTACCTTGCAAAGCCTCCATAATGGGGGTTCGTTTATCAGATACAATCTTTTTTGTTTTCCTGTTTCATTGTTTATGGTTTTGTCATTGGACTATGAAATGTGTAGAATTCAAAGGCAGTTAAAGTCTTAAACTTTACTTTCCTTACTTAGGTGCAGCTCCTACAATCCAAATACCTGGTCTACCTCCAGAGTTCATGCAAGCCATTGTAAATCAAGTTACCCAGCAAGCCATGGCCATGGCAAATGCTGCCGCTGCTGGACAACAGGGACAACAGACCCCTGTTCCCGGCACAGGTGCTGCTAGTACGGGCCCTGCTGGTCCAGCTGCCCCTCCAATGCCCCCCAATCCTCCTCAGGCTAGGGTAGTATTCACACTGCCTCCTTTTACGCACCGGATGGCAAACCCTTCTTTCGCCACCAGAGGAACCACCATCAATCTGAGAGCTGCTGTTCCTCCAACAATGGGTCAACAGCCAGGCCAAGTTAGTACTTTAACCTGCATGTATCCTTAACAAATTGGAAAGCTAGAGGTCTGCAGTCAAACTCAATTACTTGTGTTTTTATGTGTTTGTCTAAAAGGCTGCACCGGTAAATCCAGCTGCTCTCAACCAAATGATTAGTGGTCTGGTGGGGCAACTCTTGACAGGAGCTTCTGGCCAGATGAGTATGTTTGCAAAATGTATTCCATGTTTTTGGAAGGAATGCTGTGGAGACACTTATTTAGATGATACCAAACATTACCACTTTTTTTTTTTTTTTTTAAACAGCTAGTCAAGCCACTACCTCCTCTTCCTCTCACACGTTTACCTTCTCTACTTCGTCATCCTCTTCATCCTCCTCTTCCTCCTCAACCTCCTCAACCTCCTCAACCTTCACACCAACGTCTACTGCTGCAACCAGTGCCTCAGGACCTACACACTCCACCAGCACCACCACGAGCTCTACTTCCCAGCCTGGGGCTGCCCCTACACCTCCTCAAGGTGCTCCCCTTGGGGGCAACTTGGACCAGATTCTTAGCTCTCTCCTGGGGGCAGGAGCTGCTGCCCAGGCCCCTGGAGCTAGTCCATCTGTAACTGTGACCATGCCAGGAATACCTGCCTTCATTCAGGGTGTCAATGACTTTATACAGGTCAGAAAGGAGCTCACTACTGAAAACATATACTTACACAGTTTTTGCCTCTTTATTAGTTATGCTGGTACAACATAGCAAGAAAGTATGCTGGTCTGTATACCTTGGACAAATATCTTATGATGGCATGTAATGATTATTTATTAGTAAATGCAGTTCTCTCTAAGGTAGTAAACATGCACCTCTTTCACCAGGCATCCCAGCAAGCCCACTTTCAGCCACCCACAGACCAACCAGCAGCCCCCACCTCTGCTCCACCGACTAATGAACCTCAGTCAGGCCCTGGGGTGGGCACAGCTGAAGAAGTCATGAACACTGAGCTCTTCACTGGGATAGTACAGGGGGTCCTATCCACCATGATGGGCTCTTTAGGTGCCCCTCAGAGCAATACAGAGAGCATTGCTCAGTTTATCCAGAGACTCTCTCAGACCAGCAACATTTTCACCCCCAGCACTGGAGAGGCTATGGGTGAGATTTGCTATAAATTACATAACAGATGGCTTCAAACCCTAATACTCATATTTTAGTGTCATTTAAGAATGGCAGCTGCTTTTTGCACTGTAAACATTTTATGATAAAATGACGAATATACATTTTATGCTACGTTAACAGATGTTAACAAGTTAAAGGGGCTACATCAAGCTTCTTCAGATACCATTGCAGAGATACAGACTTCTTATAACAGCAGTGCTATGGGTTGGTAACTGACTTTAAATACACAGTTCGAAACTTAATAAACACTTTGTTTACATAGGTTTCTTCGGAGACCTTTTGACTCTTGTGTGTCAGAACTTCTCCATGGTCGACATGGTGCTTCTGCTTCACGGTCAGGCCCAGCCATTAAGCCGCATCCAGCCACAGCTGGCCCAGTTCTTCTCAGAACACTATCTGCAGGGTCGCGAGCCCACAGATGCCACCATTGCAGTATGTCTCAACATGTTTTTATTGCACACATATATATTCAGCACAGTATCAAAAACATCTTTGGAAATATTGTTCTTACTTTTTTTCCCTTTTCTATTAATCTTTCCGCCTAATTCACTAAAGGCAGCTGCTAATGACCTGATTAGAGAACTTGATGAATACATCACAGAGAGCTTTGTAAGTAAAGCAAGCCTTCCTCAGTGTTATTCTTAGTGAATTGCATTACAAATTAAAAATATTTCATGTCTGTAACCTAATGTGTGTACAATGTATGTTGTACGTTGTTTTTTTATTTTTGTCTGTCTGCCCCCTCCCCCACCTTTCTCACTCAGTCAACAGTTACAGTTCGGGAAGGGATTGACATCACTCAGACAAATCGATCATTTCTAAGACAGCAACTTATAGACATCGCCACACACATTCTACGCTGCACAGGTGTGTTCAGGAACGATTTAAGCATGTTTTTCTAAGCCTGACCACTGTACTTTAAGCCATATTTGCTGATTTTGCATTTTAAAAAATTGAAAGTTAAAAATATTCTGTATCTTACATAAAAAGGCAAAAGAAATTTTTTTTTCAAACAGCTGCATAACAGAAATATACATGGTTCTTTATAGAAGCGAAATATTCATTCACAATACACTGTATTTATTTGCCATAGCACTTTCAAGAACAAGAATCTGTTAGCAGCTATGCTTACCGAGTATGTATCTATTAATGTATAACACAGTGTGCGTGATATCATCGATACATTTCTTTTTCTTTTGTAGACCAGACTTTTGGACCACGCTTGCTGCAGCTGTGTAACCGTGCATTGTTTGAGTGTTTGGCCCTTAATCTGTACTGCCTGGGAGGAGAGCAGAATGCCCTTACTGCAGTCATCAACAACCGCATAGTTAGTACTACGCCTGTAAAGTCTCTTTCACACATAATATTTTTCTTTAGGGATAAGGCATAATCACGGCCTCTCTTTGTAACTCCCTTTTCCCCTTTAGAGGACCATGTCAGCAGAGGTGAACCCGAGTGTGGTAAATTGGTTGACCAGTATGATGACCATGCGACTGCAAGTCATTCTGGAGCACATCCCAGTTACAGAAGAGCAAGTCCTCCATTATGTTGTCCATGCACAGGTGAGACAACTAGAGAAAACTATACAGTGTTCAAAGTCTACTGTAAAACAAAACTAGGCGAGGGAGCAGTTACTGAGTGTAAACCTGAAGAAAGACGTGGCTGAATTATGCCTTTTCACCTGATGCAGCAGTTACAGGCACATTTAAGGTAGAACTGGGAATTCATTCTCAGCATCTGGGAGAGAAAGTAGTCTGAGCAGCATCTGAGCAGAAAGTAGTTCAGTCTACGCATCCAGTCCACAGAGCGGAGCAACACACAGTAACGATAACATTTAGTTTAAATCAGTGTGATGGTGAGTTGAGATGAAGGCTAGTAAAGCGTGTATGTTAGTTATGGTTATATATAATGACTAGTTAAGAAAGTAAGTCAGTGTGATGGTGAGTTGAGATGAAGGCTAGTAAAGCGTGTATGTTAGTTGTGGTTATATATAATGACTAGTTAAGAAAGTAAGTCAGTGTGATGGAGAGTTGAGATGAAGGCTAGTAAAGCGTGTATGTTAGTTATGGTTATATGTAATGGTTAGTTAAGAAAGTAAGTCAGTGTGATGGTGAGTTGAGATGAAGGCTAGTAAAGCGTGTATGTTAGTTATGGTTATATGTAATGACTAGTTAAGAAAGTAAGTCAGTGTGATGGAGAGTTGAGATGAAGGCTAGTAAAGCGTGTATGTTAGTTATGGTTATATGTAATGACTAGTTAAGAAAGTAAGTCAGTGTGATGGTGAGTTGAGATGAAGGCTAGTAAAGCGTGTATGTTAGTTATGGTTATATGTAATGGCTAGTTAAGAAAGTAAGTCAGTGTGATGGTGAGTTGAGATGAAGGCTAGTAAAGCGTGTATGTTAGTTATGGTTATATGTAATGGCTAGTTAAGAAAGTAAGTCAGTGTGATGGAGAGTTGAGATGAAGGCTAGTAAAGCGTGTATGTTAGTTATGGTTATATGTAATGACTAGTTAAGAAAGTAAGTCAGTGTGATGGAGAGTTGAGATGAAGGCTAGTAAAGCGTGTATGTTAGTTATGGTTATATGTAATGACTAGTTAAGAAAGTAAGTCAGTGTGATGGTGAGTTGAGATGAAGGCTAGTAAAGCGTGTATGTTAGTTATGGTTATATGTAATGACTAGTTAAGAAAGTAAGTCAGTGTGATGGTGAGTTGAGATGAAGGCTAGTAAAGCGTGTATGTTAGTTATGGTTATATGTAATGGCTAGTTAAGAAAGTAAGTCAGTGTGATGGAGAGTTGAGATGAAGGCTAGTAAAGCGTGTATGTTAGTTATGGTTATATGTAATGACTAGTTAAGAAAGTAAGTCAGTGTGATGGAGAGTTGAGATGAAGGCTAGTAAAGCGTGTATGTTAGTTATGGTTATATGTAATGACTAGTTAAGAAAGTAAGTCAGTGTGATGGTGAGTTGAGATGAAGGCTAGTAAAGCGTGTATGTTAGTTATGGTTATATGTAATGACTAGTTAAGAAAGTAAGTCAGTGTGATGGTGAGTTGAGATGAAGGCTAGTAAAGCGTGTATGTTAGTTATGGTTATATGTAATGGTTAGTTAAGAAAGTAAGTCAGTGTGATGGTGAGTTGAGATGAAGGCTAGTAAAGCGTGTATGTTAGTTATAGTTATATGTAATGGCTAGTTAAGAAAGTAAGTCAGTGTGATGGAGAGTTGAGATGAAGGCTAGTAAAGCGTGTATGTTAGTTTTGGTTATATATAATGACTTGTTAAGAAAGTAAGTCAGTGTGATGGTGAGTTGAGATGAAGGCTAGTAAAGCGTGTATTTTAGTTATGGTTATATGTAACGACTAGTTAAGAAAGTAAGTCAGTGTGATGGTGAGTTGAGATGAAGGCTAGTAAAGCGTGTATTTTAGTTATGGTTATATGTAACGACTAGTTAAGAAAGTAAGTCAGTGTGATGGTGAGTTGAGATGAAGGCTAGTAAAGTGTGTATTTTAGTTATGGTTATATGTAATGACTAGTTAAGAAAGTAAGTCAGTGTGATGGTGAGTTGAGATGAAGGCTAGTAAAGCGTGTATTTTAGTTATGGTTATATGTAACGACTAGTTAAGAAAGTAAGTCAGTGTGATGGTGAGTTGAGATGAAGGCTAGTAAAGTGTGTATTTTAGTTATGGTTATATGGGGCAGCAAGTGTAGGACAAGATTCAGCACAGTAAATGAGTGTACAGTAGACCTTGTAGAACTTATAGTATGATATATATTGGTCTTGTTATACAGTTCAGTAATAGTAATTACAAAAATGTTTTCTGTAAAACCTTACTATATGCAATTTAAACACTAACATGTTAAGACACCTGTCTTATTTCATATATTTTCTATTCCTCTTTAATACAGCAAAAATATTATTGTCCGGTTAATCGATGGAATAAACGCTAGAATACGCGATTACTAAAATAATCGATAGCTGTAGCCCTATTCAAGTGTTAAAGGCCCCATTGTAACTTACTAGTTAAACAATAAAAGTGAATAAAATTTTAGTGAACATTAAATATGTTACCTTTTTGGCCATAGGCAGGTATCAGAAGAAATTTGTTTCCTGTAGCTAAATCTGTGGTAACAGCCAGTCACTTTAGCTTGGGTATTTTACTTTAACCTGTCTCTAGCTGAAGTTATGAAAGTGTGTAAGAATTAAAGAAAAGAAAACTGTATATGTACATATGTGGTGGTCAGTTTGATTGCTTTTGCACAGTATTTAATTAATTTGTTTTATAGTGGTTGTTTGCACAATAAGCTGTAAAGCACTCTTTTTCCTTTTCTTCTCAATAATAATAATACTATTGCTACCAATGTTACTGCTGTTAGTATCATTGTTGTCAAAGTTAAAACTGCCTAAATAGGAGTTGAATGTAAAACTCTCCCCTGTAGCTGTAGTTCATTTGACTTGCACTGTAGCTGCAAGGGAGTGTTTTGCATAAAATTGATTGTGATCAGATAATATATAAGGCTTATTATATTTTCTAATTAAATATTTCAATGTAATTTCATGTAAGAATGAAGAGGCAAGAGCGGCCCCAGCACACGAGTCAGAGCTTCAGTCTGTGGAGGTATACATATATATCCTTGTAAATTGTAGATTAATAATTAGTAATTAACTTTTAAGTTTGCTCTTTCATCTGTTTTTTTATTTATGTTTTAATTTATTTTTTTATTATTTATTGGCATAGTCGTTGTCTTTGCATCTTTTTAAATCTGAACATCTCTGTCATATTTTCAGATGGATGATACGCTGTCCCCCACTCCAGCCACCACAGCAGAGGAGGCCATGGCTACCTCACAGGAAGCAGGGGCAGTTGGGGGCTTGGCTGATGAGGCAGGGGGTGCAGTGGGCGGAGAGGAGCCTGCAGGGGAAGCTGAGGCCTGGGCAGCTGCTTTACCTCCTGTAAGCATGTGTTTAGATCTTTTATTCATGCTGTTTACTTTCTTTTTATTCTCTCTTTTTATTCTCTGAATAATTACTTCATATTTACTGTTTGCAGGATTGGGTTCCCATCATCAGACAGGATCTGCTTAGCCAGAGGAAGATGAAAGCTCAGCCTCCTCTATCTGATGCATACTTGCAAGGGATGCCTGCCAAGCGCAGAAAGGTAATAAAAGGGTGTAAACCATTCAGTTTTTTTTTATTCATTCATTTATTTTATCAAAATGCATAAACTTCTTTGATCTTCTCTGTCTTGGCAACAGGGAGCTTGTGGTTAGTTAAATATTGTTTCAAAATGTCTGTTAAAAACGAGTGTGTGTGTGTGTGTGTGTGTGTGTGTGTGTGTGACAGACAGCACAGAGTGAAGGCCCCAGACTCACTCTCTCTGAGGCAGTGAGCCAAGCTGCAAGGTCAGTTGGTGTCACACCTGTCACATCTTCCAGTGCCTTACAGACCGACCTTGAGAGACCCGAACTTCAGGAAGCATACACAAAGCAGGTACTGTTTACAGTGAGATTTACTATTCATCAGATTAATGTAAATGCTGTTAAGCAGTAGATCAATAAATGTTTTCTAAAGCCAAACATATACTGTGAGTTTTTGAAATACTGTGCTTTGGTGACTCACAAAGTATGTTTGAATAGACTATTGTATTCAGACAAAGCCTAAACAGTGCTACATGAAATGCAACCTTTTTATCTACTTTAGATATTACTGTTTTATTTCAAATGCTGCACACCCAAGTGCTGAGCAAATGCGCTGAGAAATTGAACTACAGGAGTGCCTTAAACCAAAACTAGGCAATGTGAATGTTAAAACGATGCGTTCACTCTATAACCTATATAAGACTCCGTATGTATGAGGTAGAGTACAAGGCCAATACTAGTCTCTGTATTGATGTATCCCTAGTAATAACGCCCATGCTGCCTGGCTTTAATGAGCTATTGACATTAGGATACAACTTTTTGTAGTATTTTCAAATTTTTTGTGCCCAAAGCTACAAATTGCCCACTTTAAGCTTGCCTGAGCCCAAAAAATGTTTAAATCCAGTTAAAGCACATGACCATGTGTTTCTAACTCATTTTGTTGTGTTAAATTTAGTCATATGGTAAGATATAACTGCTGATTTGTAACAAAACAATGACAATTGCATGTAATTAAAATATATAAATTGATCATGTTAGATGTTCATTCAAGGTATAACCAGATAAAATCTCTTTTAATTAATCAGAATTAACTGCAGGGCATTTAGTTGCTCCTCATGAAAGGGGCAATCGTTTTCCAACTGTTCTTATTTCTATATATCTGTTTGTGTAACTGATTGTATTCTATTCATGTAATTGTATTGTATTCATGTAATTCATTGTTTTTGCAGTGTTACATGCATTTGAGTGTGTGAAACGTGTCTAATTTCTTTCTTCTTTTCTCAGGTGAAAAACGACATTAAGAAAAGAGTAAAAGAAGATCCTGAGTACAATTCCAGAAGGTTCCCCAACACACACCGAGCCTTTTCACCAGATTCATAATATGCGTAATTTTTGCACCTTAGCCTTTATTCCTGTTGTGTGTTTAATTCTTTGAAAAAAATCTAATTTGAGTTATCAGATGATTTAATGCTGTCTTAAGGATCACTTCCTTCCCTATAATTATCATATGTAACTGTATTATGGACTGTCCAAGTCTAGCCTTATATCCATATTGCTTCTGTCATTTAAAAGGACATACAGCTACATACAGTTGAATTATGAAAAGGATAATGTTGAGCCTGTAATACTCACGCACTTGAATAAGTTACAAAGGCTTACAAAGCAAGGATAGCCATGACGAGTGTCTGGCAACCAATTATGGCAGAAAACGTATTTACTTTTCTTTTGTTTTTTAGTAAAGAAAGCTAAGGATTACCCATTCAGTCACCGTGTCAAGATTGTGTTCCACAGCTACTAATGCACTTCATGATGTGTATTTAATGGGAATATACAGTATTGAATTGATATTTTAGCTTGCTCTTGAATTTCATCAGTTGTTTAAAAGTAGAACTAGGGAAATAAGATAAATTATTACAAAGTTACATTATTGTTATAAAGTATTCTTCTTTCAAGAACTTTTACTTTTACTACTCTTCAGCTTGCCTGCTGTATAATTAAGAGAGAACTTGAGTGTGGCATCATGAATGTAAAATGCCTAAAATTAAACAGCTTTGCAACAAACAAGCCAACAAGACCCCCTCCCCTTTTTTAACAGCCCGCCTGTGTTACTGTTTAATTAAATGTCAACTTTGAACTTATTTGTATTCATGGAATGTATTTATTTTTAATTAATCAAGTAATCTGTTTCTAAAAACTTCAGTGGCACTGCTGTTTTGGATCTACAATATTTTTAAACACCTCTGTGTCACTGCTGGACTGAGAATAGTCCACCACCCTAAACTGCCCAGCAGAATCTTGGTGATCGACACAAACTGTGCAGCAGCAGATGCACTGTCATCTCTTACTTTACATCTACAATGCGGGCCAAGTAGGGAATGTTATGGAGTGAACCCTGATTGGATAGTGTTGGACAGCAGCAGTCTGATCGACTCATACCAGTGCAACACACAAACACCACCACCACCACATCAGTCACTGCAGTGCTGAGAATGATCCACCAAAACCCACCACACTGGGTTCTGTCACCTGCCCTGGAAGTAGGAGACCATCAGGAATTCCTTGAGGAGTGCTTACTCTACAGCAGATGTCATACTCAGTGGTCATACATACATGCATACATCTGGAAAAATTTGTAAGTGAACAAAAACTTCAAACATGCCTATGTTGCTTGAGACCCTCTTCTGGTGGGAGGAGGGGTTATGATTTTTCCTTGATAAAATAAAATGTTCCTTTTGTCAACTTAACTAATCCTCCCCCCAATCATTAGTTAATTACTTTTTTTTACATGCTTAGGTGACCTTGATGTGAAAATACTCACAAATCCTTCAGTTGTATTAAAACCCCCAGAAATAAACCTCATAAAAATCGAAAAGCTATGTTTTTATGTGCAGTGATGTTGCCCGTTTCTTCCTCCATGTCATGCAGGTGAGAGAAGTGGGGCAGTCGTGGTGAAATAATTTCCACTGCGGTAAATTACCGGGGCTCTACGGCGGGACATTATCGCTATTTTAGTTGTTTTTTCAAACGTATCCTGATTTTAGTGTTATATAAAATGTTTTGTTGTAATTGTTAGGAATATTATAATTTTCAAAACCAAGATGACATAGTTTTAGTACAAATTAAACAGTCCTTTTTTTTTTTTAAGCATCACTATATGTGGTTCCAGAGAGGATCTGAGTGGGGCAACAATGTTTCCGGCAGCACTAAAACTCTCAGCTGGTGTGCTCGTTATACAAACACACATGAACCTGCAGTCCACTTCAGAAAGCAGAGGAGATCAAGCCTGGCTGTCGCGTGACCAGGCGAGCGGATCTGCGTTACAGTCGGTGGGTTCCTCCTGTAGGTAGCTCTTAGGTACGGTTGTGTAGTTGCCTGTGACTTCAGTAGGTCTTCAAGAGGCTTCTTTTTTACTGCAGGTGGCATCACGGAGGACTCCTTCTGCCATTGTTTACATAACAAGGCAACTCAGACGCGGCCACGCGACGAAAAGTTAAGCCGAGGCGAACTTTATGCAAATGAATCCGGCCAACGCGATGCGTTTATCCAATAAGAAGAAGGCAGATGTTCGCGCGATGAGTGTCCTCAACGTATAAAAGATTCGTTCCATATTCAAAACTAGATTAAAATACCCTCTTTTACATTTACATCTGATTCATATACATACAAATGATGTAAATATAGCCGGTGTTGAACGCGAGCACTGATCACCGCTGCCCCGTCACCCCTGGAAACGCACACATGTGATTTCATTGGACGACGCAGGGAGCACCAGCCCACATGCGGCCCGCTGAAGACGGGGAGTGAGTTCACACCCGTTGACGTGACGGAGCAGTGTAAATGCAGCGTAAGTGTAAAAGAAGGACCTTGTGATAAAAACATTGCAATGTGACAGTTACTTGCAGTTATACACAAATGGTGACACAAAAAGTTATTGTGAAAATTCAGTTTCTGTCTGAAAAAGTAGTGGTTAACACTCGCCTCACAGCAAGACGATCTGGGTGGGATTCCCGGTCCGGGCCGTTCTGTGTGGAGTGTGCATGTTCTCCCTGTGCTGGAATGGGTTTCCTTCCACACGTCTATTCTCATGCATGTTAGGTTGATCCGTCACTCTAAATTGCCCGTAGGTGTGTGTGTGTGTGTGTGTGTGTATGTGTGAGTGTTGGCCATGCGATGGACTGGCGAACTGTCCATGGTGTACCCACCTTCGCCCGTTGACGCTGAGATTGGCTCCGACTACTGGGAGAAGGCAGAAGATAATGGATGAATGTATTCAATATTGTGTATTAAGTGTAAAATTTAACACTTCTGATATTGGTGCTCTTGTGTTTTGTCTTGCTATATGGTGTGGACCTGAGGAGGCTGAATTATTTACATTAAATTTGCATGTACAGAGTTTAGCAGACGCTCTCATCCAGAGTGACTTACAAAAGTGCTTTGTGTTTTTGTGTCAGAAAAGGAATCTCTAACTAGTACAAAAGGTTGGAGTGGTGCCCAAAGGTTGGTGCCGGGAAGCAGTGCAGGGGCAGTGCTGATACTTAGAAATAAAGGTTCCCAAAGCATTAAGCTGGCTGGCTATCAATAACTTCTGTCTTTCATGTCATTTTACGGCAATATTTATTGTTGTTTTATTGTTCTGCAGAGAATCGACGGGGCCTGGTGCGCACACACAAACATACATTCACAACAACTGTACAATGTGCCATGCACTGAGGGAAGTGTGAGGAGAGTATCTAAAGGGAGCAGGAGCAACTTTCTCTCCAATTCTCTTTGTTACTGAGTGTCCCCCATACCCTGTGTTTATATAATTTATATAAATTCAGGCTTTTTTCACAGTTTAACCCACTGTTAACTCATGAACAACATTACTGCTGCCGTCATTAACTTTAGCTGGCTTTATTCTAGTAGGCTGACTATACATCCTCTTTGGCCTTGTCCGATTTCTAAATGGCCAAATGTTCGACTGTTGCTTTTTACAGTTGCCATTTATTGTGTACGTTGTTCTATTGCTTTGCACTTTCTATTTAGGTCCCACCTGCAATGCTGGTATGTACATGTAGGACCACCAGAACCACAGGGTTAAGCAATTTGACACACCACTCTTTTTTAGAACACTTTCCCCAAACTGTGTAGAGCATGAAAAGGAAAAGAGTCAAACTCTTGGCCCCATTAATCCAAATCTCTATTTCTATGGCAGAACCAATTAAAATCTCCAGTTCAGCTGGGGGGCAGGCCTTTTCCCAAACAATAAAGCATTTGTGACTTTGTGATCATGAGAAGAGCTTCACTAGTCCAGTAAAAATGTTTTTACTGCGATGCATGAGCTAATGTTAGGCGTGTGTATTGGCTAGAAACTGGCGTTACAGTATATAAAACACCATATGCATAGGTTTGCTAATGCTAATAGCATTGTGCCCTTACACTACTTGTTTACAGTAGAGTGGAAGAGTCTAGTGATAAAGAACACTGCTATCTAATAGTTGGTGATTTAATCGCAACCCCAAACCCTGAACCACTGTGTGCCACAAATCTCTGTTTGTAAACAACTGATTAAAAATTGTTAGTGTCTTTTTGAGAATCAGTACAGTATCACAAAACATAACACCACAATATTCAGTATTTTTTTATATTTTCTTACACCCCTAAAACTGTGGTAGTCAATATCTTTGATATTGTCTTACGTCTCTAATGTACTGTCACAGTGATTTTATTAATTATCACTTTGATTTTTTTACTGCTACCAGTCTACTAAGATCTCAAACCTACCGGGTTTGGTGCAAACCTGTCGAACTCTCTAGTTTGGTCTGTTTTATTGTGTGAACACACACCACATCACATCATTTGGAATCAAGCATGTTTTTGGCCAAGCATCAACTACCTGAAGAGTAAATTAAACATCAATAAACACTCATTAACACTGCTATTGTGATTTAGACGATCACCATCTATAATAACAGAGCACTACCTTGCTTCCTGGAAAACTGGTAAAACAGACTTTTTTGTTTCCCTACAACAACGACTTGAGCCAGAGTTGAAAGCAGCCTGATGTTCTTTAGAGATCTATCTAGAGTTTGCTATCTGAGGCCAAACCTGTCTGAACAAACACAGACTGTCATGAATATATTTACAATGGTATGTTTCAGCATGACGTTTCACCCACCACCTTTGGCGCCACTCTGGCATACATGTTACTATCAGATAGAGGTGATCTAGAAACCCACATCAGACCTGTGGGTGTCCGTCTGGCCCATACAGTCATCGTGTCCATGTGTCCTCTTTACTATAAACCTAAACATGGCCACTCTAATTTTAGCAAAGAAAATGAGCACACACACATACACACACACACACACTCTCATACCACATTCAGTTTTCTCACGACAGCCTGATGCTGATAAAATCAGCTGGACTTGCTATTGCGCAATAGCATGTACACAGTATATTCTTTTGTTCTTGTGCGTTCCTTCTTGCAAGATAACTGGCAACCTAGTGGCAGTCTATCGCATACAAGGGCCAGAAGTGAAACTGCTAGCTAACATGGAATGCAGAAGCTTTACATCAGTGTGGTGCAGTAGTTTGTCTTCAGCGGTGAAACCAAGAAACAGATAATGTTTCTCACGGAACAGAAACAAATTTGGTTTCTGCTTTTTTTTTATATTATTGCATTTCCTATGTTATTTCATGCATCGCTTGCTATATGGTTTAAAATCATTGTATTTTACCATGTAATATGTCAAGGGCTCAATATAATATATATTTTTTAAATAACCACAAATATTTTGTTTTATTTTTACTATCTGACTTTTAATTTACTGCTATATATATTTTGCAACGTTGGTCCCCTCACCTTCTGAATTTTGTGTAATTACAAAACTCTGCAGGGGACTTTTAATTTAAAACGACAGATACTGGATGGCAGTAGGCCTGCCACTGCTGCTGCTGCTGATGCCGAAAACAATTCTAGAGGTAACACGGGTGGCTCATGTGTACAAGTGTAATTTCAAAATTAAAAATATATAATAATGACTTCAAATAAATCTTTAGGATTCAAGAATGAAACAACAGCAAAATATTTGAAATATCTGAAATGCTTATTTGTCACTTATCACTGTCAACCGATAACTCTGTCTGATTTCCTTCTGTGGCTCAATGGTGGCGGTTGTTTGTTCTTTTTTCTTATTCTTTTTTTTTTATATATAGTATTGCATCGCTTCTGATTTCTTCTTTACCCTGTTGTTATCCACTGCTTTGTCATTATGTATGGTACTGCAGTGAACAACGGACCATGCTTTCTTTGGCACATAGCTCACCGCGGTCATGTTTCTGTTAAACCCAAGTCCTGAGCTATGCAAAAATGATTTTCTTTAAAGGTCACATAAAAAAAAAACTTGATGATCACAAGTCCTTATCTTAAATTTAGGGATATATGGAATCCTGAATGAGGAAATTTATTTATTGCAAGGATATAAAAAATAAAAACTCGGCTGAGCTACTTTTGACATACATTGTGCATCAAAGCATTAACTGCTGTTCGCCAACCTATTAAAAATACTGGGTCCCACCTGAGCACCCCATTGTGTAAATGTTCTAGCTACGCCCTGGTTATACAACATCATGTCTACACGCTATGTAGCCCTGTTTAATGTGCTGGTGTTGTGTATTGCACCATGAGCCCTGAGGGACAATATTTAGACATCTATTACAAATAAAGGCAGCACACTACATACAAGCATAACCTATAGACAATTGGTGGGAATGGCTTAACAGGCATTATTATAGGAAAGATGTGTCATCGTTCTACATTGAGGGAGTGGCTTCTTTGGCATCTAAAGCTGGTATTTCAAAGGAGGAAGAATCAATATTTGCATGTTGACTATGCCAGTCATCATCTGATGTGGACTCTCATGTAGGTTCTCAACTTGGTAATGTAGGTAAGTTAGTTTTTATTATTATTATTATTATTATTATTATTATTATTATTATTATTATTATATAGTTGCAGTAGTAGTAGTATTGTTTTTAGGACTAGTAGTTGTTTTTTATTCACTTGTGACTATATGTTCATGAGCTAATCTTCAGTACATAATTTGGATGTGTGCTGCTCAAAGTCTAAAAACATTCAAAGATACAAATTATTTTGTTATGATTTGTTTATCATTGTCAAAAACAAGTGTTATTATATAGCCAATTCTCTTGTGCATATAACCTTGAACTTATATTGAAGAAAGAGAAAGAAGAAGAAAAAAAACTTTCCACTATGAAAGATTAAAATGTTTTCACAACAAACTGCTGCAGGATGGCTGTCCTTTTCAAGAAGGCGTTAGTTTGTGAAGGCTCTGCTTGCACCAGTGACAAAAAGAAAAGTTTCATTGTTGATTTCACCTATATCTAGAACCGCAAAGATGATAAAATGTTGCTGTTTGTGTCCCAAAACACTTTGATGAAAAAGGAGAACCGGTAGGGCGGTCTTTGGAGTTGATAAAATCTTGAAACAACTCTTCCAGGAAATTACAAACCAAAGACAGCAGGAAGAATCATTTCTAAATTTTGCATTCATATTAGCATAGGGAACTGCTTGACAGAAGCTTGCTTTGCTTGCTTTCACACACAAGGGAAGAAAAAAGCTGAACTACATATACAGCTAGTTTTGTCTTTATTGGCTTAATTCAGTTGTTTTGATTCACTTACAGTCATATAACGATCTGGTAAACAAGGGCTTTGCACTTTAAACAGGGCAACAACAACAATCCAGTAGGGAAGGCTTTGTGTATCAATGTTGAGTCTCTTATGTGCCAGTGTTAGAAAACTATCCAGTAGAACCAAGGTCAGTGTATTGCTACGTGTACTGGTAAGGCACTAGGCTGAGCATTTCCTTTTGATTGGGAAAGATGTCTAACTATAAAACAGTAAGAAGGGAGTTCCATGACGATTCACAAGGGGAAAGAATAGGGAAGAGTTTCTCCACACCAAACCTCACACTTTCAGGAGTTCCTGCAAACCAGACTCGTTAAACCATGTCTTTATGTGCTTTTTTATAGCTAAAATTCATCTTTGTATGCTGTAATATTAGCATTAATCTTAAGGCAGTCGTGGGCTGGAGTTCAGGGAACCGGAAGGTTGCTGGTTTGTTCCCCTGGACCAAGAAACCACCAACTGCTCCCTGGGCACTGTGCATAGGGCAGCCTAAATGCACTGAAATTAAGGAGCCTAATCCCAAAAAACAGCCCCAGAGCATTATCCCTCCTTCATCCTGCCAACTGCTTTTTCATCACTCCAGTGGTGTATTTACTCCCATACCCCCTTCCAAAGCTCAGCACAGTGCATTTTGATCTTGGGCTTGTGTGTAACTGCTCAGCCACAGAGAAGCATTTCCTGTAAACACACAGTTACTTTGCTGAGTAGTCAGTCAGAGGTTTAACAGCAGTGCTGAGTAATGGGTTAGGGTTGGCTTTGCGGTTGACAAGTCTTGGTCAGTGAGTGCAGAGAACTATTTGCCGTCTATTTGCTGCAATCAACCCAAAGTCTGCGGCAGCTTCTGACCTTCCCTGCTGGCTCAAATTCACAGCATTGACTTCCACCTTTTCTTACATCTTTATCCTCGACATGGGGACATTTGGCATGTCATCTGATGTCAGCTGCAGGGATGAGTTCCACCCTCTCTGGTCTCAGTAACCTCTCTGTCTCAAGTCCTCTTGCAGCAGTGCATTCAGGAAGTGTTCCAACTTCCTGCACAGCCTGTTAAACCACTATGCTCAGCTCCTGGACCAAAATGCTCACCCCCCTATAGCTTCCACCTCTCCGGAAGCAGCTATCTGGCCATCAACGCCAATGGCACCTGCTCTGAAACAAAGTACAAATACTTCATTACCTTACTTAAGTAGAGGTTTTGGTTATTTATACTTTACTGGATTAATAATTTTCAGCTGACTTTTTACTTCTACTCCTTACATTTACACTACATTATCAGTACTTTTTACTCCTTACATTTACACACCATTATCTGTACTTTTTACTCCTTACATTTACACTCCATTATCTGTACTTTTTAATCCTTACATTTACACTCCATTATCTGTACTTTTTACTCCTTACATTTAAAAACAGTCTTGTTACTTTTATTTTATTTACAGCTTGTTTTCATTCAGGTACATTTACATTCCAGTAAAGATTATTAATAACATGTCTTTGAAGTTTGACTGCACCATTACAATAATTATAGACAACTAGTCATCATATCTTCCGCTCCATGAAACACATGTTAATGCTCAGTAGTACACAGATATGCTTCTTTAATATATTTACATTGTACTAAAATACATTCATTTTTAATGGGCGTATATGTGGCTGAAACAGGAAGCCTAGCGCATCCCAAATTTATCAACATTAACATTTTAATATAACATTATAGTCATTATGGTTTTTAGAAGAATGAGGTTTTTGGGGAGGTGGGCTAGTGCACTATAGACCCCTGTGGTGCGGCCTAAGCTTTTGTCCTTAATGACATTTTTTCCCTTACATTACTTTTACTTTTATACTTTAAGTAGTTTTGAAAGCAGTACTTTTACACTTTTACTGGAGTAAAAAGCTCAAGTGGATATTTGATATTTGATATTGATATTTTAAACCCTAGTATCTATACTTCTACCTGAGTAATAATTGTGAATACTTTTGACACCTTTGGTTATAATATGTTACTATGTTATTAACTTACATTCAGATCTACTCATTAGAGGCTCGTGCAGTACTTGTGCAGTACATACCAGATCCTGATGTTCATTTGAACATTCAAATCTTCAAATTTGTAATTATTATTTTTTGCATCATTTTTTTGTGATGAAAAAATTGGAATTGTATGGAAAGGGAATGCAAAGTTGCAGACACTTGCGTGACAAATTCTTTGCAGTCAATGACAATACAGCACAACTAGGCTTGCCTGGTCTCGTTCCAGCTCTATACGTATTTAGACACAAGAGGGATGATGACTGATTTTTGGATAAGCATCTGTCTACTTTCTTTTATACACTCGACCACTGATGAGGAGAGGAAGAACTGTAGGAGAACTTGGCAAAACGAGCTGCAATTTTTCTCTCAAATGAAGCTTTGGATATTTTTGAGGAGTTGCTGAAAGATTTTACAGAAACTTTGGATATTTTATTATCATATTCTGAGGTATGTATGACAGTATACTTAACAAGCTAACCTGAGCTGCAAGGCAAAGAAAGGTCATGTTTTCCCTAAACATGTTCTGTTGTGGCACAAGCAGGACAAGTACCAGACGTTAGATAAATTTAATTCTTGTTTGTACTTTAACTGTAAACATTGACTGTTGTGCTCTGTCTTTGCAGATCTTTTGTCTGAAGTGAACATGGTTTTCTATCAAGTGGTAAACAGTAGTTGCTTGTGTTACTGGGCCTGTCTGAGATGGACGCCTGCGTAAAACTGTCTTCATGATCGAGACTCTTCATTTTCAAAACTTGTATATTAACAAAAGCTGAATGACCCTCATCATGAATGATGATTCTGAGAATAAGCAGACTCTCACAGTCCTTTCATGGAACGTCAACGGTTTTCCCCAGAAAAAAACAAGCATCCTGAATCATTTAAACCTTCTACAGGCTGATGTGGTGTTTCTTCAGGAAACTCACGTGGGTCCTAGTCCTAACTATCCTTCAGGAAGTATTCAGATTCAAAGTCTAGAACATGACTATGACTGGGCCGTGTACACCGTATTCAGAAGAAACTGTAGAGGAGTGGCCATACTGTTCAGAAAGGGCTTGGGCTTTGAGGGACTCAGAGTTGTCGGGGATGAAAAGGGAAGATACTTGATTATCAGTTGCAGAATTCAGGAGCAGGAATTTGTGTTTGTTACTGTGTATAACCCAACAGATGAAAAGATTGATTTTAACAAGCTCAGGGATTCTCTCATCGCAGCCTCAGAACCTGCATACCTTGTAGTTGGAGGGGATTTTAACACCGTTATGGATGCTGGAGTGGACAAAACATCAAACAACAGAAACAGAGGACACAGAGACCGTTTTAAAGGCCTTGTAAGTTTTCTGGAAACCTTTAGCCTGGTGGATGTCTGGAGATGGCTTTACCCTGAGGAAAAAAGCTTCACATACTTTGATGGGAAAGGAAAATCAAGACTGGATTATTTTTTTCTACCAGTAAGAATTCTGAAAAGCGTGACTGCTTGCCAAATTCACAAAAGACCCCAGTACTTGGAAAGACAAGGCTGTATTTCCGATCACTCTCCAATATCTGTTCAAATCCAAACTGAAGGCCTTAAGTGGCAGTTTCATTCTGGGCTTCTTAACGATCAAGGTCTCATGGAACAGCTTTCAAACATGATCAAAAACATCTCAGCAGCAGAGCAGGTCAAAAAAGAAGATTTGTGGCCAGCACTGAAAGTTAGAGTCACTTGTGAGACACTGGCTTTATATAAAAGTGTAGATGACTTCAAATCCCCAAAACACTTGGCTGGGATTCAGACGTCTCAGCTTTCTTCTGAGAGGAAACCGATGGAACAGAAATGTAGGTCATATTCGCTCTTCTTGTTTTACTTAATGATACAGCCATGTTTAAAAAATTAACATTTTTGTTTTCTGTTAAACTGGCAGGTTCGTCAAGTTCTCTAAACCAAGTTCAGATCCTAAGTTCACCACAAATATTGAGAAACGCTTCAAATCTTGAGGAATATTTGGATTACTTACATGAATCAAACATGTTGGACGACATTGAGTTAATGCTGAATGCAACACTGACTGAGCCCATTTCTAAGAAAGAAATTCTCTCTACAATACTTTCCTTACATAACTCTGAACATGTAACACCAGATGGGCTACCGGTGTCATTCTATAAGCATTTTGCAAGTAAGATCACTGACCTTCTTCAAATTTTTTTCAATCAAGTCCTTGATCTACAGAGCATTAAATGTATATTTAATGAATCTGTCGTTTCAGACACTTTTCAAACTACAACACTGAATTTTACCAACACTGATCATACCTATAGCAGTAATGTCCAACACTACAGTCCGCTCTTTATATTTAATATAGACTATAATATTCTAGCCTTGATTCTTTCAGAGAGGTTGAACAGTGTCATGGGGTACATCCTAAATCAGGGGAAAATCAGGCCACATCTCTCTGTTCAAGACTGCATTAATGCTTTTGAGATAATTAGAGCAGACCAGCTTCCAGTGCTAGTTTTCTCAGTAAAAGTAGATCCTGGTGCAGTTAAATGGCAGCACTTGTTCCATCGTTTAAAGACACTGAACTTGCCTGACAGATTTAGATCCATGGTGAGATCTTTGATGTTGGCGGAAGGCAGAACATCCGTTCCTCCATCACAGGGACTGAAAGCGGGATGCCCACTGACTCCCTTACTGATAGGTATCTGTCTGCTTCCACTTATCCACTCGATCAACGAAGAGACGAGGCTCCAGGGCGTCAGAATTAGGGGAGAGCACATAAAATCAGTGCTTGACAAAGACAGAGCTATAATATTCCTCTCAAACACAAATGAAGGTTTGGATGTTTTTGAGGAGCTGCTCAAAGAGTTCATAAAGAATTCAGGGTTTGTGATTGATGGCAGGTTCTCTGAGGTATTCATTACAAGACACTCAGGGTTAAGTTTAAAGAAAGATATCTTATGGCCATTTAAAAGAATAGTGAAGGGATTTTGGTACAAAGGCGTTCTTGTAGATTTGGAGGATTCTGGCCTTGTTGAGGAAACAAACCATCAATGTATAAGTGGCACTGTTATGTAAGTGATAACAGAACTGACCTTAGAACAGTAACAACACTGAATGACATTAAAATTATTCATTTAGATTAAAGAAACATTAAACAATGTTTAGTTTAAGGTTTAAAAAGTTTTAAAATAGAGAAACAGTGTTGTACAAAAAGGGTTGAATTCTTTACATATTCATCAGTGCCCTCTGCTGGTCACAAGTTCACTGTGAATAAAGTTTGTCATCTGCTATAGTGTATCTACTAGACAGACTGATGGTTAGGTTATACAGGAACTGCACAGGACGTGTTTTTTTATTAAAATGTAAAGTAAATATATTATATTATATATTATAATACATTTCTGTCCATATACAATATATAATGTTAGTATTCTTTTAGTTTATTTATTGATAGTATATATAGTACATATAGTGTAGTAGAATGTAGTTTTCAATGCAACCCAAGTCAGTTTAATATCTGCATTTTGTTATAATTGTGTAGAATTGTGTTGATCTGACTTAAATAATAAAAAAAAAAAACATTTAACCTTTGGCAGCAATTATTAACAGGTCCAAGTTGGCTAGAACATTTGAAATAAATAAGTTTACTTGTAAGATGTAGTGAGTGTAGCTACTTCACACCCTGCCTTTATGCTTTCCGCCCTAAAGCCTGGAAAAAGTGAAGTTATGGAGTTGATGGGGAGCCCATGGCAACCATCATAGAATACTTCAGAGACCTGACATTACATCAGCTTTACATGTCATTGGGCAGACCTTTATTCTTTAGCCAGACAGTAAGACCTTATTTACTCACAAAACTGTTTATGAAGATCGGACATGATCAGAACAACTTAAATAAATGACCTGATTCATCTCCAGATCTTCATCCTGCAGAACTTGAATGGGATATAATGGAAATAGTCAAAACAAAGCAAAGGGTGCAGCGGATGGCTAGTTTAAAGAATTTAAGATCCAAGGGCAATTTATTTATTTATTTTTTGCTTTTTTATATTCTGATTTGATTTGTGTTGTTTCATGTCATTTTTTCCAATCATGTAAAAGTCATTTTTTCAAAACATGCATTTAGCTTTGTGATGATATTGGATATTGGAAGTCTGCCTTAGTAAGAGTTCATTCATGAGTTACTGATGTATAAAAATATTTGCTTAAATAAAAATAAACCCAGCAAAAATATCTTGTACAGGGCACCAAGAGCAAGCATGCCTCTATGGAAAGGTGTACAAGTAAATATTAACCTATTCTCATTTCATAATATTGTGAACACTGAAAAATGCTTTAGTTTGCCTAGTATTTTCTCATACCCTCTCTCTGATACACTGTTGTTGAGCTCTTGTGTCTTGTGCTGTCCCCTGAGAGCGCAGTGTGCTCCTTTTGATCAGCTTGCCCACTATTGCATAAACTTTTGGGGGACGAAAGATGAGCATGTGAATTTATAGGATGTTGGACTGCAAAAAGGAAGTATTTCAGCCAAGCATCTCCACCCAAAACATAAGCTATTACTGTTATATACTGTTATAGTCTTAGTTATTCCACAGAAGCCTGAGAAGAGTGGAAGTGAACTAAAGGTGCTTTTATACCTGACCAGGTTATTTTCTATTTGTCTATTTAGAAATATGACTGCAAAACACTAGAGGGCAGCCACAAACAATTCCCCAATAAATGCAAGTGAATGTGAGCTACATGGCTAAAAACAAACAAATAAACACGTTTTTTTAAGTTTGTATGGGACCTTACTTTAATTTTGGAAAGTAGACGTATGAATACGTAGAAGTATGCATTCATTAGAAAAAAAGTTTCTTTCATTTTTCAGGTGGAAAACAGTGCAAAGTGTAAAGTGCATGAATTAGTCTGCAGTGTCTCTATTTAATACAGCATTAACTGAGGTAAATCTGCAGTGTCTCTATTTAATACAGCATTAACTGAGGTAAATCTGAAGTAGCTCTATTTAATACAGCATTAACTGAGGTAAATTTGCAGTGTCTCTATATAATACAGCATTAACTGAGGTAAATTTGCAGTGTCTCTATATAATACAGCATTAACTGAGGTAAATCTGCAGTGTCTCTATATAATACAGCATTAACTGAAGTAAATCTGAAGTGGCTCTATTTAATACAGCATTAACTGAGGTAAATCTGAAGTGGCTCTATTTAATACAGCATTATTTGAGGTAAATCTGAAGTGTCTATTGAATACAGCATTAACTGAGGTAAATCTGAAGTGGCTCTATTTAATACAGCATTAATTGAGGTAAATCTGAAGTGTCTCTATTTAATACAGCATTAACTGAGGTAAATCTGCAGTGTCTCTATTTAATACAGCATTAATTGAGGTAAATCTGCAGTGTCTCTATTTAATACAGCATTAACTGAGGTAAATCTGCAGTGTCTCTATTTAATACAGCATTAACTGAGGTAAATCTGAAGTGGCTCTATTTAATACAGCATTAACTGAGGTAAATCTGAAGTGTCTATTTAATACAGCATTAACTGAGGTAAATCTGAAGTGTCTCTATTTAATACAGCATTAACTGAGGTAAACCTGCAGTGTCTCTATTTAATACAGCATTAATTGAGGTAAATCTGCAGTGTCTCTATTTAATACAGCATTAACTGAGGTAAATCTGCAGTGTCTCTATTTAATACAGCATTAACTGAGGTAAATCTGAAGTGTCTCTATTTAATACAGCATTAACTGAGGTAAATCTGCAGTGTCTCTATTTAATACAGCATTTACTGAGGGAAATCTGCAGTGTCTCTATTTAATACAGCATTAACTGAGGTAAATCTGCAGTGTCTCTATTTAATACAGCATTAACTAAGGTAAATCTGAAGTGTCTCTATTTAATCCAGCATTAACTGAGGTAAATCTGCAGTGTAGAAGTATGCATTCATTAGAAAAAAAGTTTCTTTCATTTTTCAGGTGGAAAACAGTGCAAAGTGTAAAGTGCATGAATTAGTCTGCAGTGTCTCTATTTAATACAGCATTAACTGAGGTAAATCTGCAGTGTCTCTATTTAATACAGCATTAATTGAGGTAAATATGCAGTGTCTCTATTTAATACAGCATTAACTGAGGTAAATCTGCAGTGTCTCTATATAATACAGATTTAACTAAGGTAAATCTGAAGTGTCTCTATTTAATCCAGCATTAACTGAGGTAAATCTGCAGTGTCTCTATTTAATACAGCATTAACTGAGGTAAATCTGAAGTGTCTCTATTTAATCCAGCATTAACTGAGGTAAATCTGCAGTGTCTCTATTTAATACAGCATTAACTGAGGTAAATCTGTAGTGGCTCTATTTAATCCAGCATTAACTGAGGTAAATCTGAAGTGTCTCTATTTAATCCAGCATTAACTGAGGTAAATCTGAAGTGGCTCTATTAATCCAGCATTAACTGAGGTAAATCTGAAGTGGCTCTATTTAATACAGCATTAACTGAGGTAAATCTGCAGAGGCTCTATTTAATCCAGCATTAACTGAGGTAAATCTGAAGTGGCTCTATTTAATCCAGCATTAACTGAGGTAAATCTGAAGTGGCTCTATTTAATACAGCATTAACTGAGGTAAATCTGCAGTGGCTCTATTTAATCCAGCATTAACTGAGGTAAATCTGCAGTGTCTCTATTTAATACAGCATTAACTGAGGTAAATCTGTAGTGGCTCTGTTTAATTTAGTGTTAACTGAGGTAAATCTGCAGTGGCTCTATTTAATACAGCATTAACTGAGGTAAATTTGAAGTGTCTCTATTTAATACAGCATTAACTGAGGTAAATTTGAAGTGTCTCTATTTAATACAGCATTAACTGAGGTAAATCTGTAGTGGCTCTATTTAATACAGTGTTAACTGAGGTAAATTTGAAGTGTCTCTATTTAATACAGCATTAACTGAGGTAAATTTGAAGTGTCTCTATTTAATACAGCATTAACTGAGGTAAATCTGTAGTGGCTCTATTTAATACAGTGTTAACTGAGGTAAATCTGCAGGGTCTTTGTTTGTTACAGCGTTAGCTACGGTAAATCTGCAGTGTCTTTTTTAAAACTGTGTTAGCTAAGTTAAATCTGAAGCGTCTCTATTTAATACAGCATTAACTGAGGTAAATCTGCAGTGTCTTTTTTGATACAGTGTTAGCTAAGTTAAATCTGAAGCGTCTCTATTTAATACAGCATTAACTGAGGTAAATCTGCAGTGTCTTTTTTGATACAGTGTTAGCTAAGTTAAATCTGAAGCGTCTCTATTTAATACAGCATTAACTGAGGTAGATCTGCAGTGTCTTTTTTGATACAGTGTTAGCTAAGTTAAATCTGAAGTGTCTCTATTTAATACAGCATTAACTGAGGTAAATCTGCAGTGTCTTTTTTGATACAGTGTTAGCTAAGTTAAATCTGAAGTGTCTCTATTTAATACAGCATTAACTGGGGTAAATCTGAAGTGGCTCTATTAATCCAGCATTAACTGAGGTAAATCTGAAGTGGCTCTATTTAATACAGCATTAACTGAGGTAAATCTGCAGTGGCTCTATTTAATCCAGCATTAACTGAGGTAAATCTGCAGTGTCTCTATTTAATACAGCATTAACTGAGGTAAATCTGTAGTGGCTCTGTTTAATTTAGTGTTAACTGAGGTAAATCTGCAGTGGCTCTATTTAATACAGCATTAACTGAGGTAAATTTGAAGTGTCTCTATTTAATACAGCATTAACTGAGGTAAATTTGAAGTGTCTCTATTTAATACAGCATTAACTGAGGTAAATCTGTAGTGGCTCTATTTAATACAGTGTTAACTGAGGTAAATTTGAAGTGTCTCTATTTAATACAGCATTAACTGAGGTAAATTTGAAGTGTCTCTATTTAATACAGCATTAACTGAGGTAAATCTGTAGTGGCTCTATTTAATACAGTGTTAACTGAGGTAAATCTGCAGGGTCTTTGTTTGTTACAGCGTTAGCTACGGTAAATCTGCAGTGTCTTTTTTAAAACTGTGTTAGCTAAGTTAAATCTGAAGCGTCTCTATTTAATACAGCATTAACTGAGGTAAATCTGCAGTGTCTTTTTTGATACAGTGTTAGCTAAGTTAAATCTGAAGCGTCTCTATTTAATACAGCATTAACTGAGGTAGATCTGCAGTGTCTTTTTTGATACAGTGTTAGCTAAGTTAAATCTGAAGTGTCTCTATTTAATACAGCATTAACTGAGGTAAATCTGCAGTGTCTTTTTTGATACAGTGTTAGCTAAGTTAAATCTGAAGTGTCTCTATTTAATACAGCATTAACTGAGGTAAATCTGCAGTGTCTTTTTTGATACAGTGTTAGCTAAGTTAAATCTGAAGTGTCTCTATTTAATACAGCATTAACTGAGGTACATCTGCAGTGTCTTTTTTGATACAGTGTTAGCTAAGTTAAATCTGAAGTGTCTCTATTTAATACAGTGTTAGCTGAGGCAAATCTGTAGCGGTTGAGTGAAAAAATCAACTAGGGTAAATCTCCTGTTTATTATCATAATGGAGTTTGTATTCCTGATTACCTAATGTGTCGATGGTAATTGAGAGGTGACACCTTAGCACAAGACCAGTCAGGTGAGATTTTTACCAGTTTAAATAAAAAATGAACTAATTGATCCTTGAGTTTTTGTATTTGAGTTTACTAAATATAACGTTACTAAACACAGTGAAGGAGAGAACGAGAAAGACGCTAAAGGAGAATGACAGAGCTGGTCTGACAGGTCTGCCAGAAGTCTAACAAAGGTCGGTGATCAAGAAGATTGTGAATGAGTGTTGTAAAGCTTTCAGTTAAAATAATAACTGAATCGGTGACTATGGTCCCTTTATATACCCCCATTCGTGGGACTAAATAAAAAAATTAAGGGAAGATTATTTTTTTCTTGCTATTTGCTATATTACTATAAGCATGTCACCTAGACTATTGAAGATGGTGGCGCAATGATTTAACCCAAACTGTCACAATGTCAATGTATTAAATACCATACAGCTTGTTAAAATGGGGCAACGGCTATGTGCTGAGTTCAAACCGCAGAAAACCTGTCACATCAAGGTTGTGTGCGAGTCTGTGGGGTTGGACCTACCCCGCAGATGAAGGACAAGTATTATGTTCAGGAGGGGCGATGAAGACAGCAGGGAATGCAGGGTAAGGCTCAGTTTTAGCACTACGTAAATTGTTCATTCATCTCTATGTTCTGTCTTTGTTGTTATAGTCTCATTTAAGGAATGGCCTTGCATCTGCTCACTGGTTAGCTTTCTCTGATCTGAGTGGAAAAGTTTTGCGCCATGATAGTCACAGCCATAGATGCAGCGTCCACACATAGACAGAGACTCTGATATCTTTAGTGTGTTAACCTGGCCACACTGTCATGATTCTTCCAGTTGGACACTTCTGTGTATGTGTTATGCAATGTTCTAATGTGATTCAAAGTTTTGTTGTTCCAGCTGAGTTTAGCCTAATAAATGGTTGTCTCGGCTACAGACACTCCGTCCATTATATGCCTGTTTCCCCAATGACAGTTTATGTTGTTTTTAATATTGCCTCCTAATAATGCCAAATAGCAGGCTTGAGATTGTTTTGTGAGTCAGTTGAATTTCCTTTTCCTGAACCAGTGGGCAGTTCTTGTTATCTTGTTAAGTGGCAAAAGGTATCAGACTCCAAAACCACCGCCATGATATTTAGTGTTACAGAATAGGGGTGACTGGTGAGAACAAGCTTAAACACATTGTACACACATAGACCGCCGCTCAACAAGACTGATGGTGAAGAAAAAGCAGCATGGTAGGGAGGGCTGATTGAAGACTGGGAAAGCAGGGAAAAGATGGGAAAAGCAATGCAAGGCTCCGCAGAACGAGTGCTGAAGACAACCTACCAACACAGCAGCATGTCGGTCTGGAAGCATGAGCCAGGGCCATACCAGCAACTTTATTAAAAACAAAAACAAACAAAGCCTTATATAGTTTTCATTTAAATAATTAACAGCACATCTTACATAAAGAGGTAGAGAATTCTGTCTGCTGTTACCATGAGTTATTTCATGCCCAGCATTTTGGCATACCAACCAAGCTGTCAATTTCACACATTGGCCATGAGACTCACTCAGTTTGGTTTAATCTCACTCTTTCTCACCACACTTCAAATTTTTTTCAGCAGAGCAGCATTTCTTCATATTTTCACAAACACACCCACCAATCTGAATGCTCATAATTTTTTCACGAATGTGGCATGAATGGTGGTTCTAAGAAGAAGCAGACACTCACAGTCCTCTCGTGGAAAGTCAATGATTTTTCCCAGAAAACAACATGCAGCCTTAAACCTACAGGCTGATGTGGTCTTTCTTCAGGAATTCACATTGGTCCTAGTCCTATCTCTCCTGCAGAACGTCTTTCAAAGTCTAGAACATGACTATGACTGGGCCGTATACACTATGCTGTATGCTTTTCAGAAAGAGCCTGGGCTGAGTGGGATAAAAGGGAAGGTTGACTATCAATTGCAGAATTCACGAGCAGGAATGTGTATAAGTTACTGTGTATAACCCAACTAACGATTTCAAGAAGCTCATGGATTCTCTCATCGCAGCCTCAGAACTCCCATACTTTGTAGCTGGAGGGGATTTTTACACCATTATGGATGCCAAGGTTGACAAAATATCAAACTACAGAAACTAAGGACACAAGGTTTCTGGAAACCTTTAGTCTGGTGGATGTCTGGAGATGGCTTTACCCCTAAGGAAAAAAACTTCACATACTTTGATGGGAAAGGAAAATCAAGACTGGATTATTTTTTTCCCACTTGCCAAAATTTGTATTGCTTGCCAAATTCACAGAGGACCTCAGTACAAAGGAATAACTTTCAAACAAAATCAAAAACATTGTAGAAGCAAAACAGGTAAAAAAAGATTTTTGTCCAACATTGGAAGTCATTGCAAGTAACTTGAGAAACACTGGCTTAAATAAAAGTGTAGATTACTTTAAATGACAAAGACACTTGGCCTTGATTCAGACATCTCAGGTTCATTTTGTGAACTCACCAATGGAACAGAAATGTAGGTCAACACTGAATTTCACTAACAATGACCATATCTACAGCAATAAGGTGGGGGAAAGGGTGAACAGTGTGATGGGGTTGAACAGGGTCATGCTAAATCAGGGGAAAATCAGGCCACATCTCTCTGTTCACGACAACATTAATGCACTTGAGATCATCAGAGCAGATCAGCTTCCAGTGCTAGTTTTCTCAGTAAAAGTAGATCCTGGTGCAGTTAAATGGCAGCACTTGTTCCATTGGTTAATGAAACTCAGCTTGCCCAACAGATTTAGATCCATGGTGAGCGGGATGCCCACTGACTCCTTTACTGATAGGCATCTGTCTGCTTCATCTTGTCCTCTTATAGCCCTGTTGCATCAGAATTAGGGGAGAGCACATAAAATCAGTGCTTCACAAAGACAGAGCTATAATATTCCTTTCAAACACAAATTAAAGTTTGGATGTTTTTGAGGAGCTGTTTAAAGAGTTCATGAAGAATTCAGGGTTTGTGATTGATGGCAGGTTCTCGGAGGTATTCATTACAAGACACTACGGGTTTAGTTTAAAGAATGAGAGAACACTAAGGAGATTTTGGCACAAAAGCATCCTTGTAGGCTTGGAGGATCTTGGCCTTGTCAGTAAGATCATGTGAACATCATTAAAAAGTAGTAATGTTCTTAAGAACTGACCTCAGAACAGTAACAACACAGAAAATACATAATACAGAGATCTTGTTAGATTAAACAAACCTGAAACAGTTTATTTTCAATGATGAAAAGCCAAATGCAGTACATTTTGAGCAGTGCCCTCTGCTGGCTGCAATAGATTTCACAGCAACTGCAGTATGTAATCTGCTATTGTACAGAATACAGTTTTTATACATTGCCTGCTAATATGATGATAGCTTTTAGGTATATTATACATAAACAGCATTCAAAGTTTACATTTTAGAGGGTAATGCAAATGTATCTAAATATAAAATTAGACAATATAACACAAATACCAGTGCATTTTTTAATATAAGATTAGCAGTTTCCTAAAGTATGGAATTTGTATTCTAATTTAAAAATGTTTATCTTAGATCTACATTACATAGCATGTTACTCATTTAACCCCTGGCAGCAGTTGTTCGCAGGTGAAGGTTCACAGTGGCTATAAAATGTAGAATATCTTGTAACTGCTATGCAAATTGCTTTGTCAGATGTAGTGAGTCCATGAGTCTTGCACACACCGAAGCATTGAAGAAGCAGCACTATTATATCAAATTGCTGGTGATATTCATAGAGTTAAAGGTAACCTGAACTAACAACATCACTATAATATAGAATATATAATATAGACCTGCCTTTACGTCAGAGTTACAATGAGCAGACCAGCAAGAACTCAGATCTATCCACTGTCTTATGAAGACAGAACATGATGGACAACTCAGACAAATGATCTGTTCATTCTCCAGACTCCAGAATCATAAACGAACTAAAATGTTTGCATTAAAATAATTAGTACAATGAAGTTGTATGAACTTGTTAGGGCTTATGTACGCTCAGTGGGTGGAACTGCTATGCACTGTAATCAAGGTGGCTTGTCTGTTCAAAACTAATAAAATGTATGTGGTAACAAAACATTTTATTGAGTTTTATTTACTAAAATAAACACTTCAAATGGTTTTGATAAACCAAAGCAATATTTAATATAATTTCAAACATTAACAACACTTCAAATCAGCCTCCATTAATCTGCTTTTTGCACCACTTTGGCTCCACTGCTATACTTTAAAAGCAGGGGTGGGTCAGGAGAAAAACACACTAAAATATGGTGGGTGTGCGCTGCTGCAAGTATCCCTGTTGAGTCTAAAACACTTAAATTTAAAAGTTAGATTTCTTTGGTCAGATGTCATGATGATTTTTTCAATAATGCTACATCTCTACATATTAATTTTAGGTGCACAGGTTTAAAAAGAATGTCCAGTTCGATATTTATCAAATCAACAAAATCAACATTATACTGATAAAGATATGATGACAACAGTAGGTGGCTAGTCACTTTGGAAGGCATGTTCTTCTTCACGTTTCAAGTCTCCAAATCCTCTTGTGTTCACAATCATCAGATTCATTCACTCAGGGAAAGCATATTGTGTCCACCAGAGGTCTTCAAACCTCCAAAGTTTATATAGTGTCGCTTTAAGTGCTGAGCAGAACAAGTACATAAAGAATCTATATCATTAAAATATTCAGAGAAGTACAAAGTCATCAAAGTTTACTTGAGTAAATGTGACTAACAAATGTAATTACTATTATATAATGACTAGTGCAACGTGTACAGTATGCCAGGCATTCTTCAATGAGTCAACAAATTCCTAACAAAGTGTGTATCATAGCCAGGGTTGGGCAAAATACTTGGCTGCATACTGAATGCACCATCCTCAATGGGATTAGTAAAGTATTCCACTACAAGACATACAAAGTATCTAATCTGGAATATTTTTACATTTACAATACATTTTAGTGAGAGCGGTGGGAAAAAAAACAAATTCACATTGTTTATCACTTTTACTAGATGTCAGTTTTCATCATAAAATTATTATTTTAATATGTTTCATTAGAAAATTCTTATCATCTATTCAGTCCACAGCTGCTCTCACAGTCCCCTGAGCAGAAGTCCAGTACAACACTGATACTAAACTAATCACTTGCAAATCTGTCCAGTACTGAAAAAGTTATTAGCTTTATCACTGAGGGCGGCGCGGTGGTGTAGGGGTTAGCACTGTTGCCTCCAGGTACTCTGGGTTCCTCCCGCAGTCCAAAGACATGCATGTTAGGTTGATCGGTCACTCTAAATTTCTCATAGGTGTGAATGTGTGTTGGTGATGAACTGGTGACCTGTCCATGGTGTACCCCACCTTTGATGATGCTGCGATTTGCTTCAGCGCCCCCGTGACCCCAACCAGTGGGATAAAGCGGAAGATAATGGACGGATGGATCACTGAGATTAATAACTGGATCGTCACATTGATTTATCAGTCTACTCAGGCTTTAGCACAAACTTGAATGCTTGTAAATTAAGGTCCTCTCTAGAATTAACAACTAACTAGCAATTCCAAAATAATTTATAAACAAGCATTGATGGTGTTTCTTTAAAAATGTAGATTTTTTAAGTACTTATATAAATGTATTCTGAATACAGTTTTACATAATATAGCTTAAGCTGGATACAGATTCTTTACAGCCAGTACAGATATATACAGTTGTCCTCACTATTTTTGCTGTCCACAGCAAAATCTCCATTTTTGTCCATTTTTTTACATCGTTTGATCATAAACAGCTGCCGTTTACATTGTGTCCAATTTTTTATTGATGTATGGACCAATAGAAGTGCTCCAAAGTAACTTGGTTCCATTGACACAGAAAGTAAAGACTATTTTGAGCCTCTTCTGTAAAGTTGCGATTATTGAGATACTTGTTTTCCGGTGACGATATCCAGACAGGTATCAGAGGCCAGGTGCACTTAATTATACCCTTTTTCAAATGTCCCCTGAATGAACCTGAAGAACAAACAGTCCACTCGAGTTATTTACATGAGACCTTTTTCCTCCTTCACCTCCATAATAAACAGCTAACAGCAAACATTCAGTAACTATGTCTGATTATCTGGTAAAGAAGGATACAGCGGAATCCAAACAAATGACGTAGCAGTTCCTGCTCACATCCTGTTCTGCACTCACATGGATAATGACTGTGGCACTGCGCCAGCCCTGGGCTTACAGGCGCATACAGAAAGTTAGGTGAAATCACGTCTTGTTGATTTTCTAAGGTAGAATAAGTACATTTTATTACACAGTTACTGTGTATTACACACATACCAGGGGAAAAAAACAACAAAACAAGAAAAAACAACAACAACAACAACAACAACAATATATACATATATATATATATATATATACACTTTCTTTTTATATATATTTTTCTTATTTTTATATTAATATATTTTATTAAATGTGGCCTGAGTGGCAGTTGAAATTTTCCATTTTATGTTTAAACCAAGATAAACAAGATATTGTGCACTTAAATGCCCTTTTTAAGTACATTTGCATGTAGAAAACCAACAAAACATGTCGTTCAACCAGGGGTTCTTCACTCTTGCATATGCCGATTTATAAACCATAACCACGTTCAGCGAAATGTGAGGTTGGGAGGAAAATTAATAGTTTACACTTACAAATCTCACAAAGGAACACATGTTTTTAGACAAAGGGATTTATGTGTACACAAAAAGAATAAGGAACAAATATAGAGATGTATACATAATGTTCTCTTGTATGACTGTATGGGGTCTCAAGGAACCGTTCAGGTCATTACTGATTAAACATTCAGGTCAGTGGTACATGAATTGCTGATAACTGTGTCCTTTTATACTGTACTTTGAACTTTATTGCTACCTGTTTACAAAATGGGTTCATGATTACAGTATTATCTTACAGTGCGACAGCTGTTGCAATAAAGTAAAGAATCTTTCTTAGCTAGCTGACTGAAGCTCCCATAACCACAATCATACACTGTAAGAAAAACAGTTGTTTGAACTTTAAAAAGTTAATGCAAGGCCTGTCTTAAAAATTTATTGAAATTAGAATAGTACGTTTGCAGAACAGGTATATGTGTTTTATGCCCAAAACATTGCATTTTAAGGCAGCTTGAACACTAACTTTTTAAAGGTTGAAGCCCACATCTCTGATTGAAAAAGCAATTACGAATCTCCTATGTGGTTGTCACAACATTTAAAAATATTTTTCATTCAAAATATCATTCAGGTACAATTTAATAATACCGTCCAATGCAGTTAGTGGTTGATATCAAAGATAAAATGCAATATAATACTAAAGGAAGTGCAATGGAAAGAATTCCGGAAACTAGTTACTGAATTGGCCAGCACTTGAAAGAGGATCTTTTTGGTTCCTGTATCTGTATGTTAGCCAAACACCCAGAATCTGAAACGAGACAAATATAATTAATATATAAATAAGCAAAAAGAGCTCTTCAACACTTCAATCTCCAAGATATTACTATCTCTAAATCAAACATGATTTAAGAAAAGCATTGTTCTTGCTCAGAAATGGCATGTAAACTAAAACCCATCATTTAAAGGGTCATGCATGCCTGTTAGCTGAGAAGCAACCTCACCCACCTCTGTGAAACTGAAGAACAAACTCATTCCTCCAATGAAGTGCAGTGCGTCATCAGCATAGGCCTGGATTTTGACTGAGCATGGACTACATGTTTGTGTTGAGAAACAGTCCTGCAGTTAGGAAAGGACGATTGTATTAAAGTGCTGTGGTCAAACTACAACTACTTATTATTCATCATTGATCATTAATGGATCTATTCAGGCCGTCTGGAAATGCCAGCTGTCCGTTACATTCTGTGAACATTTCATGAGGAGTGGACCTAAAAGCACATTAAAAAATCATTTTACATTGAAGGAGAAATTGAAAAGATTTAAATTTTATTAAGACATATAAACACCCAACATTTATTACAATTGTCAACAGAATGTAAAGAAATATTTGTTTTGACAGAATGTCAAATTCAAATTCTCCTCACAAGTTCTTTCTTGTGACTTGGCTTGGAAACGAAATAGACGGCCTGTTTTTTTTCATTCATGTTTGTTTTTCTTTCATTTAAAAAGTCTTGTGTTACATAGCAGTACTACAACAGAATGGTTAGCAGAGGCTACTAATGAGATTTATTTATATATCTAGAAGCATCATGTACTTATATTTATGTGTGTGGGGATGATTTTATGCTGCAGTGTTCATATGTGGCTGTTGAATAACTGAAATCAAGTCAGTGTACATGTATTGTGTGGTACAAATACAACTCGGAACCTCGTTCTGTCTTTCTTTCTGGTATATATGTCATACCACCTTGTACCCCAAGATAGTGAGTCACTGTAGTCATCTGTCCAACATGCGAGGATGAAGAAGTAGCATTGCCCTGATGGTATATTCTAACCTCTTGTAAGTCATTTTGAGGTGCTGCCCCGGTTAGATTGTTTAAGGCCAGGTAGCCAATAAATGTAAGAGTAAATGCAACAATGGCTTAACTTCTTTGCAAGGGACCACAACCACCCTCTCGTGGCAAGAAACCATGTTCACCAGCAAAAAAAGAAGTGATATAAATAGGCGCAAAACAAGAAGTAATTGGTTTTGCTCTTCACGACTGGAGTTGCTCTTGATGAGCAAAGCAATGAAGTTTGTTGCTGAACTTTTCTTCAGTTCAGAAGAAGGAGAAAGAGTGACTGTGCATTTTGTTCTGATATGTTGCCCCCTATTGTTTAGAGTATGAATTAGACAGGTATCATCATTTTACAAATTGCTCCTTCGACTAATATTCAAATTTTCTATTTTTCTGTCTGCTGTAGTTAACATTACAGAGATTTGTTATGACAGCGGCACTAACAATTTTTTTTTTTTACATAAAATAACATAGAAAAATGTAAAAAGACAATATGTTTCCATTACAACTCTACACATATGAACTCTACACATACAATGCTTTCTTTTAGTTAGAAAACAAGGAAAACAAGGTTGCACTTACAGCTTCACACGCTTCACTGTAGCTGACTTCGGAGAAATCACAGCAGTTCAGAGTTCTCTCTAGATCCTTCTGCATAGACTCAGACTTGTTCCATCCGATCTCAAGAAGCAGGTTCTGCAGGGGTAGAGTTCTTGTCAAAAGTTGAATTAACATAGTACTGTTATTTAATGTTAACATTCGTGCCATATGCTGTCACCCATTGTAGAGCGTTAGACTAGATGTGCCTTTCTCATACCTATGACTCCATTGTTTTGCATAGTTTTCCATGTATTTAAAGAATAATAAGCCTTAAAATGTGAGCATAGGATGTTAAGGGGTTAATTTTGTAAAGAATGTATTTACTCGCTCTACCAAGAAAATATGTTCTGCTAATTTTTTTTTTTATGAGAATGACTTAAACAAAAACCATCAGGTGGAATGTACATAGTTGCAGTTACTCTGTTCTGTCAGTTATCTAATATTTTGCTAGACATCTTAAGTAGCATCTTAGTTCTTACTTTTTATTTAGTCACTCATTTCTTTTTTCTGTTCAGTATCATCTGGACTGCTTTACTATTGCTAACATCTCTCACTACAGCCTTAGAATTACACCCAAATGACCCTAGAAAGAGAAGAACAGCTGCAGTTCTGAATGAAGCTTAATTCAGTAACTCTTGACTGCAGGATACTGTTAATAAGGCTACATGACACCTACATTAGCTTGTCATGACAACTGACATAACCCTACATTCATGTTTATAGAGGCTTATTCCAACAGACTCATTAGCTACAAGGGTTACATTTACCAATCAGGATTAAGATAGCTTACGTACCCTTTATTACAGATGATGTCTGCTGGAATAAGCATTTCTAAATGTTTATGCAGTTATATCACTTTATGCAGACTGTTAGTAATGGCAAGCTGATGTAGGTGTCATGAAGCTTATTAACAGTTCCCTACAGTAGAGGTGTTAGCACTAGTTCCTAGTAGTTAGTAGTACTATTTTTATTAGCTACTTTCCCTCTACTTGAGTCATTCTATCATTGACATAACAATATCTCTAGTGTGGTTTCATACCACCCACCACCTTTATCTTACCTGTTGGTCTTTATTGATGGCCAGGCATGCACATGACACTGAGAACTGCACAACGAACACCATGAAGAGGATGAACATGTACTGAACACGACACAGTCAAGGAATTTATATACAGATGATGTAAAAGGTTAACCACATCTAAAGCAGGTCATTCTAAAGGATACAAAGAACAAGAGGACTTGATGATGCTTTAGAGCTCCACACAGGCCGACAATTGCCACAATGAAAAGAAAGAAGCCCACTCCTATGACGGCAGCAATCACTTGGAAACTGGAGACCAGTCCAAACCACTTACCCCAGGCCGCCACCGCAATCATAAGCAGACTGACCAGCTTGAGGGTTTGAGAGATACGTTACTTATTAGTAAATGACTTTAACCGGACAAAAGTTTCCACCCCATAAGTAATGACAAGAAGACATAAAGCATGTAGCGATTTCAGTATCAAACTGTGTATGACTGCAGTTGGAACAAAATCTTATAGTTAATTTTACAGCACAAGCCAAAATCATACTTTACTTTTAATGAATATCAATGGAACCAGACAAGTAATTCTCAAGCCCATTCATCATTAAAGGTACACTCAGTGTAAAGGACAACAGTAATATATACGAATAAGGTATTATTATTACTATTATTATTACTTATATTATTATAATTATTATCATTATTATTATTGTTATTGTTATTAACATAAATTGAGACACAAGAATTTGCTGTAACAGCAGTGCATATATTAAAAGATCATAAGATCACTATTGTGCACAGTGATATGCTTCTGTAAAATCTTTTATTTTTATTTTTGGGTCACTTAGAAATAGAAAAAGTCTTTTTAACACAAACAATATTAAAAACTGAACTGAACTACCACAAATGAGTGTAGGTACTTTAGGAGCTCTTTAATAAAGAATATAGAACCCTGAACACTCAAAGAACCCTGGACATGCGTAAAGGTACTGTTTGAAAGGCGCTTTTCTAAAAGGGTTCTATTTAACAGTAAAACAGATATGTGTTATGATGTTGAGCCCCGTCTTTGGTTCTATCTTAGAAACCTTTTTAAAGTAGTTCTCCATCAAATCATCTACAGCACCTTTAATCATGCACAGGGTTCTGTATAGAACCGTTTTCTTCACCAAGGAACCCTTGAAGAGAATATGTGGGTAAAATAAATCACAAGAAAATAAAAACTTACAGAAACAACCAAATGTGAAACGCAAGGCTTCTGCCAGAGAACCGATGACCTTAACAGCGACTCCTCTGAACTTACCGCATACAGGATGTTCAACGCGCAGAGAGCGTTTTTAGAGCAAACGAATCCTCCACAAGCCATTCTGGACGATGTCTTACTGAATCATATGAAGTTGCTGCCGCAGACTCGTCCAGGTTAATGAAGGTGGGAGATGTAGTGCTACAGCTGCCCCTCTTCCTCCTACACTCCTGCTCAGTTAACAGAGGCGGACTGGTTCCTGTTCCTCCTCAGATCAGGACTACGTTCAACAGGAGAACGAAGCAGCTGCGAACTACAGACCTGTAATAAACAAAGTCCTTCACCAGATCACCACAGGTTTATCTGACCGTTCAGAGTTCAGCGCTGTATCGCATCGTTGGACGTCATAAAAACCGGTTAAACCGGATTCCGGTTCACGGGAGCTTCTTAGATGTCAACACTGCATGAGTACATAAGTGATGTTTGACAGGAGTTGTTTGTATTAGATTATTATTATTATTATTATTATTATTATTATTATTATTATTATTATTATTATTATTTTAAGGAACATATGCTGTCATCGTGTGTAAGACTGTATAAGTGTATATGTGTAGAGCGCTCGATTTCAAATTGAGTAGTGATGTACGATTTCGGGTTTTGTGGAGTCGACTCCGACTCATGACTCGTAGTGCTGGAGTCGACTCCGACTCATGACTCGTGGTGCTGGAGTCGACTCCTCGACTCCACTTAATTTTAACCCGCCTCAATGTAAAAATAATTATTTGAACGGGGTCACGTGGTGTTTAATGGGGTCTTCATGTCCTCTATTAAACAGGTAACACAGACTTTTTTAAAACTTAAAGTGGACGTCTGTCCACATCTTTGACTTAATCAATACAGTTCCGGAGCCTAGGATAAATGAATACAGTAGAGATTAAATTGTCACAATTCTTTGAAAAAGGTCCTTTTTGAATTCTTTCGGGCTTTGGACTTTTCCGGTCCACCTTAAATGAGGCAGCAGTTCATTTAATGGTGTGGCAGAATACACCGATCAGCCATTAAATTTTTTCAGCTCCATTTACAATACAGGTGTGCTTCTTAGTTTTACAATAACAGACTGTAGTCCATCTGTTTCTCTGTAAACTTTGTTAGCCTCCGTTCAGCCTGTTCTTCAGGAATCCAGAGCCCCAAAAGACCATCCCAGACCAGAGATTTGTTAGTGTGCGTCAGACACAGCAGTGCTGTAGAGGTTTTAAACACTCACTCACTGTCCACTCCAATAGACACACCTACCTCACAGGTCCACTATGTAGATGTTAAGTCAGAGACAGTAGCTCACCTGTTGCTGTACAGTTTGTGTTGGTCATCCTCTAGTTCTTCATTAGTGGTCACAGGCTGCTGCCCAGAGGGCACAATTGGCTGGATATATTTGGTTGGTGGACTATTCTTAGTCCAGCAGTGACACTGAGATGTTAAAAAATTTCAGCAGCACTACTGTGTCTGATCTGCTTACACCAGCACAACACACACTAACACACCACCATCATGTCGGTGTCACTGCAGTGCTGAGAATGATCCACCTCCCTAATAGTACCTGCTCCGTGGTGGTCCTGTCGGGGTCCTGACCAGGGGATAAACAATGTATGCAGCGAATCAGGTGGACTGCAGTCTGTAATTGTTGAACAACAGAGAGCTCCTATAAAGTAAGAGAGGCAGATAAAACGGACAGTGTTTGTAGACATAAGAGGGTGGTTTTAATGTTATGGCTGATCCGTGTATATCTGCAGCACCTTTCGAATGAAAATATTTTTGGTATTTGTTACTTCTACCATTACTAATATTTATTAAAGAGTCGATTCTAAGCATTTCGACTCAGTGGCTCATAAGCGTGCTAGAGTCGAAGAGTCGACTCGTTTCGAACCGACTCCACATCACTACCGTCAGCCTATTGCAATCCAAATCAAGATAACAAATCTAAAAATATGAACCATATAAATATATACATAAAGTTTATACACGTATGTTTAGTAAACGCAGCGCAAGAGCAAAACAGTAGCGTGTGCGATGATAAATCCTAGTCTGGGGTGAATTTTCTAGACTTTGGTGGCCTGTACCACTACGGCAAAGGAGCTTCAGCGCAAAGTTTGAAAGAACAAAGTAGAAAGTTAATTATTTCACCAGAAAGTCTACGTGTAAAGTATTCGCATTCAAATCACAAATATAACATTGGATTCACGCATTCAAAGAAAATAAAGCTGCAATAAGTGACGCACAGTGGACGACCATGAAACAACACACCCCTTGTTGTGTGAAGGTGGTACCGTCCTAATTAAACCCTCCCTCAGCATGCTGCCGCGGCGCTGCTTGGCTTCTGCACACACTCTGCTACTTTGCGAATACAGAGTCGTAAGTTATCTCTTAGGGTCTCGAATAGCCAAGCTGTTTTTTATTTTTGGCCAGCTTAGCTTCAAACACGAATTCAGGCTTACTTAACTGACCATGTCTGCTCAGAAGAAAGGAGATCTGTCCGACACTGAAAAGGAGTTATTCGAGGTTATTGCTGCAGGTAATACCAGCTAACGGTTAGCGGAGCTAGCCAGGCACTACTGCACTGATTGAAAGCTTTTAACAGCGTTTAATGATACACACGCTAACTCTTTGGTAATGTTTTACTTGGCATTAATATGTGTGGCAGTTAGCTGAGTGATGAAGCATTTCAGATGAACTGCCTCTACTTTCTAACAAACTAATGAATGGCTACATAGCTGCGAGATTAAGAGTCAGCTAGCTAGCTAACTGGCTATCTTGTTAGCAACCTGTCAGTGACAGACCACTGATTGGGAAATGTTATTGAGCTAAACCTGAATAAAGACGTGGCTGAAATTAACTTCTTGTTCTAATTTCTCGTTCCACCTTAAATGGTGCAGCAGTTATATTATGGCGCATGAAAGAAATTAAATAAGAAGCTAACTTTAGAAAGCAAGCAGTTAAGCTTTTCCAGCAAACTGCAGTTGGTAACCCCCTTTGGTTTACTTAGTAAAGGTAGATAAATCTATTCACCTCATGAATAAAGGCAGAACAAATGCAGGAATTACTGTCTGGTGTTTCAGGTATTCTCATGAATAGGTGTGTTTCTGTGTGGAATTGTTAATATAGCTTTATCTCCATAATGTCGTTCATACAGGTAGCGAGCTAACATGTTAATTTCAGTGACCCTGCAGTGTAAGATGTCTCTACAATTCAAGTATATAACGCTTTACTGTCCTGTCATTTGCAGGTAATGTGCAGGAAGCATCCCGCTTGCTTGGCTCCAAAGATGTCAGGGTCAACTGCCTGGACGAGGTGAGTGAACTGATTTGTGTGTCGAGAAAAGGCTGAACTCACCACCATTTGCACTTTAAATATTTTCGTATTACAGTCTTTGATTAGTGAGCTGAAAAGGTGATTCTCCACTAAAAAGCTTTGAAGCAGTTGTCCCTCATTCATTGACTGGAGGGTGAGATTGTTGTATCTGCTGCTAGTGACCTGCCAAGATCAGATGTCAAAGGCACTTGGCTTCCAAAGCAGCTGTAGTCTGAAATGATATTGGCTGGTCGGTCTCTGTTTGTGTCAGTTTCTTGTCAGAACTGTCTGTGTTGACCACTGTAATAGTTTAAATGATAACAGTTTTTTTAGTCTGCTGCAGTTCTTTTTGTTTTTTTCCCCCAAAACAGCATCAATCTTATAAGACAGTCCTTAACAAGCACAACACAATAGACAAAGATCAACATTCTTATATTAATTTATATATTATATTTATAGTTTGTAATTAAGTAATAAATGGTATCTTTTAAATAATTTAAATAAATGTTTTTTGCATATAACATTTTTAATATTTACGTTGTCCACGCTTTGCCATTATTACAGTTTAGAGATTAGAGTTGCCTTTTTTCAAAGTTAAGTCGTAGAAGTTGCATTATCCTGCTTTCCATGATATGAACACATTTATTGATATTGAGGTGTGAAATCTGGGATGGTTAGTCCATTCTCTTAAGTACAGTAGTAGATTTCTTCTTTTTTGAGTGTTGGCTTTTTGATAGCCACACATCCTTTCAGACCCTCAGTAGTGAATTGGACAGCAACACCTGTGGATTTTTTAGATATAAAGAAAGAGTGGAGCTCAGTTTTGTTGGATCACTCAAAGACGAAAGCTTGAAGTGCTTTTTATTTGATGCTGACGACTTTAGAAGTCTACGTTAGGAGCCCAACTTTCTCTATATTTATATCTCATTTTTGAATTTTAATTTTGGAAGCATATTTTTTTACTTTCTTATTCCTTATAGAAGTGATATCCTCTTTTTCTTAGAAATACCTTCTGAAAAGTGAATAGCAAGTACCTAAGGACTGTTTTGACTGGATTAAGAAAAACTGTTCTTCTTTTTGTACAGCACTGTATTTGTTAATTAATTCACTTCTTGCTAACCTGGCTTTGTTTATGTTTTCACCACAGTATGGCATGACACCCCTCATGCATGCTGCATATAAGGGCAAAGCTGACATGTGTAAGCTGCTACTGCAGCATGGAGCAGATGTCAACTGCAATGAGCATGAACATGGCTACACTGCTCTCATGTTTGCGGGCCTCTCAGGTATGTGTTATTATCACTGTGGATACATTGGGCGTTTTATGTTATGTAATCTGCAATATGCATGTTATAGAAGTGTAAGAGTGTTTGTGGTGCTTTTAATTTGCTTATTTGAACCAAAACATGTGATGTACTGCTACCGTACCATTTAAAAACATTACTTATAAAGGCATTGTTTGTCTTCTTATTTATGTTAAAGGGAAGACAGATATCACCTGGATGATGTTGGATGCTGGAGCAGAGACAGATGTGGTGAACTCTGTAGGCAGAACAGCAGCACAAATGGCTGCTTTTGTGGGTAGGCAGACGATGATGAAAATATTATGAATATTTTGAGTGAGCTGATGATAAAGATGAATGCATATTTTTTATATATATATATATATATATATATATATATATATATATATATAATATATATATATATATGACGGGTCTCTAAAGAAAGTTGTTTCTTTCTGGTCATTTTGAGTCAGCAAGCCATCAACTGCTGATACTTCAGATACTAAACTAACCTAGAATGTTGTTCTCCCTTTTATGCTCACTTATTAGTAGAATGTTTTTCAGCTGTGCATCACAGTTGAGCAAGAGTGTCCTAACAACCAAATAGCCCAATAACATCCTTAACTTGGATTGGCAGCCGTACCAGGAGATTTAGACCGAGGACTGAGAATTGCTGATAATAGGACTATATGCTAAATAAGCCTCTATACAAAAATAGGCTTTAATACAAACATTTTTATTCTTTAAAAATCATCTGATACACTTAAATTAATTGAGAAATGGACAATATTGTTTGTGAATTGCACAAAAATTGCATGAAATGAAATTCTAAAGTGATCCTGAACTTTTGAACGTATATATATAACAATGAAAATATTTTAACATTTCTATGTGTTTTCTCTGTAGGACAACATGACTGTGTAACAGTTATCAATAATTTTTTCTCCCGGAAGAGGCTTGATTACTATACAAAACCCCAGGGCTTAGAAAAAGATCCAAAGCTGCCACCTAAGCTGGCAGGACCGTTGCATAAAATCATCATGACCACAAATCTCAACCCTGTCAAGGTAACCGTATACTCAGTGGACACACGTTCTCTGCTGTTTTATTTCTTTGTCATTAAATAAAATCATTATTAAAAAAATATTATTGTTTGTAGAGATTAATAGCCTTTATAATACTTTCGTTTTGCCTCTTTTATGTGTGAGTAGGTAAGGTTAGTATGATATTCTCTTTGAATTGCCATTAAGACCAACATTCTTCTAAGACCAAACTACAGTCTTCTCACAAATGTGCTGTCCTCCTGCAGATGGTGATGTTGGTGATGGAGAACCCTCTACTAGTGGATGCTGAGGCTCTAGATAAGTGTCGGAAGGTGATGGAGCTGATCTGTGAGAAGTGTGTGAAGCAGCAGGACATGAACGAGGTGCTGGCCATGAAGATGCACTACATCAGCTGTGTGCTGCAGAAATGTAGCTCCTTCATCAAAGACCGCGAGGATAAGTTGGATGGCCTCATCAAGAGGTATTTCTGTGATAACATCTGAATTTAGAGTGATATGAGGCTCAAATGTTTCTGTGATGTTTGCTCAGGGCCTGTGTTAATAGTTGTGCACTGACACCTGTAATAAGAATAAAAAAATATGTGAATTGATCTAGAGCTATAGTTATAACTATAACCAAAATGTGAACTTGATGCTGAGTCATGTCTTACATAATACTAGCGAGGGGTTCGTCACAAATGAGTATGCTCTTTGAAAGGGTTTTTTTTAGAGTCGACTGTGATTGCTCTAACATCGGTTTACAGCCCGAACCTAACATGCCACAGAAGTGGGCAGCATAATTTATCATGTTGATAATTTGCTGGTAAAACATGATGGACTGTCATTTGACAGAAAATTCGTAGTTACGTAGAACCAAGTTTAAAATTAGCTGTCTAAGAAAGATCTTTGTTAGATTCAGTGAAGCTTTCATTACAATAAACTGTTTATGTTTATGTTTTTTGCCCAGTCTTCTGAAAGGTAGAGAAGCTGACGGCTTCCCGGTGTTCCAGGAGAAATTTATTCGGGAATGCATTCGGAAGTTTCCTTACTGTGATGCTACTTTGCTTCAGCAGCTTGTCAGAAGTATAGCTCCTGTGGAGATAGTGAGTAATGCTTAATCCATGATGGCTCATTGGAATCAATCCCAGAACCCATTCTATTAGTCTCTATATCTGCCCATACGTAGTTCATTGTCATTTGTATGGGTGCAGTTGATTAAAAGTCGTTGGCAAAAGAAAAAAATAAATGTATGTTCTTCCCCTAGGGTAATGACCCCACAGCTCTGTCAGTGCTTACCCAGGCCATCACAGGGCAGGTGGGCTTCATGGATGCAGAATTCTGCACCACCTGTGGAGAGAAGGGAGCTGAGAAGAGGTGCTCCATCTGCAAAATGGTAACAGTTTTTTTTTCTTTCTTAAAGTAAGGATGAGCCATATGATGATATGACACCTATATTGTGATAAAGCATGGCCTAATGTAATTTTTCAGTAGGTCATGCGTATTGTTAGTACTTCAGGAACAGTGAACTCCTGGACTGCATGGATTGTAAAGACAGATTTAGACCAGTCATAAAGAGCATATAAATAACAACAACCCTTGTGTAGTATTTGCCTCAGTCGCAGACAGAGGTGCCAAAACTATTAGTCAGTAACATTGCTAATAAAAATTGTTGGCAATGGATCATGTTATCAGTTAGTTGATGTGATGACTTTCTGCTTCACATATAAATCACATGCCTGAAAGAGGGAAATATAAAAAGCTAAGACTGCTGAAAACACCGTATCCCATGCGATACCTAATACTAGGCTCAGCAAGCATAATACAGATACACTAACTTCGACATTGTTAGATTTTCCTCCAGATTTTAGCCTCCTGTCCATGTGAAAATAGAGCTTAAAGTCACTGCAGTTCTGGAAAACCTTTACTATAAAATACATTCAGTACTTTCAGTATTTCAGTGTGGACTGCTAACCATGTTTGACTGTCAGTGTGTGATCGGTCATCAAATTTCATGACATGTTACAAACCACACAGAAGCTGTTTATTATTTATAACTTTAGAAGGTAAATACAGAAAACTCACCTTACACTTTTTCATTTAATGTTTTTACAAAAAATATTTTCAGGAGAAATGCAGACAATTGTTGCTGTGCACTAGATAAATCTCTTTTTCGAAAATATAAATAAGAATATTGTTTTGATGTAATTGTAACCACCAATTTTTTTTTATTTTTGAAAACATTATTACTGGAGTAACATTTGCGGGTTTTTGTTTCTTACCTAATTGATTAATCAGAATCATTGTAGACCAACAAATTGTTTATGAAAGCAGTTGTTTGTTGCAGCCCTAATCAGAAATAGCTGATTCAATATTAGACATTTATGCCATTGACTCATTTTATTATTATTTATTATTTTTTTTATTTTTTAAATATAATTTAGACATTTTGTTTGACAATACTTGGGTTCCGTCTTAAATTGTTTGTTTTTGTAAACAAAAAATTGATAATTGTATTCATACATAGTTTTAAGTGTTTGCAAATCTATGTGTTGTGATCTATAATCATGTATCATAACATTTGTCTTCAAGTATCAGGCAGTTTCAGCCGCCCTTTCTCTGTAGGTAGCTGTAGGTTGTCACTAACAGGTGATTATGTTCTCAGGTGATCTACTGTAACCAAGACTGCCAGAAGCTTCACTGGTTTACTCATAAGAAGGTCTGCAAGAAACTGCAGGAACAGAGGCAGAAGCACGAGGATGAGTCAGCCAAGCGACTAGAGAAACAGGCCAAGGGTATTTTCAGTCTGCGGTTTTTCATATGTTGCTTTGATTGAACTGCTTCGCAAGACTAAAACAAATCTCTCTCTGCTATTTCCCTAAATTATGTGGAGCATATGATTCCAGTATGTAGAGCATATGATTCCAGTACCGTTGCTGGCCAGCTTGCCGATGTCTTAATTTGTGCTACTTTTCTTCCCAGAAGCTGAGGAGAATAAAGCATTGGAAGAGACGACCAGCACCATGGAAAATCTCTCTGTTGAGAAGGCCGAAGTTACCAGCACGTCAGATATCCAAATAGAGACTGTGAGCTCAGAGCCCATTCCAGTAAATGCAGACTGATCAACACAATATTATCCCAGCTTCTTTCCCATCATCATCATCAGAGACCTGCCTCGACTAAAACGTTTTGATCGCTTCATCATCCGGGATCTGGGGTGGCGTTCAGAATGTTTCTGTCAGAGAAAGGCTTCACGGAGTATGAGATCTAGTGGAAAAGCCAATGAAGCTTTGTGAAACAGAGGAAAGCACGTTGTGAAGAGTGTCTGTCCACGTCTACCACGTTGTACTGTATTGCTTTGTTCTTTTCATGTATGTGATGATGTGTATGGAAACAAACAGATTTAGTATGGAGAGAATATATTTATGATAGTTGGTTTACTGAAAGTTGCTTTGTATTATATTGCATAAAGACACTGAAGCCAGTGCCTTAAAACTTGCTTTCAAGTTCATAGTGGCAGAGGATTAAAAATGTAAGTTATAAACATTTCTACTGCGACTCGAGTACATATTATTTCCTCTAAGTGATATTTCATGCAGGTGGAGCTTCAGGAAATTCACAGTGCAGGAATATTGAAGTGTAAGATAAAGTGCTCAGTAGACTCAGTAGAGAGGAAGGAAAGTAACAGATTAAGATGAGTAAAGAAAAACTCTGGAGTGTTGGAACATTTATTACAGCTTGCGTTTGCCTGTGAGAGATGCTGGAGGGGGGAAGACAGCGTGTGGTTATCTGAACTTGACAGAAAGGATGTTGGATGCAGTTGGGTTCCACTCCTCCAGGGGGCACTGCTGAGTTGTTCTCATGCAGCACCAGTCCATAATAGAGAGTTGCACAAAGGATCTGCCCTCAGAAGTGTCTACTATCTTGCCAACAGGATAACTGAAACCACCAAACAGTACCACACTTCACTACTGTCGAGTTTCTTTACTCTTTATTTCTTTCAGTATACTTACAGTGTGCTGCTCTTTGAGGAGTCATGTGGACCTGAAATGAATAACAAATGTATTAATGTATTAATTATATACAGAAGTGGTCCTTAAAACCTAAGAGCCATATTCTGTTATCTTCTCTTATCTTGCATTGCCAGCTTAGACACTGACGTTGAAACACCTGGCTGTTATGATCTGTTCATAAAAGTGTGAGTTAGTATATAGAACATAGACTATGTAGTCAAAACAGCTACTATATATATATATATATATATATATATATATATATATATATGATTAAAAACGTAAGTTATAGACATTTCTACTGCAACTTGAATACATGTTACTTCCTCTGACCAATATTTCATGCAGGTGGAACTTCACAGAGCTCAAGAAATGTTATGTCTCAAATTTGCAGGAACAAATAAAGTGCTTAGTAGACTAAAGAGGAAAGAAAGTAACAGACTAAGATGAGTAATGAAAAACACTGGAGTAAATATATATATATATACACACATTTTTTTGCTTCTTGTGATCCAAGTATTCATAGATTAATGAGGTGGGGTGGTCAGTTCTCTTCTGGTTTCAAGCCTGCCACACATGATTTCTTACAGACAGTGTTGTGGTCTGACGTCTTCTCATAGTGGAAGGATGGACAGATCTGCTTACACTTAATGGATGTTACAACAGTTAACTAAACAAATAAGTAATCTATTTTTTTATAGTACTGTATGTGCAAAAAAGAAACAAATTGAAATGCTTTGGCAGTAATGCAAGGTAGTATAGTTATGCTGATAAAGCCAGTCATTAAATACCGTACTGTGCAAAATCTGGGAGGAAATCTGGGAAAATAATGTAGTAAGCTGTTTATCTGGATGGTAGGCATTTATTTGTTTAAATAAAAGTAAAAATAGAATTATTATTATTATTATTATTATTATTATTATTATTATTATTATTATATGCATTATTTTTTTCAGTATAGGGTATTTATGGTTATTATACGTTAGCTATTCAACACATGCTTCAGCTAATAATTCATTAAATGAAAGATGTTCTGCTGGGGCGTTTTAGAAAAAGATCTCGTCTTTACTGTGTTTAGGTTTATTTGTATTTATTCTAATAATATTGTTGCTGTCCAAAGAAAGTAAGAAATCTTCAAAGTAGTAACTTTAAGGGGAAGACAAAAACCTTCTTAACTTATAATATAAGTCAATGTAAAAAGTGTTAATTATAAGGGATTTTGGAGAATTTCTGTTGGTCCAGTCATCATGAAGCTTTTGCAGGATAAATTATATAAAAAATCATGTTTTTGTTTGGACAACAACCATATATGTGTAAAGATCAATGGACCAAAATAAATGGTTCTATATATGTGGTCCCTCTGTAAAATTACAGATCTACATATCGCCGGTGTCCAGTGGAAAACAATTATCTACAAAATAGGAACTTTACAGGAGAGGCCGAAACTGTCTTTACTTTCAATGGAACCAAATTTATTACAAGTGATTGTGAAGCGTTTCTATTGGTCCATTCATCATGGCAATTGTAGACAATATCAACTGCAGCTGTCGTGTTCAAATGATGTAAAAAATGAAAATCAACAAAAATGGAGATAGAGGCGATATTCATCATGCAGAGACTCCACGTGCCTGAAGTCCTCGTAATTCTATAAGTCTGTAGGATGTTGCCTATTCTTTTAAAACATTACCTCTAAGTTTAAATCCATCCTTTGTCATTTTCCTTCTTACAGGGGGTGTTAGCGCTCGTCTGCCAAAAGCCAGAGTGTCCAGTATCCTCTGTCTCTCAGGACTGAAGAGCCGGAAGGCTTTTGTTCTTTCCTCCTGCATCACTTCTGTCAATGAGTTAAAATCAAACCTGAATATTCAGCCTCAGTTCAGTGAAATCGCCACACGCTACTGTAAAGCTTCATGTAGACGTACCTTTCCTGTCCAGTATTTGTACAGACGGCAGGTGATGGATCACATACTGTCGGTATTCAGGATCTTGCACAAAGGGATTCAGGAACAGATCTGAAAGATCACATACATACATACATATACACTTCATCTGCATCATTGACTTACATAGATTACAAACTGCTACAAGCTCACAACAGGTAGTAAGTTATTTTAAAGGTATTCTTTTTTTATTATTATTACTTACTGACAGTTTGAAGGCACTGCATGTTTCTCAGCTCAGCCACCGTCTCCTCCAGGTTCTTCAGCTGGTTATTGTGGAGCAACAGGACTCTCAGGCAGGTCAGGTGTCTCAAGGCTCCTGTGCGTAGAAGTTTGAGAGGAATAACACAGACAGGTAGAAGGTCTGCAGAACAGCAATGCCTATAAACTGAACTGTGTTTGATCTTTGTTCAGAAGTAGCAGTAGCAATACCCAAACAAAAGTTTTAAAGAGGGCTCGTTTAGGATGGCTTTAAAGCAGATATCACTGCAACGTGATACATACATGTCTGTGCTGTACTCAGGGGCATAGCAGTAAATTCTGGGCCCTGTACACTCTCAATGTCGGGGGCCCCTATCCATGCCAGTACACGAGGAACGTGAGCAAAAAAAAAATCTGGATTTTCATGGGACCCTTTCCCTACTCGGGCCCTGGGTAGTCAGGTCCACTTTTCCCCCACTACCACGCCCATGGCTGTACTGTCTTCACATTCCCTTACAATGGCCTGCATGTACCTGTCTGTCAAGAATAGACTGTAAGAAATGTATTTTCTAAAAACAATCATAAACAATTTCTCACGGTGTATCTACAACCATTTTGTGGTTCCTATCAACCCCTATGAACACTTCTGACCCAGTGAAGAACAAAATGTTTCACTTTGAACCACTCTGACTGACTGTGTGCATCTTAATGACTGAATTAAGAGAAATGTTAAAATTTGGTGGACTTTCCCTTTTAAAAAAACTAATGGGTTTACCATGGATGATCTGGAGCTCGTTTAGGTGTTTGCATGCATCCCTGAACCAAGCCACACTGGCATAAATCAAAATGACACCGAACCAGAGCCAGCAGAGAGAACTCTCGCTGATCGGCTGCTGAAAAGCTTTAGTCTGGGTAAAAAAATAAAAAAATCAGGCTAATGGAATTTTTTTTTTCGTCTTCCAAAGAGAGATGTCATGGTGAGGAAAATCTGACTGGACACAGGGCGCAATGGTAGCTTGAATTTAACACAGACATGCTTTAATTGTTGTGCCTAAAAATACCTGAGATTGAGGTGATCTCATTATTCTGGAGGTACAGCTCTGCTATGCAGCAGTTCAACATGTGCCGATGGACATCCTTAATCTGCAAAGTCACAAATCCCTGTTTAAAACCCTTTAAAGAAAAAGTTCTGACTGACTTGTAGTAATAAAGCAATGTGATGAGAAGGTAGACGTGAGCACTGAAATCTGGAGAAAATTGAATTTTAATTCTACAAATTGTATAACTGACATAAGACCATCAAGAACCTCACCATGTTATTGTTAAGCCAAACATATCTCAGCTGCCGGAATTCAGACAAATCAGGAGCAGCTGAAAGACCCCTGCAAACAGTACACAACCCAGTTCAATCCCACTGCAGTCCTATTTAATCAGCAGCATTTGGAGTCAAAAGTTTGGACACACCTAATTGAATATGGATTTTTATATTAATTAACACATTTTGATCTTAATGAATTGAAAGCTGTTTGAATTGTTAAGTGTTGCCCATTTACTAAAAAAATAGTTACAAAACATTTTACTGTACACTTAAATAAGAATAAAACTTTCTTTACTTTTCTCACGTTTTTCCAGGCTATTCATTTCATTTTGCTTTGAAAGCATCCCAACTATAGAGTGTAATGGCTCATGACAAGGCTGTATTAAGAAGTTTACACCATCAGTTAAAAAATGTGGACACACCAAACTGAATATATATTTTTATAATTATTAACACAGTTTGATCTAAATGCATTGAAAGACAAGTTTATATAGTTAACTGTGTACAAACATAGTTTAACAAAAAACAAACATTGTACAATTAAAAGCTCTGCACATTCAAAATAAGGTGGTTGGCACCGAGGAACGATGATCGTTGTCTATGAAATGTTTTAAATGTTGTTTTTTTATATTTCTCTGTATTGTTTAGAAACAGAATTCAAATAACTGTTTTTAGAACCAACAAGATCTCAGCATGTGCACTTTCTTCTTCTGTCCTGTTAGAAAAGCAGCTTGTGTGGCTCCTTATGAAGCTGCTGGCCAGAATGTTAAACATATGTAAAACTGCATCAGAGCCTAATTTCTAAAAGAAACTATAAACATTTCTTAAACCACAGCAAGATGCTTCTGGTCCTGGAATACTCCCATAAGTGTTATTTTACAATAGTTCACTAATATTATTACTATTAAAACCTGAGTAGGTGTGTTCAAACTTTTGACCTATAGTGTACATAAGCATGATCATCAGTACTTTTGAACAAAAGTATACAAAATTATCTGCATTATAAATTCAGTGTTACCTTTTCGCAAGGTACAGTTCACAGACGTGGAGGTCTTTGGAAGGGTTATGCAGGGGGGCTTCATTTCCCTGCAACAGACAAATATCAGCAGGAATTTGAGGCGAACATTTTAGCAAAAATATTGATGCAGTAGATAAAATCTGTCGTCGGCATAAAGTTATGACACCTTTCTGCACACCTCCATGCCTCACACAGCCGGCCTGTTGCTAAGAAACACCCTGTTGTCTGTTTGAAAAAAAAAAACAAAGCAGATCCAGAATGTGCTCACAATGGAGCTGCTTCTAGAGTCTGAGAGAAGCCAAGTCCTGCATAGGGCACCTAAACTAACACACCCATAGAAGTGCAGAGTGGGAGTAGTACAGTAACTAATGCAACATTACCCTGCACTAGAAATAACCCACCGAACCGTCCTGACCACAAGAGGCCGCACATTTCCCTTAAACATTAGCTAGTAGGTCATTAACAGGCCCTCAGCAACTGCACCACCGTTACAGTGATGATGCTACAAGGGTAATATAGTGGATTCTTGCTTCACTTCTTTCAAGCTCTGGGGCAAAATTAAAGGAGCATTTTTAACTCCAAACATGTTACATCCACACTCATGTTTCTTTGTGCTATTCATTTTATTTTGCTTTAAAAGCATCCCAACCATAGAGTGTAATGGCTCATGACCTTACTGTATTGAGAATATATATTTTTAGAATTATTAACACAGTTTGATCTAAAGGCATTGAAAGACATAAAGTTATAGCTAACTATGTACAAAAATAGTTTAACAAAAAACTAACATTGTACAAATAAAAGCTCTGCACATTAAGAATAATGTTTAAAAAAACGGTGGTTGGCACTGAGAAACGATCATTGTCTATACAAAAGTTTTGAAATGTTTTTTTTTTTTTAATATTCCTCTGTATTGTTTAAAAACAGAATTCATTGTTTTATTAAATAAAATAAAACAATGCAGGTTTTACGTTCAAATAAATTAATTCATGTTTTACATTTTACATATAAATAGGATAATGCATATTTTATAACCTGTATGACATCCATAAAACTAAACTGCTTTTCAGTATTTATACTGTCTTTTTCAGTCCTGTGAGAAAGGCATCTCCTTATGAAGCTGATAGTGCAAATGTTACAAGTAAATGAAACTGAATCGGAGCAAATGAAACTCATTTCTAAGCTTCTTTAAATCACAGTTTATTGCTTTATCCTGGTCCAAAAATAAGTGTTATTTTATAGTTTTGATCCACTTAAAATTATTTACTAATATTATTACTTTTACAATAAGAAAAACCTGCATAGGTGAGTTCAAACTTGTGACAGATGGTGTATTCATTCTTATTTTATTTTACAAGGGTTCTCAGGGATCTTTGTCTTAGGCTCCCTGAATGTCACAAAATTAAAATTCTGGAGGGTCCCTGAGAATAAAACTTATAATTAGGTTAAGCTGCCTCTTTAGCTGCCTTTAGCACAATCAGTAAGCCTCTGTATTTGACATTCATAACTAACTAGTGATGCAGTTAGGAGCCGGCCGACTATATTGTTATTTCAGAAAAAGCAAATTCATTAAAACTACTACAGAACGTCACAGAATACAGAACGAAGCTCCCTTGAAACACTAAAAAAATGTGCCAGATCCACTACAACTGACCACAGGAACCATAGTTCACTATGTACTGCCAGAGTCTTAAGCGTCTGTTTAGGCTTTGCCTGGTTTTAAAACATTGGACTAAATAAGATGTTACAGCTGCACAATTCTGATGTGTTTCTCTCATTAAATGGTGAAGGTTTCAGTAGCAAGCTACTGATCACAAAGCTGTCAACAGTTTCCTTGTCCTTTGGCCCATGGGACATCAATCAGTCAGTGAATCAATCAATCAATCAATAACGATATCTCTAAAGGTGTTAATATGCAGGGGTGTTGTGGAGAGGGGGTCTTAGGAGAGAACAAGGGTGTAGAATGTAGTAATGAAGTGTTTTGGGTAGAAAGAAAATCTAAGAAAGTTCTGCAAGTCTATATTAACTTGGTTCATTGTTGTACGCTTTTCTATGCTGACGATAACATGTGCCCTTCTGAAAACTGCACGTGAAAGGTGAAGAATCCAAATCAAGTTGAGCTCATGTCTGTGTAGTGCAGCCAGGAAATCAAGCTCAAACTGATGATGACTCTTCTTGTATAGCATCAACCTGACAGCAATAATAAAGCTATGATTAAGTGCACTTCATTCCAAGCCACAGGCCCAAGCCTTAGAGAAATAGTTCACAAAAAAATTAATTGACACAGTTTCCCCCTTCACCTCAAACATAATCGATCGGCCATGACCTGCTTGGTGTCCAAAGTTTGCTTCCTTAGTTTTGCAGAAGGATTATATGGCTAATGTAATAAAAGTCTGTGTCATCCAAAAACATTCTGACACGTCCAGTACATTGCGGCTACATTTCAGATTTTATATTTATATTAGAATTATCTCGTAGCTCCAGAACAAAGCTAAAATAGCTGATTTTAGATGATGAGAATGTCTTGTCTGATGAACCGTATTTGGGGGAAAGGGAACATTGTGTACAGTTTGTTTTTTATCATCGAGCCACAAGTTGCATTATGTGCGTTTTGGAGACCTCTCTGGAAGGGACATCAGTTAAAACCTGGTGACGGATGTGTCTTCAAGTGCACGCCATACTTAAGCGTGTTGTTTTCCTTCTGACTCAACAATGCTGCCAAAAGTCTTCCAAAGTGCTGCTTTAATGTCAATATGTATTAGAACAGAGTTTTCCTTCCGTACTATTAGGCCTATAATGGAGTGTTTTTGGGGGGGGGGGGTGGTAAAAGTGTGAGGTGAAACATGATATAACGGTGCATCATGATCCAGATGTTTGTGGCAAGTCATTATATTCGGATGGAAAACAAGATTTGTTTTTTTTTTTTTAAAGATGTTGGGTGTTTTAAAACCTAGCGAGCTGTCTAAGTAGGCACTGTCTAGCTAGGCAGCTGTTTAAGTAGTAACGTTCTGACATCTTTCTTTATAAAACAGATAACTGAGACGCTCTAGTTAGAGAGCAACTGCGTTACGGCTCGTTTCCGCGACCGGGGGGGGGGGGGTTTGGCTGGTTGCTAAGCTACCAGCCGGCATCCAAAACAATAGCCCGAGGCTTAAATATCCGCTAGCATAAATGCCAATGGCTCGAGTATAAAACTGCAAAATGACCAACGACTCGTTGCAAAGTAGAAATAAAATACTGTTTTGTGTGATTATTTGACAAGAAACGCATTAAAACACCAGAGAGAATCAAAATAACTTACATTTTAAAACCACTTCACTGCTCGTAGATTTGCCTGCGTTGCATTATGGGATTGCCTTAGCAGCTGAGGAAGCATTCAAGGCCTCCTTAAAATCTGGCCAAAGTAAGGTTCCTCATTAGACAGTATGTTTAAGGTATCTAAAAATTGGGACAGCCTACATGTTGGGAGAGCGCATACAATGGCGTAAAATGCTGCCTATGTAGACCCTCACTAGGTTTTGAGACACACCCGTAATGTGGTTAAACCGGGGAGATGAATTAACATGGTAAAAAAGTCCATTTTGACTTCCACTTGACAAATAAAACTAACAAATGTCATTTTATGTGCCAAAAGCAAGACATAGACATTGTTATATTATACATACAGAGTGTAATACTGTTGTGTGTTCAAGAATGTCTTATTAGGCACCTGGTGACTTGTGCTGGCTATGACAGCCAAAAGGCCTACACCAGCGCACCCAGGGAGGAGGTGAAGAGGAAATAGAGCTCTAGTTTGCATCTTTAAGAAAGTCTCAGCCGCCAGGGCTGAGTGTTACCAGCTGTGAGTGGCATTAGAGAGCAGTGCTGATAAAAACAAGGGCCAAGCTTGAAGTCACCAGCCACCGTTGTGTGCCATTCCTGGCTCTCATGATGTCAGCGGGAAGTCCGGATGTAAATATAAACAAGAGGGTGAGCAGAATTTAACCATAAACAATACTCTAAAATACTTTCCATGCACAATTTAAACTGGAAGTCATGTGAGTGGTCCGATGAACAGAAAGCCCTGCAGCTGGTGCTTTGTTTGACCAATGATGCATTAGCTTGTCTGCTATTGCTAGACCCTGGTGAGGGGATCTAATTGCAGTGCATTGGTTGGGCCGCTTTGGGGGCATTTTAGGCAGTGCGTCCGATCTGAGCTCCTTCAGTTTGAACTATGGAACCACTGAACATTGGCAGGGGTACCACTTAGGCTCCTAGCAATTGATACTAAACTGTAGCTTGGCGAGTTTATGCTCACACTGCCACCTTCGGTACAGAGCAAGATAGCTTGAGACCAGTTCATCATGGCACTGTCTCCAAATAAGCTGCTCGTCCAAACACAGCTGGCCTGCCCACACGACTTGCCTGAAGCCCTTGAGCTGGCAATGGGGAGAGAGAATGATCATACTACACAGATGTTACCAGTCCTGCAGTCAAAGCAGTGGAGAAGTTAAGTGAGTCACCACAGCCAGCGTGGGTGGAGGAGCTGACAGAACTGATCTGAGGGCCATAACCTCAGCCAGAGGCTGGACGTGTGGCTGGACCGGGACATCTGGCTAGGGCTTGACCCTTGGGGTTGAAGCTAATGGGAAAGAGTGCCGTCTCTAACCAAAATGAACAGCACAGACAGCAAACACACAGTGGCCGTGGTAAGGCGAATGCCCATATCGAACTTAGCATCAACCCTGAAGGCGTTTTATGCACTGCTCTGGTGGACATGGCATCAAGTGCCAGTGGCCTGGCCAGAAATAGCACCTGCAGGGTTTGACCTGGAAGTCATGGCAGCACATCTTCACAAATCTTAACTGTTGATGAGGGGGAGGGGATGGCTGACACAGACTGTAAGGGGGAAGAAGATGCCCCACTTAGTCTGGGCAGCAGAAGTGCAAGACATGCATTGTAGACCTGGATTTTTTTAAAAATACAGTGGGTGCCACACTGACCCCATGGTGAGTGCTATGAGTTTCAGAGGCAGTCATGTGGGACAGTCATAGCTGAACATGCAGCTTCACAGCCGATTGGAGGATCACTGTGGTGCAAGGTGCACTGTCAGGTTGAAGGCCGGATGAAGCCGCAGGTAATCGGAGAGCCACATGAGCAGCACCCTCAGCAGCATAGACTATGCAAAGGAGAAAGTAAAGGGTGGCCTTAGAGGAGTGTTGCTGCTGTTACGCTGTGAGCTGTGAGAAGTTCTAGGGCAACCAGGAGGAAGACACAAAGCTGACACAAAGCCGCAGCACTTGTGCTGGCTGTGACGGCAGATAGGCCTGCGTCCCAGTTCAATGTCATGCCTTTAAAAGGATGGTGTATCATTCAAGAAACGTTTGCTACGTTAGATTAGGTTGTGTGTTCTTTAACATATATTCACTGGGTTACTATAGACACCTATTGTGTAGGGCAGGGCTAGAGACCACCCAGAGCATGTGTGTGTGATGAATGTGTGTGAGAGCAGAGAGCTGAGGGAGTCAGATGTGAGCTGGATAGTAAAAGAGAAGTAAAGAGTGAACACTCCAATAAGCACTAGACGCTGGTGCATTAAACCAGTTCCAGTCCTCTAAGGTCTCGAAGTGTAACCTGCTTCAGATCCGTTCTGCTGCTGGTGACGTCACCCCAGACGCGCTTTCTGTTTACTCGGAGCGCGTGAGGTCCAGCGGTTGGCTGGGCGTGGAGCTGCACGCGCGAGTCTTCCGTTCACCTGAGCCTGTGCAGCACACTCGGGAGGGGTATAAGAGTGTGGCTCTTTGAGGGAGGAGGTATATAAGTGTCCAGACAGCTGGATCTGACACAGCGTAAGCCCAGTTCTGCGCACGTCCTCCTCCACGCAGCCATGCGCGCGCGCTCCGAGCCCTGCAGCCTCGTGCTGCTGCTGTGCGTCCTGATGCGGAGCGCCGCGCCTCTCAACAACCACAACACGGAGCTGCGCCACACCACACAGACCACCCAAACCAGCCACGGCGGGCACAGCGAGCACAGCGAGCACAGCGCCGAGCCGGACACCGCGGGGGCAGCCTCGCTGAACCGTGCGCGCAGCGCAGGCAGAGGACTGGAGAACTCGGGAGCGCGCGGGAGCGGCGGTGAGTGGATATGGGTAGAGAGGGCATGGGTAGATTAATAGAGGGCAGATGGAGAGAATGGAAGAAATAGGGATTGACAAGGAAGAAAGAAAGAAAGAAAGAAAAAAGGAAAGGAGGGAAGACGGAAAAAATGTCAAACAGAATGAATTAAGTAGTGCAGGGTGAAACTGTTAAAAAAGAAAAAGAAAGCATCAATGTGCTCCTGTATAGTAATACTCTCTCTCTCTCTCTCTCTCTATATATATATATATATATATATACACACACACACACAAACACGTGTATATATATATATATATATATATATATATATATATATATATATATATAGAGAGAGAGAGAGAGAGAGAGAGAGAGAGAGAAAGAGAGATGGACTTTTGCTGGTTTTGGTGTTGAATAATTCAAGCTTTAGTTTATGTCATCATCATATAACAAACCACCCGGCTCCGATAATCAGATCATTCCTGTGGCTGTTGTTCAGTAGGTCTATAATAAAGCCTACTTGTCAGTATCACAGAGTCTACTGCTGGACTTTTGCCACCGTGTCAAAGTTTGTCAGTTTTGTCAGCTATAACGTGACTTTTACTCAATGAGTTGCTGTAACGGTGAATGAGCCGATATGCATTACACAGTCCTTTGGCACACACCCATGTTGAGCGGCAGAGATGAGAGAACTGGGCGGACAATGTGTGCTGAGTGAATCCTGTCAGACTGGGTGAATGGCGCTGCGGCTCAGTTGCTCAGGAAGTCTCCGGTCAGGGCCGCGCTTGTCTTGAACCCCTGCTACCTGAAGCGGGGCGAAAGAAAGACTCCTGCGCTCCTCCATTCATCGCAGCCTGTCATGGAGAAGGGGGCTCATTGTTGCTGAGGTGTGTGTGTTGCCCAGTGAAAGGGGCTTGGCTAGGGTTGCACCGTCAGGAGGTGTAGCCCCAGGGCAGAACAATACTCATAGTATTAGCAGCTGCGCCAGCCTAATCCCACAATAAGAGCTTCTGAGTCGACATCCGTCAGGGCACTAAACCATTTCCACTATGCCAGAAAGGGGCATGTAGGTGGGATACCTCACCTAAAAGGCAAACAGCTTAAGATAAATACATCTCTTAAAAATAAATGTTTCGCAACAATCGGTGACTTGGGTGGTCGCTTCTAGAAAAGTCTGTAATTTGTATAGCATGTGAGAAGGATCTTTAAATTAAAGAAACAATCACTGAAAGGTTCTCATGGACCGTGGGATGCAAACTGGTTCTTGGGGGCCCCATGACACTCCACATTTTTTGCTTTATTGCTATAACAGGTTTCAAACCAGTGCTGAGAATCAGTATAGGAAGCACTGCTCTAACCCCAAACTGGTTCTTCTCAGTCCAAAGAACTTTTGGTGTCTGTATTGAGAGAATTCTCTTCAGCTTCTGTGCCTTGTATGTGCCAGTAGTGTTTCAGAACAAATGAGAAGCTGTAGTACTGCCAAATCCAAATCTATCTGCTAAAGAGCTCTTTTCTGCTGAATTTTTTAAATCACAGATCGAGGTCCCGTGGGCTGCAGAGAGCTGCGCTCCACTAAATACATCTCCGATGGCCAGTGCACCAGCATCAACCCCATTAAAGAGCTGGTGTGCGCAGGGGAATGTCTCCCAGCCCAGATGCTGCCTAATTGGATAGGAGGGCATGGCAGGAAGTTCTGGAACCGGAGGAGCACCTCCAACCAAGACTGGCGTTGCGTCAACGACAAGAGCCGGACCCAGCGCATCCAGCTCCAGTGTCAGGACGGCAGCACCAGGACCTACAAGATCACGGTGGTGACCGGCTGCAAGTGCAAGCGCTACTTAAGGCAGCATAACGAATCGGGAAACAAGTCTGAGAGCATCTCTCTTCCCCAGCCAATCCACAAGCCCAAGAGCAAGCGGAAGCATGGGAATAAAAAGGCAAGCGAGAACTGGCCTGAGTTGGAGTCCTGAGACTGAACGAGGCTGTGGATTACCTCGAAAAGAAGGACTGGACAATGGACTGCTGATGATATAGAGCAGTGAAAAGGAACTGACAGTGTCTTTGGGGATGGACAGGTTGACAATCTATGGCTGTTACTCCTGAAGTGAGCGAGACTTCAGACCAAGCTTGGCCTCCACTGATCACTGCTTATGAATCTTATGCAAACCTACAATGACTACATGCCAGAGTTTGGCATTTGAATATACCTAAAGAAAACCCTCTGATCCTCGGACTGTCTCTCTATGAGAAATCATATCACTGGCTGTAGTATGTAGTAGTATGTATGGAATGCCAGATAAAGCTGAATTATCTCAAGTTTGAGAAGGACATTGCTATGTGTAAATACAGTCTGTGTAAATAAACAGTATATGCATTCCTATGTAATTTCTTGTGCTGCAAGGTATTTACTTTTTGTTAACAAGTATATATTGATATAATATATTTTGTAATGATATGTTCTACATGTGTTTCATCTATTCTTACATATATGTTTGAATGTTATGCAGGCATTGATAATTACATGGTATTGCACTATTCTATGTGACAGCAATGTTCATATTCACTTTTTAGTGTGAAAGTATTAAATTGCAAACATTTGAATACGCTGAATGCTCTGTCTATCATTCCACTCCATCTCCATCCTTTTACTGTTGGCCCATGACAAATATTTGCACACAACCAGCATCAATAGTCATACAACTTATTGTGAAAATAAAAACATAAACAACACTACTTTTATTGTGAATGCACACATTGAAATTACCTGTTTTACTGCATTAATTGGTCATAAAATGTGAAGTAATCTACATCTAAGTCCAGAGTAAAGACAAACTTGTGCTAAACCTAATACCACACAAACAATTATAATATTTCATGTCTTTATTAGACACACCCATTAAACATTCACAGTGCTGGTGGGAAAAAGTAAGTAAACCCTTATGCTAATGACTTCAACAAAAGCTAATTAGAGTCAAAAGTTACCAAACCTGGAGTCCAATCAATGAAACAAGATTGCAGCTTGGTGTAGAGCTACTTTGACTTATAATACACTCAAAGATTTGCTATTCACAAGATGCATCTGCCGATGTGAACCAAAGACCACAATCATGAATTGTTGATTTGCATAAAACTGGAAAGGGTTACAAAATAATATCCAAGACTTTATGTATTAACCAGTCTACAGTTAGACAAATTGTCTACAAATGGAGATGAGTTAGTAATGTGGCTACTCTCCCTAGAAGTCAGTGCCCCGCCAAGTTGACTCCAAAGACACAACGCAGAATGCTCAGAGAGCATAGAACTCTAGAGTAACAACTAAAGGCTTGAAGGAATCACTGGAACTGGTTAACATTTCTGTTCATGAGTCTACCATACGCAAATCATTGAACAGGCATGGTGTCCATGGCAGGACACCACAAAGTTTTCCAAAAAAACATCACTGCAAGTTTGCCAAAGAGTACCTTGACACTTCACAATGCTACTGGGAAAATGAAACAGATGAAACCAAGGTTGAATTGTTCGGGAAGAACACTACGCATGGCACTATGCATGGTGTAAAAAAAGGCACTGTATATCAACATGAAAACATCATCCCAACCCAAGTAGGGTGGTGGGAGCACTAGATTTGGGGCTGCTTTGCTGTTTCAAAGCCTGGATTGCTTGCCATCAAGGGAAAATGAATTATGAATTAAACAGAATAATGTCAGGATGGCTGGGTGATGCCGCAGGACAATGACCCTAAACATCAAAGTCAATCTACTACAGAATGGCTTCTAAAAAAGAAAATCCGCCTTTAGGAGTTGCTCAGTCAGAGTCCAGACCTCAATCCAACAGAGATGTTATGAAATGACCCCAAGAGAGCTGTTCACATCAGACATCCTAAGAGTATGGCTGATCTGAAGAATGGTCCAAAATTCCTCCTGAACATTGTGCATGTCTGATCAGCAGCTACAGGAAATGCTTATTGCTACCAAAAGAGGTTTGACCAGTTATTAAATCCAAGGGTTCCCTTACTTTCCCCCAGCACTGTGAATGTTTAATGAATGTGTCCAGTACAGACATGAAATATATATATTTCACAATATATATAATTGTTTGTGTGGTATTAGGTTAAGCACATAGAGTTTGTCTATACTTGGGACTTAGATGTAGATCACATACTTTTTCTTGCCGCTGTATATTTCATTCTGTATGTTTTAACTAACAAGTAAATAAAAATATTAAGACAAAATACAAGAAAGACACAGGATTTTTAATAGTGGTTTAAAGACAATAAAAAGGATCAAAGAGCAACAAAAACAGAATTTACTTTTGTATAAGTCTTTATTATTCCCATTTTTTATTTTGTACTTAACTGTTGTTATATTTATATAGGGATGCACAAAGGGAATCAGCCAAAAGACTGAGAGACATTTTGACTCCAATCACCCTGCTGTAATAAGAAAAAAAATGCTAGTCTAAACTGGTCTGGTGTTAGTTTCAGAGAAGGGGTGGCCAAAGGGGCCCAGGGCCATCCTAGAGTGAAGCGCATGGCCATCCATCCAGCCACCCTAGTTAGTGCAACTGTCCCCATTAAGAAAACATCAATTATACTGTATGGTGAAAATCTGCCATCAGGGTAGTTACCAATAAAATGATGCTGCATTTAATAATTACAATATCTTGCTGTGATAGGCTAATTTGCTCTGCAAACCGATGAGTAAATATGCGCTGGGTTCTTTCAGCAGTGCTTTTCTGGCAGCTACATTTGCGAAGCGAGATAGTGAAATATGTTAACTATCAAAAATTAGTCCGCTGTAATTGCTTATCATGCTAACTATTTTCTTTTTACAACCGAAAACACACATGTGGCTGGTTATTATATACAGTGCTGTAAGGTATGCCATTTTGTTCATGTGGAAATTGGCGGATTTCAAGTTTAGAAAAATCCTTAATATGGTGGCATCTTTTCCCTAGCAATGTGCCATCCCAATAAAATCTCTGGGGCAGACCTGGCCACCCCATTTTAAAAAGTTCTAGCGATGCCTCTGGCTGGTTGACCAGCATACCAGTGTCCAAACCGCTACAAATGCTGGTCTATAATATATTTTTATACCGGTGGCGTCGTTTTAAATAAATGCTTATAGTAGGGTCTGCTATGCCTATACTTGTACCAAACATACACTGGCTGTATTTCCATGCAAAGATTTTCACCAATCCAATTGAATTCATTCTGATTATAGACTGCAATGTTTGTATGCACATTCTACTTAACAATCTGTCAAAAACCTCTGTTTAAATAAACACTGCAAAGAATCAGATCCAAAATGACACGCATGCGTAGAGTACCACTAAGTGTAGATGTACATGACAACGAGTATTTCGTGAGTCCACTCAGAGTAAGATGAGCTTTGTTTTAACTTTGTAATACGGCAATTTGGGAAACTTCCATCTGTTTTTTATTTGCTCTATAGTTGCCGTAAACCCACTGCCCTTCATTTGCTCTTATGCTTGTCTGAACTGCTCGTTGTTGCGAGCTTTACAGCCGCCCATCCTGCTATTTTTAAGTCTGCAATAAAGCATAAAGTTTTTTCCTATTGGGAATGTAATCAGATGCATGTGTTTGCATGGCTATTATTCTAACATTAAACTATGTATTATTTACAGGATTAGCCACCTTCTTCATTTGGTTACAAATTATATTCAGAATGGCCGGATTGTGTTTATTTTAACTGAGGCGTATACATATACATATTCTTTCCGATTGAACCCTTAGTTGGATATATTACTGGATAATCAGTCCATATGTAAACGTGGCTAAGTAAAGTCTCCTCTTGCTTTTGTTGTTTTTATTTGTTTCATGTTATTTAATGCCAGTTTTGGCCTATTGCATATTCGCATGTCTTCAATAAGCATACACTGTTCACTTACAACACAGCAAACACTGTTTACCTTAATAAGGCTGGCAAAAAATCGTACAAAAAAAATCGATTGCCTGTAAAGAAATCTGAATAGGCCATAAATATCGGTGCATCCCTTCTAATAACATTAGTAAGTCTGGGGTTCGAGGGATTAACATTAAATAGTTACAGGCTTAATGAAGGACAAATCCCCTATTTGTATACAACCAGCTACGGAACAAAACACATTATTTTTTCTAAACAAACGTCATATTATTGTATTTTGTCTGAAAAAATGTTGGTGTGGTGGGATCTTATAAACTAAACACCGTCAACTCTTCTGTCTAACCGGTTAGCTTCAGTATCATGTAGCAGTCAAATCCAGCAGACAACATTTATGGGGAAAAGTCTACACTACATGTTCCATACAGGATGGCATGATGACAGTCGTCTTCCAAACTGGTATATACAGCGAAAATACTTTGGAAAGCGGTGACATACTGTAAGTTATTAATATAAATACAGCGTTTCTCTCTGGTTTCTTCAGCACTGCTGTCGGGCTCCTTAGCCTCTCCGTGCTAACGCTAAGGAAAGCTAACCTAGCGCCGCTGCTATTTTGCAACAGTAGAGCAAAAAACAGAATAAAATCCTTCCGTTATGTCCCTAAAACGTCGTTTTGGACATCTCAGAATAGTACAATAAAGGAGGAGAGCGCTGTAGCTGCGAAAATATGGAAAGCGAAGGTACGGCGCCCGACAGGCCTTGTGATCCCCGGTGTCTCCTGAGATCTGCGGCCGGAGACAATGAGGGGAAGATCGGCCAAAGCGCGGTGGACTTTCCCGTCGCTGTGGTCCTTCCAGCCGCCGGCTCTGGGGAAAGGATGGGCTTATCCACACCGAAACAGTTCTGCAACCTACTTAACAGACCTTTAATCAGCTACACCATTGAAACGTTTGAAAGGTGAGTTAAGTCAGGCTAAAATGTTTCAGTAATTCAGTCTCCAGCTCTGGCACTTTTTCGTTCCACCTGAGGTCTTAGTGGGGAAGGCAGGTCACTGGAGTTCATATGTAGTAGTTGTTGCATGTCTTCTAAATGTCTTCTGATTATTCTAAATGTAAGTTTACTTTTCTGAAAGACGTAAATGAGAATGCTGATAATCCCAAATAAACACACTAGAATCCTCTGTGCCTTCCTTATTGTATCTGGTTTAGATGTTTAGGATCAGGTGTATTAGAATACACCCCAAATTCATACAGGCTTAAGGTCCAGAGGAAGCCACCAGGACCTGTCATATATCACTTTGGTAGGCTAATCCACTATAAAGCAAGCTATAAATTCCTTCACAAGCCATGTGTGTTGGACGACTATGTGGGAAGCATTCATCATTTCTAGTTATCCTGATAGCCAGGCTTTAGGACTAAGGACTGGACAGGAAAACCTTTGTCTTACTGTTTTCTTCCTGTAGAATTCCATGGATCGAGACCATTGTGGTTGTGGCTGCCAAAGAGAGCCATGACCAAATGCTCAACATCGTTCACAGATTTCATCACGCAAAAGTAAAGGTGGTTGAAGGGGGGACTACGAGGCATAGGTCCATCTACAACGGCCTGCAAGCCTTCAGTGAGAGCGCGGAGGGTCCGTCACCCCTCAGGCCAAAAGTGGTCATCATCCATGATGCTGTGCGACCTTTTGTGGAGGAGGACTTTCTTCTCAAAATTACTTTGGCTGCCAAAGAGCAAGGGGTTAGTTATGTTTTGCTTATAAAACCCAGTTCGCCTTACCATAGAGCCTCATTTGCATCATTTGCTCTGGAACGGTTGCGGCGCATGCATGGCACAGCAGCCTTTGTACTGCTTGAAGAGAGTTCATACTTCTAATCAGGCTCTAAGGGTGGGATTTCTGTTTTTTTTTGTTCTGGAGTGGCACTTTGATACAGTTTGTTGTATTGTTGATGAAGCAAGCTAAAATTCATTGTCAAAGTGTATGCTTCATTTAAAATCCCTTGTACTCTATACCAGGTTTAATCTGCATCTGGAAAACCGAATATTTATGTGTGCTCTTGCTGAGTGACATGCTCACACTGTGAATATCCATGTGACTGGCTATGACCACACACTGTTTGTTAGTGGAATCTCTCAATGCTGGCTTCTAATCAGAGGATACAATTATGTGGCTCGGTTTCAATGCTGCAGAAACGTTGAAACTCTGTTCGTGTTTGTGTAATAGTTTATCACAATTCTAAAATAGGAATATTGACACAAAGCTCATTCAGATGAATGCTGATTGATTCATACTGGAAGAAACCACAGTGCCACTGGTACAGTGTCAATTTTATGAAGAGAGTAAGACTTTACTGCCCAGTTCCAGAAACTGGAAGCATTATTGCAGGTCACTGGACTCTTTTAGTGTCTGGTCGCGAGAGTGTAACCTGAGGTACTGGCTTGTCTATTTTAGTTTTAGTGTCTCTTAGCTGGTTTCCAGCTGGTCTTCATTATCTCTCCATTACTCCTGATTATAAAGGAATGTCAGTTTGACTGTAGAGGCAGCCATTAAACCTTGCATAACTTGAACAGTATATACACCACACAAAGCACAAAGCATACTGTTTACTCACTCTTTGTACTAATCAAATAACATGCAGTAAAATATGGGGAGCACAGCATCCTTCATGAATGGTTTATTGCACTGTGGGTTTAGGAAGGTCTCTGCTCCCGTCAGTTTTTCTGCATAATTTCATTATTGGGATGTAAACAAAATCAGTCAGAGTGGTTTGAAGTGAAATGGCACATTGTAAAGAAACTGATTAACTCTCTACAATGGTGATAATAGGAACAACACAAATCAATCAATTTTATTTGCATATCTAAAATCACCAGTGCGCACATTTTATATGTGTAATCCATCATGTGTGTATTTTAGGCCAAATCCTCATAAACAATCATACAACAGGGGTAGTGACATCATGCATTGTCTTCTTTAATAACCCAGGTAAAACTTCACAGCCACATAATTTAAACTTTAATTTCTTAAGAATGATATGTTTAACACTAAGTCATTTATTTAATTTAGATTTTGTTTTTATTATACAGAAACTTCTAAAAACCTGTGCATTTAAGCCTTGGATTGTGTAATCCTAATCCTCACACCTACCAGGTGTGGATCTATGAAACTTTTTTTGTAGTTCAGTGTTCTGTGGTCTGCCAAAAAGGCACGAATGAAACCTGTTTTAATTTGCTTTAATTTATTTGTTGTCCACACCAAACATATGGATTCAACATGGCGTTGACGATATGGCAAAAATATTATAGTAAGGTACTTCTAAACATTTTCATGATATATGCACCACCATATTTTGTTTTCCTCAGATTTAATAAGTGGTCAATAGAATACATAGAAATAGAACCTGTAGTGCCACATGTAAAGCATGTGTATATGTAGTAATAATATTAGTACACATAAAACTACTTCTTTGTACTTTGTTTGTTTTAAAAACTACACGGCAGTAAATCAGTAAACTAGTAAAAATGTAAAATGTTACACAAGGTTACTTTAGGCTCTGGGAATATCCACAATATTCTCAAAAAAGCATGTTGTTACAATAAAATATCATTGTATTACCCACTCCTAGTTCAACATCAGGGCATGCTTTTCTGCTGCGGCTACGCTGTACTCTCCACACAATCGGACTTTACAGTATTGTGTATTTAATTTTGCACAATGATCATAGAACGAATATTATAACCCATAGAACCTGATTAGTTATGTTCAAATAATAAAAAAATGGTCATAAAGAAGCAGATGGAGTTTAAACAGATTATTTATTGACTTTGTTACATGTCTGAGCGTCTATTTTTTTATGCAAATAAGAGTTTTTACTGTAAGCGTATAGCAAATGTGAGAGTGCTCATATCTCTGACAATAATAGTAATAATAATAATAAAGCATTTTTATTTGTAATTTTGGTGCAAAGGGACCAAATAAAAAAGATACAATGTCCCAAAAAAGCTAAACTCCGGTTCCATGAGCTTTTTTCTAGAGCATTTATTTAGAAGTATTTCTGAAAAGGTTTAAAATGATCCATTGTGCTGTCTGTACAGTTAAATTAATAAAGCAACTCGACTCTTTTGTCAGGCTTCAGGAGCCATTCGCCCTCTGGTGTCCACGGTGATTGCCACCACCTCAGAAGGGTTCTTGGATCATTCTCTGGAGAGAACGAAGTACAGAGCCAGTGAAATGCCCCAGGGCTTTCTCTATGACATCATCTATCAGGCCTACCAACGGGTAAGAACAGCATATCTATCATTAATGTCCCCTGAAATGTGTGTTGGATTCTACACACCACTTTATCAGTGACCTTCTGTCACTATACCATATGATAAACATTTTTAAGGATGTCCTGATGTACCCAGTGTGTAAAATTCCTTTTCAATACTGTTTTTATTATGTTTAAATTATAATTTGTGTCTAGACATTGGGTGTAAACAATATCTCTCTGTATGAAAAGGCCTCTAGGACTGGCATATAGCTGTTGTTCACTGTACACTGAAGGTTACTGGGACCTGCAGTCTCCTTTGCTGGTGAAGTTGTGTATTCAGCAACAGCCAGAATTCCATTGAGCTCTAAAATTAAATTTAAGTGAATATGTGAAACAATGCAAAATTGGTTAACATTTCCATCAGCTCTGTACAAGAGAATGGACTATTTGTGACGTCCATCCAAATTCTTCCGAAAAACACAGACCAGGTTTGCGGAGGAATTTTGAATGTTGATCAACTTCTTGTTCTTTTGTTGAATTGCATGGCTGTGTTTTACACATGGCTCCAGATATATCTGTTTATCATCTGCAGGCGTTGTGTATCTGTTCAACGTCTAATCAGAGTTATGTTTTTCTTTGATGAAGTGCATTTTAATTTCTTCGTCAACACACTGTAGAGATAGACCAGTCACTGTTTTTGGGGTTGATACAGAGTGCCAAGTGCCAATCAGGGGTAAGGCTGGACTGTAATTTGCATTCACATGTTTGCGTTGAAATAAGCACCATTCTGTATTTTTCAGTGATAAGCAGCCGCCAGGGATATGATGCCACACAGACATGCTGGCATGGTGGCAGCGTTACTGGTGAAAATGAATCAATATCTTATGAGAGCTAAAGCAGTAGAGTTTTTTTGTTTAAGGTAGAAACAGGTAGGAAGACACTCTGTACTCAAATTTAACAAGGCGTCCTGGCTTAAAAAAAAAAAATTCCACTGCTGTGGATAATGGCAAAATTTGGGAAGCAACATTCTGCTCACTGCTGTGGTCTGCGGAATGTTACTGCTGGGAATTTATCTATTGCAGCTCCATTTAAAACAGTAGAATATCCATTTTGCAATAATCAGTCTACTGCAAGCATATAAAGGAAGCATCAATTGTCTTTGATAGTTCTGCTATGTTCTGATACTTACTGTATTGGGTTGAGTGATGAACTATTAAGTGTCGTATCAGGTTAGTGGCGTTAAAAGTCTTTACTTTGCTTCCCCCATGAGGCACATTAGTTTTACAGATTTTACAAGTAGTTTTGGCTGGGATAAAAAAAATGCAAGACTGTTTTCTATCAGCACACACACGAAGTCCAGTACTGGTCACAAGAAACATAACAAAGGCCAGGAACGAAATTGGAAATGTGAGCAGTCATATGACTTATTTATAACTATTATTAATTCTGCCAATGTATTTCCTTCATATTTCATCACATTTCCATAACCCCCTGTAGATTATCTGCAGATGTTCAAGTTGTAAACAAACTTTTACAGTTCACAGTACAGTCCTAAACTACATCAGCAGGTCTGCAGGGCCTTAATGAAGACCTGGGTGCTTAATTAAAATATCCATTATATCTACTCATCTACTGCTTCCCCCAAAATACAGGTTAGAATCTACTTCTATATAAAAAATAAAATTCTACAGTAAACTAAAATCCTGAGTCCAAACATCCAGAATACTGAACATTAACTTTATCTCAATAACTTTATCTTAAAAATGTGTGTTTGTAGAAATAAAAATCTAGTCCTTTATCATTCACAAGCAGGCCATCTGGATTTACATACATATAAAACATTTCTGAAATGAATACAGGATCATTTGATATTGGTTTTATTTGGTTCAGTTAGAGGCAATGAGTGACAACTGCCATATGTGTGTTTGTTTATGTCCAGATACAAAAATAAAACATTTGATTTATTGGTCAAGCAACACAAAGTTCTGTAGAAATATAAACCTGGATGGAAACTGTTGATTTTTGTCTGGACCGTATTTCTCTGGTGGAAAATCTCTCAGTCTCTCTCAAAAGCTTGCTTGCTTATCTTTGCATATGACTGCTAATATACCTAAGAAGAATAAGGAAACTTTACAGTTAATGTAGAACGCCAGTTAAAGGGCCTTTTTCTGTGAATTATAAATATTTCGGCAGAAATCCATAAATGACTGTTGTTCACATTGGGGCAAAATTTTCTTGATTTTTTTGCGCTTTAGTAATTGAACCATGACCTCATACGTTATCAGGTTATGGTGTATAAAAGAAACCTGTCGAGGGAGGGTTATGAGACTCTGGGTTATGAGCTAGATTTTTTTAGCCATTTTTCACCACTGGCACATTGAGCGTACACATTTACTGCCCAGTGTATTGTCTTTGGCTCTGCTGTACAGCATTAAGAGTCTTCTCGCTAAGCCATGTTTGTCATATTGCATTTTAAATGAGAATGAAAGTCTGCAGATATCTGCACTACTACAGAAGTGTTGTCAGATGGCTAACTCTATAGGGGCCTGCACTCGGCTGATATCCGACACTCTGACACTTTAACACTGCTGGGCCTTTTTTCATTCATCTTCTACAGTCAAGTCCTTTTAAGAGGGAATATATAGCTCACTGCTTTTCAATCCCAAAGTTGTAGATCTTCCAGCAAATGACACATGGCAGTTCAGACATCATTTTAACTTCATTTCGGCGCATTCGCGACTTCGAGGTTGTAGGTTATTGCGGTTTCTCTTTAAATTTCAAGAAGAGTCATCAGCAGGCTGTTCCAGTGTGGCCAAAGGCCATGTGTCAGAGCTTTTGCTGAGGTGCTTTCTGTGTGAGTGATGTATTCACATTCTGACATCCATTGAGGCTGATGGAGCTGCGGCAGAGGAAAAATAGACACCCAACCCCCAGTGTGGTATACTTTAGTGAAAGCAAAAATGCCAAAGGTTAAATGACTGCAGGACCCGGCATATTTTTTTTCCACTAATTTGCCTTGAAATCACCGATCCCTGTGAAGGAACCTCGCCCCTTATGCTGGAGATAAAATATGGCCATGCATATTGCCTTCATGATATCTCAGGTGGCATGATTTAAGACCTGTAATATAAGTGCTGTCTCAGAGCTGTGAGCTAACACTCACACAGATTTGGAGCCTATACTGGTGTCCTAAGATTCCTTTTTTGGGGGGTGGGGGAAAGACAGTGCCTTTGTTTGGAACAACTTAATTTCATGGACTCAAACCTCAATAAGAGAAAACCAAATGTCTGACACTGAATGGTTTGAAAACTAACATGGTACATGGAAGAAAGTCTCTGGGTGAGTGGGTTTATCCTGTCTAGTTTCCCATTTCATTTTGAGCGGTCATTCAATCTGTGTGCATATTTACCTTCTTCCTCTTGTGGTCCTCCTTGGCTGTCCACAGTAAATAAGTAAATAAGCCCACTTCAGTATTTACTAAACACGAACAAATGGGACTGTGCTTGTTTCTGTTATGTCTTGATTTCTCTCCACAGTGTAGCGAGTTTGACTTTGAGTTTGGCACGGAGTGTCTGCACTTGGCCCTGCAGTACAGCGGCACCAATGCCAAGCTCATCGAAGGACCACCGACACTGTGGAAAGTAAGAGGCGATGCTTTTGCTTTACTGGATCTCCATGCGCGTCTCTGCGGAACGCTAGTCACTTGAAGCGTGTTTTCTTGTTTGCATTGTAGTTCTTCGTCTTACATGGACGTTTCCAATTTGAAATACTGTTCTGTTTGTTTGTTCTGTTTAGGTGACATACAAACGGGATTTGGCTGCAGCAGAGTCTGTGATCAAAGGTATTTATTTCTGAATTACAGCATTTAAGGTGCTTATAATGCATTGCATTCTGGGTTAATTCAAAAATACCGGCAGCACAGTTTGTTGCAAGACTCTTCACGTCATTCCTAGATTTATCACTTTATAGCATGACCATGACGAATGAGCATTCAGACATACTGCTACATGAAAAGGAAATCTCATAGAGCATATCTCCTGGATATATGAACTGTACACAGTACTGTGTGTGAGTGGATTTGTCACTAATAAACTAATTTTATTAGTGACAGATTGCTAGATAAACAGGATTGGCCCCTACAAACAGCCCACCTGATTCTGTTTAGCCCAGGTCAGCATGTTGGAAGTACTGGGATAAATGATTTCTTCAAAAGGGGTCATAAATTCTTCTTCCTCAGGAAGCTGGTGATGTTTTACTGGAAAGAAGTAGTACTCTCAGTAGTACCTTTGGTAGGCCCAAGGTTACAAGGTGCTGTGTTTTTATCGCTGTTATATGATGGTTTAATTGTGTGTGCATATTTATATGATTGTGTGGGATTGATGCATTAAAGAAAATTTCCATTCTGTCAGTCGCTGTCCTGGCTGTTCTGCTCGGGTATTACTCTCTGCTTGGAGGGCAGCCCTGTAACATAATGCCAAACTAAGTTTGAGTGGAAAAACAACAAATTCTTTTAAGACCCCATCCATGGAGTGCTCCGCTTAAACTCATGGTTAATGGCTTTCTCAGGTCAGCCTTTATGAGGTTGGGTCTATGGCTGCACTTGATCTTTTTGGGGTGAAACAGTGCATCTGTAGTTGTGGTAAGGTAAAGGATTTCATTATTTGTCTTCTCATCTACAAGATATATTCTAACTTGAAACGTAGGAGAGATTTTAAATACAAGTAGAAACTTCCAGAAAATTACTTTATATTTCTGTTTATTCTTTGTTTGCACAGATCGATGCTGTTACTTGGTGTATATTTCTGAGAAAGTAATAAGATAGGTTAAGTAAGAGACAGGTTTTGTGGTTTTTGGATATTTGCATTGTTTTGCAGGAATTTTTCTTTTTCACTGTGTAAAAATGAACAAACTGCTTTGCTAAGGTAAATAAATCAGGTCTACCCCCCCACCGCGAGTCCTTCACAGGTGTGTTGAGTGAAACTCTCTTCTGTTCTTTATTATCTGTTTCCAGAGACTCTCTCACTGTCAGCATGCCTGATCTCAGGAACCATGGCAGAGACCACTGAGCTGGCCTGCAAGCTCCAGAAGAACTTGGCAGCTCACAGCATGGTAGGTAATGAGAATAATTTTCATAATAAGTCATGAGATGATGATTATGGTCGTAATGTCTTTTGCATTCGACACGACCTCACCTCTCTGCTTGGCGAAAAAAAAAAAAAATCTGCCTGGGTGGGCTTGGTGTGTCAGATGTTCCGAACCTAATGTCGACTCGTAAGTTCGGGATCCCCCCACCCCCCTCAAAAATACACACATAACCCAAACTTTTTCTCATCCCCATGCTCTCACCTGCACCGCATGAAGAGTTGCAGATGGGGAGCCGGCACTGGTGCGCTAGCAGACGTAATGCTGAAATGGATACGGTGACCTGCAAAACTGTGACCGCCCTGCAGTTTGTTTCTTTTTAATCCTGGAGTCAACCCAACTCATCTCAGGTCCCCACGTTGTGGTCCTGGCTGTGGTTACCCTGGATGTCTCAGGAGATCCATCCTTTGAAGGCAGGCATTGACAAGGGTGGGGGGATATGACATGCCTCAGCATGGTACTACATGCTGAAAGTCCATCCTCCTTTGTAGCTGTGCCAAGTACTAAATCACACAGTGCCAAATGGATGTCCTTCTTCTGGTAATATCGCGAGCTTGGAGACACCGCAGGCCCATCTTGGCCTGTTGCGACTGATTGGCCTCAGAAGTGGGTTGCCATTCAGGTGGCAGTTTGTGTATTATCCTCCCTGCGTGCGTACATGTGACCTGTTGCGGCCCTTTGCAGGACTCCAGGGAGATGAAAGAAAAGGAGGAAACGGTGGATGAGAAGCTAAGTTTGTATTCAAGCCATATGCGATTCTAATCCACATTAGTGGTGATACTGTTTCCCTGATACAGGACATCCGTGATACAAGCCAGTTCCACAAGTGCAGGTGGTGTATTGGCTCTGGGTATATGTTGTTTTTTTTGTTTTTTTTTAGCCGCAGAGAACTGAGGGCTAAGGGTAGAGATAACGGCAGTCCTTTTAGCAGGAACTAATAATGTTAGCAGAGGGTGCCATGTGACAATGTGTCTGGAGAGATGGGCGGTAGTTGTTGAAAGGGACTGTGTAGTGGATGTAATGTTTCAGGGCAAAGGGAAATTCTCTACATTCTGTCCCAGCGGACTGAATCCAGTTAACCTATCCATGCTCCACCCGCAAACGGTTTCACTTATAACAACTATTGCCAGTTTTTACTATGGAACACACAGTTCCCCACTTTACACAAGTGAGAAGTGAGTTTCACTGTGCGTCAGCCCAATAGACTGTTAATAATCATAATTATTTCAGTGTATGATAAATGCATTTCTTTTATTAGACAAACATCTGAAACCAAAATTACCACAAAAACGTGATTGTATGAAGCTAAAGTGGGCTTCCTAACCAGCTTTTCTGTTCCACCTCAAAAGCAAGCGTATCCGAAATGACAGCTTTACAGAAGAAGCTAAATATGTTCTTTATCTTTAATGCTTATATCATATATTATACAAGCTTATATAAAGAGATTTTATTCCAAGCCATTTTGGAGCATTTCTTTTGCTGGATCGACTTTAAAGGTCAGCTTCAGTCTTGTACTGTTTTAATGCTTTAATATGTATAATGTTGTTCAATTATTAAAACCTCTGTTCCCTGTATTCACTGCCATAAGGGAGAATAGAAAGTTAGCCTGGTAAATTCCTCCGTTAATGTATCTTATGGAGGTAAGCTTACCTATTTGTGAATTCATTGTTGTGGTTTCCAGACTACCTAATTTAAATTACCTACAAATACATAATAATTTAATAATAATGTTATAACCACATAATAATGTAATAATAATGTAATAATGTAATACTGGGGCAGTTGTGGCCTGAAGGTTAGTGATCTGGTCTTGTGACCAGAAGGTCGCTGGTTCGATCCCTGGGACCGGCAGACCATGACTGAGGTGCCCTTGAGCAAGGCACCTAACCCCAACTGCTTCCTGGGCGCTGTGGATAGGGCTGCCCACTGCTCCGGGCACGTGTACTTACTAGTGTGTATGTTCCCTCTAGTTCTAATTTCTAAATTTCAAAAAAAAAAAACATTCTACGATAGTGAAGCATTTTAAACTCTAAGCTCAAGCTTGTCTAACCTGACATTAGTTGTCATGTGAACACATACTTGTGGGTGGAGCTTGGAAATGTCAGTTGAGACAATCTCGTGTAAAACTGAGTTCAGATGTGAATTTTACAGCTCATACATTTAGTATAATCCAGCTTCTTTTTTCTGGAGCATTTGAGAGTTTTATTTGTCTGAAAGTCTCTCTGAAGTATTATATTTCATTGTTTGTGTAGTTGGCTGTGTGTATATAGAATGGATGTATTCAGCAGTCCTGTAATCGTTCCCGGTGTCTCTGATGTTGTTGTCATTTGGTGGCAAACTGCAGGGATTACGTCCATTTATTTTGTATTTTGCGATAAAGGCTGCGGCAGCTAATGCCCAGTGCATAAGTAGAAAAACGTTTCATACCCAACGCTGTTTAGATCAGCCCAGAACATTTAATCTCATAACTCTACGTGCCAGGTTTCAGTATTTTGTTTTATTTGAAGCCATGGTTGGTTACCTTTCAACAGCATTAAAGTGCCCACATGTGTTTCCTATAACGGTTGCATTTTTTCTTTTCACTCTGTTCTTTAACCACTGATATTGGTCAAGTTTGTGCCAATCACAGATCATACTCGTTTACTTCTGTTTATTTCATCTCTGTGTGAGAGATTTAACCCGATTAGATTCAGACAAGGTACTGATTTAATATTTTATGTTGAAGTAAAATGTAAGGAAGATTATATTCATGATTGTTATGTTAAGCATGTGTTCATAGTTTAAAAGCATGTTTTAGGATACTTTTTTGAGACACATTAAACACTATGGTTTTAAATTTTGGACTAAGAATTGTCTATTCATGACAGTTGTCTTTAGTTATTGACATTACATGAGCATTTTTTTGGTTACTGAATACTACTGTAATTCTGTGTTTTGCAGACATTGGATCTCCACCCATGTGCAAAGGCGAATAGTGAGCTGCTGTCAAAGATCAGGAACTTCATCCAGATATCTGTATGCATATCACACTTTGTACCATAAATTTTTGAAGACTACACGCAGGTTATAGTGTTAGCTTAGAAAAAAATCAGTAGACATTGGACATATGAAGTAATGGTGCAGTTACAAGCTCAGCCTGTTGTCAACCACACTGTCAACATCATAATATGTTGTATTGTAATGTGTTCCTTTTATAGGCCAACAGAGAAAGTGTATCTGAAACTGCAGAGATGGTTAAGGTTTTGGAGATGAACCATACCCTTTTGTTTCCAGTGGTTATTGTATGGGTAGGTATGTGTGTATATACAGCTTTGATTGATTGTGCAAACAGTTACAAACCAAAGAATTACATAGAATGTTTCACATCTTGCACTGCTCAGAAAGGTATATTGCCCAGCTCTATTATTAGGTACAAGTTATACATTGACCTGAAGATATTTCTGAGGAGATCATATATAATATTATCCAATTGCACAAGGAAGAACAAAATCTCTATTCTTACTTAAGACCTAAAAAAAAAAACTTTTGGGTCAACGCTGAGGTTCTGAAATAATCTGTAGCTGCCAAGAAGCTGTTACTGAGAAAAAGATGTTGAAATTCACAGAAATTTGCAAATCAAACAAAGAAGCTGCTCATGTTCTCAAAGCAATGGCCCTGCCAGCCCACAATCCAGACCTCAACAACATTGAATATGTTTGAGATTACTTGGATTGAGAGAAGCAGAAAATGAAAAACTTGTAAGACTGAACTTTAGAGCTGAAAAGAGGAAAACACATCCCTGCAGAATTTGCTGAAACACAAGTCTTATGGTGGACACACTAAAACTGAAATGATTGATATGGTATTTAGTTGTTGAGACATCTGTGTAATTTTCTGTGAAAGATATCTTTTCAGCTTTTTTCCTGATCCAAAAAAAAGAATAAATTATACAGCCATTTTGACTAGAACTTTAATATGATTTTTCAGACCACTCTTGGGGGTGAGAAACACCAGAAGTATATTCTTTTTGTTCAAATTTGGATGTAGAAACACACAGTGGACCTGTCTTGCATAGCTACGTTGCTCAGTCGACTGTTATACCACTGTAAACACTGGAGGAGCTGTTTACCTAAACAAGACAAACTTTGCTTATATTAAAATTTCACAACTTAAAATCACCTTACTTTTTCCACCAGCACTGTGAATGTTTAATGGACGTGTCCAGTACAGAGATGAAATATTAGAATTGTTTGAGTGGTATTAGGTTAAGCACACTGAGTTTGTCTATACTTGGGACTTAGATGTAGATCAGATCATGTTTTATGATAAGATCATTTCAAAGGATTAACATACTTTTTCTTGCCACTGTACTTTGGTGTAGACCTGCAACAAAAACAGTAAACGTGTACAAACGCTAATCGATGATGGACATGTACTGAAGGTAGTTGTAACTTCTTTTTTTAACCTTTCATCACATTTGGACTCAAATGGCAACAACAGGAGTTTGGAAAATGTTGAACAGTTTGCTTGTTGGTTCTCGTCCAGTGTGTCTACCGCAAAACAAATCTGTCTTAATCATGAGAAATGTCATCCGAATGCGACTTGATTAAACCTTCAGCATGATTTGTGAAAGGGCTCCCAGTCTCTCAAACATGTTTTGAAAACACAACAGGCCTTTGCCTGAGATTGTAAGGCACAGTGCCAGTGCAGCCAGTGCTTCAGAATGGAAGCACATGCATTCAGAATACAGCTTTATCGAAAGCCTTCTTTTTTGCTTATTCTAAGGTGGCACCTGGGTTTCATTACACAAGATTTAATCCCTGAATGTATGGGATCTGTATCTAAGCTATTTCTGTGTTTGCTTATAGAACAGTATGTGCTGTAACTTTAAGGTATCATGTATATATGATTGTATTCCACTTTAGGGTAAGGCCTGCTAAGTTATTTGTTTATTTTTTTATTTATGTGTTTATTTTTATTTATTTATTAGTCAAGTTGCTTAAAGAGCTCATATCACATGTCTTTTTTTATATTTTTTTCTCTCAATCTCTCACTTATGTGCATAGTTTAAGGACATTTTTCAACCTCTTGTTATCTCTTGGCTCTAAAATTATATGTTACTGTGCCTTTAAGACTGATGTATGTAAATGATCTGTGCTCCATTGCCTGCCCTGCCTTGAACCTCATTCATAAAGCAAACCCAGTCTGTAGCCTTAGGTTTAATGGGTGTGACTATACTGTAGAAGGCTGAATGGGCTAGATCTGTAAATGCATTGATTTGTTTACACACTGCACTATTGTGCAAAAGTTTTCGGCACTTGGGGGCATTATTTAAATTTAAAAATCTGTTTTTTTTAGACAGGAAGCTTTTATTTGTTCAGCAAAATAATAATTTTTTTTTATATTCAAATAGTGTTATTAAATACAGTAAGTAGTGCTTTTACAGGTCAGTGTGTTTATTTAACCATTTTCAAGCTTGTGGAAACAACCCAGTATTATTTACAGTTCTCATCTATTACCTGCTTTGACTGATCAGTACTTCAATAAGCTAAATCTAGATTGCTGCTGAAGGAAATTAATATAATGTCTGGGGCATCCAGGAGAAATCTGGAACTACACTTTGTTCTTAAAACCGCACAAGATATTATCTACTTTTTTCAAAATAAGATATTTATGCTACTTTATATTGTGTTCATGTTTCTTTACATTTGTTCTAATGAAATATGGTGTTCTGGTGAAAATATACTTATTGCTTATTGCTAGGGTTTAAAATAATAAGCTTGGGTGCCCAAGATGTTTGCACAGTAGTATTCATCAGACTCTTTTATTTTTGAAAAATTAAGAATATTCTGCTTCCCAGTATAGGGGCCTTTTAAAATTGAAGCAGTTAATTGCTTTCACAGTAATGACAAGAACACAGTTGACAATCTTTTTGTGTCATTTGAGGTTTTTCCATTCATAAGATTTAGTTCAGTAGTAATTTGTAGTCTTTCTGAGGAACACGTTCCAAACTCATGGAAAATGAAATTACAGTTAATTGACAGTATGCTTAGAGTTCATGCTTGTAGCCTATGTCAACAGCATGCGTTTAGTTCGAAATGGTCTTGCACTGGAAACAGCGCTGTTTTTAATTGCTTACTTTGAAGTGTTTTTGCCGTTTACACAAGGATCCAAGTTGCAGAGTAAACAGAGAATGCTCTTGTACGTGCAGAAATGTATGGCTCTGCAAGATGCATTATGTCCTACACACAGCAGCAGCTAATTTGAATTTTGTGTCTGTGGAATTACGTGTTAACATGCATCCTTTCACACCCAACACCTGGAACTGACTGTCTTGTTGAATAACCAGATTCCAAATGTCTTTTTAACAATGTGGGCTTTTGCGTTTATTATCACACGTATGAGTATTTATGATGTGGTGGCCTCTTTTGTTGATAGATGTTTTATGCTTCTCTTTTGTATGTTGATAGGTTCATTTATACATGTCAGAAGAACCATCCCATAGACAAAGGCCTGATGAGCTGAGTTCCATCATGGACCTCGCCACGAGAGCCAAACAGACGAATATCTTCCTCTACGGTATTGAGGTTATTTACTCCAAGGTACGTCTCCAGATGTTATTAATTCAATGTAAACGATCACTTGAGTTGAATTATTTATATAACACTTACATATTAAACCACTCAAAACATGAGAAATGGTCAGAATGTTCTTACTTCGCTGGACTTCGAGCAGTACTTTTAAAGATTAAATGGTCATGGAATTATGCATGGGAATGTTCGTATCACAAAGCAGCTGGGAGCTGTTGGAGATTACCTAGGTGTCTTTTGACAGAGCCCGAGTCAGCCAGAATATAAGTCTATGAACCAAAAGAGCTTATATGGTTTCCCAATTAGTAAGCCATTCTGCTGCATGTGTCTTACACTGACGTCAAAGCGTTGTGTAATTAAAAACGCTGCACCCTACATTCGTCATCCGGAGGCCCGAGAGGTTCCCCTTCCACATGTGAGTTTGATTCGACTCCTTGTAGTGTGACCCTTCTCCACGATACAGAGCATTCCAGAGTTCAGGGTCGTGTCATCTGAAGCGATATTGTAATTGGGCTCTTCCAGCTGCAATCCCTTTCAGTCGAGGGAGTGGACGGAGATGATGTGTGTTCAGGATGATAAAATGCTTATCATTATGAGATAGGGAAAGTGTATAAATCATTCTTGTGGACCCTACGATAATGAGTATAATTCCTCCCAGATGCTTCTTATTCATATTTTTCAAAAGAACTGCCAAGACACTTTTGCGAGCTCCGGCTTCATGTCCAGCTATTTAATTTACGGTTTCATAATTTGGAGGCTATGAGTCTTTATCCTCGACGTATTATTATACGCCACATTTATTTGTGAAACTGAGTGCTGTTTCAGTGATTCACTGCTGTAAACTGTGCTCTGAAGTGATTATGACAAGCATAGATGATATGAAATGGCAGGCAGCAAGATAGTTGAGGAATGTTTCATGGAAGCTGTTAAAAGACAGTCCTCAGAGGCCAAATGTTTATGTGGTGAGCTCTACAGTCCTGCTGAGGGATTGTTGCTTTAAAAATACTGGTATTTGATAATGATCAGTAAACATTTTATTGTAAATACAGTTTCAAATGTCTTATTAAAACATCTTTCTTTTTAAATCTAGGACTTCCTTGTTTTTTGCAGTTTCCTATTAGTAAAAACGAAGCTTCTGTCATGTCCAATTTCCTCGAGGGCGACGATATGTTTGCTATTGCCTCTAGCCGCTGATGTATTTCATTATCCCACTGCTTTTTCAACAAATTCTGCTCTGCGAGTTGTATATAATTTGACAGATTCACTCAGCACTTTGGTGGGTCTCTTTCGGCTAAACCTAAAGGGACCTCACTGTGTTGTGAGGGAAGGTCTCGTAACAGATTTTGCTCCAGATTTAAATTACAATTTAACTTCTTTTGCCACTTTATGACCTTCACCTAAAATTGGTGATCATTGAATGGTGGGAAAGACTAAATTAAGCCTTGTCTGACCCCTTCATTTACAATACAGGTTCTCAAATGTCTTTCTTGGCTTGGACATACAGGTCTTTAATTAGCATAGAGCTATTTAACAAAAATTATTGTATAATCTGTGTCATTTATGAACCCAATTCCAAAACATGACAGTATATAAAATTCAAAAGCAAAAAAAACTGTGATTTGTAAATCCACTTCGACCTGTATTTGAACAATAACAATAATTTTACCTCATTGGTAGTTTTTTTATTGATACTCTTATTCTGATGCTTATGGCACATTCCCAAAAACAGTGTAGACAGGCAGTTTAAAACAAGGTTCAATTTTGAAATACAACTTAAACCTGCTATACAATTGTGCTGGGGAATAAAAGGAGTATTAGGGAAAGGTCTGGTCGTCTATGAGCAAGGATTGGTTGAGACTTGCTACATTAGCCATCAAAAACATCAAAAGATTCGAGGAATCCGGAAGAATCTCTGTGTAAATAGCAAGACCAAAAAATCAGAACTATAATAAAAAATGACTTGCTTATATTGGTGGGTAACTTAACCATCTGTGAAAGTGCTATCAATGCTGAACACATTTTTTCAGCAACATATGCTGACAATCTAGACAGTATCTTTGTCAGAGATGTCCATGCTTATTTTACCAAGCCACATTCTGCACGTTACAGCAGGATGGCTGTGTATACAAGACTGATTTGCTCATTAAAAAAAGATGCTGTATGATAAAGATGATAAAGATGATGTATGGTTGCACGGCTGATAACTTAATAATGTTAAACTTAATGTTAATGATAACTTAATAAATGCAAAAAAATCTGCTTTCAAACTGAATCAGTTGTGCCTTTACTCCCTAAAAGATTTTAAAGTGTTGTAAACATAAATGCAGTGCCCCAATTATTTTGAAACATGTCTGGATTTATTTTTAATTTTTTTTTGCTAAAAATCAAAGGTAAATCATGAAAAGCTGTGTTTCTGTATCATTGGTCAAAAAGAATGTATTTATTAGCATTTTACTCACTTCCTTAACTTTTTTGGAATTGGGTTTGTAGTGGTTGAAGTGTAAACAGATCATTTTGATGAAAAATGGTGAACAGGAAAGATTTAGTGATTGTGAGGTTTCAGGCAAAAGACAGAAATGGTGCTCTGGGCTTCTGCACGAAATGATCTTAGTCTGTGGGAAGCTAATTTTGATATTGTTTTAAGAAGTAATGTGTGAAACTGGTATAGTGAAATCATTAGACAGCATATTTGTATAGATTTTTTTGTAATATGTTCCTATGGAGTGGCTTTCAGAGGCATTGAACTCTCAAAGTGTCTGGTTCCCATCACCTCCGCTGTGAACAGTTCCAATCCGCTATGTTTCTGGCACACTTTGCATGAAACCACACAATTTTCTGAAAATTGTAGAAGTCTCTTTTAATGACCCATCCAGTGAAAGGTTCTTTAAGGCCAGAGTACACTGACTGGGCAAACACAAACAAACACCATCATTCTGAAGTCGGCTGTTGTCTTTAGACTGTTCAGAAAAAGGACTACCAAGTAAAACATTCTAGTGGTTTTAAACAATCAAACAGGGCGACGGCACACCAGCCAAACATTTCTGTTTGTTTGTGTTCGTCCAGTCGGGAACCAGAAGTGGTTTTCTTGTGACATCACTCCCAAGAGCCCTTTATTTTTAAGAGTGTCGAGCCCGTATTGTTTTATTTTGCCATTAAAGTGAACACCACCGGTTTTGTGGAAAACTTTTTTGAAATTGAACTGACTGCAAACACACACTTAACATCAAAGTCCAGGCTTCATACCACTGTGTTATTAAGACGATCGGATGGTGTGAGTAAGACGATTTTTTGGCCCGATCAATGTTTCCAACAGTGACAGGAAGTGTCACCGGATCCCTGTTGCGCTGGGCCTTGGTGACCTGTCACTCGCTGAAAAGGCTTGTCATGATGATATATGGGCCCACTAATCCCTTCAGTGAGAGCCCTGCTGTTTACCCTCCCTCCGCTTCCTTCTCCTCAAAGAGCCGGGCCAAGGAATCCTAAACCTGAGAGGAGATTAGCTGCTTCTTAAAAAAGAGAAAGAGAAAGAGAGAATAAGGGGAGACTCTGGAGAGCCATTCTCTTACCTGCTCAGATCCACCACTGAATGGCAGGTTGTGAAATAGTATACCTGGAGAGTAGAGTCTTTTCACGGGAATGTGGCGCATCCCGGGTTCCATATTGCTTACTCCCATTCTCCCTAGATTCTTTAGGTAGCCTGTACTGTAACCTTCATCCTTTGTGTATACCCTGCATGCCTGCCAAACTTCTAGTGATAAATACACACCTACATATATTCCTCATATAGTACTGTGCTAAGGTCAATGTGAGTTAAATAATAATTAGAATTAAATGAATAACATGAACAGCAAATAGTGATTATATGTATTTTAATTTGTCCTTGTTAACTATTTTCTAACCTCTCCAGTAATATTTGTAGTAGTCATCCAATATTTGGTTTGGCTCAATCAGTGCTTTATTATGTTAAGTCAGGAGTGCTGGTGATGGAATTTAACAAATCCATGTGATGGGGCATCCAGAAGACATCTGGAAAAATGTTCTTCATACTACCTCACAAGATATCATCTCTATTCTTTGGAAGTAATACATTGCTTTTCCTTCTTACAGTATTTATGTTTATTTGTATTTATTCTATATTTTATGCCTTCTTTACATGCAAAACAAACTTAATGGCAAGATGAATTGTGTTTAGTGGCCTTTTGCACAGCACAGCAGACCTTCCCTTTATTCACACAGAGTCTAAACGCCTCTTAGGTGCATGTTATTCATTTAACAAGAAAAGCAATCCAAAATATCCAAAATAGTCATGATGAATGGTCAAAAACATTCTTTTGGTTTAATGTGATTTTAATATAAAGAGGTTTTATTCCAAGTGTTTTTGGGGCATTTCTTTTGGTCCATTCATCATAAAACCAGCTGGTGTGTTCAAATGACAGAAAAATGAAAGTCCAGTCCAGTTATTTCCACATCCTTTTTTATAATTATAATATTTAAGCTCCTGCTTTTTCTCTCCTTTCTTATATGCCAGAGATCTTATGAAAACAGCAAAACTTGCTATTACATTTTTACAATGCAGCAGTAAGTAATGTTAGCTTGTTTAAGCTCAAGCAACAAAAGACAATTCAAATAATGTAGAAGACTGTGGCGATATTGGAAAAAAAACATGTCTGAGAAAACAAAACAAGCGCACTTATCGCTCTGCTCTATGGAACATGTTCCGTATCACTTACAACTATCAAACGGAAAATACACGTGGTGTCTCCCCAAGGCATACTTGTGGGACACTCTCTTTTCTGCCTCAGATAGTTAGAGCGCATTTGATCTGATTTACAGTCAAGTGGTCATCATTCATACCCAAAATGTTTCCACTCTGAACCAGTGCCTACTTGTTGCCCGTTTGTCTTCCATCAGCTGGAAAAGCCAGATAAGTCTCTCTAAGGGGCTGATGCGTCTGCGTTGACAGTTCCAGAATCGGCCTCCTGTTCCCTGATGTATTAACGTAGTGTTAGAGGGAAAAGCCACAGGAGATCACAGGAGACTGTGGCGACTCATGCTGGATATCACGAGCGATCTTTTTTACGCCTGGAGTGCTCCAGATGTGTGCTGGCATGTGCGAATGTGAGCAGGCAGGGGAAAAATGTAACTCACTGGACCACTGTTTACCCAGCTTTGATTTAGCAGATTACACAAAAACCATGGATGGTCTCTCCGAGCCACTTTTACAAATACTCGTGCTAAGGCTTATTGTGAGACAACATTCCGACCTGGAATAATCACAAACAAAAGATAAATTCTTATGGAAGACATGAATACTTACTAGGTCCTCTGAATTGGTTTGTAAACATTTAATCAGCAAAAGAACACTGTGGTGCACTTTGTACGTGCAGCCTACGTTCAAGGAGCACTTGTTTTAAATTTGTGTCGACCACCCACTGTCACGCGCTGAACATCCAGTTGTTGGTAATCTTGTGGTGAGCTTTCAGCATCTAGCATGGAGCTTGGCGTAGGGACTTCAGAACAGGCTTTACCTTTTTTTTATTGCACATTTATCTTCAGCAGACTTGTTTCATATTATTAAAAAGCATAATTATTGAGAAACATGATTCTTTTTGAACAGTGATTCAGTTCTGGTGAACAACAATACCATTTTCCTCAGGCTGTGTATGAGTACATGTTCTGTTACTCGCCGATACAGAGTCAGATACCATAATGAATTAGTTTGAATGAATTAGTTGTTGGTGCAAATTAGTGCAGTGTAATTTAACAGTTAAATTGTTTGTGTAGCTTATTTAAATGATGTGCATTTTCTATTTATGCTAAATACATTACTTACCTTTGATTGAGTAGTGCTGCAGTGCAGAAGAGCAGGGTTTTTTTTATATCCGCATCAAAACAGCTGTAAGTAAAGTATGTTCTTCGTCTGTCTCAGCAGGAATCAGATCTGGGGCATCCAAGTAGCTTACATTTTTAATTAAAAGTTGTGATCTTTGATTATTCATACTATTTAAAAATCATATTCAAAAAAACAAAAATCATATATTGTATATATATATATATATATATATATATATATATATATATATATATATATATATATATATATATATATATGTATTTTGCCACTAATACTGTGGAGAAGGTTGTGACTGTGTGGTTTTAAAAAAGTTTTTAAAAAATCACACAGTACATTCCTGGAATATACTAAGGCAGAATGTTGTGTTTATCTGCCACCATGCCAGCGGGCGCAGACCCTCCTTCACTGTGAGCCCAAGTCCTTAGTGTGCAGTGTTAAGTCACAAAGGAATTAGAATGTCGATATTGGTAATATGTTGGCCAACATCTGTGATTCTGTATTTTTGCCAGACGGTACATTCAAACTGTAGTGCACGTTGTTGGTAGTTTTATTCATTAGTGTGGTCTCAAGGTGCAAACAGAATTTGTTGTACTGCGTTGCTGTTTATCCAGCTTTGACCTAGGTGCTAAAGCAACACATCTGCTTTTAGTGTATGCTGATCTATTAGTTCACCAAGCACTCTATTTCAACTTTATTATAATATTTTGGAGTATTCATTTGAGATATTGCGCACTGACCATCCTCACATTCCCGCAGTTTCACCTCCACATGTCCGTTAATCACAGTTGTTTAGTCTGGGTTGCAGGCTTGTTTTGACAGCCATGTAAAATGTGAACACTGTCTCTAGTTTTTTTTTTTTTTTTTTTTGGTGTGTGTGTGTGTGTGAAGTGTTAAGAGGTAAGCTACTCTTCCGCTGCATGGGAAACTGTGAAGGATGCTGTTTTGGTGCTATTTGAAAAGTTCAGTCACTTAAGGAAATAATATACGTGACCCTGTTTGACCACTGATGTGCTGTGTGTATATATGTCACGTATGTAGCCAGTGGTTCATTGAGGGTGTCATAACTACGGAAGTTTTGTTTCTCCACGAGGGCTTTGGGATGTCATAACACATATTTCCACCGTCCCTTCAGCCCAGTAAATGTAAGAGAGCATTGTAGTCATGATTGTTTGTAAGTGTGTCTGTCACCAAGTCATACAAACACAGTAATCACTCACTTGTTCAAATAGAAACGCATTCACTTGTAAGGCAACAAAAGCTTCCTGTATTTTCTTAGCTCCGGTGCAGTGTATGTGTCTGATTATGACTAAGGAGCTCCAGGTAAGAAAGAAGAGGATATGGAGCCAGACAGCACAGACAAGGCATTGTGGAATCCTGTTTAGTTAGACGTGGCCGACTCTATAGATAGCTACGTTCTATTCAAGCACAAAGCGGAAATGTGCTTTATCGTGTTTTTTTCTTGCCTTACCTTAGTTTATCTGAGCCGCTCATGAATCAACATTGTGGTGGAGCACAGGGCTTGAATAGAAATGTGGAAATGCTGCAGAGTTTGAGAAGCACACACACAAAAAAGTCAAACAATCCAAGTTCTTTTTATATGAGGCGAGAGTGAGTAGAGATGACAGGGTCATCTTAAGAGCTGATATATATTTAGGTGCACTTCCACAGCAGGAAAAAAAAGAGGGAAATTAGCCTACGTGCAAATGAAGTGAATAAACAGTGTGGTAAGTATTTTTTCGTGTTTTTCCGTTCCTTAAGCAAGGCCCTTGTGCTTGATTCACACTTTATAGTTGCTATCAAAAGTGCCTGTTATTTATATACCCAGATTAGTCAAGTTAACACTGCCTTTAGTTCCATAGCTAGAATAGCACATTCATAGAGGCAATCTTATTTCTCTTTACTCAGACATCAAAGATTGGCTGTTCATCTGCATGTCAACCGTGTGTTAATCTTATTGCTGAAATAACAAGACCGATTTGAGCCCATCCATGAGGAAAGTACCCTCTTAAATAAGGGGCACCCCACCAATGACTACAGTGGTGTTTAGACCCATATCAAATCTCCAGGCCTGCCAGTAAATGGGCTTGAAATCTCTGTCATGGTCTTTCCCTCCAGCTACTGCCCACTGAATGGCTTGGAGATGGGAGGGGGGGGGTGCAGTCTGTACCCAGCACTATCATAATACGCTAAAAGAAATACACTGTCAGAGCCAGAAACATAATACTGGTTAGCCCGCGATATGACTGCTTTTAAGTCTATTGTGTTGGCTCCCGTTCTCATGATATAGTGCAGTGGTGTTAGGAGAAGTGCAGTAAGAAGTTGTTGGGAAGTTTTTTTTTCTGGCAGGTCACATACAGTCATGAGTTTAGCTTCCAGACGTCACCTGTTTACCTTCACACCCAGGCAAAAAAGGGGGCAAGCGCAAAATGGCAAAACATTACTCTTTTAATGGTGTTAACAACAATTAACTGAATTCATTGAGTTTTGTGGGTAAACTTGCAGACTCTCTTTTATAGAATCAACATTATTCCACTCAGCTCGGGCAGCTTCACACTGCTGAAATACAATAACTAATTTGTATTAAATGTAAGGCAAAATATTCTTGGTAGATATCAGAATCATTGAACCTTGGGTTCAGCCCATTTGTTTGCCTAGGAGTGTATGGGTGATGTTAATAGTGAGGAGTTATTAGTTATTCTTTTAGACATGGTAAATTTTTGAGGCTTGCATGAGGTTGTGTAACAGTGCAGTGTGTTGAATTATATTGCAGTGTATTTTACTGTGTTGTTATTAGCATGGCAACTTGTGACTGATGTGTTTATCTGGCAATAGCATTAGATCTGGGCCTTCTAAAACAGCCTTCATTTCAAATACTGTCCTTTTTAATCTTTAATGCTCAAATGAAACATCAACATAAAGCATGAGGCTAATTTTTACTGTATTGAAAAATGTATCATACAGAGACACTACTGAATCATAATTAAGTGAATTCTTAAATTACTTTGATTTGAATTGTTACAACCCCCCACGCTCTCCAAACCACCGCCTTGCGTCGCTGAAAAGGCTGTTTGGAACGATGCCATAGAATATCCTCCTTTCAGTAGATGGTTCTTTGAAGGAATGCCTCGCTGCCTTTCAACCTAATCTCCATCTGCCACATTTTAGACATCCTTCCCTGTCCTTAGTAAAAGAACAGAAAACCTGTTGACTCATAACACATTTACAATAGAAGTCAATAGGCAGGTGCTGAAGCAGGTACTCTGTGTCTTCTTTTCTGTCATCCTGTTTTTTGTTGAAATTACTGTCCATGAGGTGCTATCAATGCAGCAGATAGAGATTAAGTCAAGAAGCACTGAAGCATTCCTTTATTTTAGGGACCGTCACTCAGTTGCGCTTGCAATACAGTCGTAAGTGATTTATATAGATTTGAATATGGAATGTTTGGAGCTGGTGGTGAAGTCATTTAGTAGCAGCTCTTTCTTATTGTTCTGGCGCCTGCGCTTGATATTAATGTTCTTTCCCCATCTTTCCAGTGTAGCTGGTCTTAGGAGGTTGAAGGCCATTACAGCAGTGAAGCTGGCAGAGATTTAGGGAAAAAGAACAGTAGAGAAGTTGAGTAGCTGGCTGCAAGGAGGCCGATTTGACTTGACGGAGTGGTGCAAATTGTCACTGTTAAGTTCCTAATTGCTGAGGCTCCGTCTTCAAAGGACGCGTTGGTGCGAGGCGGTGGTGGGTCGCTCCGTGCTGATGGAAAGGTTGATTGCAGCTGTGGAATTTTCAAGGATAGTTAAAGAAGGGCTGCTCACTGTGTGGTCCGCTGGCATCACCGGCGTCCTCGTCCTTCTTCTGTGACTTTTCTTTGTCAAAGAAATCCAGTGCCGGCACATTTTTTCAAAGTAATGAGTGTACAGTGCTACATAAATCCAGTATACAGAAGATATGTCAATGAACTTGTATTTCTCAGTCCATTCCCTCATCTCAGCCACATTACTCATAAATCTATGGTGAATCATTTCATCCGCTACTGGCCTGAAAGCCTGAAAGAGTCTGAAATTATTCTGACAACCCAATTTTTACTTTTTTGTTTAAGGTTTAAACAAAATTGACTAGCCTTCTAGTACTGATTAGTTATAGAAACATAAAACAAATGCAATAGCAATATTTTACAATGCAAATAGTAACCAAATATCACATAGAATTGTTCTACCTGGTCCAAGGTAAGACATAACAGTTTCATTCAGTTGCAACTGCCTGGAAAGTAGTCAAATCTCTTGAACGTCTTTCTATTCTGAGGAAATGGGATGAATCATAAGAGCTGCAGTTGATTCAGAATGGTGAGCAAGTTATCTTCAGATGTGTTCTCCATTTACAGGATATTTGTGGTCAGTGGAAGACGGCAGACAAGTATCCGAAGGAAACTGTTCAGTGAATTCTCTTTATTAAGAAAGCTTTAATGTATTACAGTATTTAATAGGGTGCTTTTAGTATCATTACAGATCCAAACACCAGCCCAGCTGCATCAACCTGCCCTGAAAAGAGGCAACGGCATAGGCACCACTGAATGTTTTATCCATCTCGTAAAAGCCTGGAAAAGACACTTGAGAATCTGTGGAAAAGTCCTGTCCCTTATGAACATCTGACTAGATGGATGCTTCAGGGGAAGTTAAAATTCCAACGTTGAATTTCTTGTTTTCTATTCAAGTAGGGGCCATAACAATAGTCCAAAATAGAACTCATTAAACTAGCCCCTCTCACTCCCCCTTGTCTGCTGTCAGTTCAGAGTGGAAATATGGCAGAGTAGGAGAGAAAGCGTGTTCTTCACACATAACTTCTTCTCCACCCAGCTCTGACTGATTTACAGTGCGCAGAGTGCTCTGTCCTGGACCACTTCAGATCGGAGTGTTTTTAGCCACTAGCACGCCTCTCTGACCTCTCTGTGGTTCAGGTTCACTTTTGAGGAAACCAGTGCAACCAAAGAAAACCTCATGAGGAAACTAGTTTTTTTTGCCAGAAAATGCTGGTAGATTATGTGGTCATTGTAAAAAGTGCATATTTTTGGTTATAGAGTTGAACACTGTATATGAAGCTCTGTACTTTTTAAAACCCTCAAATTCTCATCCTACTTTAAATTTCGGTGCTTTCTATTTTTTGTAAATATGTAAATGATCTAGCACCAATAAATGTTTTAAAAAGGTTTGTATTCATTAAAAAAGATTGATTCCATTTACTTTTAAGAAAGTGATGAGTGTTTTACCTTTTTTTTCTATAATAATGTTAATAAGGTTATGAGCATTGTGATATTACATTTGGATACGATATTGAAATCCAGATTTTGATATTGGGCAACCCTACTTTTTAGACCATAACTTTAATATGTGCATGGTATCAGGAGGCAAAAGTTTTTTAAAATTTGGTCTTAGCTTTACTGCTAGTGACAGAAATACAGTAGAATAACAGAGTTAAAATTTTACATTTTCATTTATTATTGTTCAGTTTTACTTTTAGGACCTACTTACATGCTCTATATTTTCTTAATAACAGTATTTTTGTTTGTCTGCTGTTTCTGTCTCTCTGTTTGAGCTCCTGTGTCTTTAAGACCCCCTCTCAATGAGCCTTATGTGCTATGATTGGTCACCTCACACAATTTGTTCTGATTGGTCAACTGCTAAGGTGGCATCCTGCTGCAAGTTCTGCCCCCACTCTGCTGTGGCTTTTCCTACTGTGGTGTTGGTTCTGCCGTCTAAGTTTTGATTCAGAGTCCGATCCTGAAAGTTAGGTAGAACAGGTTGGTAGACTCAGTCCACCTTTGCAGGCTTGGCTGGAGCAGGATGTTTTGTGGTGTAGAGGGTACGCCAAGCTCGCCAGTGCAGGCAGTAAGGATTGTGTTATGAGATGATGTCACCTTGGACGCTGGACTTCCATCAGAGCATTTTGGGCAGCTGGGAAAAGTGGTTTCTGTGGAAGAGAGTTTGGCATGTACTTTGATCTTTATATGCACAAAAAGCTACATAACACTAATTAAAAGTCAGAAAACTAGAATAGACTTCCAGGTCAAAATATTACTGTTTGGTTAATTTTACTTCATAAACTTTTGTTGAAAGTAAATGCTTTCTCTTCACACTTTAATGTGATTTATATTCAACTGTCAGTATGATTCCACAGTGGAAATATTTCAGTGTAGAAGTTCACACAGCCTTGGAATCCTTGGTCCTCCTTGGTGATCTTTCTCCAGCCTTCATGACATCCCTTGTTTTTTTCATTTAACTTTCTGTTTTTCCAGTGTGGATGTCGTGTCATCCCTGCAACAAAACTAACCACAGGAACACTGTTGTGTTTAGTTGTGGTCAAGTTTTTTTTTAGCATTATAGACAAGGCTGACAACATCACTGTGCAAAGTATTTTCCACTGACCTCAGTACCATGTGTGGCTTTCTGCAGTTTTGTTTTTGATTCCCTGCCCTAAATGTCCTATTCACATATTGTAGTATTTTAATGGTTTATATATTTATATTATTTTCATACAGACACACCCAGGTCAAATGGAGAGACTCTGTTGGGAGTTCAGGGTTAAGTGGCTTTAAAAACAACTGTTTTCTATTGACTGCTCACAGATGTAGGCTGTTGGCTTTGTACCATCTTATTTGGTCATATGATTCTCACCATTCGTTTAATAAGTGGACTTTGTCAAATCCTTAAGAAGAACACGATACCTTTTAATCAGTTCCATGTCTGGGTTAACTGTGAATTAAAAACCACGTACTGCAGTTCATGCTGGATTTAGGTGTATGTTTGGATCATACTCAGGTGTGCTGACAAAAGAACATTCATGAAATTACTGAGTAGGAATTCCTCTCCAAGCGTACAGACTTTTCTTCAGAAACATATATGTAATCAGAAGTGTCTTCTCTGTCATATAGAGTCTGATATAGGTGTGCTTGATAGCCACATAGTACGTCACAAGTACAATAATAAACCTGATTATTCTGTTACAAATTACCTTCTCAAAGAATCAGCATTAATTTGTTAACAGTTTGCATAATAATAATAATAATGATAATAATAATAATGCATACATTACATTTAAATAAGAGAGACTTGCAATAGAAAAACAGTCTGATTACATTTTTGGGTTTAAATTGTTTTAAAAGCATCATTTTAAAGCATATCTTGTTTTTGTCTTTGTAAGGCACATGTCCATTTTTAATGTAATTTTTAAAGTTTTTTTTTTTTTTTAAAGATTTTTTTTCCTCAAACAATTGCCCAAAAAATCATGCCTTAAGAATGATTTATATATAAATGAAATGTTGTAGATTGCAGCGTCATGTCTAGGCAATGAATACGAAAACCTCTACCAAACCACCAACTTCAAAACCAATAAAGCTGTCAGGTTGTGGTCAGTAGGCCCTGTGAGTCTAGTAGTGCGGTGCTTTGAATGTGAATTCCACCAATTTGTCAAAAATGTGTACATAATTAAACAAACAAAACAAACAAAGTTCTTCAGAGTGGTTTGTAGTAAAATGTGTCGTTCCAGAGAAACCTAGTAGTAACAGTAGTTTTGAGGGAACATACAGCTTAAACATACATATACATCAACTTTCAGTTAAATATATTTTCATTTATAAGCATTAAAAGTCAAGAAGTAAAGAAAGACTCCTGTAAATGTACTATTTTGGAGATAACTTGTTTTCCTTTGAACAGTGAGAATGTAACATCTGTGAAGCCACATGCAGCTGCACTGGTTATTTTGGATCTTGAATATAATGGTTGTATTTGTGTTGTAGACATCCTGACCTTGTTCATATCATCACCACCACTGTAAAGACATCCTAGTCAGTATGTTGGCCTACAGTTGCTTTTCATCTCTCCTCTCTTATTTTCCATTTTCCACCCCAATGTCTTTGATTGAATGTTTTTTTATATTGCTTTTTTGGATGTTATTTTATTACTTGCATTGTTAGCCATCCTTCAGTCAAATAATGGCACTCTAAAATATAAGGAGTGTTTCAGCATGGGTTATAGCCAATCAGAAAACAGGCTATTTACGTACAGTCTTCGAAGCACAATAACTAAAGCAGCATGAAAAGAGGTCGTAAAAAGGTGTGTATGATTTTGTTTTCGGTACGTGAAAAAATGTAACGCAAAAAAAAGGACCATTAAACTATATTATGTGCATTATGTCATGAATACAGATATTCTGACACCCCAGTTGGTATATATCGCTGAGAATCAACTTCTGTTTAAATATTACAATATAAGTATCAGAAGTGGGATTTCTATCATGAGCCTCCGAAGCGTCATGCGATTGGAATTTCTTTAAAATATACCCTGACAGCATGATACAGTTTATTCCTGAGTGGAAGTGACTTAAAAGTAGTATGTCTGTTGAATTCAAATGAACCTGAACAGGGAAAGTATTTTATGTGGAAACTCTGTGATATCCAAATGGATGTTCCATTCGATTTTCTACATTTCTCTTTTATTTCCACACACTAAAATAATTCAGGTGACAAATTACATGCTGAGAGACTTGGCTGGACTTTATTTGTTGGATGCCCATTAGCAGCTGGTGCAAAGCGCAAAAAAAGCCCTACGACCTGCCATTAAAAACATACATGCCACAGAGAAAGAGACTAGACAAAAGACACAAACGAAACACGAAACCAGAGTCCTCAACAGGAGGGCAGGCATTTGAAAGAAAGTGGAGCATGACTGACTAAACGAATATAAGCTCTTGTGGTGTTCAGTAATGCGGTTTCTTCTTCGCTGCCTAATATCACGGCCTGTAAACTGTAAAGAATGCTGAGGAAGTATCAAATGAGACATCTTTTCCATTAAAGGTCTAAAAACACTGTAGACACTGTAGGTCTTGCTCTGATGCTGTTTAAGCTAAATATCAAACATCTGTGTTGCTGAAATGAACCGGCCCAGATTATGTAATAAACTTGATTACGGATCAGTTGTTTTATTTGAACTGCTCTCTTTCAGTGATTAGGGTGGTTCCTGTTGACTCCTTAAGGCATTCTCCGAGCTTGTGTGGTCATCTGAAATGCTTCTCTGTGTTTCTTTTCTCAGTGTTTTGGACCCCTGTGCCTGAGTCGAATGTCTTAACGGATAATCCCTAATGGGAGAGTTATTATCAGTGTTTTGAAATAAAAAGCAGACATTGTGTGTGTTGTTTCAGGTTCCTGAGCTGTGGGAGAGATCTGTGGAGAGACTATCAGAAATCACAGCAGCCCTCATCAGAGACAGAAACCCTGCATTTACTGGACAGCTGTTGCAAGCCTGAGATAAACACATACAGACACACATCAGTCATTCGCTAAACCTGCACTACTTTGGAAACACACTGTTATCAAGCTGTCATTGACAAAAATGAGTTGTTTAATAAAAAAAAAACATTTGGTTTATGTTTTGGTATAAGATTGCCACATGGTTGTCTCTTATTACCACTGCATGGAAGTTAGTCTGAAGTTTAACTCCTTCAACTTTAGATTTTTATTCCGTTATTAATTGTTAATGAATGAATATGCACAAAGATACATCTTCCACTTTTCCCCAAATGTACTCCGTCAGCCAAGACATTGTCCAAACTACTTTAGTGCTGAATCAACAAATGTTGTTATTAAAAACGCATAAAAAAATCAGTGGTCAGTCAGATCATTTTTGTAATAACTAAAGATGGAAGCATTGATCGGCAATGTATCGGTATTGGCAAATTTTTAATCAAAATATGCGATCGGCGATTTCCAGTGTTTCATCCAAGAAGAGGAGCCCTCCGTGAAACCCGCTCCAGCCAGGTCCCTGCGATTCCTATCTGAACCACTAGGTGGAGATACATAGCGTTTTATTTTCGACGGACTAACTAAAACGGTGGTCCTCGTGAGAACAGATTGTGGCGTTTACCGCATGCGCTGATAGAAAACATGTCGTCTGGCAGTGTTTTACCGTATGTGACAACGTGTGTCTCAAAACCTAGTGAGTGTCTAAGTAGGCACTGACTATGTAGACAGGTGTTTAGGTAGCAGCGTTCTGTCTGACATCTCATAAAACAGATTACTGAGACGTTCTAGTTAGAGAGAGACTGCGTCGCGGCTTGTTCCCGCCCACTGCAGCATGCGACCGGGGTTTAGCTGGTTGCTTAGTGACCATCCAGCATCCAAAACAATAGCCCGAGGCTTAAAAATCCGCTAGCATAAATGCTAATGGCTCGAGTATGAAACTGCAAAATGGTCAACGACTCGTTGAAAAGTTGTAAATAAAATACTGTTTTGTGTGATTATATGACAAGAAACACATTAAAACACCAGAGAATCAAAATAAGTCACATTTTAAAACAACTTCACTGCTCGTAGATTTGCCTGCGTTGTGTCATGGGATTGTCTTAGCGGCTGAGGAAGCGTCTGATGCTTCCTTAAAATCGGGCCAAAATAAGGTTCCTTAGTAGACAGCGGGTTTAAAATATCTAAAAATTGGGACAGCCTACATGTTGGGAGCGCATATTATGATGTAACATACTGTCTATGTAGGCAGCTCACTAGGTTTTAAGACACACCCATCGTGTCTTGTGGTGGAACCAGGATAAAGACATTTAACTCTACTAATCTGACACGGCACTTAAGAGCACACCACGCGGCTAAATACGGTGAGTATCAGCAAACAGCAGAGCTAGCACGCACAGCTAGCACAAAACAAACAACCCAGAAAACCGTGCAGACCAGATTTAACCGGTACGAACAGTACAGCAGCAGCAACCAAACAGCTAAAGGAATCATAGCCAAAGTGAGTTTATAGGGCTAGATAAACATGTTTCATGACTTGCTTGTGCGAATAATTGCATGTAGTCTACTGTGGCATATAGCCCCACTGACGATCGGTATCAGCTCTCGGCCGATCGCGCTGAAAGGTGATCGGTGATTGGAATCGGCCTTAAAAACCCTGATCGATCCATTTCTAGTAATAACCATTTTCCCAAATGTCTCTCAAACCACATCCAGGTCATCAGTAAGATTCCACTTTTCAGCTTACTTTTAGCTGTTGGTCTTACTGTTGCTGTGTCATGTTGTGCAGGCATATGGACACTACAGATTATGTGTGTGATTGTTTTATTTCCTCCATTTTTTGTGTATCGTTGGTTAAAAAATTCAATGTTAACAGTTCTTTTATAAATAAAACATTGCTGCCTAAAGTTTTCAGGAAAAAAACACTTTCACTTTATTAGCTCAGAGCAAGTCATACTGTATCCCAAACCACATCAACAGTCTGCAAATTTAATGAAACCTTAAATGCGGTGTGAGCTCGTTGAGAAGAATTTTAGGAATCTATTTACGGAAAGGTTTGTGTTTATTAGTAATGGTAGCCTCATAGCTTCAGCACTGAACTAAACACAAAACATGCCTTGGCTGATTGTCTGCATCTGGGTTTGGAGAGAAACTGTGTCAGTTGTTTTTTTTCCTTTCCTCCTTCACCTTTACTTCAGTAACCCTTTGCTTTAAAGGTTATTAAGCAGCAGTTGCTGTAAAACTGCTGGGCATGTTTTGTGGCTATGGAAGTCTGGACCTTTCAACAGGTGCTTACACATTAAATGGTTAATCAGTGGCTCAATGTCAGGACCTTTTTATCATAAGTGGTCCTGCACCTCAATTATATCAGATTATGTTTCTTGGTTTGTGTATTATTTTTTTGTATTCGCCGTAGAGCAACTGCAAGTGCCCTGTAGTGGTGAAAATTGCCCTCTGATCTGGTCCAGTTCAGACTGAGAGTATTAAAGATAGTATGTTTTTAAGGAAATACTGTCCTCTTGTGGAGAAGCATGAGAAATGAACCCCTCTTTAGCTCATTGTACACCACTAGGAGCAGCATGAGCATATTTTTCTGTCAGGTCTGAGACAGTAATGGTTTACTCAAGCTCTGAAGGTCACAACCAAAATGAAATCTTTCAGTTGAAAAATTTAACTGTGAGTTTTGTGACTAGCCTTGTGCACATACCTACTCTTATGGGCCAGTTTTAATTGGTTTAAATTTGTTTTGGGTTTTTAATTACATTTTTCTATTTGTATGTTATTGTTTTCTCAGGGGGCCGTTCTGTGTGGAGTATGTATGTTCTGCCTGTGCTTGAGTGGGTTTTCTCCAGGTACTCCGGTTTCCTCCCACAGTCTAAAGACATGAATGGCTAAAATGCCCATAGGTGTGAGCAAGGACGGATTAAGGATAGTCTGGGCCCCTGGGATAACCTCCCCCCAACCTGCGCTCCTTGTAATCAAGGGCCCTCTAATGGTATGTCCTGCTCTTCTCTAGGGCCCCCTGATAGGGGCTCTCATAACCAGGGCCCTATAAAATTATGCCCCCTCTTTCCTAGGACCCCTAATAGCCAAAAGTCGAAGTCAGAGCAGTGCCAGAACACCTCGTCCATTTTCATAAGGGGCCCAAAAGCATGGCTAGGGCCCCCAAAAGCATGGCTATGGCCCCCAATAGGCCCTGAGATTCTTAAAATTGAGGGCCCTCGGAAATAAAAATATATTGTATCATAAATGTTGATAGGCTTCACAAAATGTTTTGGCTCCAGCCCCCCGTGACCCCGACTAGCAGGATAAAGCGGAAGATAAAGGATGGATAGATGATTTCTCATTAAGTACTCAGTTTAGTTGTAATTTAGCGTAATGTCGTATTTAGTATTTTTTATGTAGATACATTTGTAGCTTTTTCTGTACACAAATAATTTTCTTGTTTTAATTATCAACACCAGTTGTTGCATTAGTAGTGAATCAAATGCTGGTTCACTATAAAAAGTTTTCAGCATTTTCATACTGCACTTTGCAACGTCAGTGACAGAGGATTTCTTTCTGTAATGCACTTTGTGACCAAAGTAACATCAGTGTTTTTGACAGGATTGCTTATAAGTTTCAATGGAGGGAATTCTATAAAAACATTTTTCAAAAGAAATACAGAATTACTTGAATTACAGCACTGGTTAGATTATAATATACCACTCCAAAAACTGTAAACACAGTGCTGTAAGAAATGTTCTGTTTTCTGTTTTTTTTTTTTTTTGGAGTGTGATTTTATTTCATAGCAGGCTCAAAACAACATTTGCTATGCTAATGCTTCTTTGGGACTTCAAACAGCAGCTTTCCAATTTGTTTGTCGGTTAGGCTTAACACTAGCCAGACCAGAGGGATCCTGCTGACCACATTTCATAAACTGTGCTGTTTTTATAGCATTACCCTGGCCTGAGGAAAACAGAGCCTCGGACGAGCCCCTAAATTTGTGTCTGCGCTCTGGGGCCAAGCCGGCCTCTCGCTCCTCCTGAGCCAACCGCTGATTGCTAATTGATTATGGCCTTGGGTTTCCCGTCGGCTGAGCCAGAGTGTGAGGTAATTATGGAGGGTGGCAGGAGAGCCAGAGCATATTCTCTGCGCCCCCCCCGGCCAGTTCAGCCTGCCATGGAAAAGAGCAGCACGTAGAGCAGAACCTTACAGAAATAGACAGACGCCTGGACTCATCCTTTAGTTTTCCTTGAGTGACACTTTCATGGCCAGAACGCTTCGAGCTGTGCTTTAACTTTAACTCTCAGAAGTCCAGAGATAATTTTACTGCTTGGCTATATTATTTAAATGCAGTTCTGTAGTAACACAGGAATTAGTATAATGTAATTTGTAAATAGTGTAAAAATGTTAGTTATTTTTTTTTTTTCAGCAAAGCAAATTTGCAGGCATAATACAAGCTCTCCTAACAAACACTGTTAGAATCTGTATATTTACAGAATTTCTCAGCATATGAGAAATACTGTCAAATGCAGAGAGGCGGATCACTATCAGAGAGTATAAGGATTGTGATGATATCAACAAAAAAGTTGCATATCAAAAGAGGGAAAAGAATGTGTACCATCCAGTCCTGTAAGAAGGGATTACTGCTGTCATACAACATGGCTTTATTGACCTGTTTGATGGTACTCCCACTGTGACAGTGTTGTCGTCCCTTTATATACATTTTTTGCACCATTTCTATACTACTTCACAACTTTTAATGACAGCAATTATTCATTCATTCAGTCATTCAGTTAGTTGTTCATTCATTCATTATTTAACCCACTTATCCAAACAGTGGAGTTCACCAGTTATTATTTATTTAGGTTCAACACTTTTTGAGGTGGCCTAATTGACAAGTACATAGAATTACTTCCAGTGGAGTAAATATAATAAAACTAAGTTTTTCAACAGAATTCTTCATACAGAATGATTTGAATTACTACATTGAGAAGACTATAAAATTCCCCTCTGAAACGACACAGTCTTTGTATCTCTGTATACAGTCAGTCAGAAGACTCAGCACTTGTTTAATGTACCACAGGTCAAAGAGAAAAGATGTGGTGAGGCAGCTTTGTGTTTTGTTTTTTTTTTGCATCCAAAACCAAAGCCGCCTCTCTTCACTGCACTTTCCCGACTCGACTCGTATAGACTCTTCTTGCCTTAAGAACGCTGCAGACTAATAATAAGCTGAAACACACCTGCTAACGCTATCTACCGGGTTAGCGTACTCTCTTGTGTTGCCTTTGAGCAACCAAAATCATCACATCTTCTGATCTCTGATGTAACTCTCCTGTTGTTCTCAGCAGCTTTTGTTTTGCTGCCTCTGAACAAAATGATGTCTTCATATCACTACAGTTTTGTGTGGTGTCACTATGATGACCAGCTACTTTGAGGGGCTACAATATCTGCAGTGCAACATTTAAGTAGTAAGATTTTATATCTTGCTCACATGTTTTTTTTTTGTTGTTGTTGTGTTTCATTTATTTTATTTTTTTTACTTCTAGTTGTATAGTTGTTCTAATTTTTTATAACGTTTTTATAAATGTACTTTCTGTCATTATTGATACTGTTTTTTTTACTTCATTCATTTATTCATTTAGTTGTTCATTCATTCATTATTTTACTCACTTATCCAGACAGGACAGGTCACCAGTCAGTTATTATTGACAGTTATCATTATGGATATTGATTTTTTTTTTACTTTCATCACGACTTTCTGTATTTAATTTTTATCTTTTTATATCTTTCAACCCATTTAAGCCTCTGTGAAGTAAATTGAGCTGCATTATATGCATGATGAGTTACATAAAATAAGGCTTATTAGTAAAGCTTAGTCAATCTTTAATTAATAATAATAAAACATTTAGATCAGTATTGTTATCAGGAAATGAGGTTTCAACATCAGTATCACTATTGGAAAAGTATGTGGTATTGCGCCATCATGCTTTTGTTACTGCTGCTGAGAATTGTGACTTCTAATGGTATATATGCTCTGTTTTCTATCAAAGGCTCTAAACAGCTGTAGCTATAGAAGCTTAAGAACACAGCTCTCGACTAAAGTGCTAAAACTTATTAATGTTGTGTGTTGCCCTCCCCTCGCTTATTTCGTTCAGTCTTTCTACGGGCACTGTTTTAATTTGTTCCACATTGTCATGTGGCATATACATATGTGAAGTGAGTGTTTTTTTTTCCTTCCCTTGTTCTTGAGAATCAGCAGGGTACAGGCTCGGTGAAAGACAAGAACGGCTCTCAGTGTGAAGCCACCGCTCGTGATTGAGATGGATTAACCACTTCTCAGATGCTCAGGATCACGCGCCTCTGAAGCTTGTTGGTAAAACGCACACAGAAACTCTCTCCTGATGCAGATATCACAACGCAACAAGTAATATTTTCATTAATAGATGATATGAAGAGCGGTTTCTGTTATAACAGCGTGATGGTACACTGTCTTCATACATAATTGAAAAAGCAGGGCAGGGGAGCATGCCCTTTCCACTGTTTAAAACCATGAAAGAGTCCTGCACAGGGTTTGTTATAGCAAGGTGAAGCTGGCTAAATTTCTCACGCACATGTTCTGGGCAGAACTGGAATTGGACATAACTCCATGTTTTGAATTACGTATATTTGGGGAGACTGACACAGACTGAAATAAATTCCTAATAGGATCACGGCGGCCCTGGCCTTTGCTTCCCTCCTCGCTAGGCAAAGAATATTGGCAAACTGGAAATCACCTTAAGCCCCAAAAGGCTTTGCAGTAGCTCTGTGATCTGATACTTTTCCTCAACCTGGAGAAGATTAGGTTCTCATCTAATTGTTTGTTTGTTTGTTTGTTTTATGTTGAAAAGAAAATGTGAAATGTTTACAAACAAGGTAACAATGTTGTACCCGAGTTGTCCAAAAAAAAAAAAAAAACATGAGAGAGAGTTTTGGAGGGGGTGCTGGGTCATTGGCTGGTTGTTGACTAAAGGGAATAGCCAAGTATAGCCAACGAACTCTCAAATATCAACGTTATATAATAAAACTCCAGTCTCTGTCCAATATTAAATATGTGTCTCCATTTTTGTTGATTTTGAGTTTTCTACATTATTTGAACAAACCAGTGGTTACATTGTGTGAGAATTTTATGTCTAATGGACCAATAGAAGTGCTCCAAAATAGCTTGGAAAAAATTCTGGTCCCATTGACTTACATTGAAAGTAAAATATGTTTTTGGTCTCTCCTGTAAAGTGGCAATTTTGGAGATACTTGTTTCTCATTGGACAAAATAACATGCCGATAGAAAAAAAACAATCACATAAGAACAGGCAACAAAACTGAAATGTATAAAGTATGTTATTATTGTTGTTAATAAAATTATTGTAATATGTAAAATAGTAACTTTACAGGCAAAAAACATTCTTTAATTGCAGTGTAAGTTAATGTAAAGAAGTTGTATTCCAGGTGATTTTGTAGCATTTCTATTAGTACATTGATCATAAAACGTGATCACAGGAAAAAGAGTGGCTGCCGTGTTCAAATCCTTTCAAAAAACAAAAACAATAAAAATGATGATACATATTGAAAGTTTGGCAGCAACACATGAGATATTCATGTTAAGTGCAATTGCAGAGGTAAGTTATTTACAGTTTAACATTCAGATCACTGTATGTAAGCTATACCCATAGAGACCCCCCGTGCCCCAGGCTCACATGAATGGAGTGAATATTCAAATCTTTACCAAGACTTCTTCCTCCTTTTCGTCATTCCGCAGATTTCCCTACGTTCACTCTTTCTAATGAAACACAGTCACCTGCCAGCTTTTCCGAATGCAGAAGTGAGTCAAAATCATATCGAGGCAATCTGATTCCCATGTTCTCCTGTTCTCCCAGCTGTGAGAGTTTGTGGGAAATTCACTGTGATAGCCGCTAATTGAGAACAGCTGCGATTGGAACTCTGAAGCGCTTGAGATATTTATTCATGAGAGCGGCTTCAGTGATTTTCTGATGTTGAAGTTGCAGCATGTAAAATGCATGGTACAGTCAAGATGAAGTTCAGCTGAAGGTTCTGCTCCCCCTGGAGTTGTGCATTTCACATTCAGCAGTTTAACTCAGTTTGTGTTCTGCACTTCCTTTGAGTTCTTCTGGTTCCCACCTGCTTAGAATTACAGCGCAGGTCCAGCAGAGAGAGAGAGCAAGAGACACACAGTGATAATAGTGTGCACGGAACATAAACACCTAATTTGTCTGCATGCATATGTTTAGAAGATGTTTGTTATTTATTTAATACAAGTGCTTTTCATAAATATTATGTTCTTAGCGTTTCCTCCGTAGAAAAGATAAAAAAATAAAAAAATGAAGCATGTGTGGAATGAGGGGGTGTATGTGAGATGGCCTCAGCAGAACACGACCGATGCTCAGTGCTTGCCGGCCTCCCACTGTCCTGCAGAAATGATTTATGACTGCAGATCACTCACACTCACCACGGCCTCCGTGTAGAATTTGCAGACAGCGCTCGCAGCACACCGTATTTTCTTCCGCACGTTCTTCCACAAACTTATATATATATATATATATATATATATATATATATATATAAGTTTGTGGAAGAACGTGCGGAAGAAAATATATATATATATATATTCTTTTCGTGTTCATACAATGTAAAGGGTGTTTCAGATGATCATCATTAGCTGCCCATGTGCATCCCTGTCATATATATATATATATATATATATATATATATATATATATATATATATATATATATATATATGCGCAAAGCTGTGTAGAAGCCAGAGATCACCCTTTCATTTAATTCCCCATCAGACTGACCATGTACAATTCATTCATTTTCAGCCTTAGAAAAAAAAGAGTAGGAAACCCTTCGCCTTTTTCACAGCTTCCATTCTTTTTTGGGAGACTTGCTTTTAGTTTTTCAAGGAAATCTTTTTTCACACATCTAAATTTCAGAGAATTGGGCTGCATTTTCAGCTGATACTTAATATGTTGAGGTAATGTTGAAGTCTCAGCTCTGGGGTGCAGACAACACTAGCATCTTGTGTTTGATATGTACATCTTGCACTTCATATTAACATATTAAAGAATTAATATACAGAAAAATTGTAAAACATTTTTCAAAACATATCGCATGAGGCATTTGTACTATATATTGTACTATATAGGTGTTTGTCAATATTCATGGTGCCTTAAATTCAGAACAAATCACCATCTACAGATCTACATACAAGGGCTTTGCATTTACAAGAACCTAGCAATCTGATGTATATTGTGATAGAGGGGTTACAGTTTGCTATATTTCAGTACTGTAACAAAGGCAAATTAATGTGATATATTATTATTTTTTTTATCTAATTCTAGGAAAACTAAAACATAATGCTGTGTTTTTAGGAATTAATACAGTATCACAAAACTGAATATTGCATATCAATTGTTTCTCACAGCCTCGCGACATAGAGCCATTTATTACTATATTACTATATCTCACACTAAGACTCATAGGTACAAAAAAACCATAGATAATCTCAGACTTGGTGTTTTAATGCAGTTTTCCTTTTCCATTAGAGCCTCTCAGCATTAGGTTGTCATTTGATAGTTGCAGTTTTGGTGGTCTACAAGGTATTCTTTTAAGCCCTGTTTGAGCGGGTTGAATTTTTCTTAAGGACGTGGTGTAATTTCAGTGAATATTGATAACCTCCAGTATGAATCTGCCATGTCTGTAATTTTTACATGTCTGCCAAGTAATAATTACAGAGTGATTCGCAGAACATGGAGCTCTCTCTGTAATAGTAGTCCTGCTCAAATCCATATTTCAGTAATGGTAAAGGAAACAGATGAAGCTGAAGTCACTTCTTTTTAATATTTTCTTCTTCAACCTTAAATGGTGCCGTTGATGCAGTTACATTAAAGTGCCTGAGGTGTTATAGTAACTGCTGCACCATTTAAGGTGGAACAAGAAAATTCTAACCGGTGAATATGAAACTTTAGCTTATTAAAAAACTTTTGACTATCAGCCAAAATAGAGCTTGATTTGACCCCTTATCCATAAGTTCATGACAACAAAAACACTCAATTTTTGGTGATGGTGAATTACAACGATAAGGTGAATGAAATATCTTGAGAGTTTGTCTCACAAGGCAGTGTGTTTTCGTTATGTTGCTCAACATTTATTAAGTTAAATGAACCCATTTTACTTGCCTAATGCTAGTATTTATGCAGTTAGCCACACAGCATGATGTAAATGTCTGTGCAGTGATGTTTAATATGGGTCATTTGAGGTCATTTGGGAAAATGACAGAGATCCCTTGTCCAGTTCAAGTTGGCCAGATAAATTACACAATTATCACATTACCAGACGTCCTCTGGTAAAATTAACCCTGCTCAAATAGCGCTTTAGATTTGAAGGGGAACGCTAATGAAACCATTGGTAACAGTTTTGGTTAGAAGGACACAGCTGTAACTTTTTCATGTTAAAGTTTAAGTAAAAATAACACATACTAAAAGGTGGTTATGACTGGAATAATAACAGAACAAAGAGGCTGTCTGACTTGGAGACATTATATTTAAAAAGTTGTTTTTCCAGACAGGACACTTTTTTATTTGCTAAGCAAAACATTTTATCTTTTTAAATATTCTAATAGTATTAGTACTGTAAATAGTGGTTGTACATATGTCAGTGTCTTCCCAAACGTTTCCTTGTGGAAACAACCCAGTATTATTTACAGTTATCCTCTAATACCTGCTTTGGGAAATAACTGAATAAATTCATGCAGTGTCTGGAGAAAGCTGAAACTAAACTTTGTTCCTCAAACTGGTTTACAAGATGTTTCAAAATAATATATTTATGATACTTTGTATTTACATCTGTTCTAATGAGTTGGCGTTTCTTACTGACAAAAATACACAAAGATAACTGCTTTTAAACAATTAGCTTAAACGAATAAGACTTTTGCACAGTATATATTACCTTAAAGTCTTTATAGTAATATAAATATGTATATGTATAATGTTTAATAATAATAAAGGCAGGGCCCTGATAATGCATACTTATATATATAAAAAAATCAGCACTACTTCAGTTAACCTGCGCTGAGTGTCCAAATCGGCCATCCTGGCCTTGACCCGGCCGTGAAGTCTCCGTGCCCTGCCTGACCATAGCGGCGCACGGCTCTCCTCTTGGGCGAGCGTTACGCACTGCACCATAAATCCTGGCGAGGACTGCCGACTTCACAGAAGCGGTTGTGTCAGCACACCATTGGGTGTAACAGAATCCCATCTGACCGCCATTTAGGTCATTTCCTCCCTTTAAGACCCCATATTACAGCTCTGAAGGTAGGGTTTGCCCAGAGTGGAGCCCTACGCAAAATGGAGAATCTGGGTAATCTAATTAGAGGCCGAGGATGGAGGCCCACGGGGCCCGAGGCTGGGGTGAAGTGGGGAAACGCAAGCCCAGAAACTATGCACCACAGGCTGCGATGTGGTAATGTCTGAGGGGCTAATTCTTCCGCAGGACACAAAGCAGGACCCTCGTTGGCCCTGGAGACGACGGCCGCTTCCCCCTTACCTTGATGAGAGAGAGAGGGTGAGAGAGAGAGAGAGAGGCAGAAGGGGATGGAGGAAAAAAAGAGAGACAGGCGTGATTTATGCCCTGTGATTGAGACACAAAAATAAATGCAGGCTCTTAGAGAGGAAAACACAAGCCATAAAACAAAGTACAAGCTCAGACGTTTTCTCTTTCGCAACCTCAAATGATTGCAGGCCCTCTCCACCATGTCAGAGCCAATCGTTTTGGGTTTTGTCACAAGGGCTTTTATGATAGCGGCTTAAAGGAAGATGGCATTGTTTTCCCTGTAACTCCAGTTGGCCTCGGCTGGAATAATTACAGATCTGGGGTGCTCTTCAGTTTTATCAGGAGTGCAGTAATAAGAGAAACCTCATTTAAACAGTGACTATTTCCATCATTCTTCATTAAGCTGCAGCACACTATTAGACCTTTATCCTGCAAGTGTAGGCTCCGTGTGGATGACGGGCGCAGTTCAGCTGGAGTAATCAGAGAGAGGGTCCATCTGTCTTTAGATAAACATGGCGGATGGGCGTGCTACAGCCCATTTAGCGAGAAACTAACACATCGTGGGGTGTTTGATCAGCATTATTTATATGACTCACCACAAGTGTGGCATTGGGAGTTTCCCAGGCTTTCATGTGCTGGCAAACTTTTAATACACACGCAGACACATACACACATAGTCCGACACACACTCGGCATTCCACGCTCTTGCTTCAAGGTGTTTATTTATCAGGAGCGAAGCGTAATGATGCCCTGATTGCACAGTAACAGATCTGACATTCTTTTTTGGATGTTTGAAGTGACTAATGTGGGACAAGGAGAGAAATCGTAAATGATTCTGTCAAATTACACCTTAAAAAAAGAATGTTAAGCTTACAGAATCGAAGCACTTCTGTTGATTGGAAGATGCTGCTCCACATGCCAGTTTTGTTCATCTTGAGTTGACAAAGAGTCTGGGCCACCAAAGCATACCAAAAATAAATTAAATGAAAAATATCAGCTCAGAGTGCAGATTTACAGCTTTAATTTGAGGGGAATTTTAAATCTAAATTAGGTGAATGGAATTATATGCATAGCCCTCCAATTTTTCGAGGCTTAAAAGTAATTGGACAGGCTTTTTTTCAGGGCCCAGGACTACTTCCTTTATGAGTAGAGTGGCACACCTGTAGTGTGAATGCTGTGTTTGAGCCTGGGAGCTGTTTCCTCTTGAAATCAGTAGTCTGGTGTTGGCTTCCCACGAATTCTGGTGCATTCCATTCCAAGTGAATCCTGTCCACCTCTGGCGCCACATGTTGGGTTGCGTGATTGGTTTGTTTTGTGACATGACTATTTCAATTTATTGCATTACTTCCCTTTTCAGGTTTTGTGATGGCAAGGAAAGGATTGTTTGTATCCAAGGAAGATCATAAAAAGCAGCAAACAGATGAAGCTGGTGCCTGCCATTTTACAGACCTGCATGCAGAAAGGTGATGTATGGAATTGTGCAATCGATCTACAGGTTGGTGGGATTCTTGTGTGTGAAAGTAGAAGGGGGAAGTATAGATACTAGGGTTTAAAAATACTTGCAGCACCAACTAAAGCTTTTTACTCCAGTAAAAGTATAAAAGTACTGCTTTCAAAACTACTTAAAGTATAAAAGTAAAAGTAATGTAAGGAAAAATTGCCAATAGGGACAAAAGCTTAGGCCGCATAATGACTATAATGTTATATTAAAATGTTAATGTTGATCAATTTGGGATGCGCTAGGCTTCCTGTTTCAGCCGCATATACGCCCACTGAATATGAATGTAGTTTAGTACAATGTAAATACATTAAAGAAGCATATCTGTGTACTACTGAGCATTAACATGTGTTTCATGGAGCGGAAGATATGATGACTAGTTGTCTATAAGTATTGTAATGGTGCAAAAAGTTCAACTTCAAAGGCGTGTTATCAATAATCATTATTAGAATGTAAATGTACATGAATGAAAAAAAGCTGTAAATGAAATAGAAGTAACAAGGCTATTTTTTAAATGTTTTAAAAGAGTAGAAAGTACAGATAATGGTGTGAAAATGTAAGGAGTAGAAATAAAAAGTCATCTAAAAAATAATTACTCCAGTAAAGTATAAATAACCAAAATTTCTACGTAAGGCAACAAAGTATTTGTTCTGTGTTACTTGCCACCTCTGGAACAGACTGAAGTATTCATGACAAGTGTGAAATGCTATTAGAAGTACTCAGATAAAAGGTGCAATGTTGATTCCACATGTGGTACTTGCATTTGAAATGTGTTGCTGTTAAGTCTCAATATGAATTCCAAGGAGCTTCACTGCCGCTGAAGGAAGCCTTCATTAAGCTGAGAAATCAAAAGAATCCCAGAGGGATAGCAGAAACAAAGTGTGGCCAGATCAGCTATTTGGTATGTTTTTAAAAAGTAAAGCACACTCGCCAGCTTAGATCCATCAGAAAGATTTGGAAGACCACAGACAACAACTGTGGCAGGGGACAAGGAAATTCTTTCCCTGATGAAGAAAAACCCCTTCACAACAGTCCACCAAATCAAGAACACCCTCTCAGAGGTGGGCATCTGTGTCAAAGTCAACAATCAAGAGAAAACTTGACCAGAGTAAATACCGAGGGTTTACCACAACATGTATACTATTGAAAAGCCTCAAAAACAGGAAGACTAGATTAGAGTTTGCTAAAAAAACAAACGGTCTGTGCCATTATGCAACAGCATCTCATGAGCAGATGAGAGAAAGATCAACCTGGGTCAAGAACAAACAGGTCTATATATAGTAGAGGTAGTGTTATGGGGGGCATGCCACACTCACAGTAAATCTGTCTTCATTGTTTTATTGATGATGAAAAGGGAGATTTGGACTCAGATGCGGCCAAATGCTTCAAAAGTCACTTAATTGCACATTACAAAGCGGATGGACAGTGGCCCCATGCATACTGCAAAACAGCCCAAGACTTTTTAAAGGACAAAGAATTGGAATGTTTTTCGGTGATCAGTCTAACAACTGACCTCAGTCATATTGAGCATGTGTTTTACTTACTGAAGGCAAAACTGAAAGTACGACCTGAGAACAAGCAGGAACTGAAGAGACCTGCATTAAGGGGCTGACCGAAACCAGGGAAGAAACTCTGGTGATGTATTAAAATGGCATTAAAATAAAAATATTTGTAAGTTATGATTGTTACTTAAAAAAAGGGGGCTGGGGTATGTCCAAATCTGTATGGACTCGACTCTGTATATATGTGCTTCTTTGAAATGTGTCCAAAGTTCAGATAGAAGTTGATTGTGGAAGAGTTTGTAGAAACGAATCATCTTATGAATGGATATGGATACTAAGAGAGTGCATGAGTGATATGATAGCAAATTTGGTGAGGTTTTATGCAAAAATAACACTCTCCGTTCTGTATCACACTGTGGGTGCACGAGCAGCATGGTACCGTAAATGCTACTGCCGTTCCTGTATACATCAATTGCGATGAAAGAATAGGCGCATTTTAAAAGATTATACTTTTTTTTTTTTCATTCATTCATTCCTATTTCACTGTAATTTACATCAGCTCCTTGTGTGTTTCCTGGAAGTCGCATCACGCCACATACACTGTCTCAGACCTGTTAACATGATTGCTGTTATCTACGTTATCGCAAAAGAAAAATAGCTCCTGTTCTTACTTCAGCATCCTCCCCTCAAATTACACATCTGTCATCAAACTATGGTGCTCATGACTGTAGTTTATACTTATCCATGCACCATTTGTGTTAGCCATACTATAGCTCTCCTTCAGGGGTCATTTTCTGACCACAGAGCCGCTCTTAGCTGGATATTTTTGGGATGGTGGACCATTCTCAACCCATCTGTGACACCACTGATATACTTCTACCAGCACACACACAGCACATTGAAGTAGATCAGTGGTGTCACAGATGGGTTGAGAGTGGGCCACAACCCAAATAAGATGGCAGATCGCTGTCCTGTGGTCAGGAGTTAAGCAATAACGAATTAGGTAGAGGGTGGTTGACAAATTGTGGATGACAACAGAATGGCTACAGTCTGTAATTGTACACCTATACAGTGCACTTAAAGTCAGTAAGTGTAAGTATAAAGTAGTTGTTTCTCTTAAAGTGTATAAGCTAATGTGGGCATTCGTCAGCAGAGCCTATGGTTTCGGACTGTAATAACAGGCCTGTAATTAGAGAGTCTTTAATAAGCCTGCTTTGGGCATCGCTTTAGATAATGTTTGATTGTAGGAGTAAAGTTAAGCAGCCACGATCAGTCTCAATTACAGCAATTACGAGTTCTGTAAAGGAGTCTGGAAACAATCTGAACCTGGAACGGACTGGAATTGAATCTGATTAGTTTTTGCCGACTGAAGCAGTCAAGGTCAGAACAGGAGTGTTAGGTAGTGTTTAGTGTAATTTTTGTCCCATTCTCTTTAATGACTGCTGTGCAGCAGTGACTAACTCATATTCAAGTAAAAGTACTGCTACTTTGGTGAAAGGCTGAAAATGAATTAGCAACAATGATGTAAAATGGAGATTCCTTTCCTATCAAATACCTGAGTAGAAGCAAGGATACACTAACAGCTGCACCTAAACAACTGATGTTGGGCTTGTTTATATGTTTTTCAATACAGCAAAGATTAAAACTGTAAATTATTACATACCATCGCTGTTCAAAAAGCTCCATTTGTCTTTTCAGTTTTCTTATTTCTACATCATTTGCTTAAGGCACTTTATATGATGTAAAACTGTCGTGATGATTTGACCAACAGCACCGCTTCACATTGGCCCGTGTTTTGTTCCTGTACAGATATTTATTTGGAAATTACATTTTTTTCTTTTAGTTTGACTTTTCTTTTTAGCGATGTCTTATATTTTTGCCCTCCTTGATGCAGCTTTACACCTTCTTAGCTTTCTCTCAAGCAACTTTAAGAACTTGCTGAGATGCTTTTCCAATAAGACTAAAGATGTCCCTTAGGCTGAATATACCACATATCATCCCTGTTTGAAAAAGAGCAAGTATCTCTATATTTTTAAGGATTTTTTTATAATCTCCTTTATAATTTGAGCCTAGCAGCTGTATTTTCATTGTGTGAAAATTTCATAATGATTGTACCAATAGCAATGTTAAAAAATGTCTTTCGGTTACATTTACTTGCATTAGAAGGCAAAAGCCTTTCTGAATTTAAATGTGCTTTTATTCATTCGGACATGACAATTTTTCTTTTGGCAGGTGATGGTGTGGAATTGCAGTATTAATCAAAAAAGTATCAAATCTGTCTTGTTTTTTGTAATGCAGCATTACACCTTATTCGTTTTCGCTCAAATGGCTTCATGAAGAACCTCCTAAGATGCTTCTCCAACAAGATGAAGTACCTTATGCCAAATATTATTATTATTATTGTATTTTTATTGGTTTTTCAATAACACACAAATACAGACCAAAAGGTTGATAAATCAACAAACACTCTTAAGCCCCTTAGCCCACCCCTGCACTATTCTAGCTAGCATGCTATATAATTCTAACTGTTGCAGAGAAGGAAAGGAAAAAAGGTAAAAAAAGAAATAAAATAAATAAATAAAATAAAAAGATGGCTGCTGAATTTAGTGGGACGCGAAATGTGTCACAAATCGTTGCCAGCATTTATAGTACCTCCTAGTTGACCCTCTAGTAGTGTGCTTCATATGCTCTAGTTTAAGAAGTGCCATGACTTCTTTGACCCAATTTTTGTGAGATGGCGGCTCGGCCTTCTTCCACCTGTGAAGGATCATGTGTCTAGCTAGTATTGTGGAAAAGGCTACAACTTCTGATTGGTCTGAACTTACAAGTATGTCCCAAATTTGAAATATATACTACGCACTTTTTGGCTCCCTGAAAACCTGTAAGTGGAGGAGGTATTTCAAAATACAGACTTTAAAAGTTAAAGGGTTTTTTGGTAATCATTAAAAATATATTTTGAACCAGTCCATCATGGTGGATGGGTAAATGCAGAGCACCCTGAGGCAGAATAGTGTCCAAAGCGTAGTTTAAATTTTTTTTCCTCAATATTAAATGTAAGAAAAACTCAGAAGGCACATGTAGGTTAATTTGTCATTTTGGATAGTAAATATAATGCCTATATTTGCATTGTGGACATTGTGATCCCTGGTTCCTATTACTACCATTGTAAGCAAAAAAAAAATCTGAGTCAAACAAGTTTTTCCAGGAAACAATAAATCCATCAAAACGTTGGATACATGACACCGAGTACATGTAACTACTTACAACCCACTTTCACAGCCCTGCCAAGATATTTCCAAAAGATCAAGACAATGTAATGAGTGGCTTGAGTTTTTCTCTCTCTCTCTCTCTCTCTCTCTCACTCTCACAAACAAACATGCACACAAACAAACACACGGCCATACGCTTCGACACAGCCGGAACTGAAGCTGATGAGGTGAGGCACTCTTAACCTCCTCTGCATTCTCCATTTGCCCCCTAGCTGGAGCTGGCAGAGGTTTGAGGGGACTTTCATGCAGACACCAACGCGCTTCGATATCCTTCCATTGTCCTGAGGCTGCGTCATGGCCTAAGCATGTGGCTGGAGGTGGGATGAGGATGGAGCTGGCTACTGGTCCAGGCCTGATTAGGGTCTGATGGGATTGTTGTGGATCTGTGTAGGGAAATGCTCCAGAGTCCCGCTTCCCACTGTAAGAGGGAAAGGCCGGCGTAACGGCTCCCCTGGGCAATATGTGTGTGTATGTGCATGCGTGTTTGACCCCAGTCGGAGAAAAATGCAAGGGTCACTGAGTTCTGTTGGCTTGGATCTAAATTTGACTGACGGCACACAAGGCGAAACCAACCATTTTAGCTTGGCTCGTTCCTCACAAACCATTACACTTCCATTTGATTGAGGCTAGGTTTATTTTCTCATGGCAGATACATATAAAGAGCTACCGGAGCATCAGTAGACATGTGTGCCACACTTCTGTTATGTAGAGCTGTTGTGTGTTTTAGTTCTCCTAAAGTGGAATGTAAAGAGGATAATCCCAGTGCCAGGCTGGGTTCTTCTGGTTTTTGTTGGCTGCTGTTTAAGCTTATAGTCAAGTAAAAGTTGCAGCAATATTATTCTAGAAAAATATCAGATGTTAGAGTACTCTGTGTGTCCACCCTTTGCCTTTATTACAGCTACCATTGTCTTTGGGACACCTGTTTTCCAGAGAAATCTTAGAAGTCTCAGTAGTTGGTTGCATTATCTGCTTCTCGCGATCCAAAAAAATCCCAACCATGTTCAGTGAAGTTAAGGTCTGGGCTCTGGATTGGTCAGTCCATTGTTCTGAGAATGGCAAGTTTTTTGTTTGATTTACTCCATTTTTTCTCCATTGTTATCTCTTTTTCTCTGTGAGGAGCTTTGTGACAGCTGCACATCCTTTCAGACTCATAGTGTTGTCCTTTCACAGTGGAAGAGTGGACCTCTGAAATGTTTCTAATAAGTGGAGTTTGATTTTCTCCTCTTTCTCAAAGATAAAAGCTCCAACTGTTCATTCAGTAGTGACACACAGTTGTTAGTCCCTTTTTTTCTCTTTCAGATAATCCCTGTTTTGCACTGTTCACTTCCTCTTTCCTTATGCCGGTAGATTATTTTTTCTAATTTACACAGAAATATCTTATGAAAAATATGACTGGAAATTAAGTACATAAAGGGCGGTCTCTGACTTTTACACAGTACAACTTGAGTAAAAGTAAAACATGTAATAAAGATGATCCTTTCAGGGCTTTGTAACAAAGAAAACCTCCCACTTAAATTCTTCAGATTGATGGAGAATATCCTGTAGATTTAATTTTTTTATTTTCTTAAAAAGGGTTCCTCTATTATCCACATCATAACTATAACAGAATCCTTTATAAATCTTTTACAAAGCTAAGAACCCTTTAATCACGTAGAGATTGAAGAACAATTTGTGAATTGTATATAGTGATTCAAGATAGCTGATACCTCTGTTTTCAGCTGTGCAACATACTTTCTCCTCTTTTTAGTGTTTGTCAGAATCATGCAAGGTTTTAAAGGGATAGCAGACGTGGCCGGTGACCCCTCTGAAATCTGATTGGCCGCCCAAGATGTACCCAAATTTTTGCCACATGATTGAGGTTCATTTAGCTGCAGGGTTGTTTTGCTTACAGAGGAACTCTCCACCCATTGCTATGTCTGCCAGCTACATTTAGAGTAAATGGCAAATTAAATTAAAGCATTGCTTTCATGTTCACATGCAAGTCACATAGGTTAGTGCTACTGTTTCTGTACAGTATCCACTCAAGACTGCTTAGTGCAAAGCTACAGTGGGTTTGTCCCACTGTAATCCAGCGTGCCAGCTCTCTACATAATAATAGACTGTTTACCCCAGGATTCAGACCACCAACCAGTACAAACAGTACTATAATATTCAGACTCTTTGAAAGTCCATCATTGTTTTCCTAAAGATGTAACCTCCTTAATATGAGTAGTTCAGTGCATCAGAGATGCAGCATCTTTTCACTAATGCAGTGGGTTGTGCACCAGTAGGGGTCACCAAATGCATTCAGAGCCATGGACCACAATATTGAATTGTTGGGCATATCCAATCAACTCTTAATTTAATACTAGTTCTCTTGCCTAAAAAAAACCCCAAAAAAACAAAAACAGTGTCTATGATTAGAATATATACAGCACACTGACCAGTCAATAACATGGTAAATAATAACAATGTCACCAAATATGTTCTTTTAATTCATTAACATCTTCACAATGAACCTCGCCAGCAACAGCATCAGTATCAGAATCAGTATGTAATAATGATAGATGGAAAAACTAATAATTTGATGCGCATAGCAGTTCAGAACCTTGCCATGCTTTAAAGTGTTTGGATTTGTATCGAATCAAAGCAATTCGGTTTTATTTCCTCAGGACTGAGTGACGCGTGGACTTCATGAATGAAGCGTACATTTGGAGTGGCGCCTACAGAAAGTCAGGGCTTATGCGGCTGGTTTTTCTGATGAAGTTCTACCTCCACATTGAGAATCCATTAGTCTGCTGTTGGAAGGAACCCCCCTCCCCCCCAGTAGTGCAGTGGGAGACCTCCGGCCTTTCACTAAGGGACTTGGCCTGCGCCATAGGCACCAAAAGAGAGAAGGAAGCCATTAAATCATAAAAAGTTGACTTCACTTTTCAAAATGATTGGCCTTATTGAAACAGTATGGGGAATTGCAAATGTTGAGGGGGGGCGCTCCACAGTTGGTGATGCAGTTGGCTATTACTGTATCCATGCAGCAACAGCAACAGGCGCTTGTGGGCGACAGGAATTAACCGGATCGTATGACAGACAGCATAAAAAAATTCTGCAAGTGCACTCAAAAGCTTTTATGATTTATTCATTCTCAAATTGTAGTCAGCACAATGGATGGACAGACCTATATATATTTTTTAAGTATCCACATCGTGAGGCAAAACAGGATGAAGGCGTGCAAACTACCCTGGCCAATTAGTCTCAGAGGACATATGTTTAATGCCACAGTGAACACACGGAATCCGAGGCTGGGGCTGATGGGTTTTGTAGTCCCAATTACAGTACATTTGAGTGGTTTTTGTGGTGAGCCAGTGCTATTGAGTATGTGATGTGTATAGAATAAATCTCCACTCACTCTCCGTTTAACTCGCTCACTCAGTTCTGTTTCCAGCTATAATCCACCATGTAGCCCCAAGCATGTTTAATGTCTTTCATCTATCTATCTATCTATCTATCTATCTATCTATCTATCTATCTATCTATCTATCTATATGCAGTAAACTTTTACTTACAGTGATGCTTGAAAGTTAATAATTCTATAGAATCTTCTATATTTCTACATAAATATGACCCATAGCATAATCTGACCTATAGTATTTTGCACTAAAAGTCCTAAACGTACATTAAAAGAACCCAATTAAACATATAATAACAATATAATAAAAATATCATACTTGCTCATTTATTGAGGACAATTATCCAATTTTATGTGATTATATTTTGGATAATATTGCAGAACATGTGCAGAAATATAGAACATTAATTAATGATTCACAAACATTCAAGCACCATCAAATTCTGCCAATCATAGTTTGGGGACAAGCTTTTCAAATATTTTTAATGTGAAGGAGCATATTTTCTACACAATAACATTGGTTTATAACGATTTAATATATTAAAGATCAGACAGTCTTTGAAAATGTGCATAGATATTTCTGACGATGTCCAGGGAGTAACCAAAAGCAAAGCTCTCACACTGTGCCCCCTTGTTGTCAGCACTCAAACATTACAGGTGTTTGAATGCCTTTCAACTGATCCAAAGAGTTTTACTAAATGTTTTTAACACTAGTTTGGAACATGTTAAACCATTTTTAGGCAAAACTGCTTTTTTAGGTACACTGCTTTTCCTACAGTGTACAATACTTAAAATAGTGTGAAGCAAAATTAACTCAAACCACTAGAAAATAATATTTGTAATTCTGAGAAACCATAAAAGTCAGACATTACTTTTAAAAAGAAGGCCAGCCTTTTGACAATCAGCACTAATCCAAAATTGCAGAAACAATGTTATGACTTTAAAATGTTTCAACAATTTTATTTTTTTTCCAACATTTTTTTACTTATTTATATTTTTTATATTATCATTATTTGAGGGCCTCTGCTGTGACAGTATTTAATCTATCCTGCTAGTTGTATCAGTTCTTCACTGGAGATTCAACAAAAATTTCAAAGACAAGTGCTGCCTTGCTTTTATCAATTATTGCATAGTTAGGAAATGTGCTGTTCAAATAATATTTTTAGGTAAAAAAAATTCAAAAAAGCAAAAAAAAATAAAATTAAAAAATTAAGAGGTCACACAATAATGTCTAGGTGAAGTGTACTGAATTAGAAAACGGTCAGTAATATTTATTTCTGTTGAATATAAGGCCAAATTTTCAATTTATTGAATGTCAGAAAGACTAAAGATTTTAGTAAAGGAATAATTAACGTGGAGGAAATATAAATTTTGCTCTTATTAATCAGCCCTTTATTCTTCCAGCACAGTAGTATATCTATCAGGTCTAAATCTTTACATCTTTACATAATTTGCAATCGCCAGCTGTTCTTTACACAGCGTTAACATTTCATACTGAATGAACTAACAGGTTAACCAAGTAACCTCTGTAGAAATAACCAGCAAATTTCACATTTAAATTAGATATTAACAGTGTTTATAAATTAGAAGTATGTATATTTCTACTTATGAAAAGTTGCAACATTTTGTAATGACAGCACTGACATGCGGCGTGTAATCAAAATCAGTCTCGGCCAGAAAAAAAACAACTGAAGATGAACATGAGGGACTCAACAGTTGGTGATACAGTTGGCTATGACTGTATCCACACAGCAGCAGTAACAGGCGCGTGTGGGCGAGAGGAATTTACCGCATTGTATGACAGACGTTTGGAATATGGGCATCAAAGTGTCCAGTCTCAGCAGAAATAACCAGCAAATTTCAAATTTAAATTAGATATTAACTGCATTTATTTTTACAAATCCCTGATGGTTAAATCTACATGTCTACAGTTAGTATAGAGCAGATCTTCACCCGCAGTGTGGTCTTCAGATCAAATCTGGATGACATAAAAGAGTTTGAGTTTAACTGATGTGCCGATTCTGTTTCTGTGATTAAAACAAGACAGGATAGCTCATCATTTTTCAAAGCGTTTTAACAAAGAGATCACTTGCGCGTCTCAGTGTGAGCACAATAGTAAATGATCTTAATATAAAAACATAATACAAAGTTTTAAAAGAATTTAACATATTACTCCTAAACAAACAAAAAAACTAATTTGAGCTCAGTCACTGTCCCTTACATTGTTCATATAGCATACATAACTTACATAATTGTTAGTCCAATATATATAGAGGTCCAAAATTGCTTGGAATATAATCTCTTTACATGAGGCAAAAAAATCCATTAAAAAAATACAGCTAAAATAAGAATTAATATTAAAATATTTAAAAATATTTAATTACACGCTGATAAATCTAATTACAGGCTGCTGTTTACCCCATGGGAGAGCATAAACAATGGTTCAATTTTATTTGGACTGTAATATTTTATTTTCATGTGGTTCATAAACTCACTTTAACTTCATGCAAGCTTAACAAATTTAATGTAGGCCTTAAAAGATTCTATATGGAATTTTACAAGGTAGGAAACACAATTCAGCTTAAATGAATGAGGCTGTTACAGATAGGATGCTATTATGTTTTTATTATAATGTAATATTTAAATTATGAAGGTTTATTTGCTCTAGTATTACTTCTTTTTTTAACAAAGATCAGGAAACTCAGCGTTCAGCGCCCTCTGTTCTCATTGCCTGCTTTCATTTTTACCCTCCGTTACTGAGTGCAATGCAAAAGCCACCATGAGAGCAAACTGTGCTGTGCTGTGTTAACTTAGCATGCAGAGAACACACGATACCAACCCCCTCTTTTTTAAATGATCCAGTCATCCTTTCAAGATGGAGCTTTATTTCTGACACTAGTTTCCCACACATCTTCATGCCCTAACATCAAAGCTATGTACATTTGATTTGATTTATAGATGATAAATCAAAGTTCTTCCTTACATCTAACATGTGAGTCCGTGTGCCATTGTTCATGTGCTCAGGGTCGGACTGATAAATGCTGTAAAAGACTTTGGCAACCAAGAAAATAGTTTAAAACTGTTTATCTCGGCGGTAAATGTGGTTTTGCCAGTAAAAGCACTATATAACGTTACAATAAACACAAACAAACAAAATACGGGACACTGTAAAAACTGAATGGGGTTGTAACTGAAACTTGCTGGGCTGAACTTCAAATAACAAGCTGACAGGGTATAAAACACAGAGTCTGTTCTGTTGTTCACTTACTACTCAAAGTGCAAATAACTTTTTTAAGGCAGTCTGGTAAGTACCATTTTTCAGTCAACCTACAGTGTAAGACCTAACAAGACTTTGCAGTTGGAAGCAGTTGGAAGACAAAGGTTTGGTTGCTGACTTGGTGCCGTCCAGCAGTTTTATGCATTGGTTAAACTCCATCAAGCATCACACCTGCTGTTATTTGATCAGGGATCAATTAGTTAGTAGATGAATTAGTTGTGCTAGTATTAGGGCTTCCACAGAGTGCAGTTTAAAAACCCCAATGAGACGTTTGTCTGTTTATTTGAAGCTAAGATTCACTGGTCAGATAAATAGCTTTACATCTCATTTTCTCATCTAAGGCTACAAACTGTAGTTCAGCAAAGACTTTGATGCTCTATCCCTGCTCGTTTCTTTGGCCGTACTACTACATCATTTGAGCAGCAGCTGTCTATTGCATAGGTTGAGAATTGAGTGATGAGTGTCCCAATAGAAATGCTCCAAAATAGCTTGGAATAAAAAATCTAGAGCATTTCTGCCTTCTCCTGTGAAGTAACTGTTTAGGAGATACCCGGATTATTTTTTGGAAAGTAATATAATAATATAATATACTATCTTTACCTTACTCATCATTACTTTTCATCACATGCATGATTGATGCGCACAGGTGTTTTCCAGCTTTTCACCCAAAAGACACCACCATCACAGCTACCTGTGGTCCAGCTTACTGTGTGCTGGCAGCAGCAGGGTGGTGCCCTAGGCCGCGTCTAAGCCCACACAGTGCACTGTTTTTACAGACACCCTCTAGCCGTCGAATTACTATTCACAAGCGAGCGGTTTCTTATACGCAACTCAGATCTGTGTGTCCTCGATTACAGCTAACTAGACTACAAACGAAAGCAAACGGAATTGTGCAAGCACTCACCTTGGCTGGGTTTTGTGTGGCGCATCGTTCCGAGCGTGTGATGAGAATGATGGTCTCCTCTCGTCTCTTTTCTCCTCTTTTCTTTTTCTTCCTGCAGTTCAGGCTTGTATCTCCCCCTCAACTGTCTGCTAAAGCCATTTCCCCCAGCGCTGCCTTTTATTTCCTCTCTCTCACGGACAGAACAGGCCTCAGTCCCTTTGCTGTGGCCGGGCGATGCTGTCGATGGGGGATGCCACTGTGTGCTATTAGGACACTTTGCGTTTTGGGACACATGCAGAATTATTGCCATATGGTCGTGTGGAAATGCTCTGATGGCGACATTTATTTTAAATCATAAAAAAAAAAAAAAATCAAACGAATCTAAGAAGAAAAACATACATGACAAATACGGCACTGTGCAAATGCCAGAGATCCTCCTTCATGTCACGTCTAAAGGGATTAGATAAAAAGAAACAAATCTCCATACCTCTCCAGAATCAGATAAACAGATTTTATCTTTATCAGTCCACTCTTGCTTCAGATCTAAAAATATACCCAGGTGTTTCTGTCCATCCTTCCACTGAGAGAAGGCAAGTTTGCAAATTAATGGCAGGAAGCTGGAAAATACAATCAAATTCTAAGACTAAACTTTTGGGGACATGAAAAAACATCCTTCTGTGAAGGTCAGTCTCTGACCCTTGCACAGTACTGTACATTATAAAGTATTAGCGTTTTAGGGTTACTTAAAAGGGTTACATTCACCTTCACACTGTCTTGCTTATAATCAAACCCTAAGCCACAGATTTAAAAATAGTTAGTGATCTCACACTGTGTTATTAATTAACTACTATAAATTATTTAGTAATAATAGCATGTAAGTGATATAGATATTTGAATAAGGAACTGAACTCTGGGCTCATATACAGGTGCTTAGTGTTCAGGGGTTAAATCAGGGGTTAAACCCTGAACTCAGCAGTCCGGGTAAGCAGACTTCTTGCATTTCTACAAGCAGTGCATGAGCCTTGGTTCAATGCAAATGGCTTTAAGTTCCATTAAAAGTGTATGTATGTATATATATATATATATATATATATATATATATATATATATATATATATATATATAATACAGCCAGCTTAAATCACATCACATACAATAATAATAATAATAATAATAATAATAATAATAATAATAATATATGATAATAATAATATAATTTGCACTCAAATGTTTATGTGTTATGTTTATAAAGGTGGAAAATATGAGTTTCAGGCTGTTTAGTTACCCTGCGCTAACTTTCCACTCCAGTCATCATCTTCAGAGCAAGGAAGGAACATCCCTGCCTTCTAAATTATCTGTAATATAAGAAATAATATTGAGGAATATTGCCATCTATGCTCTCCTCTTTAAGGGCTAACTGATACCAAAGGAAAACACAGTTTAAGCACAGAAGAAGAAGAAAAAACAAAAAAACAAACTGGTTCCATCTGAGGTGCTTGGACCCTAAAGGGGAAAAAAACAATTGAGAGTGGATCGTCTGCAGGTACTGATGACGAGAGGGTCAGATCACACAGACGAAAATGAATGTTTTCCTGAGTTATGGCCCACTCTGTAGTGTTGCTCTGGGCCAATGGCGTGTATGTGGTCAGTTAGTGGCAGCATGGGCTCTATGACCCAGCCTCCCTCTCACATTACAGCTCTATTTATAACACCCCCAAACACCCCCACCACCACCACCCCTCAATACACTCCCCTCCCAGCATGCAGCTCTAAGCCCCAGCCCATAGCCCGTAGCCCCAGCCCCGGGCACTGTGAGGAAGCACCTTCCCCTCCCGTCCCGCTCCGCTCCGCACTCCGCTTCAGCCCGCCAGCCGACATTCTGCTCTCATACAATCCTCAGCTGCTGCTGCTGTTTACCCAGCGCCGCCTCACAGCCCTCACCCGCCGCACGCTCTGGATTATCACATACACACTGGGGCACGCAGACGCACACACACACACTCACACACACATATGCAGATGCAAAGACTTAACCTTCCTTTTTTTTTCTTTTCTTTTTTTGCAACACCTTTTATGAAGTGAGAGGAAAACAACTTTTTGTGGTCTGGGATTTGACTTTGGAAGAAGAAAGACTGGGTTCATTTCTTCATTGCGTTTTTTTTTTTTTTTAGGATTTTTTTTACTTTGTAAATCAAACAAATTGGACCCAATCTGTCGGACTGCTGAGCAGTCTGTAAGTTTCAGTTCTTTTCAGTTGAAAAAGTTTTAGTGACATATTTGTGTTGCACACTCGTTATTTGTGTTACTCTGGACGGCTTTTTTGAAGTGAGAGGAAGGGAACTTGTTTTGGTTTGGGGGATTAATTTAACTCTTATTTAGAGGGGGGCGCTCATTTTTTGTGATTTTGCATGAGGAGATAAAGTCTAGCGTTGCATGCGATGGATCACAGTCTGTTCGGCTGCCTGCGCGGCCCCCACGCCTCTCCTCAGGCCCTGCACCCGGCCTTTGCTCTGCATGGACGCTCTGAGCACCTCTCCTACCCCGACCTTTCCTCTTCCTCCTCTTCTTCCTCCTGCATTGTGAGTGGTTATCCGGGTCAGGATGGTCTTTTTGGGGCTCATGGGCACCAGCGTGGACCCCACATCACCCAGCAGCATCACCCTCCTCTCCAGCATCAGCAGACCGGCTGGCACATCCCGCAGATGCCCAGTGCATCGTCGGCCAGCGCCCGCCTGGGTCTGGGCATGGCGGCCCCTGACTCTGGCTCCTCAGACTTAGCCCCTGGAGGCCCCAGCCTGTGTGCCAGCACACCTAGCCTGGCTGGAGCCGTGCCCTCAGGGGCCTCCTGCCTGCCCGGCGGAGATTTTGGGCGTCAGGCGCTTTCTCCAGCTGAGGCAGAAAAGAGAAACGGCAAGCGGAGGAGTGATAGCTCAGGTAAGAGATGAAGACAAAAGAATTTAAGTGATTTTTATTGACAGTGAGAGTCTGTTTCTAAAACTCTTTTAGGCGGATGCATATCATCATTATGGGCCATATTAAGAAGCATTTATTAAGCCCAGTCTTAGACTAAACTTCAGATGACAATGGTGACTCACCACTGGAATTTTTTTTAAAATCTAAAATTAGGCTTAATCTGGCTTGTTTACACTTTTCTTTTTCTCTTTTTGTATTTAATCATTGAGATTTTTTACTATTTTTTTACTAACAAAACCTGAAGTAATGTATCACGGGTATATATTATTACTTTTATATATTATAATTGTTCCCTTTATAATTTTTCGCTATTTATTTTTCACACTAAATAGCTCATGATTAAAAGACACTGCCAGAAAGGCAAACATCAGGGAATGTTACTTTTCCATTCAGCGTTAAACAGCTAGTAATAAATTTTCGCAGACTGCAGGGCTTTCAGTCCGGTTTGTAGTAGTGTTTTTGGAAAATTAGTCTCCCACTGCTCGGAAATGTGGAGCAGTATTTTTTGCGCAAGAGACTTTTGTAGGTGTTGGCTGACACGCACAGAAGCAATTATTTTGACTAGAGCTGGGAGCAAAGGCCAGACTATAACTCTGTGTGGGCATCTGACTGTTCGCATGTTTCGCTTTACAAACCATCTGTTTCATCTCTGCGCTTTTTAGAGAGCAGAAAATGAGGCTTATTGTGAAAAAAAGAAAAAAAACATAATGTGAAGTACTGTAAAAAAGAACGCCACACCAGCACCTATGAAGATGAATAGGGAACGCAGACTTATACTAATAGAAGTCTTTATGATACCATTTTTAATTCAGTGTGTTATTTTTTTACTAAAGTAAAGGTTAAACTGCGGAGAGAAACCAAACTCTATAAAAAGAACAGACATTCTCTATTAGGCTTCGTTACCACATGTATCTCTAGTGTTTTTGTTTATCTGACTGTAAAAACTATTCCTAAAATTATAAATCAATTTCCTCAATAGTGTTTAGCAATAGTTAATAATTTTTTAATAATGTTAAATTAGTAATAATGGTACACAATAAAACAGCAGGTGTTCTCAGAAAGAATATCTTCAAATATTTAATATAGGATTGTTTATCAGCAATTACATATAACACTTGGAAAAACCGTGATTATCTTGGTGCTTGAGCACCATTGTGTAAATGTATCATTTTGAAATTGGCTCGAGCCTTTTGGGCTCACACGTTTGTTAATCTGAGTGAGGCTTATATTTGGTAAGTTGGGGAAAGGGGTTAAGGTTGCTCACTGAGAGCTGTTATGTTTTCTTTGTGCAGAGTTAGTTTGTTGCAGCTCGTTTTGGCTGTTTGTGGAACTTGGCTTCTAGACCTCTGTCAGTTTAATTGGCCGCCGTGCGCATAAACTAACAGTAGATGTGAGGACACCACTTGAACGCTGATTGAGATTTCCCTCCCACAATTACTGCCGCCACTCTCCTGTGTGTCAGGAAAGAGTGCCGAGCTGCAGAACTGCGTCTGACGAATGAGCTGTTCAAATCATTGCTGCCATGCCGCTGGCTGTAGGAGAGCTGTAGGGAAGAGAGGCTGGCTCATACAGCATTTCATTGCATTTATTGGAAATTAAACAGAATTAAATTTTCCGGATTTGTTTAAATATGTATACATATATAAGAAATGCCATTATTATATTAAGTAATCCTACAACCACCACAACTGATCTGTCCCCTAAATAAAGCCCTAATAGCTTGAAAAAGTCATAGTCCGAAGAGCATGAGGCCTGCAATAAGGTCAATTAAAAAATTACAGTTTTCTTTGTATGCAAATATTTAGCTATACAATAATAAACCTGTCTGTTTCATACAATAACCACGACAACACTGAACTAAACTCTTACTTTATGAAGAAAGCCTTTGACCCCGCCCCACACACTTCTTCACGCTCACTAAATATGGTGCTGATAAAGCGCTCCTCACGCAGCTGATGCCACAGGCTATTTAAACAGGACTGTTGACTGATTCCGTTGAGCTGATGATGTTTCTGTTCTGGTCATGCAGAAGAGGAGAAGACGAGCCCAACTCGGGTCCTGGAGAGTCAGGGTCCAGCATACTTTAGTCCAGCACAGCAGAGAAATCATCAAACTGTGGAGGACTCCGTCTTTCCAGAGCCTGAGTTGGCACTGCTGGCGCTCTGGAAACTGAATTGTTCTGTTTGATGCCATTCAGATGCATAGCATCGTATATGTCAGACTTCTAGGTGCTAGTCACTGGTTTACTGCTTTTTTTTTTCAGTGAGTGCCCTTAAAGAGCTGTATTTTTACTCCACAGTGCAGCGTGGATGGTTGCTTTTAGTGACAGGTTAAGAATTTTTCTTTCAGGTGAAAAAAGATATCTAAAGGAAAGGGAGCTCACACTGTAAAGTAATTATAACACACCGTGGCTGGGGAACAAATAAAGCGTGACACTTATTTCACTGCATGTCACTTTAATATTGGGCCAGATCAAGTATATTCACACCAGGACGCCTAGAGTTACAACACAGTCAGCATCAGATGTGCATTTCTTTAATAAATCTTCTTCAAAGTCGACTTTAGAGCAAATTAAAACCTCCTGCGAAAACCAACAATGGAACAAGTGAGAAACCAAATTACTATTAGACTCATCAGCTGCTTTTCAGCTTAACTTCTCCCGCTGCCCAGAATCGACAGTGTTACTTGATGATGTAATAACTTCAAAATAATCTCCTGAATTTCAGAAATCCTCTGCAGACACACATGAGCAAAGTGTGGCCCTTTTTTTCCAGTGCCGCCCTTTTTGAAGTGAGATGAAAGTTAAGGCACAGGCCTAATTGCTGCGGTGTAGCCGCTGCGTCGTAAAGCCGAGAATGAGTCGTTTTAACTTGCGGCAGCGCTGTTCGCAAAACAGCTGCTCGTGTTAGTCTTTCTTCTTCCACAATGGCCGTGTTTAACCCGCAGTTACTGCGTCTTGATGCCTGTTTCAATCTGACCAAGACGCAGCCAGACACAGCGGCCAGAAAAGGCCTGCTAAAATTACAGACTGCTCCTACCTCTGGAGGTCACTGAGAGACGTGACTGGTGAAATGGACCATGCTGCTAACAGGCCATGGATGAAATCAGTACATCTATAACGCACTGCACCTGACAGCGTCACCATTCTAATGAAAGCATCAGACCTAAAGTGCACATTTGGCATGTTTTCTTCCTGCCCCTAGTCTGCCCTGTCCTACATTAGCCCAATACTTCAGCTTTTATTAGTTGCTAGATGTTCTTTGAGAGAATGTTTTTGGTGATAGTTATTCTTTTCATGAAGTGCTCAGATGTGAATATTAAAGTATATATTAATATATTTTTTGCCATTCTGTATGTGGACGTGTCAGATTGCAGCCACACAGCTATGAAGTGCTTCTGACACCTAAATGCTGTCTTTCTGAAATCCGTCACTTTTGGAAAAGTCTCTGCGCGTGGAAATAGCAAAGTCGTTCCCATGGCTTGTGGATGGGGCCTCGTTAAAGTGGGCTCTATTTACAGCTGGGTTTAGGATTGCCAGTTGGATTAGCACAGACTCTACAGCCACACATGAATCAGAGAGCGGAGGTTTTGTTGCCTTGATGTGCAATTTGCAACTGAGGCACGGCCTTAAAAAACATACCGCAAGATCTAGTCATGTGAAGGGCATGCGTTTCTTTTTTTTCTTGCAATAATACAGTAAAAAAAACAAAAAACAAAGAACTGATTTTCTTCCTTGCCAGTTCAAAACAGAAGAAGTTGCTTAATTTGACTTTTCAGCTTTTTTTCTCTGCGGCTCTCTCTCGGCCCACTGTTTGACATCTGCACTAACTTGTTTCACTCTTCTTAAAGCAGTCAAACTCAAACAGTAGTATCACATACGCATATGTGTGAGCATTATGTCATGCAGGGAAAATTTAGAAAAACAGAGAAAATGCAGTGTAATTCGGGGGGGGAGAAGTGAGAGGAAGTTAGTGAGAGGGAGAAAGAGAAAGAGAAAATAGAAAGAGGCAGAGTGAAAGAGAAAGGAGATCAAGAAAAAAAGGAGCAGAGAGAGGGGAGATCAAGAAAATGGCAAAGAAAAATAGTTAGAGTGAAACAAAGGAAATAGAAAATAAGAAGATCAAGAAAAAAAGAGAGAGAAGAAAGACAGGAAAGGTGAAAGAGAGAAAAACCTGAAAGATAGACTAAAAGTTTACAATAGATTGAGTAAAGAAAGATTGAACAGAAAAAAAGACAGGAGAGATGGGAGAAAAGGAAAGGGATAGAAAGATACAAGGAGACAAAGTGAGAGAGAGGAGAGAATGGTAGAGAGATAGAGAGAAAGAAAGAAAGGGAGAGAGAGGAGATCCAGAGAAATGTAGAGTGAGAGTAAGAGTGAGAGAGCGAGAGAGAGAGAGAGAGTATTTGTGTACGCCACTGACACTAATACGACTGAAAGTGACTGAGTGAGTTGGCAGTTTGCGAGTCACACAGTGAAGACGCTTGTAAAAAGTTGAGGTAAATAAACTAAGGAAACATATTTTTACACATTCTGCAGGCCTGTTTTGTTCCCTATTAAAACTACGAGGGTAACAGATTCCATTAACAGTAAAGCAAATTAACTCCACATTGGAAAATGCTTTGTTGAAAGCCAACCCATTGTGAGAGCTGAGTGACCAGCAGGAAGCATATGACCCCTCACTGCTGGCCACGCCAACATACAGCTGGCATTAAGACAGCCAATATCATAAAACAGCCCTTTTATTTTCCTTTCTTCTATTAATAATGTTTTTATGTTTCAAACACAGCTTCTTTTTCCTCTCTCTCTCTCTCTCTCTCACGTTTTCTCTCTCTCTTTCTTTCTATATATATATATATATATATATATATATATATATATATATATATATATATATATATATATATATATACATTCAGTTTAATTACCATCTTTTAGATGCAAAAGTGTTATAGTGCTATATTCTCTTATTAAAAACATTATTATTACAATTAATGGCTATTCCTTTGGATGTAGCCATGACAAATACACAATCATTTACATACTGCGAGGAATTCTCTTCTTTGTGATTCAAAATAAGTGAAATATGAAGAGAGGCTTGCAGTATCTGTACTGTACTTTTCATTTATTTTATTTACAGCAGTTTTTTTTATGTCAAATGTCTTTTTTTTTAAAGGTTCAGTGAAGTATTTTATTTCTTCTTGGATGAGATGAAAGCTTCTCTCAGAATCATTCAGAAAGTCTGCTCTTTATGTGTCAGATTTCATGGAAATATTTTGTCTTTTTTTTTATCCACAGAATCCCAGGACGGGAATTACAAATCAGACGCCAGTAGCAAGCCCCGGAAGGAGCGGACGGCGTTTACTAAGGAGCAGATCCGCGAGCTGGAGGCGGAGTTTGCCCATCACAATTATTTGACCAGACTGAGGCGTTATGAAATAGCAGTAAACTTGGATCTCACTGAAAGGCAGGTATGACAACTCCATGCAACTTCATACCTGGCCATCCATCATTATGTCTAAAGCTACTGTGACTGTTTTTTATGATTTAGTCCGTACGCTGTTCTATGCTGCTGTGGCGATGTACAGGGACTATCATATTCCAGATGTTTCTGCAAGCTCTCTCTGTCAGCCTATAGAGAAGAAATGGAGAAAGGCAATGCATATGCTGTCCAGCTAGACACTTCCTCTACAGCCTTACAAATTGGTCTCAGCGTAGGAAGCCCCTTCTTGTAGCCACATGTGAAATAAATAATTCAGGACACTTTTTATTTGGCTGGAAGGAAATCTGGGTCGTCGTTATCTTCAAAGACTTCCTGTAACATATTTTGAATCATAAAATAATAGTAGTTCACTGGCTTTTAAACATCTGACCAAAGTTTTGTGAGATACAAGTACAATGATTTGTTGTTACTGGCTCATCCCGTCAGACCTGGGATCCTACTGTATAAGAAGCTAAATTTGAGAGAATTTGTTTCCGTCCGTATTAATTTATGGCTTATTATTTTTCATTATTCGTGTTATATGAAAATTACAGCTAGGATTATCACAATTTTAGAGTTTCAACATTCATATTAACACAAAGCGTAGTAAGATGATGCTTTATACCAAAATTATAAATAAGGAAACAATGAAATCTGAAAAAATAAATTGTCAAAATTTTTAAATACATTTTTTTAGCAATATAAAATACTTCAAATGTTAAAGAAATAAAGCAACTCCTGCAACATGAAATGGAAATAGAATATAGTCTAGCATTCATCTAACATGACAAACTAACACAATTACTGAGTAAGACAAAGTAAAATAATAATAATCAGCAGAAACTTATATTAAATAGGTAATAGCTTACGTCCCTTGTTTCTAGGAGCATAAAGGCCTTAAGAATAAATCTTTTCACCTGTACGTGCCACATGTCCATGCAAGTTATTTTGATGTGCCTATAGGCAGAATACAATTCAACATCCCAGAGAAAGCTATAGTTCGTTTTATATGTTATTCTACTGTAAAGGCATTTAACAATTGGTACATCCTGCAATTCCAGGCCTCAGTATTTCACGTATCTCACAGCTCGCACGGTGCGTTTAACATGTGAAGTCTCCGATTTGGCCACTTTTTTTCTGGGGTCACATTCTGTCAGCATAACATTAACCTTGCCACACGACGGAGTAAGCGAACCCCATCTTGCTATGTGATCCCTGTGTGAACCAGCTCCCAGTGAACGAGGCCGTGCAGCCTCTGGAGAATTATGACTTTACTGGGGCCACCGGCACTGAAACTACTAATCACATCATAATAATTACAGGAACAATAATACCTTGTACTAGTCATAATAACATCTGTAAGCCTAATTATAATAGCCAGCCTTCTGGCTCACTCGGGTGATTTAAAAAAAAAATTTTTGAGGAAGCAACTGCTTAATGACCCACCAAGAGGACATAATAAGTACTCTTAACTTGTCAGGAGTGGCGTGGAGAACTCTCCATGCTGTGGGCAAAACTGCAGAGCTTGCAAATATATTTTAAGGCCAGCCGTCTTACTGCGCTGACAGCAAGGGCCCCAGGTGGCAAATCATATGACAATATTCGAATAGACGAAATACTTTTAAACACAATTAACCCCTGTAGGGCTTTAAAAGCAAACTCTTAGCTCTGCGTTGTGTCTCTAGTTTGTATTCAGACAAAACAGTGTTGGGGGCAGGGCAGAGAATCACAAGCAACCCCAATATGACCTTAAAACATTCTCTTAGTTCTTTAAATGTTTAATTTGCATCTGTTAACTTGGCCAGAATTTAGCAGTAGAGGAGAAATTTCTTAAACAAGACATCACCAACTGAGAAAAAAGCCAGTGCTTTTATATCCTGAAGGAACATTGTTCACAAAGCTTCTTAAAGTAGGAGTCCAGGTCCAGGATCAGATTTGGATATTTATGATGATTTTATCTATCCTAGTCTATCTACTATCCCAGTAAGTACTATGGCTTCCATCTGATTTAGGGAGATGGATAACGTCCATCCAAACTGATTGATGGCACTGCATGCACATGCCCAAGACCAAACACTAACATTTGTGCTGTTAGCTGATGTTTCCGCATCACATGATCTTCGTCTGCATCATGACCCACCAAAAATAAATTTTAGAGGAGGGCAGTCCAGCCCCGCCAGCACGCTGACGCTCATGGCTATCGAAGCCTCGCTCACCATTTAAGAAACAGCTTCATCATCATTCTGGGAAACGTAAATACTGGGCCCGGCTTGACGAGTAAGGGGAAGTGTTTGATATCACAGAACAGATGTGCTCTGTCAGTTAATTATTGCTAATATGGAAACACCTATATTAGACCATCTTCTGTTACTGTGTTATGCCGAGTTTATCAAATCCCTTTAGCACAACACGCTGTCGTATCAAAACTGCATACATGTACTGCACTCATTTGTTCATGTCATATAAGCATCTGTTCACTCAAGGGATATTAGCTTACTTGGGGTTGGTGACTCATGCATTTTGCGTGTTTAGCTCAATCACTGACTGTGCCAAAAGCAAAAGGCGTCAGCGTACAGTATGGTGAGGCACACTGTACAACCTTTAGTCCCACCATTTAGTTAATGTGTTGTGCATTTTCAAGGCAAGGTAACTGCACTTTGGCACTCTTTCTCGCTCTCCAGGTGAAGGTTTGGTTTCAGAACAGACGAATGAAGTGGAAGAGAGTGAAGGGTGGACAGCAGGGGGCGGTGGCAAGGGAGAAAGAACTGGTCAATGTGAAAAAGGGGACCTTGCTGCCCTCTGAGTTTTCGGGCATCGTCGGACTCCACCACACAGCGGACTCCCTGGTCAACGAGGACAGTCATGACAGCGACCAGAGCTCTGAGCATGCTCAGTTATGATACAGAGAAGCCACAGTCGCCCCGGAGAAGTTAAATTGGGGTCACGTTGCGCCCTAGTGCCACAACGCTCAAAGCTGCCCTTTATGAAGGATGGTCAGATAATAGGTCAGCAGTTCCCTCAAGGATGCAGAACAAACCATGCCTGCCGAAAGAAGACTATGCCCTTGTTTTCTCTCAGGAACGTCCCTTTATGAACTGCTGGTAGCTGATAGCTGAGTGACAATACGTATGTGCACATGTACAAAAAACTGGTGCGTCATAACTGACCTAAGGTAGGACTGTGCAGTATACTTTGACATTAGGACACTAGGAGAACATTTCTGATTAACAGGGTCAAAGTTCTGAGCCATAAATTCACTGTTTAACATGGTTGACATGCTAAGAGCAGGCGTTACAAATGCGATTCAGCGCATGTGCTCTCATAGGGTTCACAGGAATGGTTCATAGAAAAATCAAATATACCCAATTTACTCCTTACCCCAAACATATGGTTCTACCTCTGTCTTGGCACAGACTCTTGTTTTCGAAACATCAGTATCTTCTCATACATTACTGCAGCATACATATGATCGTATAGCTTTGCTCACATTACAAGGACAGACCGCTTTCCTTCACTCTCCTATTCATTATACAGAAAAAGAAATGATAATAAATTAAAATGAAAAAAAGTGCTCAGTGTTGAATGACAGTTAACAAGCAGAATGCTTTAAAAAGATACATACCATGATAGTAAGCATGTGGGACTTCCAGTTTCATGGTAGTGTAAGGGTTCACACTGAAGGAAGCTTATTGTGCTTGCCCAGGATCAAACCCCAGTCTGCAGTGTGGAAGGCAGAGGTATTTCACTGTACCAGTCATGTTTCAAATGCACAAAAAATCATCACAGAGTTTAGAATCTCAGCATATCTGACTAAGCCACTGTGGGAAAATATGGAGAAACATACAGTTATATGCAAAAGTTTGAACACCCCTGGTTAGTTACATGTTTAATTGATTTTCTAAGAGAAAATAAATGAATCATTCACTACACATATACTGTATACCATCGCTGTCCAAAGAAAAACACATCTCAATTTTTGTTGATTTTCATTTTTCTGCATCATTTGAACTTAGCTGTTGTTTACATTGTGTGAAAATGACATGATGAATGGACCAGTCAAAATGCTCCAAAATCACTTAGAAGAAATTCTGGTTCCACATACATTTCTTTTTTTCTACATTTTTTTTTTCTTTGGACAGCGATGATATGCACTGCAGATATTTGTGCACAATTTCTGTTCATTTATTTAGTTTAACATATTGGGAAAACAAACATACCCTAAAAATGTGCTAGAACTTTAACACAGGCCATATTTCCTGTTAAAAATATATTATTATTTGATATGCCTTGTTTTAATGACATCAATGAATAAACAGTAATTGTGTGTTTAAGTTTGCAGCACTGTGTTGTCATTAGATGATTATTAGTTAGAAATTCAAAAAACTTGATATTTGATCAGGGGTGCCCAAACTTTTGCATATGACCATATTTTTATGGTTTGGTTAGCAACACTGAACAATCTGGTAAAATATTAAACATCTTTCAATAAAGTTATAATAAATAGAATATAATAGAATAGTTAATAATGGGCCAAAACTACTTATACCAATTGTAATACAGTTTTGACTAAAATGTGCAAAATATTCACAAAAATAAAGCAATAATATAACAGCTACACACCACCTATCTCAGCCGTCTCTCAGCGGCCTGATGGACATACAGCAACAGCTGAGGGAGATCACTGCATGTATAAAGGGCTCCCTATAACTAATTTTAACTTTTTAAAATTAACATACAAAACAAGTTGGTTATTTAACAATAATACTTGATAAATCATATAATTACTAATTGTGTTAAACATCTAATTCTAAATGTTACACATAAACTTGGTCTGATTGAAGTTTTGCCCAGAAACTCATAGTCTAAAGTAGCCTTATAATGGACATTACAAAAGTCTCTGTCACACAAAGTTGTTGAGAAACCATAGAAGCCAATTCGGCTGATCAACTATGTTTGGAGTAAGGATCAAATTGTGTAGATTTTTTTGGTGTGCCATTTTTTGAAAATGAAATGTTGGGAAAAAAAAGTTAGAATGTCTGTAATTTGGTCAAAAAGTTGAACATTCCACAAAACATATCTTTCATTGAAACGCTGAGGTCAGGCCTGTGCTTTGGTTTGCACTGTTAAATTGTGCCTTTGTTGGATTTTACTGTATGTTCTGAAACTCTTGATGGAAACAAAGCAAAGATGCAATCAAACCTGCGGGAGAATCCAAAAAATTTCCAGTTGTGTATATATCAGTATCAGTATTTTCTTACCACCCATCGGTTGTCAGTTTCGTATACAGACTTATACTACTTTCATCATAAATAAAAATGCCTTATGTTGCTGCCTTTATTTTTCCACACCTGTACTGTCTTTTTTCTTCAAACTGGGTTTGGCAAACCGGCCGGTCGTCTGAATCCAGTTCTAACACTTGCTGCAGCTACCCTTAAGACTGCTTTCCCTGGTCCTGTCTGTGACTCATCATGGCTAATATATGCCAGGACTCTCACTGTGGCTGACATGAATAAACCATTGAGGAAAGCATAGCGCGTTAGTACTGGAGGGAATGCTAAACTCCACTTCTCCTTTAGGCCGGGTCAAGACATATGTCAGAGCCCTAGAAGGCGGCGTACAAATGCATCATATTCTATTACAAAAGTCTGTTTGAAATTTTGTTATGTGATACACCTAATGTCTCCACCGTGTGAGTATGCATCTTAATTGGTAAAGAAAATTGGAGTGTGTAAACAGGTTTTTCCACCAGCAAGTATTTCAGCACCGCAATCAAAAGAACCACATGAAATGTTATGCTGTTATTCTCAATTAGTAGGAAGGAGAAAAATAAACAGCGAAAGAAAAATGTGAAGGAAGTGTCGCACGAAACATTGCATGAATACAAACCCACCAAAATTAATGCACGGCCGGATTTGACATATGGGTGACCTCTGGTGACCACCCTGGGGCACCCGCCGTACAGAGGCACCAAAGGGTTGCTAAATTCTTCTATTCTAAACATGTTGAACCATTCATTTTGCTTTTCAATCTATTCACACTAGTCAGTTGCTGTCTAATAACCCAGGCATAAACATTCAATAGGCATAACTTTTGCATGTGCCTTAATGTTTTGGCTGATAATGGAACATACATGCAAAACATGAAAACATACAGACCTAAATGAAAAAGAAAGAAGTGTTTAATAAACTATGACCTGGTTACTTGCCACTTCCATGCATGATGTTGAAATTTAGCCTGCAGGAGTTACTTGGGAATGCAGGCCTCTAGTGCAAGTTACCCATTCCATTCATATTGATACACCCCCAAGCTATGACAGATTCTAGCAACTTTACACTAGTAACATTCTGGATGGCAGTTTCCACAATTTAAATGGTTGACTTATCAGACAACAATTTTTAAGTTTTAAGTCAGATCAAGTGAAGTTTTTTGTCATTTCAACCATCTACACAGTGTACAGTGCAATGAAAGAACATTTCCCCAGGACCATATGGTACAACATGGCTAGACAGTGCAAGCAATAATAGTACAACAGTATAAACAGTGCAAAAAGAATGGCTACCTACAGGACAATAGAACACAGAGCAGCCAACGTTCAGTTCCAGGGTGAAATCTGCAAAATGTGTAATATGCAAAAAATAAATTTTTGCCATTGTGTGCAAAAGAGCAATAGTGCGAAAGAGTTAACATAAGAGTCTGTTTCATAATGTGCTACATACTATGGTGGTTAGACCAGGAGTGACCGCTAAAGAGCCGCCATCTTGAAACAAGAATCCATTGTGCATCAGTCTGTTTCAGATGATTCCATAAAAAACAAGAGCGATTGTTGATATTTGCACATAGTACAGTTGTATTTGTGGATGCTCTGATAAACTGTGTTTATTGACAATGGTTTGTCAAAGTATCCATCACAAAAGCATGCTGGTCATGCTAAACCATCTGAGGTATTGAAGGTCATGTGAATTCAGTTTTTTGGCCTTGCCCTTTATGCACAGGGATTTCTCTGGATTCCCGTTGTTTCCAAACTGCCAATTGCTGACACATTTTTGGGCAAGCCTCAGTCTATGTTTGCTCGTAAAGCACTAGGCCTTTTCCAGACCCCCCTGTTCTACTAAAGCAGGATTTGAAACTGTGTTTGTACGTTTCACCGTGTTTGTAAAAGATCATTTTGGCATTTTACTCACCGAGCATTGTGTACGTGTGTTATGTCTGCAGACTGTGTGCGGATGAAGATGAGGCACCTCTTAAATCTCAATCTGACTCTGACTAGTGTGGTATAATGCTAAGGGTTTCTTTCACAGCCTTTTTAAAATATCATTAACATTTGGTTTGATTGAGTTATGACAATGGGCAGTTTGTTTTGAAGTATACTGTTCAATGTGTTTAAGGTTTGATGTGTTTGCTGCTCGCTGCCCAGCATGAGGTGAGGTGAAGAGTAAAAGACGTTAACGGGAGGTACAGTGTGTGTGTGTGTGTGTGTGTGTGCTTTGGAGTTCAATTGAAGAAAAATCATATTAAATCAGTAGTTGTTAAGCTTAATAAACCAGGTCTGTAACTGTCTGTATCTTTGTCATGCCCTGTACTCAGTGGGTATAATATTAAGACAGCACATCATTAGGAAGTGTAATTTTGTTTTAATTGGTCTCAGCCCAAAAACAGCCCTATCAGCTAATACTACTCTGAACTGTGCTGAGATGCTGCTTCATATATGTGATAATGGTTATTCAGTAAATGCTACTGTATAAATCTTAACTGAACAGTACACAGTACACACATTTGTTTAATGGTTTAGAGTAAAAGGCCAACTACAGGACAAATCTGATCTTTAACCTGAATAACGAAGAAGTGATTTTGATAGCTTCAATAAATTTCAATTGATTTTTATTTACAATCAATCAATTTCAGTTCTTATCTTTTATTCAATTAAGTTCAATTCTTATCTGAGCTATATCTGACTCATGTAACTTAACTGGTTACTGATTGGAAGTAATGCATTAACCGACCTGTTTTGCTGACCGCAGGTATGTGATCCTGCCAAAATCAGGTTTAAAGGATTAAGTGTAATTTCTCAACTATGCTAAAGGTCACAGCTTCTTAGAACAGGTGAAGAAACAGGTATGCTTTATCAGCATGTCATGTGCACTCTGAGCTGATGCACCGATAAGAACACCTGTATTAAGAAAAGTAAATATGATGCTTGCATGCACTAATACACTAATAATAATGACTAATAACTTACACCTGAGTACTATCAAATTACTATTCACACTATGTATTAACACTACATAAAATTTTCAAATGTAAACATCTTGATTGTAGTTAGAAATTGGCTTATTCTGCTGGCTTGATTAAACTATGCCTAGTTTTGATTAAACTATGCCTAGCAATAAGAAGAATAATCTTATATTCTTGGAGTAATCTTAAAATGAGAAATGCAGTTTGAACATCCTCAGTCTATTGACATGGTTTTCTCTACAGAGAACACACCTAAAAATGCCTCTGTAACATGTAAACACCTAAAATATAAACTCTGCTACAGATAGTGTTTTACTCTAATATATTAAATTCAGCAAAACCAGTAATGGTGTTTTAAAATGTGCTGAAGTGTGTTCTCTGTAAAGCAGTGGTCACCAGTCCTCTTCCTGCAGGTTTCACCTCTAACCCACTGAGGTGTACCACGCCTCGTTTAGCTAATAAAGGGTTCCTGAAGGCTATTCAGTGGGGATCGATTAGGGTTTGGGGCTGAGGTCTGCCAGAAGGTAGATCTGCAGGAACAGGTCTGGTGTCCACTGCTGTAGAAGTGTTATCGTATTTTCACTTCATTCAATAAAACAAGTAATTCAACCAGAAGTACCTGAACCTTTGAATATGATCCTATATTGACTACATTTAGGATGATTTCATTTGCAGAATATTTCATTGCAGTTATATATATATATATATATATATATATATATATATATATATATATATATATATATATATATATATATATATATATATAGAGAGAGAGAGAGAGAGAGAGAGAGAGAGAGAGAGAGAGAGAGAGAGAGAGAGAGAGTTTCAATTTAGACAGGTAAGTAACTTGGTTATCTCATGTTTACAAAATAATAAGTTAACAAAATATTTTACCAGCTCTATTTATTTACTATTTAAGTTTTAACTCAAAGTGTTAAGGCCATTCCTTAATTTGTAACTCGGGGAGTCATTTTTATTACAGTAGAATTAATCAGTTAAATATTGTATTTTTTTTTACACAGCAAGCCGTATTACTGCAGTTCGCATATCTCACACTCAATCGATGTTTTATGTGGACAGTGTGGAAGCCTATTTCTACCAGATAGAGGAGAAAAAACAACTGCCTACACTGTAAAAAGGGCTTCATTGGTACAAACTAAGAACATTTCTTAATGTGGTAACAATCAACTAAACTAGTTTAACTAAAAGTTCAACTAAAAAAAAAAGATTTCCATAAAGGAATCGTTCATTTCAATCATTTAAAAGTTTAACTTCTTGTTACCATGTGAAGTAATTTATTTGGGTCACACCAACAAAGCACTTTTTAGTATGTTATTTTTTTCTGACTTATTTTTGCACAATATGAATGTAATATCTCAAATTTTGACTTTTTTACTAAATAATAACAACTTATCATCTCCTAATAATTACTTATTTTCTCAAAATATTGATGTGGTGTCTTATTATGGTACAATTCGGACCTATTATGCTCAAATAAAGAGGTTTTTGAGTTATTATTTAAGACATAATGTTTTGATAATATCAGTCATTATTTCAAAAGACTACACCGTTATTTCGCCAAATGAAAAAACATATAACTGATATAGTAAGTTAATTTTTAAGAAAATAACTTATTACGATTTTTTTTAACATCAGGAAATACTGATAAAGTCAGTAATAGGAAAGTAATTATTTTGACAAAAGAAGCTACATTTTGGAGAAAAATGGCTGCTAATCAGCAAAACCAGCATATTACTACCACGTGACCAAAACCTGGTATCTACATTTTTGTCATTTTTCAGGTGTTGATAAAATTTTAAAATGGCCTTCACACTGTGTGAGAATCCTTACACTGGATAGGTCCTGTTACTCTATAAGTGTGTAAATGGCATATGACCAGCTAATCTATGTGATCTAGTACAGTGATATGCGCCGAGCAGAACTCTAAGATTGGTAGGAAGTACTCAGTTAGTCCTTCCTAAAGTAAAGACTAAACATGGGAAAGCAGTGTTTAGTTAATATGCTGCTGTTAAATGGAATACATTGAGTGAGAGCATTAGAAGAGCCCCAACACAGGACACCTTTAAATCCAGACTAAAACAGTTTAGCTTAATTCTACAACTCTTCCATAGTCCAATGGCATTTTTAAACCTCAGTCTTCTTTCTTATGTTTATTTTTTTTCTCTTCTATTTTTATAGTTCTTGTTTCTTTTAATTGATTTATTTTAATGCATTTTAAATGTTTTTAATATATATATATATATATATATATATATATATATATATATATATATATATATATATATATATATACGGAGCGAAAGAACGTCCTCATAATAACAAGAAGTCTGGTTCCACTGACTTACATTAAAAATAATGTATATTTTTCCTTCTCCAGTTAAATTACCATTTGGGAGATGAGAGGTTGTTGGATGCTGGCATGACCACATCAGGTGACCCCTAAACCTGCACAGAATGCTGGTCTGAGCTGTTTTTTTTTTTGTTTGTCACCCTGCTGCCAAAAACAGATAATCGTATATGTACTTCTCACTCCACAAATCTGGAGCTGTGAGTAGCAGAACTTCAGGTTTGAGAGTCTGTGTGGCCTGCGTGGTGTCTGAGCTCAGCTGCGTCACGCAGGCAGGCCATCCCACAGAGCCACGAGCAACATGGTAAACATTCACCATGAGTACAAAAGTCAGGGAGGCTGTGCTGAGATTATAGATCACTGCACAACAGCAGGCTTGCGCGCGCTTAGTGGGAGCTGGTGAACTGCGGCTGACAACATGGATCAGGTGGAAAGCAACGACGTTACCATTTCCCAGGGGACCCGCATGCTGTTTTATCTGATGACGCCGAATGAAACTTCGTTTTCGGACGTGGACGACGTGCCCAAGTACGTTCAGAAGGTACGTCTGGGTGTGAAGGGGCTGCAGGAAACGCGGGGTCCCTGCGTATTACAGACAGCGCTGCGTGCGCGTGTTTACGCAACGTTAGCGCCTTGAAGCGACTCTACTCTGCTCTGCTCTGCTCTGCTCTGGCCGAGGAAGCGAACTGGCAGCGTCTCAGCGGGCACGCTTCGCTCTGCACTACCGAGAGAAACGCTTGCAGCCTGTTCCCTGAACATGGAGGCACTTCTCTGTTTACATGTCATCTGAGAGTAGGAAGTAGTTTTCGACACGCCAGCAGATCGTCGGGGCCGGGGGGCGTGGCTCAAACCCACCCTAGTTCTATACTTGGTGGGTTACAATTTACAGAACAAAAGGGGGCCAGATTTAGTACAACACTACCCCAAACCCCTGCTGACCCCAGTGACGTCACGCAAACAAACTACACGCTGGACGTGAGCAGGCAGGTAATTTCAGTCTACTCCATAGACTTGTGCTCTCAAGTTCCAGCTTGTCCAGTAAACAGAAAGCTGAGGTACCCCTGCCCCCCAATTTGGCCAGCTGAGAAATCCTGCTTTGTAAGCCACCCTTGAATAAAGTAACACTTTACTGACATGCTTACAGTTAAAGCCAGACATAGCATATTTCATATTTCAGCATTTACAGATCTTAATTTAGAGCGCACGTGCTGTAGCACTTACTCTGAACTTTGAACAAGCAAGTTTACTGGACAAGAAAAATTTAAACATATGTAAATGAGATGTGAATTGAGTTAATTCCAAGTGATTTTGGAGCATTTCTATTGCTCCATTCATTATTAAAAATGTACATACAATATAAGGAACAGCTGTTGTGTTCAAATGATATAGAACAATAAAAATCGACGATATGTTAAAAGTGTGCTTGACAGATCCTATTTAAATATGACATATAAACTGAATTGAAGGTTTTGTTTATTATTTTTTAAAAAGCCATGACATATAGGCATAGTTCCTCCACACATTTGCTGCCACTGTCTTGAAAAAATAAGACTATAAGAAACGTTCTTCTCCTGAGTAATGTCGCCCTGTCTAAAGCTGGAAAGACTGAATAATATATTAGTGTTAAATGAGATATTTACTTGGCTGTTCCTCATTCAGTGGACCAGAGAGAGAAGCCTTCCAGCCTTTTCAGATAAAAAGATTTTGTCTATTTTAAAAATATATCACTTTGTTTGGTTAATACAGTATATGTGAATAATATTGGACATGTACACTGTATTGGCCTGTATGTCTTATCATGAGTTCAGCATTCCCTTTACTGTACAAATGTATTTGTGAACCTTAATGCATTGAGAAACCTGAAGTAATTAATCTAACAAAAGTTTGTCTGCATAATATATACATACAGCAAGTTGGATGCAAATATTTGCTAAATTTAACATATTGGTGAAAATTGAAACCCAAAATGTTGGTAGTGCACAAGTTATGGTGCATTTTTTATATTTTGGGTTTTTATAATTTTTTCACATTATGTAAACTTCAGCAAATCAATAGAAATCATGCACTAAAATTATCAGACTATGTCTTATAAAAATCTTCCCAAAGTTTAAGAACTGTTGTCAATGGGTCTGTCTTAAACCTAGTGAGTGTCTAAGTAGGTTGTCTATGTAGGCAGTTGTATAAGTAGCAGCGTTCTGTCTGACATCTCTCCTCATAACACAGTTTACTGAGATGCTCTAGGCTTGTTCCCGCCCACTGCAGCATGCAACAGGTGGTTTAGCTGGTTGCTAAGATAGCGGCCGGCATCTAAAACAATAGCCTGAGGCTTAAAAATCTGCTAGCATAAATGCTAATGGCTTGAGTATAAAACTGTCAACAACTCGTTACAAATTTAAAGATAAAATGCTGCTTTTTGTGATTATATGACAAGAAACACATTAAAACAGAGAATTGAGAATTGAAATAACTTTTCTTTTTCTTTTTTTTAAATAAAATTTTAAAACAACTTCACTGCTCATAGTTTTGCTTGTGTTGCATCATGGGATTGCCTTAGTGGCTGTGGAAGCGTTCAGTGCTTCCTTAAAATCGGGCCAAAATAAGGTGCCTTAGTAGACAGAATGTTTAAGGTATCTAAGAATTGCATGTCGACACGCATACTATGATGTAAAATGCTGTCTATGTAGACCCTCACTAGGTTTTGAGACACACCCAATATTTTACTATATTTCACTTCTCTCCATGTTAACTGGGTGGTCATAACCTTCATAACCTAACACTTCTATTAACATTTCCTAACCAATTACAGAAGGATATAGTCTCTTGCCCCGCCCACACCAAACAGTTTTAGAGTCCGAGATATTTAGAGAACTAAAAACTAAAAGCAACAAGACCACCTGTCATTCTTTTCCCCTGTTCATTCGTTTATATATGGGCTAACATTATTAATTCCTCCTCTGTCTGTCCATCTGGACGTCAGTTCATTCATGACTCATTCCATTCAGTTACCGTCACCTAAAAGCTGGATGATGATGTTAGTTCTGTATGAGGGGTGGAGCAGGTTAAGAGTGTCAGAGAGCTGTCAATCAAGCTGCTAATTAGCCCCGCCTTCACAGTTCTTAGATGGGAGTGATCAGCATTTTTTAAGCTGTGCTTTTTCTTATCTATATCTTATATTTGCTGTTAAAGCTGTGCTGGACATTTAAAAACATTCATTATTAGGATCATACAAGTATTTTCATTATTTTACTTTGCGTTCCCTGAGATCTGAAGCTTGTTCCCTGTAGCAGATGTGTTAACTTATTACTAGGGATGAAGTGATACACTGTGCACACAATGCAGTACGATTCACGATGCTGGCCTCACAATACGATTTTCTCCCGATTATCTTAACTAAACACAAATTATAACTGACTAAGTTTTATTACTTTTATTGTTTATCTACAACTGAACTACGAACTGCTGTATTTTGCTTAATCTTTTCATTAACAAAGTACACTGAAGTGAATACGTGCTCATAAAAAGTGGTAAGACTATTTATTCACTATTATAAGTGAAATAAACCAAAGTTTTAATAGCATTCGGCCCATGTCCTGCCCCCAAACTATCAAACCCACCCACTGACAACTCGAGCACAGATAGCAGCCGACGGTGTTGCAGTTTGCCCGCAAAGAAAACATCAAGTCGCGAGAGCAAAAAACATTAATAAACGAGGTAGACAGCGCTCTTTTCTGTTTCAAAAGATATCGATTCATTTTACATCTCAGTCAATTTCAGTCGTGGCTATTTGCATCGATTATTAACTGTTCTGAAATGCATTGTTACATCCCTACTTATTCATTACCACTTTAAAAAATGTACAAAACTTTAGTTTCATAGTCAAGGCAGTTTTATGCTGTTTGTGTGTGAAAGATTCTGTGCAGTGCATCAACACTGTCAGCGTAAAAGGCTGAAATGCAGCATGGAAGAATTGTAGGTACCTCACTCAGCTTTACTGCCTTTGATTTTTAGTCACTGGGGGTTCATGCTGGTTGCTGTATGAACTACAAGAAATGAAACTTTCTGAAGTCTAGAAGAAACAACATCAACCTGTAGACATAGAAGAGTTCTTTTACCTGGAATATGATTGCAGTAGCAGACTGTGTACTGTATACTGTGTACCACATACTGTACCAGTTTAGGCCAGAGGTGGACCAGCTAATGTTAAAACCCTTCCTGAGTTGAATCAGGTATAATAATGTAAAATACTGCTTAAGGCCAGCGTTGCAGCTCTTTTCTACTTCAACACACCTGATTCAGTTAAAAGCTCTGATAATCAATTGATGTGCTGAATCGGGTGTGTTGGGACAGGGACGATTTGGACAGTGCATCAAAAAAGATGTGTTTTGTTGCTTTTGATGCAGAGAATATAGAATCCATATCCTCTAGTTGTAATAGGATAATGTCTGAGCTTGTGTACTGATGGACTGGTTAACACTATTTAACTTTTTTATTTAATGAATTGCTCTTAGAGGGAGCCCTTTTCTCCAGAGTGGAGTAAACTGACGAGAGGTGATAAGACTCTGAGAGTGCTGTTGTGTGGTTTCTATGCAGCATGTTTACATGTAGGAGTAATGTGACCAGAAACTGGCCTGTGAAAATACAGTAATAGTTCTATGTAGGGGTGAGAATATGAAAAAGTATGTATGTAACACATTTAATGCAGCCAGGGTGTTCAAACTATTGGGGAAAAAAAAAAAAAAAAAAAAAAAAAAAAAAAAAAAAAATATATATATATATATATATATATATATATATATAAATAAATATATATAAATTGTCACTGTCAATAAAAAGCATTGTGTTTGATTTGCATTTTTTTAATATCATTTAAATACAAGAAAATCACTTGCTCCAAAATTGCTTGGAATACAACCTATTTAACAAAAGTAAAGAAGGTTTTTAGCCTGTAAAGTTTCTATTTTGGAGAGATTCTGCCTTACCAGCCAGCAAACCTCAGAAAAACCTACTGATGTGTACAGTGAACGTATTAAGATGTTATGTTAATACCATAACGTCCACTTTAAGATGTGGGTCATTTTGTTGGTCATTCTAAGACTACATTTGCTAAAAGAAGGTCTGACCAAAAGGCTCATAAATTAGGGTTCCAACCATACAGCATCGTTAATATTTTTTCATGTATATTAAAATTTTTTACTTTACTTAATATAACAACCCAGTTCTATATCCCTATATCACTGTTAGAAAATGATGAGAACAGGTTGCAGGACATTAACTGAAGGGCTTTCATTTCATCTCTCAGGTTCAAAACACCCCACAAATCATATATAAGAAACAGCAGAGCAGCCAACAGAGCCTTCTGGGGCACCTGCAGTAGAAAATGTTTGAGATGAATTCCTTCCCTTCAGAAATAATTTCTGGCTGCTTTGACCAGTTGTAAATCATGACACCACATCTGGCAAATGTGAATATGGGTTTTGAATTTAAATAGTTTCAGACTGTCAGGACATGAACAGGGGATTCCAGCGGTTCGGAGCTTGGGCTGTATTTGTAGCCATGTATCTGAAAGTATAGATGAAGTAGATTTTTCCTGTTATAACCATCAAATCTTAACGTAATCTTTGTTTACAGTTCAGCAAACGTTGGAACTTTTTCAGTCCGGCGCTGTTACTGTTGTATAAAAAACGAATCTTGATGCCTACACTGTAAGCTCCTGTACCTGCTTACGATTTAAATGGGTGCGTGTTTCTGATTTAGTTATAACCAAATCAACACATGTTTGTTATTTGAGGTTAAAGGCTCATGTTTAAATAGACGTATATAAACACATGAATAAAGAAAAGACAGTTAACCGCACAGCAGGGCTTCTAATTGATGTAATTTCATCCCAAACATGCAGTCATTAACCAATGTAGCTGACTATTGTTGCACAACTTTGTTTAATGTCTGTCTCTCCTTCCAACTGCATGTGTGTGCATATATATATATATATACATATATATAATATTTAGAATTTCTTTAGTTTGTCCCCCTTTTGCTTTAGCGACAGTGTGCACTTAAGCTGGCATGGACTCTATACTTTGTGTAAAAGTCTCTAATGAGTATATAAAATTCACCCGAGATATAGTCAGTTCAGCAAATTTACTTCAGTTTGCATAGTGGTCTATAAATTGCTATTCACTTGTCGTAACATTTTTGTGTTTTAAATTAGTCAAATTCTAAATGAAAAAAAGACTCTGGACCCCACTGTATATATTGTTTGTCCTTTATTCCATATATCCAATTTTTAAGCTTTTTATTTATCTGACCCACTGTCCAGTAACTGATTATTACCAGTGCTGGTATTGGAGCATGAAATAGATACACGTTCCAGCCATTCCAGCCATACAAACTGTGCTCTGATTCTGTTTACCACCAGATTCACTTTAAATTAGCATGTTGTGACTCAGCTGTGCAAAACTGTGTAAAACCACAGTTATATGAATCTCTCCACAATCTAACCAGTAGGTCAGGAGCGATGGAGAGTGAGAGAGAGCGAGAGAGAGACTAAAACAGTAACATCTGTTTCACAAATGTAATTTTGTTGATGAGCTCTCCGTTCACAGACACAGCTTTCTATAAAACCATTAGGAATCCCTCAACAATTTTCACAAGCCCAAAATATGTTACTGCTGGAATAATGGCTGCTTTCATTTGTCCTGTTTTGTTTTGTTTCGAAGAAAAAATATGCCACTAAATATACAGCTATGGAATAAAATAAGCCTTTATGAGAAGATGTGGCGCTATTATCTAATTAAGCGTTTGCTCTATGTGTGTGAAGTGTTGTGACTCTGTATTGAGCTGCTAGCAAGCAATGAGGGTTGAAAGAGGAGAGGTGAGAACACTTCATGTCTCTCTGGACTCCTGATTTCTCTACATTAAAAAATTAAATAAAACTGCCTCAATTAAAATCAATTAAAATCCATTTAAAGGAGCAATTTGTCAGAGGACGCAACCTGTTGCATTCATTCCTTAAACAATAGGGGGAAACATATCACTAGAGGTTTGCGGAGTCCAGCCATATGGTAAGAAACAAGGAAACACACTGGTCCTCTTCCTCAGTGGTAATATTAACAAATGTTTGCTTGCCAGTCTAGAAGAAAGGTTGTGAATTCAGCTTCAGACTTACCAGGAGATTTAAATGTTAACCGTTGTTTGCTTCTATTTTTATCATTTCTTTTGTTTGCTGCCAAACGTGAAAGTGATAAGGGTTGCATGACATATAATATAATATAATATAATATAATATAATATAATATAATATAATATAAAGGTTTAGGCTGACTGCAAGGAAAGTAAACTTTACAGCGCAAACATGTCTTAGCTGCAGTAAGCAGCCAGATGTGGTAAGGTTTGCATGTAACAGGGGGTCCCAAGTGATATATCCTGCCCTGGATTGTACTTACACACACACACACATACACGCACACACTCACACACTTCCTCCTCCACCTTGTCTTACCTCCCACCAGCCAAACACTGTGAGTGAGCATATGTCTCACATTCCAGAGTGTAAAAGGGACCTGACCCTTGTTGTTGAGTTTAACCAGTTTGGTTTTATAGTGGGTGACACTGCCAAGATAGAAGACACTTCCTTATGATTTTTGAAAGGTTTTGATGTACCAGATTCACTGACATTTGCAGTATTGATAAATAGCAAAAACCTATTTAAAGCCCTAAAAAAAACAAATCCAGATGTTACTGCTAAGTGTTGTGTGGCTTTATAATGACCAATAAAGGTGCAAACATCATCTTCTCTCATATGTTCTTATAGCCTAAAACAGTATTAATCAAACGTTGCATGTTATTATTACTATTATTAAATGGAAACATTTGAATTACAATGTTCAGATTTGCGCTCAGGGGATATTCGAAATTTGGGAGCAGGCAAAGAACATCCACTAACAAATAATATTCAGTAAAGCCATTCTAGAAATAATCAACAAGATCCTCAACAGATTATATTTAAACTTACACTGCAGTTGGTCTCATTGAGGCAGCACACTGTCTGTAGCTTTCCTTCTCAAAGCCTTCTCTTTTTTTTAATTTTCCCATTCCACATTAAGTGGGATAAGAATAATAGGATTAAGACAGGATGTAAAAGAAACTAAAGAAATACGAAGCTGAATTCAGTTTTGATTCCGGATGGTTAAATCTGCAGAAGTATTTTTGGTCATTTGTGTGGCTATAAGTTTTGGAATCCCTGATACTTAGAAAGGACTGTTTTACTCTGTATAGTCTTTACTCTGTGACCATATTGGGAACATTCATGGTTGTTTACTATGACACTATGATACAGTTTTAGTGTCAGTGTCCCTGCAAGGCTGAGAATGATCAACCACTTAACTAATACCTGCTCTGTGGTGGTCCTCTGTGGGTCCTGACCATTAAAAAAAGGGTAAAGGGGGCTAACAGAGTATTCAGAGAAACAGATGGACTGCAGTCTGTAATTGTAGAACTACAAAGTGCTTCTATATGGTTGTAAGTGGACCAGAATATTAAACCGACACTTATCCAGCTTCATCTTTTTGATTTGCTGTTAGGTTTGAGGACAGGTTTCTACTCTACCACATGCACTCGCACTCATGCGTACATGTGTCTGTATCTTCAACTACAATCCTTGTTTAGGCTACTCCTTTCTTCGTTGGCCTGGTCTTGTTGGAGCTGTTTGTGGGTTGGCTGAAGACTGGAGAGCTTCTCTTGAAAATCAACGATGGAACCACATCTCTCTCAGCAGGAATGATTTCTAGACTGCCTCAGTGAGTTATCCAGCTTTAGTTTGATATTATGTTTATATTCAACATAGCTTGAGCAACACACATGACCTCTATATCTAAAACTTCTGACCCACAGTAGCAGTTTTATACCCATCATTCCTATCGTTTATTTGTTTAAGCTGTAAACAGCTATCACATTTTAAATCTCTGAGGTTTTCTTTTTACAATTTTGCTGGTTGTGAATTGCACGTTCTACTTCTCTCAGTATCTTTGTGAGGAGTCTGGAAGTCTCAACCTACATCTATGTTTGGAACAACTATCGCTTGCTGGAGTTACCCTGGGACTCTGCTTGGACATGGTGGCTGGCATTTCTTGGTGTGGACTTTGGATATTATTGGGTTCATCGATGCAGCCATGGTATGTATGGTATGGTTTTACTCTGCCAAAGCTGCCTGTATAAGGCTATACAACTAAAACACTGTGAGCAGTGTTTTATTTTAATAAGAATGTTATGTTTAATACATACCAAGTTAAGCCAACAAGCACAATACAAACTGCCTGAATTATTTTGAAGTTAAGTTACGTCTGTTAAGTTACATGGGACATGAAGTCTGTTGTAATCTCCCAAAGCTTTGCACTTATCATTAAACTGAAGTACCCCTAGCCTTAATCCAGGAACTGCCGGTAGGACCTCAGTTTTATTGCACACTTTTATGATGTAAGAATAACTCCAGCCAGCTTTCCTAGTAGTCCAGTAGTGGATGGTTACTGAATAATAAGGCTTAAAAAATAATAAGCCTGAGACTTTAGGGGTTAACAGACTGTGTTTTTGCATAGACTGCACAGGTGTTATTTTGAAAAGATTAATTTGCCAAAACACTTTTGTCTTAGGCTTATTATATCATAGGGTACAGCACAGTGTAAAAAGTACTTTTCATTTATTTAATTTCCAGTTAAAACAGCCCATAAGTACTGAATGTTCAGGAGATATTTCTGAGGAGATTAGATATAAGAGAATCCACTTGCTGGAAGGGGACAATACAGCAAAATAAGTGAAAAAAGAGGTTTTCAAACCTGGAAAACATTTTTTTTAAAAGTGGGACTCCTAACAACCATACAAGGCCTGGTTGGCCACTGAATCTGACACCATCAGATAAACAGTGCTTAGATGCTTTGATAGATTCTTCCACTGAGAAGACAACTCATTGCTGTGGGTTTGAAAGAATGTGTAGCCATCTAGACGCCAGTGCTGAGACAAGAAGTACTTCGATTTTGAGTGAAATAAAATGCTTCCATGAAAACTTCCATGACTGAGGTTTGGAAAAATTCCTTAAAAAAAATTTCCTTAAAAAGCTGAAAGCAGGTCAAAGAATAGAAGCTGCAATGAAAATAATGGTGGTAAACACACACGTGCAAAAATATTATAGCTTCTCGCTACCGACCATGTGTAGCAGCAAGTGGAGCACCACGAGTAGTGCCTAAGCAGCAGTAGGAGACACTTAAACATGCAAATAGTTGGTCTAGTTGGCAAATAACCTTAGTTTAAAGACATAAATGTGTTGCACAGGTCATTCTATGTTGGACTGTGAGGCTGTTAGTGCGGTAGTCATGCAGTGTTAGTGTCTACCATCAGGGAGATGTGTGGCTATTGATGACCTGCCTACTGTCCTGGCTATTCAGAGGTGCTGGCCGGTTGTCTCCACTGCGGGTGTGTTCAGTAAAACAGCGTTCCTATAACACTATGACACTTAAAAATGAGTAGTTAATATTGAAGTGTAACTTTTGCACAGTACTACATGTTAACAGACGTGACACTTGGGCTGTGCTGGATGCCATGCTGGAAAACAGTAAATTAGCTCCAGAAAATGACTTCAGTCTAGGAATGTCGAGGATATTAAACGTTGGCATTTACAAAATTCGACATGTGTTTTTTAGAGCATGACCTCCTAACTCATCAGTGAACCTTTTTTTTCTAAATTACCATATTTCATACATGTGTGATCTTTGTTCAGTGCCATGTTTGGCTGGAAAACTCCCACCTTCAAAACAGACAACCACGCGTGTCCTTAAACCAACTCTTCAGCCCAGTAATTCCGATTGGCCATAGGTCCAACATTGCCGTCTGTTAAAAAGAAATATAATCAGTGTGTCAAAGGCTAGTTTGCTGGCCTCATTTCTTACCGCAGTAGTTAATAGGGGTCAACGACCTTCTCCTTCTAGGGTTAAGTACATGTTTACCATATGTTACGTCTATTCCAGCCCTTTAGGATTTCATTTTGATAGGGCAACAGGACGTTTCTCAAATTGTGCCTCTGCAGACTTCACTGAGGTGGAGTGGAGTGATGAGGTGCTTGTGGTTGTCATGTTATGTTTTCCATTGTCCAGAGCCTGTTCAAGTAGTAGGAAATGTCATTTTTGCCGGCGGTCTCCTGCGTCCAATTTGTACATTTTTTTTGAAGTTAGAGGAAATTATTTGTCGAACTTTCCTCTTCCATCATTGCTCAGGATGGCTTCTCCTGTATATCACACGCTTAGACATAAAGCCATGGCCTCTGCCTTTTTCCTCTTTAGTATCTGGGTAATATCTGCACAGAGGGTTATAGCGGAATGTGATTGCTTTAAAGCCACATGTTTGTGATATTGCAGAATGCAGATGGGGAACTCCTCTTGTACCCCTACTGTGCTGTCCTTCAAGCTGCCACAGACTACATTTATTAGCAATTCTTTTTCTCTAATGTGTACATAGAAGGTAACTGACTTTGATTGGTGTGACAAATGCCCAAATGTGGTTTCACACATTTATACCTTTATGATTTAGAATGAAATGAGCTATTTTCTCTTTTTTGGTGATCTCATTAATAATTAGATGAGCTCTGCTCTGATTGGTTGGTTGGTTCTGCAATGATCACAGAGGAGCTACATTTCGAAATAGACACTGGCAAAAAAAATCTATGAACCTGTGTTATAATCGAAATCATCATACTATTTAGTAACCTATGATAGTTAAACTGTAATTTGCTAGTAGCTAAAGCTGCGTACTAGTAACTTATGTTCGATCTGGACATCAACACAAAGCAAATTTAAGTTGTTACTCATTTTGTAACTTTCAGTTTAAGAACTGGCGAACAGTGATAAAATCACACAGCATGGCTGCTACTTACAGGTTGCTGATGTGATTGTGATGCTAATAAAGGAAGAACTGCTCCTCCCTTCAGTCTCATCAGTGTTTAATGCTGAGTGAAGCTGCTTGATGTTGTTGGAGGTTTAAGAAGCTGACTAGAGTGAAATGTACATTAAACTGTGAATTAAAGTTGTCCAGGATCTGGAGCAGAAGTTCCTGTTCTCCAGCTTATTATGCAATTTTTCTGTTCCACTTTAAATGGTGCTACGGTTACAGTCTGGTGTCTTTACAAGTTGTGTCATTTAAGGTGGAATGTAACATTCGATTAAAAAGCAGGAAAGCCAACTTCAACCTTGTCATTAAAAAGGCTAAAAAAAAAGACAAACATCATCCTGGAACAGTAGATTTCTCCACATGGTCCACCATATTTGTTGCTGTTGATCTGTTACTATTGTTTCGCTGGACTGGAATGTCAGCTGGGCATGTAAATTTTGGGGGTGTAAATATTAATCAACACTCACAGTGTGTCAGTTTTACATACCAAACCCAAACACTATTCTGCTTATATTATCTTATATTATATGACACCATCAATTAAGATTTTTTAAATAATAAAATCCTTTAGTTAATAAAATATCCCTTTCACAAATACTGATGGTTCACTATAACAATGATATAATATTATTAATTAATTAGTTAGTAATACTTTTCTGTAAGCCAATGTTCATGAGGCTACACAACACCAGTACAAACCCTTCATGGCAACAGACATAAACATATATAGACATAGATAGACTTACAAAAACCTACATTGTGGTGTAATTTTTTTATCAAAGTTGCTTTTACATCAAATAAAACTTAAAGAACTCAAAACTCAGAAGCAGCATTTATTATGACACACTTACTGGAATAAGCCTTTATAAATGTTTAAGTAGGTGTATCTCAGTTTTCATGATGAGTTTATTTAGGTGTAATGTCAACTTATAAATACTTCTCAAATTAAGTGTTAGCATTTATGCATATGATAAAATAGCTTGGTAAAGCATAAGAAATTCTCATGCTTAGGGGCTTTTGGAGCACTACAGCAAGACATCAATTAAAGATCTTTATTGCTTTCAGAAATCATGGAACTGCAGTGATCTTACACAAGCCAGTTTGTCAGTTTGCCATTTTTTTTTTCGTACTGATCTTCAACCTTCCTTAAAGCGATGCTAACAATTTAGCCATCTTTGTAGTTTCCGAGTTTGACACTAATGGCTTCAAACTGGTTTTCATACTCAATTTAGCCTCCGCTGGTGCATGGGAATATTTATCTATAATCCTGTATTTTGGGGACTTGTAGGCTGTAAATCTTTATTTTGAGCAATATAAGCAGAAAAAAGGGCAGAAATATGGCCATCATAAAACCCAACAGACCCTAATTAGTGCCATTGTAAAATATGAACACTTATTTTATTTATTTTTTTATGAGCATTTCATATTTCTTCCCTTCATGTAAAACACTTAAAAGAGGTTGTTATTTGTTTCAGGCTGGAAAAGAACGAATGGAAGCGCTTTCATGTTCTAACTCCTCTTTTCCGATGCCATCCTTATTGAGAAGGCATTACTGTAATTTGGGCAGTAGTCTAGGCTTACAGTTAGGGTTTATACTCATACAACTTAAGCCTTTTCGACCTTTCTGCTAGTCAGGTATTAATAATAACGTAGAATAGAAGGTGTTTACAGCCTGACCATTCTATTTACAGGTTTAGGGATCTGTAATGTATACATGCAGTTATATTAAAGCTCTGTGATCTTCAAAACATTGCAATTCATTGGGATTTGAGTATTTGAATCCATTCTCTTTGAAGTATCTGTAAAACCTGCAGGCTGTTTGTGTGCACTCTTTTTTTCCTATTAGTTGCATTATTTTCCAGCTGCAGCTCCTGACTGCTCTTTCCTTACTGTCTTCCACCAGAGCAGAGCAGTGCCGTCTTTCCGACCACGCGCTGCCTCTCGCTCCTCGTTAGCCTCTGGCTGCACTTAGAAGAGATGAGGTTTATGGCTGTTTATGTCTGTTTCTGGACTCAGGGGAAGCTAGCGTATCCTTCCACAGAGTAGGGAGGAGTTATAGTAATAGCACTTCTGTAACCTTTATCAGTTACTAGTATTGAGATTTATTACTTAGTACCTACTTTGTAATTAATGTGTAATTTATTAAGTTATTATTAGTTGCTTTTTTAAAAGTGAACATTTATAGGATAAAAGTCGAGTCGGTGGGAATTTTGAGGAGGCTGATGATGTCATGAATGAAACCATGGAGGGAATGCTTTGTAACAAAGCGGCTTTAAAATCCGACACTTTAAAGAAATCTGGGACGAGGCCAAACGCCACAGGTCAGAAGAGCGTGATGTGTCCTTTCCAATGCATTGCTAGCCTTTAGAGAACCAGAGAAACAGAATCTTGCAAATTCGGCAACCTTGCAGAGAAGCTAGCCGGCGATGGAGATCTGGAGAGAGCAAGAAATTGAAAGTGCCATAAATAAGAGTAATCAACTTTTATAGCTCCTCTCCAACGACACACAACCTTTTATTCTAGTCATCAGGAAACTGGAAATAATGGTACTTGATATCTGACCTTTGCCCTGGATCCCATTGGTAGCCTTTGGGAAACCAGAGATACAGGCCCTGAAGTCACCAGCTTTATGATAGTCAATGCACTCTAAGTTGCTTGAACTACTTTACTGGCTGTAAGAAATCACTGATGTTAAAACCAGAATTTTAAAACGGTCTTCAGACGAAAACTCAAAGTCATGTGTCAATATAAATAATATTAAAGCTGTGGTGAGCTGTTATGACACAAAACTTTTTTTTTAAGACAAGCTACCTGTTCATGTTGAGTTTAACCGTCGGTAATGGTGGCTTGCTTACTATAAATTAGAGTTGTAAGTTTTAAGTTGTAAGTTGTAAGTCTTTTAGCTTTTTTAAAAGCGGATACAGACCCTGAAAGCACCAGGCCCCCACCTGTTGCCTTTTCTGAGGCATCTGCATTGTTTGTGTCACTTGATCGCCAGCTAGTCAACATCAAGCTTGAAGTGTCAGCGCTGACAGTAAGGTCAACTAGTCTGTTCTAAAAGTAGTCGTTATGGGAGTGAGCAACTGACGTTTGGGCCAATATACTATACAAGCCTTCAGGTTAATTTGTTCAAATTAAACAAACGATTCCACAATGGTAATCTTAATGAGCACTGCTGTTGGCACACTACTGGGTGAAAATGTAACACGTTCACCAGTCGCTCAGTTCGGTTGATTTCATGCTGACCCTGTTTTTCAGAGTTTTAGTGTTTAGTCAAATTCAATGCATTTTTGAGCTCTGAACTGTGGTGTTTACTCTGCAGCAGGTCAGGGACAACATATAGACTTAGTTGAATCTGCGACAGTCATAGTGGTTGTGTTTGCTTTCTCTCTTATGTGGGCTGACAAACAACTGCTCTGCTCTCCATGTGAGGCCATTTCCAGAAGGTTCTCTGGGAACCATAACACAACAGCTGCCTCTTCACAAGCTTTGCTCTAGGGCCATTGATCAGTGACCAGGAAGCCTCATAGATACTTGTTAAGATAAAAAAAAAATTGGGGAAAAAATAAGCAGAAAAGAAAGATAAAATGAAAATACAAAGACCCTATCTATACAATGTTCTGCTTTAAAGATGGACATGATGGTAATATACAGCTATGCCATCAGTGGACAGTTGGCATCATTAGTTGAAAATCATCTGTAACTTTATGGTCATTTTCAGTCTTTTGAGTGTTAAGGTCTGTGGATCAGAGTTCTGGGCCTCAATATTACATCAAGTGGACACAAAGTGCCATTTGGTTCTTGTTTATTTTTAGTTTCCCCTCTGGTTTGGGCATTTAAGTGAGATGAGGTATGTTTTTGTGATGGGTGGATCAGGGATCATAAAGCTTAAGAGTGAAGAAAAACTAGTCACAGGAGATGGTACATCCTTCACCACTTCACCTCTGAAAATGGTTTACAGTTGGAGAGGTGTTTACGGTGCCTTGGCCACTGGGCTCTCTCCAATAAAGACTTTGATCACATTAACATGGGCTTTTCTGCCTGTCATCATACAGGATATTAGAGCGCAGACGGACGTCTGTGTCTCTGAGCTCATTTTTTTTCTTTTTTTGGCATACACTGCATTTGAGAACAAGCTAATGCTCCAGTGTTTAGTAATGGGGTAAGTAAATATTCTTTGTCTAATTGCAACTACGCACATTTACTGAAAAACATTCTGCCTGCATTGTTATTCTGATAATAGGGGTGGGCAATATGGCATAAATACAGTATCCAGATACCATAGAAATGATGTAATGATACACAGTAATTATCACTGTTTTTAAGTAGTGAAACAGGTAGGAAAGCCACAGCAGAGCCACATTTACAGAAATACTCAAAATGACAATTCTACAATATTTTTTTCCACACCCTATGCTGCAATAAATCCTGTTAACTAAGACTAATTAAGCACTCCTTGTATCGATATGCATTGATCAGTGTTCTTTATGGTCACGAAAAAGCATAATTTATCACGATACTGGTAAAATATTGTCCCACCTCCATCTCTTAACAGCATTTTTCTCACCATACGTGCTAAAAGGCTCCTAAACTGTTCTTGGATTTATCTTTGAAATTGATTATTATTGTATACATTCACGGCAGCACAGTGGTGTAGTGGTTAGCACTGTCGCCTCACAGCAAGACCGGGCTGTTGTGTGTAGCATGTGTGAAGTTTGCATGCTCTTCCTGTGCTTGAGTGGGTTTCTTCCGGGTACTCCGGTTTCATGATAGGTTGATTGGTCACTCTAAAATTGGCCGTAGGTGTGAGTGTGTGAGTGAGTGTTGGCCATGCGATGGACTGGCGAACTGTCTCTTGTGTACCCCGCCTTCGCCCGATGACCGATGACGCTGGGATGACGCTGGGATTACGCGCTCCAGACCCCCGTGACCGACTAGCGGGATTAAGCGGCAGATAATGGATGGGTGGGTGGATGTTTACATTCACATTCTATTCAGAAAAATAGTTCTTTAAAAGTAGTTCTTCTATTGCGCACCTTTATTTTCAGATTTACAATTTGTTGTATACGTTTTTAAGAGGTATCCTGGGCGTTGTTACAGCTGCTACGCTCTAAAGGCCCAACTGGGTGAACCAATTTGCTACAACATCTCCCAGAGGCAGACAGTAGTGCTGCATCACTGCATTAAGTTAAGAATACAAAGACAGAAACTTGCTGATTTTGGGTGAAGCAGCTTAACAATCACAGTAAATTTATTTTCAAAGACCCCCACCCCCGGAATTTTGATTGATTAGTGACTTTCAGGGGGTCCAGTAGCTGTATTTCGCACCTTGACCATATTATTTTGCTGACCACTAGTTACCACCAATGACAGTCATGATGACTGTACTCTAAGCTACTGGGCAGAAGAAATTGGCAATATTAAGACTTTACATTTGGAACAATGTTTAGACAAAAACATGTGTTAACATCACAGCTGTGGGGATCCGTTGGGTGGTGATTCTGAACTACCTGTTCAGAATCATTTCAAAGTTGACCTTCGGTAATGGTGGCTTATACAATTTCCAGTTACGAGTTTTACTATTTCTATAAGCTATTTTAAAGAAATCGTTTCTGAAAAGCTCTTTTAAAAGCTTGCCTCCATGTGACAACCGCAAGTCAGCTGCTCTTGTCAGTGGTCAGCATCCTCCTGCCTGATGCTCTGGAAGCAGCAAAGCGTTAGCAACCGCAGACAGCAAAAGTCGCTAAGACAAACAGATCGCGTCAGTGCCACTACGGGACGTCCCAGAGGCAGCTGGGTCTGGATGTTATTGTTTTTAGAAGGAATCCTCACGGTGGAAGGTGGCGGGGGTTAACCCCGGGCCACGGGGGCTTCATAAATCTTCTCCCGCCACTGGAAGTCCCCGGCCGCTCAGGTTGGAGGGCGTACAAAAGAATCAAACCGGTCAGGATGTGGAGCCTGGGCTCTAGACGAGTGAGGTGTGCCCCCGGGATGCTGAAATAATATCAACAATAGCCAACGAATCGGCTTCTCTTCTGCAGAAGAGTGTATGCGTGTGTGTCAGGGCCAGGCCAGTGCAGTATATGGTGTGTATCTTGCTGTGTTGAAGGTTTAATGTCTCTGTGGACGAAGTCAGCCTTTCCACAGTTACTTATGCATCCATAGTTCCTGTCGATGCTGAGCGTATCACCCAGTTTGTGTCTTTTTCATAGATTAACCTAGAAGACCTCCTATTTCCTAATATTTGATAAAAAAAGATCTTTAATATGTTAAAATCATGTCATATGAGTTTTAAAACTTGAGCACACAAGAAGCGTCAGGTGGGAATTGCCACTGATAGGGGGTTACAGCAGTGATGACCCCATGAATTCTGGAAAAAGAGGAACATGCTGAAAGGGTTGGGCAGTGTTTAGCTTGTGAAGTCATGCTAGACAGATGAACCCTTTAAAATAAAAGTTTAGAAGTCTTACATGTACTGCTGTTAGAAGAAATAAGTGGTATGATAACCTTTATATTTTATATAGTATGTAACATACCGATCACCATAACATTAAAACCTCCTCCATGTATCTACACACACTGTCTATTTTATCAGCTCCATTTACAGTACAGGTGCACTTTGTAGTTCTACACTTACAGACTGTAGTCTATCTGTTTCTCTATACACTGTTAGCCCCCTTTCAACTTGTTTTTTCAATTAGCAGGACCCACAAAAGACCACCACAGAGCAGATATTGTTTGGGTCGTGGGTCATTCTCAGCACTGCACTGATGTGGTGCTGGTGTGTATTGCGCTGGTACAGGAGGATCAGACACAGCAGTGCTGCTGAAGTTTTTAAACACTGTGTCCACTCACTGTCCACTCTGTTAGACATGCCTGCCTCGCTGGTCCACCGTGTAGATGTCAAGTCAAAGAGGATAGCTCATCTTTACTGCTTCTAAAGGGAACCAGGGATGGTTCTTCTGTGCTGCTGTGCCAAAGAACCTTATTTTGTAGATTTTAAAAATACATGAATTAAGCAGTGGTTTCTTTGGGGATACTCTCGCATTGAATTTGTGGTTTATTTGTTTAGTTTCGTGCCACTCCAATTATTTTACTGCTTGCAGAAGTAAAATGTGCTTCCACGTAATGCTTACTGTCAGAAAAAGCAGTGCTGTAGGGTGGCAGTGACGTTTGGAAAGTTTCATGTCTGTCACTATCATCACTATTGATCATATTTGTAACCGAATGTTTTTTTAAAGGCCAAACCATAAAAATGGGTGTAACAAAACAATAACTACCCAAGCATATTCTTTCACACATACCAAAACACTTTATTAAAGAAAAGGCGTAAGAAGGAAATCTTATAAAAGACTTCATTGAAAATATAAAACATTATGCCATAAAGTAGATGAAAACAGGCGTGTCCTTAAAGCTTACTGTAAGAAGAAGCAGTAGGAGAATTCCAAATTTGGATTATCATGAAGCAATCATTGCTTTTACTTTTCAAGAAAGTAATATTTATTTTGTTTTATGTATTTGTTTTCAATTACAGAATATTTAGATTAATTGTGCAGTGACAGGAGATTGTGAGTTAAATTCTCAAGAGTGCCATAAACATCCAGTACTGCTAAGAGCAGAAAATATATGCTGGGACGTAAAATGTATTGCCATTTAATGCTTACAGACAACAAAAGCAGTGGCATTGGGAAAGTCCTGTTTCACTATCATCACTATTGATCATATTTGTAACTGAATGTTTTTTTAAAGGCCAAACCATAAAACTAAACAAAAACTAACCAGATGTTACACATACCATCCATCATCTGCTGCTTTATCCCGCTAGTCGGGGTCACGGGGGTCTGGAGCCAATCCCAGCGTCATTGGGCAAAGGCGGGGTACACCATGGACAGTTCACCAGTCCATCGCATGGCCAACACTCACGCACGCACGCACATAATCACACCTACGGGCAATTCAGAGTGACCGATTGACCTGACTGCATGGCTTTGGACTTGTGGGAGGAAACTCACTCAAGCACGGGGAGAACATGCAAACTCCACACAGAATGGCCCAGGCCGGGGATCGAACCTGGATCATCTTGCTGGGAGGCGACAGTGCTAACCACACACTTTTTGTGTGTACTAAGAACATCATGAAAACTCATGTGTTGTGTTGGTCTGTGTGGCAAAAAACCTTCTCCTACGAGAACGACTCTTTGTTTGCTGTTGCTCCTGCATGGTGAAATACCATGTACCCAAAAAGCACTGTTCTTCACCACTTTGGTGTTTTTATCCAAGGAAAATAGTAATAAGCAGTAAAGGGATTAAGCTGGTGCCTACCATTTTATAAACCTGTGACCAGAAAAGTGACGTATGGAATTGTGCTATCAGTTCACATTTTTGATGGATTTCTTGTGTGTGAAAGCAAACCAGCGATAAAGAGCCCAGGATAGGTCCCAGATGTAGACTCAAGGATTCAGGACAAGTGTAAAAGTGCCCTTAGACTTGATCTTGACTCTTTTTTGGACTCTTTTTGAGTCATTGTCCCTTTTGGTCTTAAGTACAACCCTGAGTTCATGCCTTGTATTTTCAATTTCTCATTGTCAGAAATTCTAACTAAGGAAATACACAAGTTAGCAAATTTTGAATTTCTTCCTGACCCACCATAAATATTTTGTCAAGTTGTAAAATGAGGGAATGGCTGTATGCATTTCAAATGCTTTGAGTTGGCTTGGCTGCTTGGAAAAAATCACAGAGAATCTCATCACACCTTACTTCTGGAAAATATTATAAAATGAGGAGGAGACTTGGACGTCCTCTTTATTTAGAGGGCGCAGGAAACGTGATAAGTAGCTCCCATGTCCTCAAACTGTATTTTTAGCCGTAAGCAAACTTTCAGTGACTCCTCTGGCTGCTCTGGACACAGGTTTTCATGTGTGATACATGTGAGGGATGCTTGCTAGCAAGTTAGGCTGCTTAATATAATTCCACAAATCTCTCTTGGTGGGTCTTTCACCTTAAAGTGCATAATGCTGGCAGTTTGACATTTATCACACCTTTAAAAGTGTCTTTAATATTTAACAGTTTCGCTCAGTGAGTGAAGACAGTGTGAAGTATTGCGGTGACACAGGAGGGATTGGTTGGCGCTGCTGTGTGTTTGTGTTGGCATTTCTTATTAGCAGCCGGCCTGTCCGCTCAGGCTGGGCCTTCACAGCCCATTGCTAGTGTGAGTGACGTGGCATGCAGCCTCCTGCCACTCTGCAGCACACTGCCTCATTTACAGCACCACTGCTGTATGGGAGAGACACCGAGGGTGGCACTGGGGCAGACATGCCCGTGGGTTCTCACAGAATGTTCACAGTGGGCTTCCTCGTGTAAAGTGGAATAGTGACCTATAACTAAATGTTTATGAAAAATGTTTGGAAAACTTTTCCTTTATTTAGGACATAAACCCTGGCGGTGGGTTTACAGAGGGTTATTAAGTGTTGTGTAGGGGTGCACAATCTATCGTTTGTTAGTTGTTATCAGCGTATGACATTTTATCAGCACTAGTTATCCTAGAGTTGTTTTTTGGTGTATGTTGTGCATGTCCTAACCAATTACAGGTCCAGATGACTTTCTGTGGGGTTCTTGCATTGTAAGGCATTGGATTTGCAAAAGACAACACAACTCAACACAACTCAACATCCGAACTGATATCTTCTGGTACATGTACACTCTCTCTCTCTCTCTCTCTCCAACCATTTACCCCAGATAAAAAAGGGAAGCATTTTTGCACAAAGCATTGCACTAATAACTTTACTACCTCACTGGACTCTATTTATTACACATTGCACAATTTGCACACTACCAGCAATTATTTATTATTCTCTGTCTGTACTGTGTTGTGTTGTCTGTCCGCACTTGTTTGTTCGTGTTGCACTTGTCTTGTATGCACTGTCTATGTTGCACCATGGTCCTTGAGGAACGTTGTTTCGTTTCACTGTGTACGATGTATGTAGTTGAAATGACAATAAAACCCACTTGACTTGACTTGACTTGAAAAGGTAAAAATAAAAAAAACACAATACTACTATTTCATCCATATTGGTGCTTGGTATTATGTAGTGGGTTACGCTGTGGACTTCCACGCTATAGACTGGGGTTCGATTTCTCATCTGGGAAGCCACCCTATACTATACCAATAAGATTTCTCGGGCAAAACTACTAACACTACCTTCACCTTCCTGTGTAAATTTAAACTGTAAGTCCCTGTGGATGTGGATATGTCAGCCAAATGCCATAAATGTAGTAAAATGTAGAATTGTGCAGCTGTAGTGTCGTTCTAGTGTAGTGTCATGGAGTGTTTTCCATTAAAAGCAATGAAAAATGATCCTCTTAATCTTACAAGTTCTTTTTACGAGTTTACTGAACAGTTCACAGAAAGACTCTCTGACTCTCTGATGATTCTAATTATTTCTTAGAAAGGTAATCCAACCCTCTCCTGATGCAGTGTTTACATTAGTACTGTATGGTGCGAGCAAGCTGTGCCATTTTTTTAGTATTCAGTGTCTGCTCCTGTTCTGTAACCTTATTCTTACGTATGCTGCAAAAGCAAGTGATCGAGGTGGCGGCTTTTATCATAGTGCGGTTACCTTTGATCCTTACCAAGGTTTATGTTCAAGGCCACATGTTTATATAAGCCTTACATTAAGCACAGTGAAGGGGGAGTCAGTAGTATTTGATTATACATTTACAGTCTCCAGTAGAATCATGTACTGATTAATCATTTAGCAGTCACATATTCACTGGTGACAATAACAGATAACAATAATAATTGTGGCTCAGTTTGCTTTTATTTTTTCTGACTTGTAGCTTAATAAGACAAGCAAAGGAAGTATATTAATATAATACTATACATTTAATTAGTACATTTGGTTTCGTAAGTGAAAAAAGGAAATCATTTATCGTGATTTGAATTCGATAAATGTTACTGGAACCGAGCAGGACTTTGTTTTACAATTGGAATAAAAATAGAACTGCAGACTCAAACTTGCTCATGAATGTAAATTAAGGCTGTATATATTGTTAAGCATTGTTATTGCAATGTCAAGTCAAGGTATTTAAATAGCACTTTTTACAAAAGATGCCTCCACTGAGCAAGCCAAGGGTGACAGTGGCAGGGAAAAACTCCCTTAGAGCAACAGGAAGAAACCCTGAGAGGAAACAAGACACAAAGCTTCTTTCCTCCTAGGTATCAACATTGGCCCTTGTTTCTGGCAGTAGTTTGGACTCCAACTTATTTGTACTACCTAGAGATACATTGTCTGACTAACTACTGATTGACTACTTGTTTTTTTGTGTTTAAACTAAGGAAATTATCACACAAAAATTTTGTACAACTACAAATTTTAGCTGAAAATGTACAAAATAGACAAAAGTAGAGAATAGTTTTTTTAATGAAAGACAAAAAAGAATAACTGGAAAAAAATTAAATAGACCTACGACTAATGTAACACCTAACAAAGCATTGGAATGATAATAAATTGTTGCTTTGCATTCTCTATTAGGAACATCGGACAAAGGTCTTGTAGTATCGGTTCAGGTCGAGTATCAGGAGGAGACATGTTGATTATTACTACTGATTTTCAGTGCTATACAGAATTAGTCTTGTTAAATATCAAAGAGTTGTTAATGTGACAGCTTTGACAGTCCTATTTACAGCACATCATTACTGTGTTTATTGAGTAATTGCATACAAAGCAAATATATAGCAAAAAAGTAGTGATGTCACAATTTCTAAGGCTTAGTAAAACAAACGCATAACTGAAGCCTGCCTAAAGCGTATTGTAATCTTTATCACATATGTGAATAGTGTTTATACCTCTGAAGAAATCTCCACCGAGTCTATTTAGCAGAGTTTATTCTACTCAGCATTTTCTGACCAGACCTGAATTGTTTTTGTTCATTGAGTAGACCACACGACCTGTCTAAATGCAGCTTGCCCTCATCTTTAGAGAAAAGCACTAGGTCTGTGTGCAGGCCTGACTGCTCAGACTCGGTGGGAAAGGCTTTCTGTGGCATTGGTTCTCATCATTAAAGCGCTTCCCCTCTGAATACAGGCTGCCAAACTATGCAGCGTCCAGCGGAGCCCAGCGCACGAGGACATGGATTGCAATGAGGCCTAGCTGTACATACTTCCTACCAGTGACACCCCGCATCAATCTTCCTCTCTTCCACTCTGAGCAGGGAAAGCACCGGCTCATGCGCTCTATCAAACAATGGCCAGTGTGTGCTTTTACTGATAGAACCTTCATCTGATAGCCTCTTACTATGACAGACGCAGTGGTTGGAAAGTGTAATGGAATGGTTTTCGCTTATCCAGACACTTTGGTAATGACTTGCATGGTAGATGACTGTGGAATGGTTCCATCAACCAGACTGGAGCCAGGTGTAATGATCACTCTACTGACAAAACTTTGTTGGAAGCAATTTTTGGAGGAAATCAAGCCAATCGATCAAAATCTTTTGGACAGCTTAGCTGTTATTCAACTCTTTCAACAGTTCCAACAATTCAGCAATTACGAACAGTAAAAAAATCTATCTCTCTCTCTATTTTTCTTTTGTTTATACAACTGACCAAGCTATGTTCCATTCTTCTATAGATCTAAGGCTGGACAAGCTTTATAAAACATTTGTGAAAATATTGAAATTCAAAGAAAAATTTGATTTGATTTATTTTGTTAAGGTCATGTTTTTGGGATAGATGTCCTGTTTATTGTTGTGTAGTCAAGCTAACATTAATATGGGGGCATATTATTTGTGGTTTCCAACATCTACAACAATGTAGTGCATCTTGGTAGCCTAGGGCTTTAAATTAGAAAGTAATGTAGCCAATCTAATTAAGTCTAAACCCAAAGGACTGAATGGAATTCTATTAATTTTCTGTAAATCATGTTCAGCTTTGCAGAAACTGGTGTGAAGTGGGGTGTCGGGGGTGTATGTCCTCTCTGAAATCTAAAATTAAGCAAGATCAATTTGGGTGGTTGTGATGGATGATGGCAATGTTATGGTTTAAAAAACAGCAATTCTTATAAACCACTGAAATTAAATTGTTGGCAAATTGGCAAATTAGTTTTGTAAGATTTTAAAATAGATTCATTTTACCTGATGTTTCTCATCACATCACATATTAAGGTCACCTAAATGGTAATGATCACTTTAGTAGAAAGTATGACCAAAAGTCAATATTGACTGTCAAATTAGATATTTTATCTTGTTACATTGTTAAATGAAACTACTGCCATTTTTGTTTAATATGAACTTTTCTTGTCCACCGCATCATCATCACGTTTTATTAAAATAAATCAGTAATAATTTACTTGTAAACAAACTGTTATAATAGGTTGACTATACATGTAATCAAACTAATTAAAATAATTGCCTTCCTGTTTACTGTTACTATTGTATTGGGAAGATAGGATGTCTAATGTGGGTTAGTTGGGGAAAGCAAAATCTGTAAGTATAGTAAAATCTATAACTTGATGGGCCATATACTTTATAATGAGGGGGCACAATATGTCTCTGAAAATGGCGTTGGTTTCTACAGTACTTTAAAAACTGAATTACGTGTGTGAATTACGTGTATATATATATATATATGTGTGTGTGTGTGTGTGTGTGTGTGTGTGTGTGTGTGTGTGTGTGTGTATGTTGTTCATAACAGGGTGGGCACAAATTGTAGTTGAGGCATAAGGTGTTGGCTTGCCTTTGCATTACAAATAAGAGTTATGAAGTCCAGCAGGCTCTGTATAGTGATAATTACCTAAAACATAAAATGTGGCCTGTGTAAAAGTCATCACACATTTTCAGCATTTTAAACTTAGCAAAAATATATAAAAACTGTGCACAAAATTTTAGGACCATTCATTAATTGAATTCTTATTAGAGAATATGCTGACTTGTTTAACTTTAAAAGAACTTTAAAAATTCAAAAGAAAAATAATAAAAAAAGCATTCATGTGGCTGTTCCATTTGTCAGAAACTAAATTTGTTAAAGTTTATTTGATAGGTCGGTGAATTATTGAACAAATAAAAAAAGCATGTCATTTCAGTGTCAGAATCGTAAAATATCAACAAAGCTCTCACACACCGGAGACCCATCCGAACCAGAACCTAGGCATGCAGCCTTGACTGTGAGCCTGTCTGCTCAGCGTGCTGTCAGCAGTGTGGCTGATGAAATTTTCTGAATGGAAATTGTGCGGTGCTGTCCCCTGAGCTTGGCTGTAGCCAGGTGATTTTGACATCTTGGCCTGGCGCCGTTGGCTGCTGGAGGGCAGAAAGAGAAATAGAAGAGAGAGAGCCGTTCTTACGCTCTCAGTCCTCTCTGTTTGTTCAGCTGGGGAGCGACTACTCGCTGGGCTATCCGTTTCAATGGAGCTCACATTGAAGCAGCACTCATTGAAGCAGGCACTGAAGCAGCAGGTCCTATTTTGACAAAGGTATAACTGAAAGGGACAAAGGGAAATATATATTAGACAACAATGCAAGTACAAACCCGTTTTTCTCTAACTGGACGTGGTTTGAGGCCTCTGTTTTGCTGGTGTGTATTCAGCTTAGTTGTGGGTCATCTGTTTATTCACAATGTGCATTACATTTCTGATGATAGAGCTACTCTTGCACTGGACATTTTTTAGGGCAACTGACCACTTATATCCTAGCAGTGACAATGAGATGTCGTTGCTGTCCAAAGAAAAAGTAGTCTCCACAATAACAATAACTTTACAGGAGAAACTAAAAATGTGCTTAACTTTTAAGTCAATGGAACCAGAATTTTTTCAAAATTATTTAGGAGCACTTCCATCGATGCATTCATTTGTGCCAGCTGTCGGGTTAGAATGATGCAGAAAAATAAAAATAGACAAAAACTGAGATTTTCATTGGACAGTGGCGATATATAAAAACATCAGCAAACCAGCACCACCATACATAATATGACATTACTAGCATGTCCATGTCGCTGATGTAAGAGTGATCAATTACTCAAATAATATCTGGTCAACAGCATCCCTGTGGCCAGAAACTGACCAATAATGTATGGGGTAAAGGGTAACTGTTTAATTGTCCACTAATATAAGGGAGACATGACTTGATAAAGAATCCATTCAGTGTGAAAACAAGGTGTTTCATTGATAGCGAGTGAATTATGCAATACCACTGATTCAGCACAAGTGCAACATGCTCCGCTTCATTGCCTCATTGCCTTTCCAATTCAGTAATGTGAACGGCACTAAAAACACCACATGGCTGGTCCAAGAGTAATCCAGAGTCTCTGGAAAGTTAGCAGGCATGGTTCTGTTGACTAGGAGAATGAGGGTCAACACAAATGTTGCAGAAATCACAACAGAGGAGTATAAACTGATGTAATGCAACCAAGAGATTGCTTAACATGTTCTTTAACCGCAGCTTATTAGATCAAAGGCAGACCCAGACATCATCTTTGTTATTCATCCAACTCACTCTGAATGTAGAAGCAGTGCTATCCAGGCAGTGCAAACAAAATTCATTTGTGGCCTGAAAGTGGATATACAGTCAAATCAGTCTTTAAAATGTACACACTTTTCTTCCCACTGTAAATGTGGTCAGTCAGCCTAGATTAGATATGTTGCACAAGTTGAATGAATCATGCAATTAGTGAAGTGTAATAAAGTGTTTACAATGTACTTAATTCACCAAAATTGTACAAACTGCACACGTAAATGCTCACACTCTTCTCACAAACTGTGGTGACTGTGGTGAATGTACTTCAAGATAACAGGCGTAGGAAAAAAACATACTTTACCTAAATTGCAAGTCAGTGGAACCAGACATCTTGGTCCATTCATCATGAAAATATAACGAAAAGATATAAGCTTTTGTTCAGACAGCAGTGATGTGTTCAAGTAATAATGTAACAATGCATTGTGGAGAATTGACATTCTATTATATGAACTTTCTAATGAAAATGAATTACTTGAACACCAAAGTGCAAACTATGTATCGCCAACAATCAACCCCTCACTCCAGCACTCCTCCCCAGTCTCCCCGCTCTACTGTCATCAGTACTTACAGTAAGCAGTAAGATAACAGCTTGATTGTGGTAATCATTGATCTTCATTTGAATTTCATCCAAAATGGAGCAAGAATATTGAATCATGAATCCAGCATGAAGAGAGAAAATCAAATTGTTGGCCCAGTGTGTCAGTTTACTCACAAATCTTTGTTGGCTGCTCATCAGATGTTATGTAACTTGACATACATAAGCGGTTTGTATGAGATTTGGATATGCAGCTTGTACAATTCTAATGGGTAGCTATTAGGTGTCCATTATTTATTAATACCTGTAGTGCATTAGACTCCTCCACAACTCAAGAAGCTAACTTCAGGCACCAAACATGCCTAGACTAACTGACTGTGTGTGTTTGTGTGTGTGTGTTTTTTTTTTTTAAGTCACCCAAGGAGCTCTATGAACCACTCACTGTAGAACACACTGTTCAGCAATGTTTATGTGTTAATTAAACCTGCCATAATTCCTCGTCTGTGTGTGTTTTAGAGCTGAATATTCTGTGGGCCGCTCATCAAGTCCATCACAGCTCAGAGTACTACAACCTGACCACAGCACTGCGGCAGTCTGTCACCCAGCAGTGCGCTTCATGGGTAACTGTTCAAGTTCCTGACTCTGCCTAGCTAACCCTGATTAGCACGACTACACTGTGTGCACGCTGCAATCAAAACAAGTGCCCTCCTCTGTCTGCCTGTCTGTCTGTCTCATGAACTGTACTTTGATCTGAAGGTCACTCACCTTAGCATGACTGGGCAAGCGAACAGTGTTTGAAAGCGAAAGCTTGAAAGGATGTGAAAGAACTTTGAAAATAATAAATAAATAAATAAATAAATCAATAGTGTAAAGTAGCTTTAAACACAAGTGTTTTTTAAAAGAAGTCTATGAGAGTGGCTGTTTTAGAACCTAGGCTGCAGATATGATTGAATTTTGACAATGTGCTCATTGCAAGTTTTCAAAATAATGTGTAACGATGGAGTGTTTTTTATGTTCTTGTGCAGATCTTCTACCTCCCAATGGCATTGATAGTTCCGCCGTCCGTCTTTGCTGTGCACGTGCAGTTTAACCTGCTGTACCAGTTTTGGATCCACACTGAGGTAAGCTGTTAATCCGTTAATGAACCCCACTTGATATTTTTAGGCTTGAGGTATATGCAGCATGTAGCGCCTTAGTACTATCTGGCATACTTAGAGTGTTAACACTGTAAACACTGAAAGAGCTCGGTGCGTTACATCATTGCTTTCGCTGGGTTTTTTCCCCAAAACATTAGTTCCTTATATGCTCATAATTGGATCTTCAGTATATTTTAAACCACTCCAAATGCCTGTATTTTGTATCTCTTTCCAGTCAAGTCCCAGACCTGTATTTTTTAGGAAATAATGAGCTTTTGTGAAATATATTCCAAACAGAAGCATAAGCGTACTCTTGCCATTTGAGCAAAAGTTGGGCTATCAGTTTTACAGTTTGGGGAGTCGTTTAAGGGAATGGCTTTGGAATCACTTCCATCTTTTAGAGCACTATTAGTGAAAACGGTCTTCACATCCACGAGTTTCTGAAGGACATAATTTATGCCTGTTTTACGGGCTTTTTTGATGTCATGTAATTTATTGGCATGGAATTCCCAGACATAATCCAACACATAACACAAACTACTCCGAGAGCAACCTCGTTTCATTCAAGATAAAATTCAGCTGCGGCCCGACTGCTCATTACGCGGAAATAATGGCCCATTGAAAAATCATGTTCACTCGTGCACTGTTCCCAGTTGCCTTTGCAGGTTTAGATTCAGACATCAGAATCATTAGTCAAGTCAAACACCTGAGGGTAAAGCGAACACCTGTGTAATATATATCCTTATGTCCAGCGTGTTGCATGGCGGGAAATGAAGGGGTGTGCTCGTGCGTGTTTGTGTGGGCGTAAAAGTGGGATGGAAAGGTATCGGCCCTTTGGCTTCTTTAAAGCGCTTGTGCTTCGCTCCAACTTTATGTTTGCTTTACTTCTAATCTGTATTGTTGTTTCCATCTGGAAATCTGGCCACCGCTTTCTTTCCATAGTTAGCCTAGCTTCGAGCAAGCTCATCAGACGAGAAAACACTCGAAATTAATGATGTTTCATGTCAGACCACATTAGCGAACACGTGAACCATACAAGCTCTTGGGTCCTGTGCAATTCCTCCTCAGCCTTGTTGGCCAAAGCAAAGACAAGGCAATCAATAGAAAAGATTAATCACATGTGTGAGGCTAACGTTAAGACTTGGTTTACATCTCTGTTTAGCAAAGTAACGACTGGTGCCACAGGAGCCTTATGGCCGAAATGTCTTTTTCTTCTTCTCCATTTGTGTACACGAAACAATCATGTTCTATTGAGTAACATATGATACAAATTCCTTCTCTCGAAAGGTTGTCAGCGATCTCGGTCCTCTTGAATGGATCCTAAACACTCCCAGCCATCACAGAGTTCATCATGGTACACAAAATGCTTTTTGCAAGTGCTTTTTTGAAATACAGTTCAAAATTTAATCAGAACCAACCAAGTGTTTTAACTCTGTTTGTCTTCTTGCAGGGCGGAACCTCTACTGTATCGACAGGAATTATGGAGGAACTCTCATTATTTGGGACCGACTGTTTGGTAAGCTGTACAGTATACATATATAAACACAGAAGCTTCCAGTACTAAGTACAATAGCACATCTAAGACTATTTAGTTTGTCTACTCCGACTTTAGCTTTAAGAGCTACTTCTGCAGCCTTCCAACAAAAGCTGCTTCCAAAGGAGTCAGTGCCCTTATGTTCTCTTTAAAAAGACACTAACATTCACAAAAACAAGAACCCAAACTCACATCAGCTGACTGGGCCTGGGTCCTGGCAGTTGACCATCAGATAAGTACTATCATTTTTGAGAGAAAATCAAGCTCTACTCTCATCTCGGATCAGAAAACATTCACAGAAGAAAACTCAACACTATGTGTAGCTGTCAAAAAGCTATTACTGAAAAACAATATATAAAAAAATAAGTATTATTAAGCGTTTAATGACAGATGAGAAATTTGAGATATTCGAAAGAAGACATTATGTATTAAAAACTCTTCGCACACCATGAGTCAAACATGGTGAAAGGTCAGTGAAAGTTTGATAATCTATAAAAATTTCTGGGTTACACATTCAGTTTAACCTGCTGTACCAGTTTTGGATCCACTCTGAAGGGAGTTCCTTACTGGCTCATAATTGGTTCTTCAGTATATTTTAAACCACTCCAAATGCATGTATTCCGTATCTATTTCCAATCAAGAAGCATAAGCGTACTCTAGCCATTTGAGCAAAAGTTGGGCTATCACTTTTACAGTTATGGCAGCCGTTTAGGGGAATGGCTTTGGAATCATACACGCAGATGATCAGTGCAAGTTTGACCATCTACAACAATTTCTAGGTTGGTTTTCCAAATTCAAAGCATCATGTATGCTGATGTATGCAAGCAAATTTTAGTACATCATGCAATAAACAACCTTTGATTTGGAGGAAATTCACTCTATAGCATGATAATAACCCCAATCACACCACTAAGAATATTAAGAAGCACTTGTCAAACAAAGAAGCATGCTGCTGTTTCCAGAACAGTGGTCTGCTTTGGAGTTCATTTTGTGCCAAAAGTTTTGAATAAAATATTAAAATGCACAAGCAAAACATTAAGCACAGACGTGTCCAAAATGTGCTGCAAATGCAAACAATGACACTTAGATAGAATTTACAAATAGACTTATTTTCATATGAACATATTACTTAGAAATTGAAGTATAATTAGTAAACGGAGCTTAGGAGTTGCAGCAGCTAGTGCTACCAAGCCTAGCAGTGTCCACTAAAGGGCTAACTAGGGGAGCTTTACAGCTGTTAAATCAGTGTTTATTATCTCTTCATGAGCTAAGTTAGACGCGTGTTTCAGAAAATCTTAGCTAGGGGTCGAGGGAAATAATGTAGAAAAATACTATAAGTTACTGCTGCTGTGAGGTAATTGATATTTGGTAATATGAATGGGAGAACTTAATGATCAACATGGCGTCTATTTGCAAAGAAAAACACGTCCTTCAAGAAAAAGAGTGAGTCAGTTTGCTGATCGCACTGCAGGTGTGGAAAGACCCCCTCATTTGTAGCATTTTTCTAAAATTTCATTATATATTATTACATTATATATAGATTTCAAATGTATTTTAAAAACAGTAATTTGAGTATTTTGATCTATCCAATCAATTCAAATAGATAGAGATCTGATCTTGTATGGTTGGAAGTAACTGCTCAGTGGCTTTGCAAAGAAGAGCATTAGAGGACCCTACTAGGCTGGTTAGCACTAGCAACTACAAACCTGAAAGGTGTTACAGCTTTATTCAACAAATGGCTTTGTTTTTCAGTGCTCTAAGCAACAGCTGTAACCCAAACATGTTTAAAACAAACATAACACATGTTGACCATAATGTTGGATATGCCAGTACATGCTACAGCCTCGCCATGTTGGGGCCGTTCACACTAACTGGTTACATGTTCAAACGACCTGTCATTCCTCGGTTGACAGGTAGAAAGTGCTGGCGAACATGTGTCGGTCAGAAGTAAAAGAAACAAAAAGTGAAAGTAAAGACCGAGTAATTCATTTATATCAAAATGAGAAAAAATAAGAAGTGATCTGTTTGATAAAAAAGTTTGATTTAACTTTCCAAAATTAACCCCTTAGACTGGCCGTCTGTGAGTCTGAACCTCAATCTCACTGAATGTGTTCAGGATTAGTCAGATTGTGAGTAGCACAAAGAGAAACCAACTTACAGCTTTGGAAGTGTTTGCATCAGGAATCCCCCAACAGAATGGAAGCTGTAATGATGGCAAAGGGTGGGCACATGAAGCATTCTATTGCATTTGGTTGTTACATTTTCTGTGCAGTTTTTTGTTAAATATGTATTTTCTAATGCAGAAAATAAATAACTTGCATTTAATGGCTTATTGGCTGGAAATTAAATTAATTCTTACTATGTAAAATACTCATGTCATAATTTTTCATATTTTTTCTTAAAGGCACCTTTACTCCAGAAGGTGATAAAGTTGTGTATGGACTCACACACCCCATCAACACATTTGAGATCTTGTTTGTTCAGGTTAGTGCAGTTTTGTGCGTCTGACTTGATTACATGAAAATGTGTACTTCATGTCTAACTCATGCCTGCCTGATTATTAATGCTTTATTACAGTTGCCTTTGTGATAAATCTCTTAATAACACCAGACACTGCAAGACCACAGTAAATTGATTAATCTGTCTCTGTATTGTATTTGGGACTGCTGAAAATCTAAAAGTAAAGTCTGTCTGTGAAAATATAAACATTATAGTAAACAAGTTGTTCACGTATAATGACCTGTAGCAAAGCGTACAGCCCCAATTTCAGAGTGTCAGGGATAATGTAAATATGTGCTCTGAGCTCTAGGCTGCCTTTCCTCTCCCTACGTTTCCCCACCAGTGGAAAAGCTACACTGTAACCATAACATTATTACTCCACTTTAAACAAACCACTCCGGAGAGGTGAAAGAGTCGGGCAGAGACGAAATGGAAGTTGCGTTTGATTATTTTCTCTGCGCTCACCTCTGGAAACTAACTGCGAGCGCAATCTAATCTGTGACAAGAAGCATTTCGAATCAGGATTCAGTGTCTAAAGCAATAAGAATGATCTTAGACTTTTACATTTCCTCTATTTTTACTCCTTTGAAATAGTTTTCAGTGTGTGATCTTTTCTTGCTTTTGTTTTGTTTCTTCTCTGAAGTTTCATTACTACTCGTACCTGTGGGAGCAGTGCCTCAAAGCTGACGGTATCGGACACAAGCTGTCCATCATCTTTAAAGGGCCGAGCTGGGCTCCGGGAAAGCCCAGACTGGGGGACCATGCGGAAGTACCAATAGTAAGAAAAAATCTCTACTTTCTCTCAACACCTCTTTCCCTAATAGCACTAGAAGCCTGGGTTTACAAGAACAGAACAACTACACAACCCATACAGATACTGGGTGGGTTAACACAAGATATTCTTTATAGCCATACCTTTCATAACTAACTTCAATAATAGAAACTAGGGATGCACAAAATTTCAGGCACTATAACCTTGTAGACTAAACCTCATTTCACAATTTGCTGTGTGTGGTGCACCAGAATCATTTCACTATTGTTTCACACTGGACTAAATAGATTAGAAAACCAGGATAAACAGATGACTGTTGGCACATATTACAATTGTATGTATTGTCTGTTTCTTGCTTTACTAAATTTTTCATAGATGACATAAAGAGATCAATAATAAAAACCTGACTTGCTGCCACTCTCTCACTATGTGATGTACAGCTGTTTGAACAGTGAGAGATCTATGTTAACCTACTCAAGATTCACAATTCACAGAGTTACAGCAAAGGGATAGTAAATAGATAAATAAACAGTACAGGATATACACAATATAAATAAAAATAAATATAAATATATAATAAAAAATATATGGCTGACAGAGAAATAAATACTTTTTTGGTTGAAAAATGAGACCAGAGGTTTAAATTGGCCTACAATACAGTGTCATAATACAAAACTTTAAAATCTTTTTTATGTTACTGAAGATGAGAAATACAGTTTTTTTTCTTCACCCCTCTCCGGCCGTCAGCGCAGACACATTCAATTAGCAGCAGGGCAGTAAACAGCTATGTCAGGCATGTAAAACTATTTGACAGCTTCTGTGACAGCAGACATTGCTGGTCTCTGTTCATATTTATATCAGGAGGAGATACAGTGCTCAGTAACTTCTCCATTACAGGTTCTGACATATATGCAGATCAACATTAGCATGCTGATGATAGATGTAGCCACGTTTTTTAAATGACAATGACAAAAAAGTGCAAATAAACCAGATAATAAAGTAATTTATTGGCCTGAACGCTCGATTGTCCACTGTTGTGTAGACATGGATTCCATAGACACATTGTTTATTTTCCTTTTCAGATTTCGACCAAGAACTTTCATTTTAGTGCATAAACATACAGTCTTTTGAAAAAGTTTGGCTGATCAAAGGTTCAAATACCATGTTTTTCGTATTTTTAACTGAAGAAAGCAAACACATCCTTGAAACGCATAATGATATACTAATAGAATGTGCTCATTTTCCTAGATTACATTATATATATATATTATAAGTAAACATACAAGTCCTGTAATATTTATGTAACACTTTAATGTATTAAATAGGATTAAGATGCTTTGACGTGCCAAGAGATTTTCTTGCTGTGTGGAGCTGCAGAGTACTTTTTAAAGGCCATGTATGTGGTGCTTATTTGAATACAGGTTTTAATTTGAAGTTAGTTAGTTACTTTCTATTTTTTCTACACGCAATTACTGCAGCAGAGAAGTCCTTACCGTGACCCCCTTCCAACATGAAATAAGCCAGCTTTACAACCCCCTCCCAAAAAAGTCTTAAATGTCTCTGTGAAGTGAAGCACAATAGGCTCAATTTTCACTTGTCTTTAAAAAGCAAAGGTTTGTGGGCTAGATCAAATGGCAGTCCCACTTCTTGGGCGACAGGGGTTTGAAGTCTCCGCGTCAGGAGCGCCAGTGGTCTGCTTTGAAATGGGGCTGAGTGTGGGACATATTTGGCAATTTGCACTTTGCCAGCAACAGAAAGTCTCTCACCCCACGTTGCAATTAAAGCAGCTCTAAAGAGGGCCCTGGTGATGCCGAGCATGTGGTAGTGCTGGAATTTGACCGAAATACCTTTAAAAGGTGCGGGACTGAGGAAAGCTGGGCCATGCCTGTTCAAACTCTTGTAGAGAATGGAGGTCTGGTTGGATGAGTTGAGTTTTGAGGGAAAGCAGAACAGTGCGCACTCCTGGAGCCGCTGGGGCTAACCAACATGTGGCTGCACATGGGAGAACCTCAAGAATGCTGAAGGTTGACTTTATGGTGTAACACGTCTCACGTAAATAACATAAATATATATGCAAAGACAGTTAACATACAAAGAAACTGCCAGCTCCCTTTTACACTGTGTCAAATGACAAACAGAGCAAATTAATAAAATCTTACACTGCATTCCATCAAAGGTTAAGAAGTCAAGAAGTGAGGTTTTATAATTTATAATGTAAAAAACTTAAAACCACCTTCTTGTTTCCAAACAACATTTTATCATTACCACTTACCATACAGGATCATTTTGTAGTTCCACTATTGCAGATTGTAGTCCATCTGTTACTCTGCATGATTTATTAGCCCCCTATTCCCCTGTTGTTCAGTGATTAGGACCCCCCACAGGACCACCACAGAGCAAATATTAGTTGGGTGGTGAGTCATCCTCAGCACTGCAGTGACACTGACTTGGTGGTGTGTTAGCACGGGTTGCGCAGTGTTGCTGGAGTTTCTAAACACAGTGTCCACTCTATTAGACACTCCTAGTTGTTGGTCCAGAGACAATAGCTCATCTGTTGCAGCACAGTTTGTTTTGGTCCTTCTCTGGTTCTTAATGTTGGCTGGATAGTTTTGGCAAGTGGGCTATTCTCAGTCCAGTAGTGAGACTGAGGTGTTTAAAAACTGCAGTGCTGCGAATAATCCACCACCCTGATAATCTGATAATACCACAGAACAACAGGGTAATAGGGAAAAAAATATATAAACTACCGCTCAAAAGTTGGGGATCACAGTGAAATGTTCTTGTTTTCAATGGAGTATCTTCCTTAACACAACAATGGACTGACGGGTCTCTAAAGAAAGCTGTTTCTTTCTTTCATTTTGAGTCTGTCAGCAAGCCATCAACTGCTGATGCTTCAGATACTAAACTAACCTAGAATGTTGTTCTCCCTTTTATGCTCATTTATTAGTAGAATGTTTTTCAGCTGTGCATCACAATTGAGCAAGAGTGTCCTAACAACCAAATAGCCCAATAACATCCTTAACTTGGATTGCATGAAATGAAATTCTAAAGTGATCCTAAACTTTTGAGCGGTAATCTGACCATTTATATGAACTAATTGAAATAATACAACACAACAGTAATCATATTTTAAAATGTGCAGGAGCAAATATTAAATTAACAAAGCCTGTCATTTGATTACATTGATTACATTTGTCACTTGTCTCCATTATCTCCATTTAGTCATACACTATACTATACACATGCAAACTAAAACTTATAAACAGAAACATAATAATATATGTGTTGTATTTTGTACAATATTGCTTTTACTTAAGTGTTTCTAACTGGACTACATATACTTTATAATTGCAGTTTACAGATACAATATAAGGGAATGGTATTGCATTTTTTGTTTGTTGTTGTTTGTTTGCTTATACATTTACAAGACAGCAGTTGTAAACTGGCATACTAATACAATGTCTAACAATGGTCTTTCAACACTTGTCCACACCAAGCGCAGACACGAATCACCTTTTGACATATATGATTATATTGCACAGTAGATTGCACTATCATGCTTGTTTTGGTAAAGAAACATAGTTTTTTTTTTAACCAAAAAAAATCTAGACTTTAGGACTCTCATCTGTTTGAGGGTGTAACTAGGCTTTCAATGTGTAGGCCATATGAGGGGTCAGGAGAGATGCTACGTGCAAGACTTTTCATGCTCTTCTGGTCAGCTGCCAGAAAGCACTGTTCTATGGTCTGGCTCACAATCTTAAAGCAACAGCCGAGCTTTAACTTAACTGAAATACAACATTATCAGGTATAAAACAGCACTACATGTAGATCTACCCACTGATATAAAGAATAAAAATAATATCAGATAGCAAGTATCAATGTTTTCAATCATTTTTACATAAAACCTTTGCCTTTACTCAAGAGCAAGTGGTTATATCATTGGTTTGATTGATCATAATCATGTATATAAGTTGACTAATCTTTTTAGTGGAATGTTATTCATGCTTCATGTTTTTTAGGTCACAGGAGAGGAAGTGCCACACAATCCAGACTGGTCACCTGTACTGCAAGCCTATGTACATATACAGTTCCTGCTTGTGCTGGGCGTCTACAATGACTTATTTGCAACGCAGCATGTAAGTATTGAAAGTTTGCATATTATGCTCCATCAGGATACTTTGATTTACCTTAACTGTTGATGGTAGAATGACAAAGATGAAGACTTTGCTTATGTTAAGGCTTTCATGCCCATGCTGATCTCTCATTGTCTTCACTAGTACATTGAAAGCTTTTAATTTGCTCTGTGCTTAATACTGGTACACAAGGTCTATTATCAAAGCTCAGTCAGACTCAGGCTCTCCCTCTCATTATCTCAATTATAATTAGGCCTTTCACTAGAGTGTAGCGACAGGCTGCTTTTAAGTAAGCTTTGTCTATTATTTTCCATCTCGCTCCAAATCCACGGCCCCCCAACAAAAACACAGAGACGCTGCGTCCTCCTGATGGTATCATTGGAAGTGTGTGTTCCCCAGGCATAGTTTTGGTTAGCCAAAATGTGTGGACCCACCCTGCTTCCCTGCTGAAATGAAACGGCCCGTCTTCCTGTGATTCCTACCTCTGTGGTGTTCTCTTAGTTGTGGCTCACTGAGAAGTATCCTCTCCCACTCGCCCTCCCTTCTACCAACCAATAAAGCAGCCATAGGTGGTCTGAGAACCAATACGAAGAGCCTGAGTGCCAAGTGAACCGTTTCCCATCGCCCGAAAACCCTTCCTGTTTCATCAATCACCCTTTCCAGGGAAAACAGCAAAGTAAAGCCTTCAGGCTAAGCAATAAATAATGTCAAAGTGTGTATTTATACCTCCATGTACACTACGCACTTATTTGCAGTGACAAGTGATGCTACAGCACAGCTTAGTGGTACTTCAAAGCAAAGAAAACATTTCGTTTTAGGGCCAGCTGAGTTACATCTCAGTTGCATCACCCGTACTGGACCATAAATCTGGCTAGTTGTTTGACTAGCTGTTAATTATGGAGGCAGCGTGAACTGACCACTGTTGAAATGCTAATTGCACAACTCAGCAAAATCCAGGTTCTAGATTACAAGCCACGTTTTTTTTTTTGCGATGTTGAAAGTCATAGTAGTAATAATGATAATGTGAACAGCTTAATCTCGGCGGCCTTGGGAGGCGTGGAAACAATAACACAGTTCAACTGTGACTCCAGTTACTAACGAACACACAGATGGGTTAATTTTTTCTACGCTGTTGCTTTGTGTTATTGTTGAAACGGGATACCGGGACAAATTAAAAATTAGCATGCTGAAAGGATATTTCAAATGTGAGTCAGACCCCAGAGACCTGCCTCACAGTGTTTGCACAGAGTTCCCACCGAGCCCTGGACTGTGTCACATATAGGTAGCACAAGGGAAAAGAGAGACTTCACAATGCCTAGAGTCTCATTCACCTTGCTCTACTGTGAGCTATGTAATTGCTAGACCAGACAAAACCTCAATTAAAGTCCTCTCCTGCTATTGTCAAATTACCACGCAATTATCATTATTAAAGAATTACAAGCAGAGGGTAGTTTTAAATACACTTTTAAAATGCCATTTTACAAACTGACATTTGGTAGACGACCACAGCGCAAATAAACCTCGGTGCTTAGTTGCGTTTATTATACTGTATGCATGCAGTCTACTACGTACAGTCAACAGCTTGCACAACCTCATTATAGAGCACAGATATTGTGTGTTGTATTATATTTCTGAAACCACATGTGTTTCTGTAGCCTTTCCCACAAGATCCAAGGGCAGGCAGGCTTTTAACTAGGGAATAAGAGGCCTTATTAGAAAATGCTAGAATGACATGAGCTAAAGATACAACAGACAGCATTTTGCTAGCTCAGCTGCAAAGCATATGGCCACTTCTGAGCAATAGAGTCTGAACTTTGAGGAACTGCACAGTACTCTGGGGAGAAATATGTCCAAGACCCTATACATGAGTTGAAGGCAGTGATCTACAAACATCAGCCATGCATCTATAGCAGTTCTCGTGTATATCAAGGGGCCAGTTTATAAGTTTATATGTCAGTCAGCATTAGCCGTTGGTAGCTTGTGTGCATATGCTGGCTGATCATGTAGTATATATACTTTTTCAAGGCTGTTACTTCAGTATGAGTGTTTTCTCAGACTAGTTGAGAAATGTATATGCAGGTTGGGTTAGATAGGTTGGATTTAAGGAAATACTGAATAAGGACACTCGCGCTATACTGAAAGTTACTTTTTTGTCTTGCCTTTTTTGTTCTCTAGTTGCTGTCTCAGGTGACCGTCCTGCTGATCACCGGCTACATATTACTCACACTCACCTCCCTGGGTTACATCATAGATCAAAGGTACTCTTCATTATGTACTCTATGATGCTTTGTCAGCATAAATGATGGAAAAATGCTGAAGGAAAACTGTGTCATATGTAAGAGTATGAGTTAAGCCAGAAGAGGCCATGCATTACAGTACTTTTTCCATGGTTATGGGGTGATGTTGAACATGCTTGTGTGGCTTATTGCTGTTACAAATTTATGACAAGATATGATATAATAAAAAAGACCAAGAACAAAATGTTAAAAAAATAAATTCATTTATTGTTATTAATAATTACAAGTGGTGTAGTTAGTTGTTAGTGTTGTCTCAGAAACATATTGAACAATGATTAGTGACTATATTTTTTCTAAATAACTTAATACACACTTCAATTAATATGTGTAGTCATACTCCTCAAAACTCCACAGTGCAGTACAATAGTGGTCCACCAGCCCTCCACCTTAAGATCTAACATTTTTTTTGTAAATGAAAAATCCGATTAATGAGATTAATTAACACGCCTCCTTTAGCTAATCAAGGGAAACTAGATGGATCAGATAAAAGTGTTAAACGTTTATATATCATCAACTAAAAGAAACATGTATATCCAGGAAGCAGGGGTGCTGAATGGGTTGCACCAATAGTTTAGAGAATTAATTTAGAAATAATAAATCAGCATATAGTAAAGGTATGTTTGGTATAGTGTAGTGGCTACCACCTTAGCCCTCCATGCTGCTGGCTGAGGTTCGATACCCTGCCTGGGCAAACACTCTATGCTATATCAATAAGAGTCCTTGTGTAAGACTCACAACACTACCTTTGTCTTCCAAAGTAAATGTAAACTGTAAGTCTCTGATTACAGTGAGCTGAATTTATTCACTTACCAGCTATTGACTTGTTTATGGATGTGACACAATCAGTTACGCACCACATATTATATTAACTTTTAACAAATTAATCTGATTGGTCATCACTCAGCTCAAGGAAGACAGATTTGTTTGATATGTCAGTTATACAAGTGTATTGCTCTCACATCATATTATAGTGGATTATGGAAGTGTGTATATCACATATACGCCTTCCTGTGCCCATGTGTGTCTCCAAAATGGTAACTATATATGAGTAACTATATTCCAAGTTCATTATGGAATATTTCTGTTGGTCCATTCACCATTAAAGGTTCACACAGCTGTTGAGATATAGAAAACACAATAATAATAATAATAAAATGCATTAGATTTCTATAAAGGCAACTATTTTATGATGATGTTTGCGACTCTCATATGAGAGTTTAGAACCGTTTGTTTTGTTTATATATTCTTTTAGAATTGAAGGTCGCTGTTATGTTTAAAGACATTTTATTGCCATTAGCCAAACGATCCATGCTTCAGTTTTCCCACAGCACAATAGTTTTGTCATGCTGTACATCTGTATTCTCCTTCTGTCTGAACTGCTCTGTTAGAGCTCCTGTGTCTTTTAGCCCCACCTCCTGATATGAGTAGATCCGATTAGTAGTGGCATCCTGCTACCAGTTTCCCCATACTTGTGGCCAATAAGGATTGTATTACAAGATGACATCATTTCAAACAAAGAACAAAGAAATAGCTGAAATCCCAATGAGAGATGTGTTTTCTGTGGGAGAGTGTTCCTCTGGCGTGTACTTTTGGTGATTTGCAGACTGTTACTGTTACAGACTGGTACATAAAGCTACAGAACACAGTAAAGGAAAGAGAAAAAAGGTATGTGTTGTTTTCTTTTGCAGGCCTAATTCTGCTGCGTGGGAGACGCTGCGTTGCGTGATCATGTTGGTGCTCTTCAGGTTTGGCTATATCAGTCATATGGTGTCTCAACTGGCTTTTGCCACTGAGGTAACTCTAACTTACATGTTTCCAACTTACACACAACAATGTAGATGGTCTATATGGCTTTATACGGCTCTATGTGGAAATATGTTACAGTTTTATCCGTATTACATAGAACAGCAGGAGTTGTTTTACCGCAAATTGCTTTAATTAGAGTTGCTGAAAGTGAGCAGAGGTTGGATGTAGGGTAAGCGTAGGCGACTGCTTTGAGAGTGTGCGGTCCTGTTGTAAAGCAGTGTAGATGGAGCATATCAGCACACAGGTGTGACAGCGGCCTGTTATGGCCAACCGTGGTTCTCTGTGTGTGTAAACGTGTGTGAACTGGCACCAGGTTCCACTACAGAGCGCAGTGATGTATGAGTCCAGATGCATGGCCCAATTGACCATAAAATTGCCATGTGTTTCTGGCTCTTGTGACGGGGCTGTAGATCGCGACTGACCCCTCATTACTATACCACCTCCAACCTTCCTTCTCCCCCCCACCCTCCCTCCATCCATTCTTTTCTCCCCACCCTGCCTAAAGTAAAGGCAACACTTCTGGAATCAATTAGCCCTGTCTGCGGCTAACTGGAAAGGGCTGATGAGATTTACACGTGAGACTTGAATTGTTCCTTTTATTTTGTGACCATGCATCTGTAGACCTAGGTGCTAAAACACCCACTGAATACGTTTATTTCCTGCAGATCTGCAAGAAAAAAAAAAAAAAAGTATAGCTCTGAGAAGGGTTCCCACATGCAGTGGGGGGGGAGGGGGCCAAGTGCATTCATATGTGCAGTGACGAAGATTTTACCAGGTCTGACATAGACAATGTCTGTGATGGACAATATGTCAACTCAGCTTATGATGTGCTTCATCTGATGAACTAAAATGGGTTATTATATGTTTAAAGCAGTAAATGTTAAAAGCAGTTTTCCCATGTCTGAAATAAGCCCCATTGAGATTACCTGAATATATAGACATCTAAATTAATTATTTATCAAAGCATTTGTGGAACTATTTTTATGTGAAGCAGTTCATGGACTTGATGGGCTAAAGTGAATATAAGTGATGCTTTCATAAAACAAATGGTAAAATAGGCCAAATTTCTAATTGAAATTTATAATAATGGTATTAAATACAAATAAAAAATAGTATATATATATATATATATATATATATATATATATATATATATATATATATATATATATATATATATATATATATATTGTTAATATACTATGTGCTAATGTCTAAGTTTAGCCCATGAGTGGGAAACCCTACATTTGTGTTACATTTATGGTTTTATATAACAGTGTGTCTAAATCATACACACTAACAAGTTTAGCCTTTTGAGAAAAATTTAAAAATGTTCTGTAACAGTAAAATGAAAGTACACCTTTGATTTCTCACAAATACAACTGGGAAACACTAAAACACAGAGCCAGTACAGGAGAAGTCTTTCTTGAGATATATTGTGGCATTAAAACCACATGCTGGTATTTATTATTGAGAGAATTCCCCATTAAAGCAGCAGGGCTAGCCTATAAACTCAGGTGGCAAGGTCACACCCCCCCAAAACACAGGCACACCCGTCTCTTAAGCCCACTCTTTCTCACTTGTTTACACATGCATGTGTACAGTTTGATGAGCCATGTGGACCTAATGGAACTGCAGATAAATGATGTCACACATGGCCCACGGTTCAGGATATGGGACGTCCCAGACGTTGCATGTCTCATAGTAATTAAGGGAGCTTCTCTGCAGACTAGGAGTGGTGAGCTCATTGCTCCCATTAAGTGGAGCGCTAGTAAAAATACACCTGTCTCTAAGACGAACCTCAACCGCCCTCAGCAAGATCACTTTCCACTCTGGGTTCTCTCTTAGTCAGAACTGTATGACTTGTATCTTGATTAAATAAGAGTCATCAATATTTCTTTAATTATTCTTTTAGTCTTTTTGCACCAAAACAATCATAAGACCATGATCAAAAAATACATATGATAATTTTTTTATAATGTCCCTTTGGTCCCTTAATGTTAAGTAAGATTCATATGTAAGGTGTGTTCAGGTAAAATGGGACAGTGTGTTGGGTAATATAGGAAAACATTTTTTTTTATTCTAATTTTTTAAACATGTTTTACTTGTTTTAGTTAAAACACATCAGCTAACACTAGAAAAACCATGACTTTCTTAAAGCATTACAAAATACACAGAATCTTACCAGTATGATTTATATAAATGACTTCTTTTCTGATTAGCAAAATATCCCATGATATTCTGGGTCTGCCATATTGGCTGGCTACTCTACGGACTCACCATATCTGGGCTAATGCTGGCTCTCAGCTCTTCTTTCAGATATGCTCTTTTGTATTTTGGTAATGAACTTTTCCACACATTAGCTGAAATCTTACACGTCTCCTCCTTTGTTTTTGGTTTAAGAAATGAGCATCACTAATCCTTTAAGAAGTTAGGAAAGTGTTTTCGGATACGGCAAACTGTTTCAGTGGTATGCCTGGCCGAGTTACAGTTACTAGGCTATGAGGGACCAGCTGGATGAACCAGTTTCCTACAGCGCCATCCTAGGGTGGAGGAGTGCTGCATCTCTGGTTAAGAATACCAAAACTAATCATAGCTAAACGGTGACCTATCCCCGAAATATGTATTTGAGCGTATACTTTATCTTAAAACAGCGAAATATCACTAGATGTTTATTTTCTGTTTAGATTTAGAGATTTCATAAGTCCAAGAGGTTAGGACCCCTTACAGGCCCCCTATTTTACACACTGGCATAGTCAATTTAGAGCTAATTTGATGTATATGGACAGTGTACAATAACTATCTCTGTACATGTGCCAGTTTAGCCTGTTTTACAACTGCAGTGCATGATAGGTCCATGGCATGAGCATACAGGGCAAACTAGGAAAGTATGTGACATCATAAAAAAATTTATTATAGGCATTCTTTAAATCAATATCTATATATGGATTGTGTGAAGGGTGATGTTTAACAATACTCACATTCTCCATTAAACATAAAAAACTAAGATTTGGTCTAAGATTAGTCCTTCAAGGTCTTGAATAGTGTAAAACATAGCAAATTACAAATAAACTTTGTTGATTAAAGATACAAAATAATATAATAATTATTTGATTGTGGCACAGCTTCTGCTATGAAACATCTAAAGGATATTGCTTGCTTTTGGCAGGCTGAAGACTCTTACTACATACGACCGTGTACTAAAATAGCTTTTGTATGCATCATTGAAAAGGAGGAAACTGACATGTACAGCATTCCTGAGGTCACATGGCACAATATGTACAGATATTTGTCACAGTGACTAAGAAGAATGGAGCACTCATTTTATATACATACAATAATTTGCTTTAAGAAAATAAACACTTTATTATTATTATTTATTCTCAATAGAGGTGATACAATTAATAGTGGCCCACAGTTTGATTCAAGGTACCAAATTATAACAGTGCATCATGTATCAAATGTAGACCTCTTCTAGGAGATTCATGAAGTGCAGACCTCACATAGGAGAAAAGGCTTAGCATGAAAGGTGTACACTATGCTGAAAACAACAGGATCACAGGATCATGCTGAGCTGAAAATCTTTCATTAGAGATTAGGTAGGTGAGCATATGTTCCTTCCTGAGTTCTTTCCATTGCCTGCTTTATCAGCAATTAAAGATAATATTTGTGCACCTCCTTTCTCGAGGGGGAAACATAACTACACAGCTACAAAGAACTTTTTAAAGGAAAAGGTTAAGACAATATTATGACGGTCGGCTGGTGCTTATCTTTCCATAGCACCTGACACACTCAGTGAGGGCTCCACAGAAGTAGAATCTGTGGTTTTTTGAATATGTTCCAACTTTAGCAGTAATGTGATTTTAGAATTAGGGCTGTCACAGTCAGTTTTATTAGTAACCAAATAATCTACATCAATGATTAATCAGTTTCTCTGACTGAACAAAATATAACATAAACTGCAACCCAGAAGGCTTGAAAAATGAATAAATAAAAAAATGTATGAATGAATGACAAGTGGAACCAGGAGGTCTTTTTGAAGTTTTTATTGAAATTGATTATTGAAGTGAATTGTATTATCCAATTTATTATTAGACTGATATTAGCAGTAGGAGAGGTGACCCAGCAACCAAATGTTTGTGGGTTCAAACCCCAAGACTGGCTGGGCATACCTGGTTGAATCTTTTGGCAAAATATTCAACAACACAGGGCAGGCGGCTCCACTGGGGGCGCTGTGCTGCTCCCAGTCTAGGCATAGGCAGCAAAACTACAAATTTCACTTGTAGGATCAATACAGATCAATGAAGTTGAAATTCTGGCAAACATTTTATATTAAAAATTGCACATTTCACCTTTTTACTGTATGAGGGATCAGTATGGAAAATTTTTGTCAATTTATAAAGATGAAATAGTTTTTTTCTATCAAGTAATCCAGTCTAATTAAGTAATCATGCCAGTCCTAATTAGAATGGATTAGAAGGATGAACATTAACAAATATTAGCAATGATAGTGAGACTGCAGCCAAGGGCCAAGTCTTAAGAAAACACAAATCATGAAAACATGAACAAGTCCTCGTTTTTTTGTAATCATAAATAACTAAATACTAAATATAATATTACATATGTTTAGCTCTAAGTAATAACAGGCCACTAAACCTGTTTGTATGTGCTCAAATGCTTAACTGTTATCAGGGCACAGGTTCAGGTGTCCAAGCAGGCCGCTGTAGGTCCATTACAAGTCCCACAGGAGTCATTCATCTTTGTCCTTCTCTCAGGAATCCTACTGAAGGGATTTACGGAGTGTCCACAGAGGCCTCCACACCAGGCTGCCTTCATTATTACATCAAAGTGCAGTGGGACTGATTTGGTGCAAAGCAAGTCCTTTAGCTTTCTTTAGCACTTGCAGCCTCTCCTGCTCCACATGGAGTTCCCTAAACCAGTAAGGAACCTAATGAGTGGGCCACAGCTGATATCCAAGCTTTGGGTATCAATATCAGAAGCTACACTATGTACAACTGAGTGTTTTGTTTTAACAATAGTGCATGTGGAAAGACAACATAGTTTGGTTGCCATTTGATTCAACTCACCACTTAGTTTGTAGGTGTATTAAGAGTGGGGAAACAGTTTGGGAATCCTGACAACCAATGACTGGAATTGGACCCATAAGAGAGCTCACTCAGGGATCACTTCTTGTCCCAAACTTGTTTCACCTCTATATAAATGATGTACCCAAGACTAGATTTGTCTAATTCATTCAGATTCACTGGAGTTGGCGCTCACTAAAGATCTGTCATAACTCAGCCAATAATACTGCAAAATATAGTGACCAAGCCCCACAACACATTCTCTTGTGTATTCCACATCTACAGTGTGGAAGCTGCCAATAATTAGGGATCTGAGTGCAATCATACTGAAGGACACCACTATCTCAAAATACTTGGCTACTAAGGGATGACCTTAGACAGGACTTCTATCCCTTAAGGCAGCTAAGGGGAAATCCAGAAACAACCTTCTCTACAAGTCGATTCTAAATGTTTTACAGAGCTCCTGTCTGCTCCAGGATGATCTAATAGGTCCCTCACTTATCAATCTATGCAGGTATTTTTGACCTGTCTCCCAAAAAGACTCTCTGTTTGGAAAAATCTCCTTTCAGTAGACTTCACCTTTTAGTCAGTCTGGAATAATGGGAGTCAGAAGATGTCTCAAACAGTCACCTGGTGCCAGACCTTATTCGACAAGTCTTGGACACTGACTCTCAAAGAGAATGGTCAGTACTGAAGAGATTCAGGACTAGACATAGCCCTTGTCTGGCCAACATTCAGCCTTCTATCTGGGTAGCAGCCCAAACCCACTGTGTGCTTGAGGAGAGGAGCAAAGAATGGGACACATTGATAGGGCTTTGAAGTTCCAGTGGACTTTCCCTCTCCAAAGGGCTACAATGAGGATTAGTCGCTCTTCATGCAGTAAATACAGTAAAGACATTGTATTCATAAAAATAAATAAATAAATAAATGAATAAATGAATACTGGAACTGGCTGATGTAGATACTACACAGAACATGAATCATCCATCCAGCTGACTCAGAAATAAATATGGGGACTTCCATACAAGATAGCAACTTCCTGTCACTCAACATGATATCACCAGATGCTGATATACTTCTGGAATTCATGATTGTTTTCCACCATCCAGATACTTACTCGGTTGTAATGTGAGTAGGAATTGGTTCTAGATATACATTTTATTTGAGGCCAGTCATTAGATGCTCATAGGTCAGTGCTAAGAGTAAGTTATTTTATGAAGATAAGGGCAGTTAACAGAAGTAAAAATTTGTATGTGATGTGTTTAACAACCACACAGTAAAAGTAACAGAATGTGTTGTCCTTAACTGGACATATCAGTATGTCTAGGTTTCATTGCATTTGTTTTAAGGGTGTGCTTGTGCAAATGTCTGTACTGAGACTGTATCCAGCAGAGGGCTCTGTATTTCTCAGAGTGTGCGGGACTCAAATGTTTGTGCTGGCAGTGCGTGTCTCTTGTGTGTTGGCAGTTCATATGGACAGTATAGTTTGGAAACTTACCATGATGTGCTATATATCAGAGAGCTGACAGCACTGCTTCAATGCTCTTTTCATTTCTGACTGCAGCTGCTCTAGAGACATCAGATTAACCCTTCTCTTTCTGTTGCAGGTCTACTGTGTTTGTCTTTGTATGAGTCTATTGCTGGCTTGGAGTGAATGCAACTGTCTGTTATTTGGGAATTAGCATTTTTAAATAGACAGCGTCCTTATTAATGTTTCAGTGTGTGACTGTGATAAGCTGTTCTAACATGGTTATGCAGAAAAAACTGGTACAATGACAAGGCATAACTTACTGGAGGGACTGAACAGCACATGAACAGCATGTAGCATTAAAGAAGCTATTACACCTTACTATTGCATATTATTATACTAATACACATAACTTGATATCTTGGTACCACTTTACAACCAGACTGCTCTTATAAAAAATATTAGTAAAATTAGTTATTAATGGTAATATCTTATAAATTAATATTTGCAGTTAGCAGCAAATAAAAAGACTAGGTAAGCCTAGTTTTGCTGGACAGCTATAGGCTGTGTACAGGTCATACAGGTGTCTCTGGCAATGGACAGGTAGGGTTCAAAATACATGTCCTTCTTATTAAAAGTAAAGTTCATCAGCTTTTTATTCACCTTTCCCAATCCACCTTAAGGTAGTTCCTTAAGAGAGTCCTGTAAACAGTGTACATGTCCTGTACTATTCAAATATGACATGCAGTCAATATGGGACTGTTTTGTTTATTATATTGTCTATTTTATTTATTATTATTAAAAATAGGCCAGATTTCTCTACGTGTAGGCTGGCATTGTCCCACCAGTGTCATATGGTTGCAGTGGAGTCAGTCCTCTTAAAAATAAGGCAATCTAATTATTTCTATTAAATAATGTCGCTCTGGCCAAATCTGAAAGAGCTCAATTAAATATTACAGTTAAATGAAATGTTTAGTTTGCTGTTCCTCATTCAATACAAGAAAAGAGAGAAAAAATATGTCAGCCTGCTAGTAAAATGGTTTTACCTATTTGTAATAATAAATAAAGAGTTTTATTTGGTTAAAACAGTATATTTAAATAGTATTGGGCATATGCACCATACTGGGGCCTTTAAAGCCTTTACCAGTCAGAGTTCTATTTAATGGTGCACTGGCTCTCTACAGTAACTGCAGGAGTATTTAATGTAGAACGGATTAATTCCGCTAGCAATAAAAAGTAGCAAGTTTCAGTGTGATCTTTTTTTACAACAAAATTCAATACGGGTTTCGTAAGATTAATGTAGCGGAGTTTAAATACGGTCACGAGCCAATCTATGTACGTTAATGTTAGCCTATTGTAGGGACTTTGGTTGTGGGTCAGCTACTTAAGGTAGCTTCAAGCTAACTTAGGTTACTTTAGTGAAAAACAGTCAATAGCCAGGGAACTTACTTTAGTAACATAGTATAGCACAGTGTGCAATTTGTAAACATAATGCTTCTTTAAAACATACAGAAACACTTTATTAGAAGAGTCTTGGTATATGGTATAAACATGGTATATAGAAAGATTTAAATATGTAACAATATAAATTCACCACAAGAATTCCAACCTAAGCATGCAGTAGTTTCAATGATTGATCCAACACAGTTAAAGAACTGCTCCTCTTTTCAAGTGATTTAGGAGGGAATATTAACACCTAAGACATAGTGAATTGTTTTATTCTTCTTTAATAAGTTTCAAAGTGAAAAGTTGCACATATTAAAAGTTTTTTTTTTATCATTTTACTACTCACATCTACATTAAAGCTCAATTTTTATGTTAACTAAATAACACATTTATTTAAGAAGTTCCTTGACAAATGTAAACATTGTGTAATAGAGGTGAAATGAAGGTAAAGTAATGAAAAAAACAGGCAATGCCCAACATCTTGCTGATCTCCATGTCTATAATATAGTTATTCTCACCTCATGTCTGTCTGCCTGCCTCTCCCATTAGTGTCATTTCTTTTTCTTTCTTCCTTTGAAGAAGCTGAAGTAAATTATTACATTATTACTAATTACACTTCTTAACCTAATGTTTGCTATCTGTAGGCATAGAGTTAGCAAGTGGACCATAGGACCAGTGATAGCTATCATAATAAAGTTATTAAGCGAGCTATGGCATCTCTATAACTTTATAAGACGTACCAGATGAGGAACTTTAGTCTGAAATTTCAGTGGTCACCCCCATGTTTTACACAACTGACACCTCTGTATGTGATACATTAAGTCCTGGTTTCTATGCTTAAGAACAGACGTATTGAGCACCTCTTACTTTGGCTGCAACACAAAATACAGCGGCATCTATTTCAAGCGAGTGACTGTGATCCTCCTTATCTTCGACCATACGTTTTCAATCTGGCTCAGATTTGTAAAAGTGTTTTCCTGATGTAAAGCTGAGAAGACTTTTTTAAGAAATCTTTTTAATATTAAGGCACCGATGGGTGGTTTCAGGTAGCGAGGGGTCAGGGATCACCGGGACATTCCAGGCTCTGCGTCTCTGTCTCTCATTCTCTCAGAGGGAAACAGCTGCGGAGCTCTTGAGGAAACTCATTCTTTCCCATCAGAGAGACGACTGTGATGGACAGGGCTCGCTTTTGGCCAGAGTTAAGAACGCGGATGCAGTTTATGGTCCAGAACACTGGGGAGGAGCAGTGGTTCCGCCCGGGAACGTTTTTTGGCAGAACCTCTTGGCTCCGTTCCTCGGTGACCATCGCTGTTAACCCCCTGACACAGAGCTGGTGCATCATGGGAGATTCTTTGGCCTGGAGCTTAACCTTTTGTAATGTTTTTCCCCTTTTAATGGCCTCCTTTAGCATGCGATGGTAGCACTGCGGTTTAATAGATTTGTGGTCAAGCCGACACTTCATACAATAAGTACTTTTTCCTCTGACCAAGTCTTGAACTTTGATGCCTTAGATAAAGATTTGACCAAAGCAGATTTTAGCCTTCTTCCGTTTATTCACATCAGGTTTCTCATTGTGTTTGATCTGCTTCCCTCTACGTGAGTTTTACTGCGGGAATATGAGGACATGATTGTAATAGCATTGTGGTACGCTTTATATGCAGATGTTTAACATGTATGTTTGTTTTCATCCAGGTGTTTGTATCCCTCTCCGCTCTCTATTGGGGCATGCAGTGTTTTACCCAGAAGACAGACAAGGAGAAGCACCACTGAAGTTTGAATTGAACAAACAAAAGACAGAGTTATGGTCTAATGCTGTGCCCTGACTATGCAGTCTTTAATTATACACAATAATTACTTTTTTATGTAGTGGAATCAGTGTTGGAGGTGCTGTTCTCTTGATCATAACAATGCACAAAATAACCCAAATATAAGCACTAGGTATTTAGCAGTTGGTACAATATGTTGGGAAGGTTATAAGTGAGGTACTTACAGTCAATTACCTTTCCTGGGATTGTAATGTACCAACAGGCTCTCAGCATTACATTGCAACCAGTAAGTAAAAAAATAAATAGAATATAGAATATTTCTGCTGACCTCAGAAATTATGATGAGCACATTCATCATGTGTTACAAACATATCATATTGTACTGCCAACATTGTAATGCCTAATAAAGCTAAGTAATAATAATTTCATGCAAAAAACACAGACGTTTAGCTATGTCACAGAAACCTACATGTATGTTTAATTAGCCATATAATAATATAATAATATAATATATATATATATATATATATATATATATATATATATATATATATATATTTAGGGCTCTAGCAATGAGCGAACATGACTTAGTATCGAAGTATCAAAGCCTATGAGAAGCCTATAAGAGCTTTAAAGCGAGATTTGTAAAAGATTTATCGTTCAAAGGTCGTCGAAGAATCTAACAGAGAATCATAGAAACCTGTAGAGTGATCTTAACCTTGTGATGCTTTCTGATAATTAGCCTACTAACCTGCATTTTCACTCTTTAACTGTAAATAGTTCAGACATACAACATTTTACCTCTTGATTCCAACCCCAGAGGTTTCTGGGATAGCAGCAATGACATTGCTCAAAAGCGAAGTGGCCACAGTGGAGCAGTATTCATCACCTCCAGTCCTGGTGGTCCATGACAGTTGTGTACTCTTTCTTGTCACAGTAATGGCTTTCATACATGCTATTTAATGCAATATTAAATGAAATATGCATACTAATCTACATCTACTCTATATACTCTGTACTCTAATATTGATTCATATGATATTTGTTAAAAATTCAGTTGAAAATAAACTCATTCCTTAACCTACTTTAGTTTTTACTTAATTTCGTATGAACCTGCAGCTGTATAACATTCCGCAAGGTGGCAGCAAAAATGAGGAGAGAACCTCTAGAGGACTAACAGTATATTTTGTCTAAGTTGGCTCAGTTATGACTGGCACCTAATATTCACATATACTGAGCTATCAGTTTATAAGATACACATACCCTATGTGAACATAGATTGGCCATCAAGCACACCTACCATATAGAAGCATGTTGTAGGTTCACATTCATTCAGCCCCTTCTATACCACCCAGAAATGGAAAAGGACTGCTACAGAACCACTGCTAACTAGATATTATTTTGATAGAGGACCATTTTCAGCACAGCAGCAATACTGACATGGCAGTTGTATTTGTTTGAGCTAGTATATCAGGCCCAGCAGCCAAAATCATACAAACTAATTTGCTCCTGTGGACAGTGATCACTGAGAAAAAGGTAAATAATAACAAGGCAAAGCTAAAGTCTCTAACTGTGAGACTAGAAGGTAACAAATAGGTAGGTGTAATGATACATCTTGAGGGCACGACTGAATAACTTAAGGTAACGAATCTGTTTCAAGGTAGTTTACTCTTAGTCTCTGAGCCACAAAACCTTTATGTACATACTCATATATATATATGCAATATTACATGCACAGGTGCATATTATACACTACATATAAATGCATACATGTCTACAAATTACAGGCTAAATGCATAATCTAAATGTGTCATGTATATTAGCTGAGTACTAATTATAATTCTATACTACATGCAATAAGTGTCACAATTCATAGTTTTCCATACTATTAGTTGTGAGTAATTGAAAAAAACACTTTTTAATTTGATGACTTAACGAATTCCTCTACATTAATAAAGTGTACACTAGGGAATAGGACTGGTAAGATCCCTGTAGATGGTAAACAGGTTGGTAGATATTGCTCAAGAGGGACATCACCTGTCATCATCACTATCAGAGCAATCTTGGCCATCATGCTCACCTTTCATAGAAATTGATAACTGCACTGTGCTCTGAGTTCCAAAAGTGGCTTAATCTAATGATTGCATGTGCAGCTTTCTAGTGGACTTAAACGTGAGCTCTTTTGCATAACTGTGGGAAACAGTATGTATATGTTACATACTTCACCACAGATAACAGATAGCTAACTAACATTTCCATACATTACTGTATGACAGCTGTGTATGTGTTATGTAAGTCCTCCACTCAGTCAAACATCTATTTATGCAATGTTAGCCAAAAATGTGTTATATAAATTGGGAGACAGTATCACTAAGAAATATCTGAGAATAACAGCTGGCTTGGTTAATCAAACAATAGAGGATAAAATCTGAAGCCATTCAGCTAGCAAGTGTTAGCAAAAAAATGACAAAAAACATCACCATTATTCAAGTAATCAGCTCGTATTAGCAGATTAGCCAGCTAATTCTAGCTTTACAGCTAAAACTAGGACATATTTTAAAAATAAATTGAAAATAGATTTATATATATGGATGCAGTGTTATAGCTTCAGGCATTTTCAATGATACTGCCATGTTACTGACAGCACTGTGATCATCAGTTCTGACCAACTGCATTTAGCGAGAGGTTTTTCAACAAAATAGCACTCAGATTTGATAGGATTATATAATAGAGACAATGCAGTAACACATTTGAGTGATGTTTTGTGTAGATATGACTTTGTGGTTGGTGAAGCACAGAGAACTTGTTGGTGTGATTGTTTTTGTGATCGTTTTACAGAAATTGTTAATGCTAATTTCTTAATCCATGTAGATACACACATGATTAGCACCTTCTTACAAAAAGTTGAAGTCAGCTTTCTATTCACCAGCTTCTTGTTAGAATTTCCCTGCTCCATCTGAAACATATCTGATTAACCATGCTCTGGCCCTCTTCAGTTCTACCTTTCTCTGCTTTGGCCATGGGTGACGTCCTAGAAAAGGTCTCATTTGAGCGATATCGCTCCGTCCTCTAATTTTGACCACTGTGACCAACAGTGCTCAGATAATCAGTCCATACTGAGCTTGCTAATACACACATGCTAAAATAAACAACATTAGCTCAACAGTTTGCTGCAGTATTGAAGGAATCCTCTGGGGACAGAGAGGGGGAGAGAATGAGACACAGGGAGAGGGGAGAAGGAGAAAGAGAGGGAGGGAGAAGCAGACAGTGCATGTGTGGTGGAGGAATGATCACTGCAGATGACTAGCGGAATGCTAGCACATATAGGTCTCTGCTGAGCATGCATAAGCACACAGTTACTTAATGACTGAGACCACAGGAGGAGGGCTATTACAGGCTTCAGTGTGACTTCACGGGGTGCAGACTTTGACACAGATTGGCAGCAATTCATTTGGGGAGGAACAGCTGTAAACATCTGGCTATTAACATGCTGATGTAGCATGTGGCTTCCTGTACGGAATCTGGAGAGCAGCAGGTGAGTGGAATTCTGAGTCTGTGTGTGAGTGCATGTCCCCAGGGTTTGATTACTTCTCGTTACTAGGAACTACAGCCATAGCTGTGTTTGCTACATGCAAACTCAGTATACAGATGAACTAAACATGATTCAATCCATATGTTCATGAATGGTTTGTTCTTATATAGTTTATTGATAAGCACATGAAAATAGCAGAAAAAAAGAAAAATAGCCTAATGAAAAAATGTTATAAAGTTTGTTGACTTACAGGCCAAGATCTAAAACTTTCAACCAAGTTAAAGTACCTGACAGTAGTTGTGGCAACTTGCACTCAACATTCTGGGTAATTGTTAATAGCTGATGGAAAAATTACCAACACTTCAATATCAAATAATACAAAAATAGAATAAAAACAAAGCATACAGCACACATGTTGGCATCCCTGGTAAACCTGACCATCTTTATTGATTATCTTTTGTGTATATAGTTCATAATGTGAAGTACAATTGAAGTACAATGATTAAAAATATCATGACATCAAAAATAAAAATAAACATAAAAATATCATCTCAAATGCATTGTTGCCACTCCTTTAATTAATACTTTGTCCAGGCTCACTTTGTCTTTTCTTATCATCCTTAATGAGAGAGTAGGACAGACATGGCAAAAGGTCTGAGTCCAGTCCCACATAGAACATCTCTTCAGATCCTTTTGATTCCCAAGTCAACGCTTGTAAACTTTTCATGAATCCCACTGTTTTCCTATAGGGTTTAGGCCTGAGACTGAGAAAGCCATACCATTTTTTAAATTAATCTGAGGTGTGCTTTGGATCATTGTCCGTCTGGAGGATTCAACTACGGCCCAGTTTAACTGTTTTAGCTAAGGGAGTCAGGCTTTGACTGTATATCTGCTGGTACCTGGTGGAGTCCATAGACCAGTCAGAAATCGTCTGGAAACTTGAGAAGCAATTAAAGAACAAGCATCTCCTCAATGAACACTATATGGACAAAAGTATTGGGACATATGTCTTAATTATTGAATTCCGATGTTTTATTAAGTCCCATCGCCACAGGTGTATTAAATCAGTGTACAAAAAGTCAGTTTGTGAAATTTCAAGATCACCTGTGAGTGGGATTATTTAAAAGTGAACATGTTTAGGAGTGTTAAGGAGCAACAGCAACCCAACACAGGGGCAGACCATGTTAAAAACATTTGGGGACATTGAGTTCTGAGATGCATAGTGTGTAAAAGTGGCCAACGCTCAGCTGACTCCATAAATGCAAAATGTTCTAGCATTAACATTAGCACAAAAACTGTGTGCTGGGAGCTTCATGGCATGAGATTCAACGGAAATCTTAATGCAGACCAAGACATTTGAGCAATTGTATGCTTCCAACTATGTGGGAACAGTTTGGGGAAGAGGTCCTTTTGTGTTCCAGCCTGACTGTGTCCTAGTACACAAAGCAGCTTCATAAAGGCTGGTTTTGTGAGTTTAGTGAGGAGGAACTTGACTGCACAGAGTCCTGCCCTCAACCCCATCAAACACCTCCAGAATGAACTAGAATAGAAATTGTGAGCCATCCCCGAACAGTGGAAGCTGTTATAACTGCAAAAAGGGGACCATCTCCATAATAATGTCTATGAAATCAGAATGGGATGTCATAAAAGCTCCTGTACGTGCAGTGTCTAGGTGTCCCAGTACTTTTGTCCATATAGTGCATGTAGGTGTGCGTACATATAATTGGTAAAGGCAATAAAAGTCAACTTATATTCTTTAATGTAGTAGGAGTCAATGTAGGGATACTTAAACTGTATGCTTTACATCGACCAGTCATAACGTTAAAACCACCTCCTTATATATACACACATCTTTTTTATCAGCTCCACATAGAAACATGTTGTTGTTCAACAATTACAGATGTTGTCCATCTGATTCGCAGCATATATTGTTTATCCCCTTTTACCCTATCCTTTAATGGTCACAGGACCACCATAAAACAGGTACTATTAGGGTGATGGATCATTCATCGCTGACATGATGGTGGTGTGTTAGTGGATGTTGCGCTGGTATAAGTGGATCAGACACAACAGTGCTGCTGGAGTTTTTAAACACTGCTGGACTGAGAATAGTCCACCAACCAGCAACATTCAGCCAACTGTGTCCTGTGGGCAGCATCCTGTGACCACTGATGAAGGACTAGAGGATGACCAACACAACCTGTGCTGCAACAGATGAGCTACTGTTTCTGGCTTTACATCTACAAGGTGAACCAGCAAGGTAGGCGTGTCTAAGAGAGTCGACAGTGAGTAGACACAGAGTTTAAAAACTCCAGCAACGTTGCTGTGTCTGATCCATTTATATTACCTTATAACATGTAGTGTCACTGCAGTGCTGAGAATCACCCATCACCTAAATGCTCTGTGGTGGTCCTTTGGGGGTCCTAATCATTGAAGAATGGATGGACTGCAGTCTGTAAGTGTAGAACTACAACGTGCACCTGTATTGTAAATAGAGCTGATAAAATGGATAATGTATGTAGACACAAGGAGGTGGTTTTAAAGTTATGGCTGATTAGTGTACATGCTGTATAGTGAGCTTTCACAAGCTGGTTAAACAATCAATTACTGGAGGTGAGATACTTTGTTTATGCTCATGTTTTCGTCCTAAAATTAAAGGCAGCTCGATTAGTTTTCATTTTAGAGGGATAGAAAAAACTGAATAGCAGCACTTCATGCCAAACTGGGTTACTGTCTTGTGAATTTAGCCACATCTTTCTTTGCTGTGAGACACAGCCTGTCACAGCCTAGTTTTTGATGTTGTTTCATGCTTTACTTTACTCTCAAATCACACTGATTTTTGGAAAACATGGAAACTAACACAAATTAGTGGAGAATGCAGCTAAATAAGCTGTTTATTTATTTGTTGCTTATACAGTCCTTAAAATGTTTAGGCCCTTGTGCTTTGGCTCTTCCTTCGTCATGCTTGAAGGTCCTGTTCTGTTTACTCATCCTTCTACATTCCTCATATACAAACACCTGAACCAGCTAGTCAGCAGACTCTGATCTCTGTGCGTTGGGTTGTTGACTTGTATGACTGTGAAATAGAAGAAATTAATATAATATTAGGGCAAGACACTACCCATAAATAATGATATTTGGTCCTGTCTATCAGATTTTTGATTAAATTGCACTTATTAAATATTTTCCAAAACTGAAATCATCAGTGCCGAAACTTAAGAGAAATATATTGTGATGTCTTAGTAATAAGTGGGAAACACAGTGCTTCAAATAAATGCTCTTTATTGAGCAGCACTGGAGAAAACTCTATCAGCATTTACTGAACAGCAAATATATTAGGCAGGTCACCAATAGCTATACACTTTAAGCACAAACATTGCTACCTGACATCCCAGCACAGAATAACATACACAGCACATTTAAGCCTATCCAAACTAAAAGCCACAACTATTTACAAGTCTCTCTTATTTTGAGTCAGGCACTTCCTATGAGCCTTCGCACATCCACGGTTGCATGCGCCATTAGTGGGACGCTACACAGCCCTCCGCTCAGAGTTTACTGCATTCCAGTGACCTCGCAGTCTGGGCAGAATCTGAACAGAGTCCTTGGGGCGCGTAGAGGTGCATGAAAGCAACCCACCCAACTCTCAATACCTTACTGCAAAACCATGAAGAGACCATAGTCTCTTGTGTTGTGAGTCAGGCACTTTCCATGAATACAGTCTTACAAGTCTGCCAAATACCATTAGTAAATCTCGGGACATCTAATTCAGGATGTTTAGTCAATCTACACTCACTGTTTTCAAATTGTTTTGTTTTCTTTCAACTTCAATGATGGCCTAAACCAGCCGCGTCATGTTAAGTATAACCGACAGGCTTGTTTCCTGTAGAATCCAAATAGAATATCTAAAATTTCTCTTTTGCTACTAACAACAGATGGTGCATCTCAACATTCACAACTGACATGTGCATTCATGAAATGTTATATGTTTATTCCTAATCATGTTCTGAAGAATACTACTGGAGGGTTTCCTAATATAATGCTCAGGGATGGATTCATGCTAGATTTTAAACTAAACCTTGGCCTAAAAAATGTTTTACATAAACAGTATTTAATGTTTTCCTGATTGCAGAATAAAAGCAATGAGGAGGTTCATTAAATGTCATCACAAAGAAATAGACCTTATAATTCTAACATCATCCAATGGATTTTTAAAAATAAATGCTATGTAAAAAAGCCTAGAAAGATTAAAAATGTAGCTGAACTAATAGACAGACAATGTAGCTATGGCATAGCATAGACACAGTTATAGAATTTTAAAGAATGATACAATTTCAAGCCAGTTTTAAACTCTGGTCTTCTCTGGTTTGACATAGTCTTTCTATGTCAAACCCCGCAACGCTAAAGACAGACTTACATCCTGCACTGATAAGATTACCAGTGAAAACACCTCAAGGAATGAAAATCATTTGGGAAAACACCTACAGGAAGCAAAATAATGCTGTTTTTCTTGTGACAAAATGACACTGTGATCTCATTTCCTGTCAGTGTTTTTGCTGGATATCTTTGGAAAGTGAGAGAATATTAACCATCTATATTTTCTTTTTATTATGAACCCAACTGGTTGTGAGCACCATGCATGATCTGTCAGTTTTATGAAGATTCAGAGAAACTAAAAAAAAAAAATCAACTCCCTGTGATATACAGTAGTATCGAGTAATATTACTTGGGGTCAAACTGTGGCTCTTCATATATTCAGAATTATTCCTGTCAAAGTGGAATACAGTGAAAAGCCACACCTCTCTAGTAGCTTAGCTGCATGGGTCACAATTAATTGGAGAGCCTTTCATTACATATGCAGGGAGCAGAGGGATAATGTGAATAATTAATAATTCTGAATCTGCTGCAGCCTCTGCTTGGTCATGACATCCTTCATGTTAGCTGCCTAAAACAGGGCGTCAGTACCGAGTCACCTCTGCTTCTTACTATCTATCTCTAAAATTACATTTTGACATTTATCTCTTACCATTTATCTCTTATCTCTTAGCATAGCTGACCAGCTGAGGTGTGCCTAATGTACAGTACTAGTCTATTCATCTATCTATCTAACAAAATCATTGACAGCTGGCTACATTTCCCTTAAAGCATGTGATTAGTTCTGCTTTATTTATGGATTATGTTCTGTTAGGTTCTGTTATGTCTGTTATGTACTTTGTTAGACTACAGATAAAACTAATGATTCACTAAACTAATGAATTAATATTTTGTTATTAATGAGATGCCCCCCTTATGTTTCACCCCCAGACAGTTAAAGGACATCATCATCATGCAATCTAAGAGGACAATCTGTTTACATGGTGCTTGATAAAGAGCATTATAATATTTTCATTTGTAGTACAGGGACAAGGGGGACCTGGCTAATGAACAAGGCATGTAGAACAGGTCTGTGCTGCCACCTGCTGGATTGCTGGTGTTGTCCATTCAGGTCCATTCATGTGACAGTGTGTACTGAATTTGTATACATTGTATTTGTGTAACTCCTTACTGTTATATTTAATTCAGAGTATTCACTTTGGTAAAGGTTTTTAAACATAGCTGTATTTTTTATTATTGGTTTTAGTGTTAATTATTTAATTTATTTGCATTTAATTATAACAGTAATATAAGCAGATGAGCTTGCATATTCTTGCAACATTCTCATTCTCGTATATTGTTCCAGAAGCTATATAAGAAGATGTTCTTTCACTTACTGAGCTGTAATTGATACCAGGAGTTTACAGTAAGTCTGTCTCAGTGGATTGAGAAAGACCTGCAATAACTCTTCAATAGATTAGTAAGATATTTTGTAGCTAGGCCATTAGAAGCTTTCAGTATCACAGGCATTCTATAATCATGCAAAGCCACTGCAAACTCAATTAACCAGAGTAATATGGTAAAACATAGAAAGGCATAGCAATAGAAAATAGAATACGCATATGAAATATATGTGCTAGCATTATTATACAACCTTATTGTAATCACTGCTTATCAGGAGGTATCACATTTATAAAACATCCAGATCATGAGAAAAGGATATAGCATGTTAAAGTCATTGTTAAAGAATCAATGTGTACCTTTCAATCTCCAGTCTATGTGGCTTATATATGGAAAATAAGCTGCACAGTCCGTTTTGTATTCATCGTTTTTGTGATGTCAGTGCATTTTCATATTTCCAGACTGATTGACTGATTTTTATTATGAGACATAATTTAGGACAACCAATCACAACAGAAGCTGGTCATACACAGTCAAGTCACTTTATTATGACCACTTGTTGGGAATGTTTTTGTGGCATTCTTGGGGCCCACACATCCATGTGGAAGGCACTCTCAACTGATTTGGGTTAAAATCCATTCTTGTAGATTATGTACACCCATACATGCTGACTGTCTTCCCTGAGGTGGACGGGATCTTTCAGCAAGACAATGTCCCACATTGACTGGAAGAGGTGACCAAGACATCCAAGTACTACCCTAGAGCCTAATTCCCCAGACTTGAAACCAATTGAGCATCTGTGGGACCACCTCAATCACAGTAGTCATAAAAACCTGACTTAACTGTGTATATTATATACTTCATCAGTCTTAAACTGTACTTGCTGTAGAGGTCCCCCTGATGTTGTGGGGTGTAATTCTCTTTTACACCACCGTTGTACATATGAATCAAGCTTTAAGAGCCGCTCATGGACAGCTGTACAGGACGCAGGATCTGTGTCCAGCACGCATATGGACGTTACAGATTACACTTATGATTTCAGTCGTGTCTGTGTGTGAGTAGCAGCACACAAAGTGGAGCTGTATTCTGCCAGGGAGTCTGAATTCCGCACAACACTGGCAAACACAACATACTAACAAGGTAGAGTAACAGGATTTTAGGTTGAAAACATTTAAGACTTATTTGTGCGAGATTGATAAAGACTGGCCAAACTATATCTAGCCTGAAATGGGAGGTTAGCTGACTTTTGTCTTCTACAAAACCATCATCTTTTTCTCTCTTTTATCTCTCACTAAATAAAAAAGCCAGCCCGAGGTGTACTCTTTTCCAGTCTGGTGCTCGGTCCCTTTTTTTTCCCTTGCTTCCTTCAACAATGTTTTCTTCCACCTCTATGAAGCCTCTGCCTTGATGTCCATGCTGGGAGAAGCATGTTAGCTTCTTCTTATAGCTGAAGACCCACAGATGTTTGTGTGTAATGTGGTGGCGTAAAGCGTTGTGTAGTTCTTCAAAGTTACATAGCTCTACAGCAGACGTTCTGGGCCTAAAGTGGCAATGACAGAGACGCCATTCTTCCTATTATAAAGATGATTTTAAAGTTGTTATTTTAATGTAAAGCCCAGTAAGAAAAAAACAGACTGTTTAACTGTAAGAGAATCAGAATCAGACTTTATCAGGCCAAATGTGCTCACACATACAAGGAATTTGTTTTTTGGTTACAGTAGCTCACAGTGCACGATAACTGACATTACAGAATTAACAAACACCCCCAACCTAACCATCCTCCTACACACACACATACACGCCATACCTGTAAACACACCTGTAAACTTAACATGTGCGTTGTATATTCACAACGAGTTGTATATTTAAAGTAAATTAAATAGATATAAATATGGAGAACAGAAGAGTCACTGGTTGAGACGGTGGTACAGAGTGTTCTGAGACTCTATCAGATAAATAAAAGAGCAGTACAGAGAAAGAAGAATGAGAGAACATCTGGATGTGTATGTATGTAGTAGACTGTATCCAGAGTGTTGTGTTGTAATGTTCAGCTGTCCATGAGTGTGATAAGAAGCTTCTCTGTAGTCTGGAGGTCTTGATCCTCAACTGGCTGAAATGCTGATGTGAGGGAAGATACTGGAACAGGTGATGTCCAGGGTGTGACGGATCACGGACGATGTTTTCTGCCCGCTTCCTGGTTCTGGCCATGTGCACGTCTGATGGTTCTCTCTGCAGACCTGATGATGCACTGGAGTCTGTGAGTGTCATGTTTGGTGGCTGAGCTGCCCCACAATGTGATGGATGCGGTGAGGGCAGATTCTATGGTGGCGGTGTAGAACTGCACCATGAGCTCCTTGGGCAGGTTGAACTTCCTCAGCTGTTCAGGAAGTACAGCCTCTGCTGAGCTCTCTTGATGATGGTGCTGATGTTGCAGTCCCATTTCAAGTCAAGGAGATAAAGAGAGGTTACAAAAAGAGATAAAGAGATAAAGAGAGGTTACAAAACAGTCATGTGGAAATGAAGTAGGGCTATTTTTGGCAAATAAACCTATATGTGGGCTTCTCAGGGGAAAAGAAAAATGTGCATATTGTTGACCTTTAAAAAAAATAAGGGTACTAAATGATTCCTTGATGATGCACAGTTCTAGGGAATGTTGCAAGAATATACAAGTTCAGCTGTGTATATTACTGTTATAATTAAATGTAACTAAATTAAATAAATAACACTAAAAATACAAAAAAAGAATAAATAACAACTAATAATGAAAAAGAAAGAAACAATAAAAAAAATACAATTATGCACATATGCACAGTTCTAGGGAAACAACTTTAATTGGTGTAGAACCTTAGCAGTATGTGGAACCAAAAAGTGGTTCTGTGACACTACTCTAAAGAATGATTTTGCATACATTTTTTTTTACTCCATAAAGATGCTCCATGAAAAAACCATAAAGACGATGAGATTAAGTTTTTTTGCCACACTGGGGCAGCAGTGCTCTTCACTGGCTGAACACTCAGGTTACTCAGTGTGGCCTTTAGATGGAGTAGCAGCTTTAAAAATATAGTTTTTGTTTCCTTGCACACTCCAGCAAAACCTACATCTCTGCAGCCCCAGTAGTTCTAATGTAATATTATGTTTTTCACACTTACAATACCAGAATTAATTTAAACACACGTGATGTTTTCTAACACACTTAACTTGAGCTCTGTCTTATATGAGATTTCTATATATAGTCTCAGATCTTTAGCACCGCCTGTCTATAAGCACTGAATATATAACAGCTTGAGGCCATTTCACTTAAGATAAATCACACAGAGAGTTTCACCACCAACATATGGCAAGAAATAAATGGACATTTATAAAGAGAGAGAGAGAGAGAGAGAGAGAGAGAGAACTGCTTGTCTCCTTTCCACTGAATGTGACGGATGATAGACAGCATGCTTGGAAACCGATGAGTGTCAAAGGGCCTGAGCTAAAAGGCCTTGGTTGCTTGTGTTAATCCACTACTCGTCTAACAATTAACTGATTAGTAGATTATTGGTAGATTATTGATTTCTTTAAATATTATATACATCGAATAGTTTTTACATGATTCATATACTTTGTATCACTTTTACACCATTGTATGTCCACAGTAGGGACATGGGAACTCTAATTAATAATATAACATTAAATCTTGGTGTCACTTTTACAACTGCTGGATAATTACACTGTAATTACAGATAATGTGCTATTACAATTACTACTGACTATTAACTCGACTAATACAGTAAAAAGGTAAATAACGGTCGTAATAATCTGATTAGTACACAGAATTAATTTGAACTCACTTGAAGTCATAAGTCAGTAATACACTGAAGGACCACAACATAAGAAATGAGAGTGAATGCTCAGAAAATGTATAGGCGTCTAATCACACATGCTAATAAAAACATGACACCAGCTATTAATGGTTGTCTTGGTGCTTAAAATACGTCCTCTTGTCTTTTCTCCAGTCTGCAAGTGCTCTGTTCATGAACGTGTGTAGCTCGAGCACCATTATCCTGCATCAAAACACGAGTCGAGTCCAAGAAAAACAGTGAGGTGCGTCCAATTGTAGTGTTTAAAAATCGGCACGCTTGGATTAGCGGTGCTCCACGGAGCTTAGGCCGAGGGCTCCTCTCAGCTAATGAAATTACAAACAAATTCTCTTTCTAAGCATTACTAATTACCAGATTAGCTTACCTTAAACACAATACACCAACAATAGCACTTAATCAGAGCTGTCTTCACCTGCCTTCTCCCTCTCTCTCTCTCTCTCTCTCTCTCTCTCTTTCTTTTTGCCTTCTCTCTCTCATTCTTTCTGTCTTGTTGCCTTCTGTCTCTCTCTCTCTCTCTGTCTTTCTGCCTTCTCACTCTCTTTCTCTGTCTTTCTCTTTTTTTATTCTGTCTTTGTTCACTCTTTTTTCTTTCTTTCTTTCTTTCTTTCTTTTATTTTAACCTTGCCTTCATTCCTTCTTTCCTTTCTTCTTTTGTCCATACCTTGCCTTCTTATTTCCTTCCTCTTTTTCTGTCTTTTTTTATTCTTTCTTTTGTTTTTCTTTCTCTTTTCTTCCTTCCTTTCTTTCTTTCCTTTTTTCTCTTTTCTTTTTTCAATCAATATCATACCTTTATCCCTTCTTTCCTTGCTTTCTTCCTTCTTTCCTTGCCTTTTTTCATTTTTTTACCCAGCCTTCATTCCTTATTTCCTCCCGTCCTTCCTCCCTTCCTTCTTTCTTTACTGGTGTTCTTTCCTTTTGTAAGGTGTGTAACAGCCACAAAACCTGCAAAGATCTTACAGGACATCACTGTGTCTGACAGCAAGTGTTGGTCATCATAAATGGTTGCAATGCTTATAATATAGTTACAGTAAAACATGGAGTTTACAGTAAACAGTATAAATTAGGTAACACGTTATTTGTACATGATGTATCTTTCAATCACCTGATAAAGCGATTTATGTTGCAGTCTTGAATTACTTCAGCTGTCAAGTTAGGTTCATATAGAACAACAACAAGAGATACTCCACTACTGAGAGTGGCTCACTGAACAGATCAGTACAGGAGCTTTTAGGTCAGTTCCCTGCACGGATTGGATGTGCTGGGAGACAAAATTCCTGTCGGATCTACAAGACATTATCTCAGCTCCAGTCTGACTTAGTACATTTCAATAGTAAGTGCATTGCTAATGTATTTGTCGTCTCTTATCAGGTAGTAAGATGTAATCAATAGACTTGTTTATTGATCTGTACATGAAATGTGATTATTTTAGTCTCAATTGACTGCTGTGCTCTCTGGCTTCACAATAAGCCAGAGGGACACTACTGCATACTACTACAAAATCTGAAAATCTGTGTATGTTAAAAAACAATTGCTTGCAGCCTACAACCATCTATCATATGTCATATACCATTAACCGTGAAAGTACCATATGGTCAGTGTACATCTGTTCTTACATACTGCTTATTTTACGGTAATCACAAGCTTGAAATGTGATTAGTTTTAGTAAAATCCTGTTTTGACAGTGAAACGCTTTGTGGTTAGCGTGTACAATAGTTTACACCGGCGTGGGCTGCTGCCAGAATGGCTGGATGTCTGTACGAAGTGCTGGCAGAAAGTAAAAAAAAAATGATGAATCATGTCCTGGGTCATCCATCTCGGCTGGTGGCGGTTAACCAGCGTAATAATCAGGATTATTATTTATAATTAGAGGAAGTAATGGATCACTCCTCGCTGGACGGGGGGGGCTCATTAATTCACCTGGGCCTGCTGGGATTGTTTCGACGGGTCTCGCTTTAAGCGCTTCATCTGTGTCACGGTCCGCCGGAAGGCGGCTCAGAGGCTCAGGATTAGCCTCGTTCGTGCCCCTCACTCTGCTTCATCCTCCTCTTCCTCCCCCAACGCTCCACCAGAGCCAAGCCGAAAAGCGGACCCCGAAATTCCAGACCTGTCATCAGTGACAAAGTGTAATCCTGTTTAGTGAGGACGCCTAATGGAGGAAATTTAGTGCTGAAATTGTAGTGGACACTCAGTAATTCTGTAGGCAAGTCTGCACTTTATAGGCTGTCGAGTTGCAGCCCTTACAATAAAGATCTGGAATAACACTACAGGAATCTTAACAAGATTCCCAAAATAATTTTATATTAAATTCAGACAATTACTATAGTTTATTATTCATATATAAGACTAATATATGGGAATTTGATTCTTTGTGGTACTACAGATAATCTTACACATTACTATACATAATTTAACTACATGTTGTTGTAGCATCATACAGCTCCATAGACATCTTATGGGTCCTTATAGTACTTATTTGTAAAAGAGTTATTTTGCTGTGTAGTTCTGGCATTTACTGAAGGGAGATTTCACCAGTTTTTCTCATTTTCAGCATGATTCAGCCATTAAGGCACAAACTAAATGATTTGAGGCTCTGAAGTGTACAACCTCAGTATAGACTATTACCATATATTATATAACCAGCAAATCCAAGTTGTTATAAGTAATGTTGTAAATGGTAAACTAGCTGAAAATAAAAATCATCTTCTCTGGGGACTATGTTGTCTTCCTGCATGTGCTTACCATGAATGACCAAAACGCATGGGCATCAATCTAGGTTGCATAATAACAATGTGAAGTTTCTTGTAGAAGCAATAAATGCACCAACATCAAAGACTCGTGAAATTTCACAACATTAATGATGTTTGTCATAAGTCATTTGTTTAGAAGTTGTTTTTTTTAACAGAAAAGGATGCAAAGAATGTCTTTCTCTGCTGCCATAGTTGTGTAACACCCAGAGTGAGTGCACTGATTTGCTATGATCTGTTGGGGTCGAGCGCAGCCCTGGTTCCTATCACCACCACTGTGAACAGAAAGTTTCCAAGTTTTTCTACAATTGAACATTTCTCATGAAAACAATTCTGACTTGCTTTGTTTACCATCGTTAACCGTTTAGTTTTGCAGACATTTTGATAAATTGGAGCTGTTACTCTTGAAAATCTGGGAGGAAATAACTCAGTATGTGCCAGCGTAGTATTGTCTGTGTTAATGCTGGATCTGGGAAGACAACAGTTTAGTCTTTACTCAGTAGAAGCTTAAATGTTACAGGCAAATGGTTACATTTTAAAGAGCCTTGTATAGGTGATCTGTATGAGTACTTATAGTCTGACTGCTGATGGCTGATAAAAAAAAACCTGGCCAGTACATTTAAAGCGTTCTTCATTGTATTTCCTTCTCAGACAGCTTTTTGAGTACAGATGTTATACAGGTGAATACAGGTGAGGTACAGTATACTATTTAAATCACTGCCACACGCATACTTACCTGACTTTATTTATGCCCTACAATTAGTACACAGATTGACTAACAGTGAACACATCAGGTAATTGCTAAAAGTGTGTTGAGAAAATACTGGTTAAATCATTCACTTTGATTCCCAGGTCATAGATTTAGTGTGTATTGCTGGTTTTTAACACCCTCCAAAAGTAGAAGTATTCAGCAGGGGAGCTCACTACAGTGAACATATTGTCAGGTGTTTCCTTTTTTTTTGTTGTTAGTTGTTTATTTACACAGCTGTTCTGCGTTGCGACTCACAAGAAAAGGGACTGATTCATCTAAATGGCAAATTTTTTTCCATTAACATGAGTAGCTACTATGAGAAAGCCTCCTACGTTCTTGTTCTGAACTAGTGACATATAGTTACTGATCATATTAGGCCAGCTCTTTAAATATGACTTGACCCAATTAATGAAATGAAAAGAAAAAAAAAAGTCTCTCTGTGCAATAATGATTTCTCCTAAGACATCTGCAATCTGTGCCACACCCGCCAAGTCAACCAAATTACAGACATTTTCCAAATGTTTTGAACAAACCATCATCTATTACTCTGTGTATTACTTCTCACATTCATTATCAGCCAAAGCTTTCAGTACATTGTGAACCAAGAGGAAGAGAATCATAGGTTCACACCACCATGTACATGCACATGAATGTATACATGTACAGTACTGTGCAAATGTTTTATACTTAAAAAGCTACTTTTCCAGGCAGGAAACTTTTATTTGCTCAGACAGTTATCACCTGTTAATACCTGTTTTAACCACTCAGTACTAGCTACATTAAAAAGGCTGCTGAAGGAATTAAAACTTTGTTCTTCAAACTGGTGCACAAGATATTATCTACTTCTTTCAGAAAAAGATATTGATGCTACTTTGTATTGTATTTTTGCTTATTTACTTTAGTTCTACAGTCTAATCTGGTGTTGTTACTGTTCATAATACACTTATTGGCGAGATAAATGGTTTTAAAGAATCAGCTTAGGTACCCAAAACACAGTGTTCATATACATATACATCTTGCTGTGGTTATTGCAAGACCTTTTATTTCTAGTTTTTTTGGGGTTTTTTTCAGTCTGTTGCATGGTCTGGTTACATTAGCTGTGATAAGTGTAAATAATACTAGGCCTTTTCTATTAGAGGTTTGGAAAAAGTTAGATAAGCACATTAACATATGCAAAGTCACTACTTATTATCTTAATACAATCTGTATATATTCTAGTATTAGTCTTTTTAAACAAATGTGTGCTTATAATTGCTTCAGGGGCCATGTTTTGCATATTGTTTGGTGTATTTTTAATTTTATAATGTTTATATTGTATTATGTAACAAAAGTATCCTTTTTACATAACTATTTTTCAGTCTCTCTTTATCCCTTCAAATTACTGTGCTGTAGAGACTGCTATATGCCAATGACCTCTCTTTGGACTGGCAGCTCTGTGTTGTGTATCACTAAAATAAAGAACTCCAGACTGAAACTCTTCTTATACAGTGAATTTGAGTACAGGTTGTTTTTGCAGCTTATTGTCCACAGATGTAAGCAATGCTTACATATACATATAAAATAATAATAAAATTTAGATTTTCCATAATGTGAGTGTCTTAAACATTAAACTGATCTAATGTCTAAGCCCAGAATGCAAATGTTATGCATTTTCCAAGGTAAAATAACATTTTATAGATAATGGCTGTGAAACATATACTACATACAAATATCTACAGACATTTGATTTATTTTATGTACGTCAGTGAACATTTTTTTTATTCCTCACTCAATATATATATATGTGCCTCTTCATTTCTGATTGTCTCCCCTGTTTAACAGTTTAGATGAATGTCCACGTGGGTTTTTTGTTTAAGTTCAGGCCAATGTTTACAATGGATTGTGTTTTCTGATGCTGCAGGGCATTAATATTGAATAACTCATGCAAGGGAGGCTCTTGCTCTCTCTGGCCTCAGCTTAACAGCAGCCTTTATTAGAGGGTTAGTTCCGACATCACAGCCAGTGGAGAAAACAAAGCAAAGCGAGGATGTTTTTGGGGCTGACAGGCGGGCCGTAATACCAGGCGCATGTTAGTGAAAGCATGGGTCCGCTCTTTGCATACCAACAATAGTGTCACGCAAACACAGGCGGCCATGCACCTCCGTAGTTGAAGGCTTGAATTTGCCATTAGTATGCGCAGGACACGGCTGCTTTTAAGTGTACCGCCCGTCACAAGTGTGAGAATATTTGATGCTAATCTGTTGTGAGTATGCAATTCATATGAGCAAGGAGAAGATGGAAACAAAGGCTTACTGAAAAGAATGATAGACTGAAGAGTTCAATGGAAGTCATACACAAATTTGACCCTTCTTCTATATTCCAGCTTGGCTATGGAAAGAGCCCATTTTTAGGCAAATCTTCAACTGTGATGACACTGGCTTTATGAATAAGTCCTGTATTTCAATGTGGGATATACAAAAGGTACTGTGTAGTTGACCTTGTGAGCCATTTTCATTGTGAACTATTGATTCGGTCGTGTTTTACCAGCTAAGAGGGGCGCGTATTGACTTGCCTGCCGCAGAAAAAGACCGAAGACTTGTACTCAAATGAACTCTTTTTTTTTCTCCGTTGATATACCAACTGACCTTGGCGTGGCATAACCTTGTTAATATTTGGCCAAGTGTACATAATACGCCATGCATTAACAAGGTGACCGGGTTCCAAACACGCGGCCATCCCTGCCCTGTCCTGTCAATTACAGGCCTCGCTAACACGATTATGGCAAATTAAGTGTTTGTTTCTTCATATTCAAGCATCCCCAAAGTTGCCTTTCATGTGAACAGTCGCCTGTTTGCCGTCTAATGTGGTTTTCCATGCCTGTGCGTCCCAGTAGGAAAGTAATTGAGAGGCCTATTTTGTGCACCATTCTACTATGGAAGGCCTCTTCATTCAGTTAGAACGTTATTATAGTGAAGGAACGGAAGACACTGGGCTAAGCACCGTACCATATCCGATTAGTGTGTGAGCAGGCTTCGCTCTTGCGCTGAGTGACTGGTGGACAGCCATACGTTTTACATTGCCAGATGTTTGGGTCTTCCAAAGACAAGTTACAACAACGTTTGTTTAGGAAAAAGGACAATCAGATATGATCCGGTAGCTTTAAATGCTCATGTGACTGCTTAACTAAACTAAGCGAAAAGTAGCACTTTAAGATTTTTGACTGTTTGAATGGGTGGAAATGGGGTGGTGGGTTTTAGTCCTTTCTGTGTGGAGTCTCTACGTTCTCCCCGTGTCTGTGTGGGTTTCCGTCCACTGTCTAAAGACAGGCAATCAGGCAAATTGGACATACTAAATTGCCTCTAGGTTTGAATGTGTGTGTCTGCCCTGTGATGGACTGGCAAACCTGTCCAGGGTGTTACCTGCCTTCCGCCCAGTGAGCACTGCGATAGGCTCCAGCACCAATCCTCTGGTGACCCAGGAGGATAAGCAGCTTGGATGATAAACAAAAAAAAATCCTTAATCTTATTTCAATAAGAAGAAACAGCTTCATGTTTTTTAAGCATGATGTTATTTAGATTGGCAGGTTTATCAATGCCCATCCACATGAAAATACTATTTACAGCTTAGTTGTTTGAGAGAAGGACAAAAGATGTATTGGCATCAGGCAGAGGTTCAAGGTTTGTGTATCAAGCTACTCCTACTTTTTATGACCTAAAATATTTTTATGCTGATGTTTCATGTACCATTCACTCTTTAGTCCGTATATACAAACAGCCTGTTTTAAAATTGTTGTGATGTCACAAAACCACTACATTGACATACATATCAACCGTAACATTAAAACCAACCCCTTGTATCTACACACAATCTCCATTTTATCAACTCCATTTATCATATAGGAGCAATTTGTAGTTCTACACTTACAGACTGTAGTCTATCTGTCTCTCTGTATACTTTATTAGCCCCCTTTTCACCCTGTTCTTCAATCATCAGGACCCCCAGTGCAGATATTATTTGGGTGTTGGATCATGCTCAGCACTGCAGAGACACGTGGTAGTGGTGTTTTAGTGTGTGTTGTGTTGGTACGAGTAGATCAGACACAGCAGTGCTGCTGCTGTAAAATCAGAGATGAAAGTTTATCTGTTGCTACAGCATGTGTGTTGGTCATTCTCAAGTCCTTCATCAGTGAGCACAGGATGCTGCCCACAGGATATTGTTGGCTGGATGTTGCTGGTTGGTGGACTAATCTCAGTGCAGCAGTGACACTGAGGTGTTTAAAAACTCCAGCAGCAGCACTGCTGTGTCTGATCCACTCATACCAGCAAAACACACACTAACACACCACCACCATGTCAGAGATCAATGATCCACCTCCCTAATAGTACCTGCTCTGTGGTGGTTCTGTCCATTAAAGAACAGGTTAAAAGGTGATAAACAATGTATGCAGTGAATCCGATGGACTACAGTCTGTAATTGTTGAACTACGAGGTGGAGCTGATAAAACAATGTGTGTAGATAGAAGGAGGTGGTCTTAATGTTATCTGCTTATTCAATGCTTTTTAAATGAGGCTTAATCAATCAGAGCAGAGGTCATTTACTTATATTAGTTTTGGTCATGCTGGTCAAGTAAAAAAATGCATATTTCTGACTGTTTTTGTTACGTAAGCTAACAAAGTATAAGGGCTTAAAGAGGGCATGTTAAAAATGCTGTGCACCATTTTTTACATGTAACAAACATAATGAGTCGTGAAAAGTGTAGATCTTTGTAATTACCGTTATTTTATTTATCATCAAGCGTTTACATTTTAAATCCCCCGATGTTCCGGATTTTCAAAACGCTCGCCTGTGGTGGGCTGGCACAGTGGGGTGGATTCTTGACTTTGAGTTCAGATACAGCCACTTAAAATGAACAGAAGAGAAAAGAAATGTTTTCATTTGCCCAGCAGGCTGACAATGAGCGCTTATTTTTCAGCACCAGTTTATCTTTTTTTCTATTTTTTTTATATCCAGCTAGAAACTTTCAGACATTGTGTTCCCGTTCACCTGAAATATACAGTCTCCCTTTTTTAATGCAGTAACCTTGTGAGCCTTGAAGTTGTTTTCTCCCACCACCAAGCTGTTAGTGGTGTTCCCCCATTAACTATCATTTTTACTATAAGACCAGGTTTAATATTCCTCGGTTGCAATTTCACCCCCACCACCACCACCACCACCAAGTTACCTATAAATACCTTTTTTTAGTTGCTTATTTGTTGTCACTTTTCCAAAGGAGTGATTTTGTTAGGTTTCAAGAAAAAAAAAAGTGAAATATTTATGATTTACAGAAACATGGCTATTAAATGCGTGCTCGTATTTTTCCAAACAGCAAATAGGATGATTACGCATCTTCAGAAATGGCACATTAGTAGTTATATCATCTGAAAAAAATAGTCTGTTCAGATTATTTTTTAGATGACTTGCTCCTTGTTTAGTCCGCCAAAAATTGCCTCAATTTTTTATCAATCAAAACAAAGGCGAGTAATCGAAAGGGAAGGTGTGTAAATGCCCTCGTATGATAGGGACAGAGAATACGCTCTGGGGCATTGGTGCAGTTGAGGGGATGAAAACAGGAGCTGCTGTTTCGTAGCTATTACCTGTGCTCAGTGGTCAGTTTGACTTACGCTTGGTACTAACGCTCATTCTTCACCAGAAAATAAATGGACAAAAATGGCATTTAATTGTAGTAATATTAATGAAGTAACGTTTACTTATGCTCAACCCGAGTATGATTTCTAGCATGCTGTTATTACTTGGACACACACTTATTTCCATTTGCCTGCACATGTGCTGCAGCACATTTCCTATTTCCGTGTTTGATTTTTAGTATTTGGCTCTAATTTCTGCTTTCTGCTTCAGATGGACTGTAACACTCCAGTTTGTATACTTGACCTGAGCTGGCGAGATTCCTGAGATGAGGTGAAGGTAACGCAACTGTAATAACACAATTACGATTAATTGTTACATTGTTTGGATTAGTGGATTTAATGGTATGAGTGAAACAGACATATACCCAAATAATAATGTGGATGATGTGTATACAGAGAGAAAGTCAAGCCATGCCAAATATGACCTACATTAATCTCCTGAGTGTTTAATTTAGATGTTAGTTTACGTTTGGATTTTAAGAAGCCCATATCATAAAAAACTGAGCTGAAATTCTAAATGTCGTTGTTATGTCACAAAAACACACGCATTTAAATATCTCCATATTTCAATTTTATATAATTTAAATGTGCCTGTTTCTCTGTACATTGTGTGCACCTTTCACAATTAACTTACCAAAAATGATAACGAGGGACGCATGCCTGGACAAATGTTAGTCAAATAATGCAAATACCTGATGCTGGGATGTGATGACTGGTTATCTTATTAGCCAAGAAGTGCTGATACTATACAGGGGAATTCCACCAAATTTTCAGAATTTCTAAATAATTTAGTGGTTGATATGTGAACAAAGTCGTTCATAGGGTTTTGACATGTTATGGTTAAAGTATAGTGGTGCTAATGGGAACCAGGGGTCACAATGTTGCCATTTTATTTGCTATCAAAAATGACCTACATGTGTCTTCTGAGTGTTTAATTTAGATGTGAACTTAGTTTAAAATGTCTTTGTGATGTCACAAAAACCCATACATTTACGCTGCTGTTGAAACTAAATATTATTTTTCCATTTTTTTATTTTTATATAAGGTGTGTCTGTTTCCCTTTACAGTGTGTGCCCATTTCATAATTTACTGACTAAAATAAATGACCCCAGAATTACTTGGAAAGCAGTCTGGTTACCTTGAATTGAACTATGTATTATATTATATCCGCTTGTTAAGAGTGATTCTGAACTGTCTTAACTGTTTGTCTTTTTTTGTATGAGGTAAAATCCAACACAGCCAATCTGAACAGACATTGTATACAAATCTTAGTCCTAAAGGCACAATACCAAATATAAGCATGGGATAAAGAAAGGCTTTAAAAGGTCTTATGCCTGTTTTTGGCACATAAAACACACAAAATGAAAGACAAGGAAGACTTTAAGATGAGCTTTGAACAATAAACAGACAGAGCAGTGCAGGCTCACAGTTGCTGGACAAGAATACTTCAAGACTTGCAAGCAAAGCCTGCCAAAGCACCAGCAGACCTGGAGAAGAGAATTGATGCAAAATATAATTACTTTATTGAAATGATGTAAAATAGACCGTTTAAAACTGTTGTGTAGTAATTATTAACTTAGTATGTCTAAAAGTATGAGACCCATTGCTTTGGGTTTCGTTTGCTTGCACACATTCACAGACACAGACAGACTCTGCTTAAATATCAGTCTACTCCATTAACTATGTGGGACTACACTTTATGAATGGAGAAGTAAATAAGACCCCTAAGTAATAAGACTAAATGAGGTAATCAAGAGAGCTGAGTGCTTTTTGAAATGCCAAGAGCGTCCATTACATTAACAAAGCCATTTCTCATCATTGTGGCATGTGCAAAGCTTTTCAAATTGACAGTGAAATACGGCGTAGACATAACAAGGCTCTCGTGTTACAAGGCGCTTCTCCAGCATTTGTATGTTGATGTGTCTTGAGCCATCTATAACGTAATGACGCTTATTACACCTGCCGCATGTCAGCTATTAGCCTGAAATGTCAAGGGAAATATGGTAATTGACATTTGCAGCTTTGGCGACTCGACATTCGCACGCGTCGCAAAAAAGGTAACGAGGGACGCATGCCTGGACAAATGTTAGTCAAATAATGCAAATGCCTGATGCCGGGTTGTGATGACTGGTTACCTTATTAGCCAAGGGGCATTGTTACTATAAAGGGGAATTCCACCAATTTTTCTCAGTTTCTAAATAATTCAGCGGTTGAGGTGTGAACACAGGCGTTCAGAGGGTTTTGATGTGAAGTGGTTTATTTACTGTGGTGCTGATGGGAACCAGGGGTCCCAATGTCGTTGTTTTATTTGGTATCAGCAATGACCCACATGTGTCTTCTGAGTGCTTCATTTAGATGGTAACTCATAGATGGTTTCATTTTTAGAGTTAGATAATCGTAAATATTTAGACCTAGTAGATTTAAAAGACTTAGTAAGTTTCTAAAGGTTTTGTTTTTGTGGGGTGCTAGTTTTCTTCACAGCATCCGCTCCATATACCTGTCTGCAATGAAAGTCATACAGCGAAACCTTTTAGCCAAACTATCCTAAAACAACATTTTAAGCATCAAGCGACTTATGCATAAGGTTTTTTCTGTAAGAATGTTCTACAAAGTGGCTTTTAAAGGCATGAAACGTTTCGGACGTCTGGTTCCTTTCACGGTCATTGTGATGAATCAGTATGTTTCAGTAGAATGCTGCTTTTTGTTCACATCTGTTCTGACAGTAAGAGCTGATACTGATTTGCATTAACTCTTTTCTGGGAGTTGCATAAAAATACTCAGATACAACAGTACTATACTCACACATTATTACTCCACTCTCGTGTTGGCCGTGTATAGTTTATATTTAATTCTATTTATATTTTATTCAATTCAGCTGAATCTGCAATCTTTACTTCAGACATTACAGATTCCATCCTGTACCTTTTCTGTGCACCATATAATAAACACTGTAATGTTTTGCAAACTGCAGGCATAAAATAGCCTAAAAGCTGTGCCCTATCAGCATGAGCCCTACCGTGGCTCAGCGTGTCTTCCATATTCATCATTCATATATTCATCGTTATGCATTACCTTCGTGGAATCTGACTTTCAGAGTGTTGACAAATTTAGCTGTTTGTTGGAGAATTAAGGGAACGTGAAAACCTCTGTGGATTTGAGTGTTATATTTTCTTAGCACATTTGACATCAAAATATGCATTCCTCTAGAAAAAAAGAGAAAGGAAGAGAGAAACTGAGAGAGATTACAGAACAAGTCAAGCTCATAATTACTTTGGAGATTATGCAAATGCGCCCAGATCTTTCCAGTAATGATCTGTCTGAACTCTGATCGCAGATATGTAACAACCAACACATGCAAAACATGTTGATAACAAGTAGGAACGTGTAATAAACACCTTAATTTGCAGCAATAAAAATTCACAGCTTCTTTTTTAGACTAGTTATGTATGTGATGTCATATGGGTGCTGCCTTTGCGGTGTTTATCGGCTAAGTGAAACTTGATCCGGTTCGAGGTCTGCAGAACTTCTTTGGGAGGAAGGTCTTTGTGTCGAATCAAGGCTAAAAAAAAAAAAGAAGAAGAAGAAGAAGAAGAAGAAGAGAAAAAAACCTCAATCAAAGCTGTTCTATATAATAAGCCCTGTCTCGTTTGAGTGATCGTCCTGTCCAGCGGTATTTTGGGTAATTAGGTACCATTTAAATACCGAATTTGAGTGATCTCTCTGTGGGAGAGGGCCTGTTGTCATTTCAATCAGGAGCAGGAGCTGTGGACAGAGCCTAATCACACAGGAGCTCCTAAGATAATGTAGTCCGTTTCCTAATGACTCCGCGCTCATGTCAAAGTCATTACTCTCCCAGCGACGGCACATCGTCTGCCTGGACAAGCCGTAATTGGACTAACTGTTGAGCTATGAGGGCACATTACACATGTCCTTTTATTAAGAGTTTTGCAGTGGTAATTATTGGGGTGGAGTAGTCGTTAGTGAATGGAGATGGTGAATGACTAACTGGACCGACTTCCACTGCAGTCAGTTGAAGAACGCTTTGGGCCCCTCAGCTGCCTGGCCGGCACAGATGGGATTTAGCTGAGGTGCTGCAAGTTTTCTTTTTTTCCCCCCTTCCTTTGCTAGGTGCTGCCATCAAATTGAGACTGAAATCAAAGGGCAGACAATACCTTTGCTCTCTTGTTTTTATTTATTGTGCGGTTTGTAAGAGGAGCGCGATACAAACCTGAAGATATACCTGTCATTTCACCTTTTTTGTGCTAGAGAGAAGAGAGCCTTGTGGGATCACAGGCATCCCTTTGCTCTTCACCCAGCAGCAACTTTCAAAGCCGTCAGGAGGAAAGCAATTGATTTCTTTGGCTTTCTCCTACATTTTGCGCCGCAGGCTAGCAGGGGGTCCTCTTCGCGGCGGCTCTTTCAATCGAGGGCCTGGAGAAGAAAAAAAAAAATGGTCGTATCAGTTTGTTTTAGCTTTTGGTGGAGGAGGGGGGAGGGATGCTTGACGAAACCTTAAATGTTTCCCCAACTTTTTTTTTCTTTTACTCTCAGTTGTTTCTGGCACCTAACCAAGTTTGTCACTCTCTCACACTTCTCTTTTAAGAATACTCCTGACTGGTGGAAACCAAAAATAGAATCCCGCCATATTTGTTGGCAAGTTCGAATCTCAGAGGTCCAGAATCCAGTTTAATTCAGCTTGCCTTTGTATTTTTAACATGTAATTAACAGTTAGCTAAACTCGTTTTGTGATCAAATTCATTGAAATTCTCATTTTCATGAAATCAGGAAAAGTAAAAAGTAAAAATCTAGTTTCATTGACTTACATTAAAAGTAAAGATGGTTTTAAAAATCTGGTTCCATTGACTTGGCCTCTCCTGTGAAGTTCTCATTTTGGAGCTATATGTTTTTATTTGGACAGCGACGATATATAATCAATTGATTCCTATAGACATTAATTTGAATAAATTTCCCCAAATTGTTAAAAAAACAGAAAATTTATTAACTGAAACAGAGAAAAAAAGTACTATAAACATAATACTATAAACATTATAAAAAACTGTGAATGCACTTCATATTATTTAATACTTTGTGTACTGTGTTGCACTAAATCCACATAAACAAGACTCATTTAGTTCTCTTTGAAATAAAACACACTGTTGGCTGTACTTCACAATATACAATATTGTATTGTATTGTGACATAATCTGTCCCTACATGTGTATGTATGTATATATATATATATATATATATATATATATATATATATATATATATATATATATATATATATATATATATATATATATATATATATATAAACCAGAAACCCTTTGATACAAATACTATGCTAAATCTCCATACTCCCCCATACTCCTTTTACCTGACCTGTATATGCCAAAACTGTAACATGAGGTTAATTACCACAGACAATCATTTCTACGTGTTTCTCCAACATTACTAAAGTAACAGAAAACCCATTCACTCATAAATACTTACAACAGAAGCCGATGGGCTGGTACTGAAGCTCCATACTCCAGCCTTTTCAATCTGAGCTCTGTATACCAAATCTGTAGCATATGATTAACAAACCACATACAATGATTCTGACTCATTTTCACCAAATTAATAAAAGAACAGAATCACATTGGCTTTCGAGGTCTATTTCCTTGTATTAGTGCACGTGTTTCGTGCTGATTTCCTCAAATGCATCAACACTGATTGGCAAAGAAACATTGTGAGACTTTCCCTTGAGCAGATGATGGCAATGTCAATGCTAAACATGTAAATTAAAAAGAACAATAATTATAGTTTCCGATTCTATACGTGAGCTTGAAGTAGGATGAAAGCAGTGAGCTAGAGACTGCACAAGTGTGACTGAAATATTTGTGAAAATAAGCTTATTTATGAGCTGGTTTGAATCTGGCAACATATATACAGTATGCAGAAACACATATGTGCAGCAGACTAGCATTTGCCATGTCTGAACCTCTAGCCTGGAGGGTCAGGAGAAGAGAGCAGTGCGGTTGCCAGGAGAGCCGCGAGCATCCTGTATATGGTTGGAGCTGTGATTGCACGCGATGTGTGCTTGATTAATTAGCCTGTGTGGAGACGCTGCACCGTGTGTTTAGTCCTCTTGTCAATACTCATCATCGCTGGCTGGCTGTAGCCCCAGTGAAGAATCACAAACACCCTATCTGTTAACACATACATATGCATGGAGCTAGAGCTGTTTCCCACTATAGTGGAACATATATCAGAACCCTTTCCGGCTGTCGGTGTGGGTGTAGTTCATTTATATGCAGTTTTTCTGATCATGTCTTTGTGTTTGTTGTTTTGATTTAGTCTCAGAATTAGAGCAATACTTGGGTTTCTCCAGCTTAACTAGCACAGATATGGCATTGATATGCATCATTTATAGATTTGTTGATTTCAAAAGTACCCTTGTGAGTCCAAATGTGGTGCTCCATGAAGGTACATCATGATGCTCAATATTGTAATAAAAAAAAAGAAAGAAATAGATTTGTTTAAAATTAGCATTCAGTAAACAACTTGAATACTATGCATTTGCAATGGCATGTAGTAGAAACACCTTGGATGCTGTTGAAGCAGGTAATCTGTTCCTACATTTTCTTTTTCATCTCTCTCTCTCTCTCTCTCTCTCTCTCTCTCTCTCTCACTGTCTCACTTTCTCTCTTCAGCCCTGTGTCTTTTAACACCAAACACTTCACCAACACTGCATCTTAACTCCTCCCACTGTTTCGGCTGCCAACTGAATCTGTGAAGGTGCCAGCGTGTTTACAGGGTTTTCACTGAGTTAATGCCACACCGGCTCTCTCTCGGGTGCCTCAGCAGCCGCTTTCATGTCTTCATTTGTTCACTCAAATGCAGTACGGTTGCTCTTAGGTCTCCTAAAAGAGTGGTCAAATGCTCCACTTGGTTAGATCTGGTTAGGTTAACCACAGCATATTACAACATTAATAGAATATAATATAAATATAGATAGATATAGATCAAATTATTGTTGGTCGATGACAGATTTGATACCTATCAGTGGTGCCAGTCATTACTTTTAGTTTCTATATAGCCGTAGAAGTGCATTCAATGAAATTGAGGTCTGGGCTCTGGGGTGGTCAGTTCAAAGGGCCTCATTAACCAACCATTCCTAAAAAGAAATTTCCTCCTAAAACCTACTTGTGCAGTCTTCATGAAGATTCTAACCTTCAACAATGTTTTCTTATTTGGGATTTGTTTTTAAGTAAGAAGAGAATCTATGCTCAGAAAGTTGTGAGCAATTCTGTGGTTTAGGAACATGCCTGAGTCTGACATAGACCTTTTCTTAGGACTGAAGAACATACTCAAGAAATAAAATTGGTAAATGAGGCCCACAGTTCTGAAAATACCAGCAGCTTATTTGTTTGTTTTTTATCAGTGTATATGAAGATATTTCTATATTCTATATTCTATATTCTAATAGACAGTATGCATTTGACTGTAATAGAAAGTATGCATTTGTAAGCATATTGTTGATAATTTCAGCACATAGAGAACAAACTGTGTGTTTTATTACAAACAGTTTATATTTTGTGTGAAATTTTGAAAAAACAATCATATAATTCATATTTTTGATAGCAGATGGGTTAATGTGGCATTACTATGTTTGTGTGTTAAAATACCATATATTGTGTATTATAATATACTATACTTTTCCCCCCTTTATACTATACTTTATACTATACCCCCCCCCATGCATGTATTTTTTTCCCATTTCAGTAACAGCTTCTTGACCAAAACACTTCCAGTGGATATTCAGATCTGATACAAAAGTGAAGCTTGCTCTTTGAAAAATTAGTTCTTTATGTTTATGTGTTTATCTGATGATGGCAGTTGTGGTGTTCCAGGCCTTGCACAGTGTGTTTCTTTTAATATTTTTGGCCTCCAGTTTTAAAAAATGCTGATTTAAATGTCATTCTTTATACAAGTGAATAATTTTATATCTACAACCCATACATCATAGCAGTTTGACCAGAAATGAAACAAATGAAGGGTGTTCTCTGACATTTGCACAGCTCTGTATTATGAAAGCTATGTTCACTGTCATTTAAAAACCTGCAGTAATAAACTTAGTCTGCAGTATATTAATACTAGTTGGCTCTTTTAACATTTCATGAATGGAGCATAAAATCTCATCATATTGCCAAACATTACATTTAAGAACATGTTTCTTTTTTAAAAGTGAAGATTTCACAGAAGGTCTTTTGTTACGCCAGTGATATTATCTGTCTTCTGCTTCTGGGTTGGGGGAGGCGTGCAGGAGTGGAACAAATGTTGGGTCCCTTTCTTTCTGCAGCAGAAGTGCTTGATTGAGGCGTAACATCTGTGATTAGCTCAAGATGTGTTCACCTTCTAATGATGTACAAATTTGGTATCCATTCCGCCATTAACATTTCATGTCCCAATAAGTCAGCACTAGCGATGGGGAGTAATTGCTGAGGTAATTGAATTTGCTTGGGTAGTTTAACATCATTTGTCCATCAGGGTGATGGCACAAGACCGTTCAGGAGAGTCTCCTAATAATCAAATTATAATTACAGTCACATATTCATATGTCTCAGCCTAGTCTATTGTGCAAACGGCAACAGAATGGCAAAGCCCAGGGTCGCCGGATGTTGCATGGATAGATAACAAGGATTTTATTTGGATGGGAGTATTTTGCTGAAAAGGCAGTGAGACTGGGAAGAAATGCATATGTGTAGCATTAGCAAGCGTAAAGATATTGTTTTACACCACTGTGTCTTTGAGAAATGATTGAGATATTTTAAGAAAATTATACCATTTGTTATTTGAATTTAATAAATAATTCACAGGAGGGAATGGGTTTAGGATCTCTCTATTACATACTTTCCTTTCTCTCTCAATAATGCATGAATGTAGTTTGGAAGGTATTGAGGATTTGGTAGAATTTTGTAGGATTTATCTAGGTATTCACATCAGCTCTAATGTTACCTGATATATCATTTTGTTGTGAAAGCAAAGCATGTATAGAATCCTCACGTAGTGGAGACTGCAGAGAGGAAGTGCTACATATAGATTTGGCAATGATGGGTGATGTAAATGGTTCCATATAAGTAGATCTATGTTAGTGTTTTTATTTATTTTTTTGCCAAAGGATTTTGTATTTGCACCAGTATAAATATCAGGCAACATGAATTTAGGTTCTAAAGCATTTTTCTTATTTTATATACCGTAAGTAAGAACAGAGCGTGACCTAACAAGAAACCTGCACATTATTGCTACATATGATAGCATAAACCAGCAACTATCACTGAAAGCAAAATGAGTCAACAGGCTGTTAAGTCTAATCATATCAGACACTAAAACATCTAGTAAATCAATTTAAAACTTAATTCAATACAGTTCTAGCTTTTTTAGAACAGAAAAACTTTCAATTCAAGTATATAAAAATATATCCTTTTGTAATTTTTTATTTTTCTACATAATTTTTTGGCCTCTCCTGTGAAGTTATCATTTTTTAGATACTTGTTTTTCTTTGAACAGCAACCATATGTGTATTACAATTTGACTAATATGTAGATGAAAACTTACAAAAGCTGCTTGTGTTTTAAGTTTATATAAGAGGATATAAATGTCTTAGGGACAGGTTTCCAAAAAACACACTTCAGCAGATAGGTGATTCCTAGGGGTTACATATAATGGCAAACTGAACCTACACTGGGATGATTGAATAAAGAAAGTTCAGTACACATACTTTATATCTCAAACACTGTAGCCCTCTTTCAAATATCCTCATTTGTAAAAGAGGGTGGTAAAATGGGCTTATTCCAAAATCCTAAGCTGTTACATAACATTTCTGTCTCCCTAATATTTACCACCCCAAAATCAACTCATCTTCTGGCCACACCAAACAATGATGATGGCGTAACAAAACAAAAATATGGCAGACTATTAGGGAAATTCTTTGTTTCCATGCTGTGAGGGAGATGTTGCTACACACTTTTCATACCCTTTCCAAAAAACTAGGAATGGTTCATGGTTGATCTTTAAACAAGGTTGAAGTTGGCTTCCTACATGCCAGATTCTTATTCAAATGTTTTATTCCACCTTAAATGCTACAAATTGTACTGGCACCAGAATGTAACTAAAGGTGGAACACCACTAAAGGTGGAACAGACAATTCATAAAACAAGTTGTTGAATATAAAGCTGACTATAGTATCCACATCTGTAACAAGATCCAGGACAGCTTTAGTTTTCAGCACGGTTTCTCAAACCTTGGACAACATGGAGCAGCTTCATTCAGTGTTTAACACTGAAGAGATGGAAGTAATGAGCAGTTCCATCTTTATAAGCATCACAACCACAACAGTAACCTGTAAATAGCAGACATGCTGTGTGATTTTATCAGCCTTAGCTGATTGAAGCAAATCATCTTAACCTAAACATTTTTTAGCAAGTAGCAGCTTTAATTTACTTTGTGTTGATATCGAGTTTAAAAGCAAGTAGCTAGTATTGGTAACATTAGCTACTAGCAAGCTATGACTGACTAGTATAACCAACTATATAATATGATGCCTGAGGTTTTATTCACAAAGTAATTTTTATTGTCTATGTCTGTTTTGAGATGTTGTTTCTGTGTAAACTTTGTAGTGTCTCACTGTAAACCATCCAATCAGAGCAGAGTTGAGAAAACAGCTCATTCTATTCTAAAGCTAAATGGATAATATGTTAAACCGCATCTAAACCAAAGCTACATACCTTGTATGCAGACATCAGTGAACAATGCATTAAAATGCATTATATACCACTTTAGCCTGGCTAGCTGTGCTGTATTATAGATTAAAATAATATCAACATGAATTCTGTTACTTATTTAGACAATTTGGAGTTGATGACAAAGTTACTTTGATTTGTTTTATAAATGCATTACTAACGTGTTATATAGCATGGATAGCACCTTGCATAATGCCTGGCATATTCCTATATAATTGCTTTTTAGTTATAATTACATGCATAACACTTTACAAAGCAGGAGTGTGTGACTTTCTAATGTTTTCTAATGTTAATGTTATAATATCCACTCATTAGAACATTGTAAACATGAATATAGTATGTTTTCTGTACGCAGACCCTCTACAACAGTGGCAATTATACATTCTTATGCCTGGTATAATAAAGGGATATGTATCCCATATAATGCCTTATAAATGTGTTCATAAAATATTTTAAATACATGATACAGAGGAAGTGTTACTGTTACATTTTTATAATAAAACAATTATGAAGAAAAAAATATCTGCAGTCTGAATTTATGTCTATGGAATAACAAAACATGATGAAAAACATGTTAAAACTGTTTAACTGCTTTAACCCATACTACTTCATGTCCCTCTCTCCCCCATTGTTTAGCTAATGATGAGATGTCTTTAAGGTGTAAAAAGCTCTGTGTTATTTAGGATTGCCATTATTTGGGTCCCCAGTATGATTTGCTTAACTGACTTTGTCTTCCTACTCATTTCTTTCTCCGCCCCTCCAAGACTTCTTCATCCACCCTATACAATCTCATCATTCTTTATTATAGTAAAGTCATTGCATTAGCTGAGGCAGATGACCTGCATTAGCCAGGCATATGATAGCAGACGAAAGATACAGATTAACATAAACAAACTATATAATGTTTATTGTAAGTGGTTACTATTTGTTGTGTAGTTCTAATAGAAGAAAGCATTAATTGGTGTACAACCCTTACCTAACCTTCAACACTGCTCTATATCACTGGCATAACTATGATATAAGCATGTCATAGCGGATGTAAATTGTTGTCATGCATTGTTATTGCAAGCTTTGGACAGTAATATAACAGCATCATGTTACTATTATTCATAATTGTAGTGATAGTTGCCGTAGTAATGTTATGATAACTTCAAAGTCCTGCAAAATTAGTGTCTAGAGTCATTGATTTTAAGCTAACCGGTGACTGAACAGATATAAAGCATTATGAAGCCCGACTTCATAAAGTCATAAACTCATGCTCCCCCCCATTGTCTTACTAATGATGACATGTCTTCAAGGTGTCAGGCTTGGTGACATTTAGGGTTGTCATTGGGTCACCAGTATGAATTTTTGCTTAATTGACTTTGTCTTCCAGCTCACTCATTTCTTTTTTCCACCCTTCCAAGACTTCTTGGTCCACCCTATACAATCTCATCATTTGTTATTATAGTACAGCCTTTGCATTAGCCAGGCAGATGACCTTAACAAAGACATAAATATTTGATCTGCTTAATGAGCAACCAAATAATGGACGATTGGTTTTTAATTATGACGCTAGAGAATCTTGTTGATGAGGGATGTAGGCCCTGAGTCAGCCCAGCTCCCTGGTTTTATTTGCACCTCGGGTGATTACCAGGAAGAAGGTGAGAAGATTTGACACTTTGCAGATAGATTAATTTACTGCTGCAGCCGGACCAGGGGGTGATAATGAGGTCGAGGATTAAAAGCAGGCGATCAGTCCGCCGGTGGCAATGTGAAGCCTCGTTAAAGTACACTGTTCCTCTTGTCACTGATCTCCCGTGTAATTATAGGCTAATCTCTACCTCGGAGATGTGTCAAGGAAGAAAAAAACACTCTGAGAAAAGGACTTTCAGTTGTCTTTGTTTATTTGAACTCTACTGCTGCACTTTGTATCCTTTGCGATCTAAAGTCTGGTGATAGATGTAGGTGTGGATTCACAGGTGGGGCTGTTGATACGCATTCACACTTACTTCAGGGCTGTTTTACTGAAATTGTGAAATGTTAGAGTGACCATTAGCCAAGAATGCTTCTATAGCTTTTATGCCAGATTGTGCCATAAACATTAAAAGCTAATGAGGTATTAATCAGTCCTGAAAGCTCTTCATTAATCTTGAAATATACAGGTAAACATAAACAAACTGTTTATTGTACGTGGTTACTATTTGTTGTGTAAGCGTTAATTTGTGTACAACCCTTACCTAACCTTAAACACTGCTGTATATCATTGCCATAACTATGCCATAATCATGTCATAGCAGGTGCCAGTTGTTGTCATGCATTGTTATTGCAAGATTTGGGCAGTATTATAACAGCGTCACGTTACTATTGCTTGTAATTGTAATGACGGTTGCCGTAGTGGTTGATGCTATGACAGCCTGCTTCAGTCAAATGACATGTTTTGTTAAATTTCAAAGTGAAAATATGTTTTTTTAAATATTCTCATCTTTGGTTGAGATGCGGTTTTATACATTATCCATTTACACCCTATGATTTAGCTTTAGAATAAAATGAGCTGTTTTCTGCTCTGATTGGATGGTTTACGTTAAGACCTTGCAGAGTTTACACAGAAACAACATCTCAAAACAGATGTGGACAATAAAAAATATTAATACGGTAAGTAGTGGTTTTATATATGTCAGTGTGTTTATTTAACCCTTTCCTAGCTTTTCCTTGTAGCACACCTGCTTTAACTACTCAGTACTTCATGAAGCTACATCAGGAGTGCTGGTGAAGGAATGTAATAAATTCATACAATGTCTGGGGCGTCCTGGAGAAATCTGAAACTAAACGTAGTTCTTCAAACTGGATCACAGGATATTATGTGTTTCTTTCAGAATAAGATATTTATGCTAATTTGTATTGTATTTTTTTTGTATGCTTATTTACATCTGTACATCTGGTGTTCTTACTGGCGACAATACATTTGCTTTATTTTCTAAGTAAATTTATATTAATAAATATAAATATACGGTTATTTATTGTGTCATATTGCTGTATCCCACTGCTGGAGCACTTTGTAATGTTCATAGTTGCTGATGTTATGCTAAAGGACTTGTCACCTGAGTTGAGAATGAGTTCCTGTGCAAGGCATGGGTTTGTGAGTCACGATGGACTGGAGCTGGATGCCTATTGATGAAGTGACTGGCTGTCCTGGCCATTGGGCAGCACTGAGCTGCTGCTTATCTGATAAAAGAGCATATTTCAACTTCAGCATAGAATAAGCCACACTATGTCATTCATTTTGCATCTAGTTATGAGTTATGACATTAAACAATATGTCGTCTGCTATGATAATTAGTGGTAATGGTAACGTGACACTCTTATGTTACCACACATAATCTGACAGCATATGACATCTTGTCTGCAATGACAGGTTTATGGGCAGGTTATAGCACTATTATGTAGTAAGATTCAAGGAAAGTTCTTCATAGAGATTAAATAGAACTTTTTTACAGTGGAGCCAAATGGATGCATTTGCTAAGCACATAATGCAAAGAACCATGTGTCTAAATCAAGGGATCTTTATTTTTATCGAGCATGGTTCTTCTGTTCTTCTCTTCTTTTTTTGGCACCTGTTTATTTAGAACAGTGGCCTTAACTGCTGTCTGCTTTCCTAATTATCATGTCAGTCGTAGTTAAGTTCAAGTACATGTTGCTAGAGTCTGTGATATGATGCTGGCAAAAGAGTAGTACTTAAATTCTCCCAGGCTATCTTTGAAGCAGTTAAGCACTGAGCACAGTCACCACTTAATGGCGACACGCGCAGCCCGAGGCGTTCCCCCCTAAATTATTCCCTATTTAACCTTTCCCTGAGTCGCAGGGTGGCTGAGCTGGAGCGGTGCGTTTAGCATAATGAGGGTGCTCATCAAAAGGCCATTGCACAAGCAGAGTCCATTTGACCCACTGCTTACACATCGTACACTCACATACACACACACACACTCTCACATGCAAGCTATTCCACAGGAGCCCTGGGCACAACCGGCACGCACACTGCTTCTCATTTCAGATGAAATCGTTGGTCTAACCAGCATGTCATCTATAATTAATGGCCACTTCTGAGTGTAATTTATTGAGATCTCACCTGTGGCCCTGTCCCCCCCCTATCTCGTTCTCCTCCACCTCTTCACATTTACACTCCATTCAGGCCTTATGCAACACTCAACGCCTCATCATGCTTTACCCAATTGTAAATGGATAACAAGACACATTTAGTGCTACAGCACACATGCATGTGTGGCAGTTTATTTAATCAGTGTTATATTCTAGGTGTTCTAAAGGTCTATTAATTTCAACCGATCATTAAAAACTAATGGAGTACTAAGAAAAAGCGTATTGCCTAATGGTATGTGTAAAAGGAGCTACGCTAATAAGAAGAGCCCCCTGCGGCCAGTAAGCTGGGAAAATGCTCAGACCAGATTAGAGTTCCTACTGCTAGTTCAGAGCCAAGTGGCCAAACATGTGCTTAGCAATTAGCCAGTGTACTGTTTGAACGGTAAACGGTGGCAAAGCTAAAGTCATTTGTTTTGTTTTTAACATCTGATTGGTGGCAGTGCTTTTATGTGCTTTTCTGCAAAAGAATGTTATATGTATTGCTTGTATCTTGGGATAGCTTCCATAGTTACTGTTGTTAGTCATCGAATTTTCAGCTCCAGCTATCTGGTAGCATCTGTAGCATTTGTGCTAACAGACTGAAAATGTCATTTACAGAGCAGAGAAATGTTGGGAAGCAAATATTTATTTTTATTTAAAGAGTTTCAGTGCAGACAAATATTAAAGAGCTGGCAACATGACTGTAGGACAACTTCAAGGCAAAAAATTATAAGACATTGATGGAGGTGAGTCTGTACTGCGCTAGACAAGGGTACAAACAGAAAAGATATATCTGTATTTTTGTCAATTTTCAGTTTTCTATATCATCTGAGCACGGCAGCTGCTCTTTATATCCTGTATCCTCTAAATCATGAGGACTGGACCGATAGAAATGCTCCCCAAAACCCCTTAACTTACAATAACTTACATCAAACGTTAAGGGAGTTTTTGCCTGTCCTGTCAAGCTACTATTTTGGAGATATATGTTTTTCTTTGGACAGCGGCGAAATGTTGGATATGTTATAATAAATAACTTTTTCCACTTAAATAAACAAATAACCTACTATTGATATCACTTTCTTCTTCTCCAGAAAACAAATGACAGCATACACTAGTTAAGTGTTAGTGTCACATGTGATGTCAGATCTTCTCCTTTAGCTCTGCCTCGTTCTAACTCACCTGTCTACTGAGCAGACCACACCCCCTCGCCCACCCGCTAATCAAGGACAAGAATATAAAGGACATTAGTAAACACGTGGCCTTGCGAGGTCTTAACGAAATGCGGATGCTGCTGTGATTGTTTCTGTTTTGCACTCAAGCTCTATGTTTTGTTTTTGCCAGCTGCTGATTGCGCTAACTGCTCTGTGTAGCATTTTCTGTTTTTGCCTTTTGACTTAATTAAAGATCTGCTCTTGTATCCATATCTATTCATGACAGTCAGGGGGGTTTTATTTATTAGTGGTCATTTTCGTATTAGTGGTGATTTAAGTGTTAGTGGTGATTGTGTTAGTGGGGATTTAAGTGTTAGTGGTGATTGTGTTAGTGGGGATTTAAGTATTAGTGGTGATTGTGTTAGTTATAATTTAAGTGTTAGTGGTGATTGTGTTAGTTATAATTTAAGTGTTAGTGGGGATTTAAGTATTAGTGGTGATTGTGTTAGTTATAATTTAAGTGTTAGTGGTGATTGTGTTAGTTATAATTTAAGTGTTAGTGGGGATTTAAGTATTAGTGGTGATTGTGTTAGTTATAATTTAATTTTCGTATTAGTGGGGGTTTCAGTAGTGGTGATTGTGTTAGTTATAATTTAAGGGTTAGTGGTGATTGTGTTAGTTATAATTTAAGTGTTAGTGGAGATTTAAGTATTAGTGGTGATTGTGTTAGTTATAATTTAATTTTCGTATTAGTGGGGGTTTCAGTAGTGGTGATTGTGTTAGTGGTGATTTAAGTGTTAGTGGTGATTGTGTTAGTTATAATTTAAGTGTTAGTGGGGATTTAAGTATTAGTGGTGATTGTGTTAGTTATAATTTAATTTTCGTATTAGTGGGGGTTTCAGTAGTGGTGATTGTGTTAGTGGGGATTCAAGTGTTAGTGGTGATTGTGTTAGTGGTGATTTAAGTGTTAGTGGTGATTGTGTTAGTGGTGATTTAAGTGTTAGTGGTGATTGTGTTAGTGGTGATTTAAGTGTTAGTGGTGATTGTGTTAGTGGTGATTTAAGTATTAGTGGTGATTGTGTTAGTGGGGATTTAAGTGTTAGTGGGGATTTAAGTGTTAGTGGTAATTGTGTTAGTAAGGATTTAGGTGTTAGTGGTGATTTAAGTCTTAGTGGTGAATTAAGTGTTGACTGCTAAAGAGTTAGCTGCTTATGGGTATTGCTTTAAATCTGTCACCTGTGCAAAATGCAGTTCTCCAGTCCTTCTGCCAACAAAAGGCTAAAGTTGGTTTCTTATTTGCCAGGTTTTCCACTCCACCTTAAATTGTTCAGCAGGTGCCAGAGTGTAACTACTGCACCATTTAAGGTGGAACAGGAAAATTTCCACATGATGTTAGTGAATAGGACTGACTGCAGACAAAGACTCATAAGCCGTTTTTTCAGTCAATATCTTGCTTTTTCCTCCTTATGAACAACAACTTCTGGTACTCTATAAAAGCTCCTCGTGGTTTCTTGGATAGATCAATTTAAGCAACAGTAAATGACGCAAACCATAGGCATTTTGAGAGCTTGTGATAGAGCACCCCACGAAGGAAAGCATTTTTTACCCTCCATTTGCAGCTCACGCTAAAGCAACTCACTGATTTGGCGTCATATGCAAAGACCTTCTTCTTTTAGCAAGTGGACATGAACTATCCCTAACTGAGCTAACTCTAACACTAACCCTGAATTTGGTGCTGAGGAGGACTCATCAACAAATAAGAATGTTTTTGATAACTTTCATGAGCATCGTGTTTAGTCTGATTCATTATCGAGCAAACTCTCAGCAGCCCAGCTTAAGTGCTCTGTTGTGTTATTTATATTTAGACATTACATTAAAACAAGTATTATGACAAGTATGGACAAGTAGTCCATATAAAACGTGTGGCTTACCTTATAGCCAGCATAAATAGGATGTCACACGTTCTTTACACTGCTTCAAGCTGTGCATCTGCCTGTTAACTGACAGTAGTGTCATGACCTCGCAATAGCTGTGCTAGCTATCAGTTTGATATGCACAAGCAGAAAATTGTCACTCCCTCTTTTAAAAAGTGGTCTATGATCAACTAGCAAGTCAAGTCAAGTTTATTTGTGTAGCGCTTTTTACACCGATGTTGTCTCAAAGCAGCTTTACAGAGTTTTGAAAACAGACAATTACAACATATATATCCCCCAGTGAGCAAGCCAGAGGCAACAGTGGCAAGAAAAAACTCCCTCAGGCTGGAGGAAGAAACCTTGGGACGAACCAGACTCACAAGGGGAGACCCATCCTCCTCTGGTCAAACAGTATTTACAGTTTAAACTAAATACCCAAGAAAAGAGCCTCTGTTTGAAATCTGGATAGCAAAGCTTTAGAAGCTGCACAGATATAGGCAGTCTCTGACTGAAGCTTTATGTAAAGTGGGCGTGAGCTGAAACAGTCAGCACTGCATAGTTAAAACAAGCTAAACTGGAAAAGAGTTGATGTTTGTTTATTTCATGCTTATTTTTATCTGTGAATTTATGCAGTTCAGGTTAACTGCACCCTCCCCATCTTTCATTTGAGCTGATTGGTCAATACAGAATAAATGATCATGGTATCAGTTAACTGACTGCTCCAAGTAAAACTTTTTTCCCAACTTTTTCATCTTAGGGCATCGCCAGTAGTCTGTACAAAAGTGCAGGACAAACACCCAGGTGCCCAGCATGCAGAAACACTGACCACTGGTTCTAAAAACAATAGAAAAAAACTGCCTCAGTCCACAAAAACACATCTAGTGTGGACACCCTTACTCTCCATATGGATAGCTTCTCTACTGAACTATAAGTTTTCTCTTCTATAAAGTTTTATCCAAAACTTTTTCAGCTTTCAGGAATGAGAGCACAGTGATTGGCTGAGGTGTAATCTTGAAACACATGCTTAATTATTTATGTACTGATTTACATTTTGTATCAACAGGTTTCAGTAATTTCTGACTTGTCCCTCTTTGTTTGGATGGTATTTTGAATTATAATAAATGCACCCACCAAACACTTCATTAGAAACACCTCTATAAATCTACACTACATGTTAATTTATCAGCTCCACCTATCATACAGGTGTAGTTTTACACTTACAGGCTGTAGTCCATCTGTTTCTCTGTATACTTTGTTAGCCCCGTTTCACCTTGTTCTTCAGTGGTCAGGATAATGGGAAATGTATATCTCAGCACTGGTGGTGAGTTAGTGTATGCTGCACTGGTGAGAGTGGATCAGACACAGCGGTGCTGCAGGAGTGTTTAAATACCTCAGTGTCACTGCTGGACTGAGAATGGTCCACTAACCATAAATATCCTGTGGGCAGCATTCTGTGACCACTGATGAAGAACTAGAGGTTGATCTACACAAACTGTGCAGCAGCAGATGAGTTATCTTAGGAGTGTCTAATAGTGTGCACCGTAAATGTATTTTAGTTTCACTACACAGTGTTCCCAAATGACCCACCTCCCAAATAACACTTACTCTGGGGTGGTCTTGAGGGGGCCCTGATCATTGAAGAACAGGGTGAAAGAGGATTAACCAAGTATTCAAAGAAACAGATGGACTACACTCTGTAATTGTAGAAGTACGAGGTGCACCTATATGAATAGTGGAGTTGATCCCCCAGTATTAGCTTCAAGTTTAGCAATGAGTGATGAGTAATAAATAATCAAAAAAAGTGTAACAAGAGGGAATAGTATTAATTAGTAGTAGCTAGTATCTCCACAACACTATGTACTGAAATGCCTTTAGTTTACTGTTCTCATCTAAAATTTTATTTTTGGTCTGTTGAATTCTTGTTTGAATTCTTGACTATGCAAGTACAGGTCATTTCTTTCCACATTCTAGCAGATAAACCCATAACGCTGTTAAAGGATATGACAGCAATGATCTACCAGTGATTGATTCTTGAGAAGCAATGGTGCTACAGCCTAATCTCAGTGCAGTCTTTATTTAGGATTGTCCCTTGGTATGGCCTGTGCTGAGTTAGAGACATCCAGCAGCTCCAGTTGAGGCCTCTATCCCCTGTTGAGCTTCAGCTCCTGCTGCGTGCTCCCCCCTCCCTCCCCGCTGCCTCTTTGGTAGCAGTAGCCCCATGTGGAGCCAGTGGCTCCTGCAGGGTTGCCAGCTGTCAGCGAGCCTATCCTTTACACTCTCCAGCCATCAATACTCTCCCTGTGCTGGGAGGTGCTGCTGTACACCTTCAGCACTTTCCTCGCAAAATGATTTAGTTTGAAGTGTCTGTTACAGTTGTAAAGTGCTGGGGGTTGTTGAGTACTGTAGTGCTTGAACGCATAAGTACTCCATGCTTTGACATATCAAAACCATGCATTTGCATTTTGTTGCCTTATATTTCTTTGCACTGAAATGACAACCATCTAACTATCATTTTAACCATCTCCAGAGTGCATATTGAAATAAATCAGCATCTCTGTAGAACTATATGGTGCACACAAGAAACATAAGACATGACTGGTGGTGCACTGGGATGATGACTGGGCTGATAGAAATGATCTAAAATAACCTGGAACAAAACTTGCAATAAAAGTTAGGAATGCTTTTACTTCTCCTTAAAAGCTAGTTTTTGTTCTGACAGCAATATTACACTGTACTGCACTAGAGATGGAGGGAAAAAAAAAATTAATGACTTTGTTTTACTTCAGGGTATTCCCTCACTTTTCACCCCACTATCTCGCTTCACTCTGCTTGCAGTAGTGCCATGTTATACAAAGCAGCGCACTGGAGCATTGCGTAAAGTAGCGCTTATGTCAATGTGGTATTTATCACCTTTGATAAAGAAGAAATTAGTGTGAAAATAAGGTCGTAGATCAAGGAGGGTTAGATGAGGTGTCAAGGAAGAAAATCAATGACTGGAGCGCCACTTGCCGTCCTCAAACAAGGGGCAAGCTGGCGAAAGGCGAAGTTGCCTCGGGTTGACAATGCTACCGTGAAACTTTTACCTCGAACCCATTATTAAATGCCACTTCAAGTATGTGAATAGACTGTCAAACTCATCCAGTGATGAAAAGCTGCTTACCACCAGTACCCTTCTGCTGAGCATTATGATGTGTAAATTGTTATATTGTCGAAGTACGAAACTCAAAACTTATTATTTTAAATGATGGAAGAAAATAAGAGACCACCTTTCATCTATTTCCAGTCAAAATAACCATTAAGAACAAAATTTTCAAATATTTCCCAGTAGACTAGATAAAATGAGATAATCCACTTGCATAAGGAAGAAGATCAAAGGAAAAGAAACAGGAGAGTTTTTAAAAAAATGTCTTTAGATAAACAGTACTTAAAGCCAGTATTTAAACTTTTTGAAGATAAACCTTCTCTGAAATTCAAAACCCCTTCCAAAACCCATTTTGCTATAACACACATGGTTCATGTCTGCAGGAGGAAAAGGAGCTTAAACATAAGGGACATACTAGAGTAATGTGCAAAAGTCACCAGAGACCACTCATTGGTTTTTCAATTTTAATCAAAATGGCCCCTGGATACAAGTTTTTGCCTTTTCAGAAGATATTTCTGAGATTAGATATAATAACATAACATCTACTTGGGTAAAAAGGGGAAAGTCAAATTGGAAAAAAAAAACGTTTCTAAAACTGGAGTCCAAAAAGTGAATTGCTACATTTGGTACATTTGCTAAATATGATAATTAACAGCCATGTAAGACCAGCTAGACTCTCCTCTTCAGATTAAAACTAAGAGAAAATCAAGCTCCACTGTACTGCAAGTTAATGTAATGAGATTTTCTGTTGGTCAGTTCATCCATAAATGTTATCTGAAGTACAGGGCAGCTGTCATTTTCAGATTGGAGAATTAATTATATGAATGCAAGAATACCTATCATATGGGTGAGTGACATGGCAAAAAATATTACCTCATGATATTTCAAGACAATTTCCCATACAAAAATGTTTCTACTTCTCAAATCTCAGAAAAATGTATCACAATTAATCTGTGCCTACAAGAAGTTGAGACAGTATGGAAAATGTATATAAGAAAAAAACATTGCCTCTTACACTTACTTCGACTTCTATTTCACTACAGCCAGTATGAAGATATTTCATGTTGTCACGGGGGTCTCAGCAGGATTGGACACAAACACAGAGCTTTTAAAAATAAAGATTACTTTTAATAAACATGAACGTAAACGGAGGGTAAACAAAACAGGGTACATACACAGAGGAACAACTACGAGATAACCTAGACAGATAACACGACATAACAAGATAATCCCAAGACATATCACAAAAATGACCAACAAAGACATAGGGCAAACACTGGGTATATATACACAGGCTAACAAGAGGGAACAGGTGACGAGACTAAACATCGATGGGGAACAGGTGTGCGAGGCGGGGCAAGGGCGGAGACAGGGAGCACGTGACAAAACAGAAACACATGGACAGGACATAAACAAGGGCACATGGACGGGAGGCGTGACACATGTTTTGTCTGGTCAGGTTCATTTTATTTAATATTTACATTTAAATACATTTATTCCTGCATTACAGGCCTGCACACAAAATTTTAAAAAAAGGGGGAAGGACCAATTTAGGGCTAGTAATAAGGTAAAACAACAAACTAATGATGCGATTTCAAACAAGCAATGTCAACCTGTGACTGTTTCAGTGCATAAAGGGCACCGACAAATGATTACTTTGACAAATCTTTGTCAAGAATGGGACAAAATGAATGTATATTAACAAAAGATATGAACTTGACCTGACAAAAATGTCTTGGGTTCATACTGTCTGCAATAAAATAAAACTCAAAGTGAATGTTAGCATTGCATGTTTTATACTGTCCCAACTTTGGAGTTGTATGCATAAATAAATCACAATGATTTGTTATTCTGAGACTTGAAAAGTTAGAACAGACAATATAGGTACTGTAACATAATAATAATAATAATAATGATAATAATAAATATACTCACATCTAAATCTACATTTACAAGGTACTGCTGATATCCTTGATAGGTCAGAAAAGCGTACTGTGACATAATTCATCTCAGAAACAATAACATATCAGCATATTGCCCAACCCTACTGTCATATACTGTGTTTTTTACTATTTGCTGTCCATCCATAATGATATACTCACACCGTGTAAAGCACTTGCTGTGATTTAAATGGTTTAAACAAAAGCAATGAAAAAAATTCTATGTTATTTAAATGTGACAGTGGCAGGATGCTTAGTTTCCTTTGGGCCAGTCGTATTAGTATGACTGAACGGACTATTGTCCCACCTGACGAGTTTACAGTCCATTCCTGGGCAAGTACATGAGACTGTATTTAACTCCAGGGCTCTTCTGTGGATCTGGGCTGTTACCCTGTCCATCACCCCCTGTGTGTGTGGAGCATGGTAGGGGAAGGGAACAGATGGGAATCCGATTGAAGAGATGGGTCGCTTCTAATTACCTAATGAGTAAAAGGATCAGCTTGATTTGTCTCTTTGGTGCTCTTGTTAGGTTAAGTGGAGAGAATCGACTGAAGGGCCAGACTGCCATCTTGGCTCACTCTCTCCTCCTCTCTCATTTTTATCTCAGTAACTCTGCAACTTCACAGACAAATGTTTATGCAGCGGTGCAGAAACCAACACATGATATTCTATATTTACTGCATGCATTGTTTGTCATGGTTGCATTGCAAAGCATATATCGCAACTAGATTGTTATTCAATTAGATTTCTGCCAGCTCTGTACCGCTTAACTTCTCCCACAGTTTTTGAAGTATTAACACTGTTCCAACTCCAGATTGTCCAGTCTGACTGCGTGATTCTGGCTTGTATACAGCATGTTGATTGGATGCACAGATTCTTGAAAACCGCTAATTTTTTCGGGAATTTTTTCCCATAAAGAATGAACTTCTGCTTGACCAACAGACACCATTTCGCATACACTGACGCAGGGCAGACCCGCGATCATGACCGCAGTGTTTGTTTTACCCACACTCGTTTGTTTGTTGTTGTTTTCCATCACTCTTTTTTCCCCCATAGAGTCCCAATTATTTTCGAGAACACCTAAACATTACGGTTTTGTTAAACCTACAGCCACCAAGATGCATGTACTCACACAGGGCAGGTCCCCAAGCACTAATCCACAGACATACTGATCACTGCAGTCCTCTATTTGTTGTTTACTAATCCCTCGTTCCTCCCATGGGGTCACATTCATTATGCGCCAAACCAAAACATCATGGTTTTGTTTAACCTACAGCCATAAAACTGCATGTACTCACTCAGGGCAGATCCCCAAACACACTGACCTGCACTCCTCTACCTGTCGGTTATTCATCTCTTTTTCCTCGTTCTGCTTAAAGTGCGTAACCATCCTTCAGGAAACACACACTTCTAGTTATCATTTGTTCTCCTGTTCACCCAGGCAACACAGTAAGCTGATCTTAAAGCTGCAATATGAGAGACTTGTTTCAATTGAAATAATTAGCTTTATGTAGTAAGTAGAACATATATTATGAGCCTGCTATGAAATAATCAGTCAGGTGTGTTGGATTGGATTACATATTAAAGTATTATTGTCAGAAAAAAGGTCCAGCTCAATGTTTAGATCTGCAAAATTAATGCCAACACGTCCATTGTCATCAGATTCATCCACCTGGGAAGGGGTCTGAACAACAACTGTCATTGTAAAATGTTCTTCCATATTTTGTGTGCAGTCACACATTTTCACCAGAGAGGTCTCCAAATCTCCAAAACTTACACATTGTTTAGATATAAAAGAAGGTGTTACAGTTGCCACTGGTGACAATATGCATTATGTAATTTAATGTTAATAAGACTACATTCACCCAGCAGGTAAAGGTGGCCCAAATCCAATTTTCTCATCAAATCGAATTTTCTTATTAGGTTGTTCACAATATATTTTAAATGTGATCTGTATTCGTCATTGGTCTGAACAGATCACGTTCCTAAATGGACCCACATGCACAAAAAAGCAATGCTTCCAGAATTAAACAATAACGTCTGCTGACGGATGTGGATCCGCTCCCAGAGGTTTCAGTTTCATGTTCACCATCATCACAAGTGTGATCATGCAGTTCCAATGTATGACAACTGGGATTATCAACCAGAATGTGTTCAAACTTGCAGTAAAAGAGCTCATTATTTAGCCACAGTCACATTTTACTTCAGCTGAATTCAGCCCTCATACAGGAGTGCTTGCGTGACTTCTATTTTGTTTGTAGAGAAACATCACTCTAAACATTTGAGGTCTTGGTTGTGTGAAGTTGTGATGAATGTCTAGCTAAACTGACAGAAAAGCTGCATTGCTGCACATTAGATTTCAGTAGCGCACATGAAAGTGAAAACACACATTCACTGTGTTTTTTGTTGTTCACACTGCCACATAGATGTGTCTCATATATCACATTCTTTTAAATAGAAGTGATTTGAGTATGATTTGAATTTAAGGAAAAGCTATTGTTAAGTACAAGACTACTGAGTATAGCTGTATCCTTATATTAGACATTTATGCCAAACAGACAGCAGAGGTGTCTGATCTGAATCTCATTTACATTTATGGCATTTTCCAGACACTCTGGATGTACAGTTAACATTTATATAGGTAAGTGAAAGTAGAGTTTGGGGTTGAGGTGTAACCCACCACACTATAGCAACCACTAATAATACATATCAGAAATTGTAGCATATGTAACAAACTCCATAAGCCATGTTCTTAAACATCAACTCAACTAATTTAGTTTTAGCTATGCTTTTTAGCTAGTTTTAGCTAGCTAATTTAGCTATGTTAGTTACTAACATTACCTATACTAGCTACTTGCTTTTGATCTTGAAAACAAAGTTGTTACTCTTTATTAACTTTCAGTTTAAGATGGTAAAGATGATGAAGGTTACTCTTCTCAGTCTCCAGTGTGTTAAATGCTGAGCAGAGCTGCTCAATATTGTCCAAGGGTGAAATGTACAAAGCAAACCTAATGACTTTAAATAAAGTTGTCCAGGATCTTGTTAAAGATGTCAATGCTATAATTAGTGTCCTATTCGTCAACTAGTTTTTTAATATTCCATTACACTTTAAATGGTGTTGCTGTTCCATTCTGGCATGTGAACAAGCTGCAGCATTTAAGGTGGAATGGAACATTCAATTAAGCAATTGGCGGACAGGAACACAACTTCGGCCCTGTTTAAATATAAATGCTTGCTGACAGTTCAGTTCTTTGGAAAGGGTATAAAAAGTGTTGACATGACCTTGATGACCTGGAATAAAAGATTTCTCCATGTTATCATATGTATGTTTTGGAAATGTAAATTGCTGCTGTCCAAAGAAAATGCCAACTCTTTAGGAAAGGCGAACAACCAACTTCATTTTTAATGTAAGTCAATGGAACCAGAATTTTCCAAGTTATTTTGGAGCATTTCTATTGGTCCGGTCATCATGACACTGGCATACTATGAAATAACCAGCTGCTGCATTCAAATGCTGTCATGATTTTGGAATCAATTCGTTTTACCACTCACTTTTGCAAATGCTGAATGGCAGTGTTTAAAGCCCATGCTGTGTCAGTTCAATGTACTGAGTTCTCTATGACAGTGTAAGCACAGTTTCTTTCATTCTATGGCACCTTTAAGTTAAAGGAAGTGCATATGAATTAAAGTTTTCATGCCACATTTATCAACGCCTGACATTTCCTGCTATGACCTCATCGAGCAGCTGTACATAGATCAAGCCTAGTGGTGGACTACTGCCCGGTCAGTACAGGTTCTATGGAAAACTCTTTTCAGTTAGCATTAGGTATAATGTATGACTAAACTAAGTATCATGTAGGCCCAACATTTCAGATTCAGGTCTTGGGTTTTGCATACAAGGTTGATGAATAAGGCCCCCAAATAAGCACCAGTATGCACAAGCCAAGCGTCAGTGGAGTAAGACTGGGAATTAATCTCTTGGTGTTGATTTTTTTTATTTCTTAGTGCTGTAGAGAGGACAGATTGAGAGGAAGGTCTCTGAGGCTACTCCCAGCAGCTGTTCTAACTCATGTTTGTGAGATGTGTGTTCTTGTAATTCGTGTCTGAGAGTGTGTTGGTGTGCGTAAGACGCCGCTCCCAGCGTGAGGGCTGAGTTTTTTCGTCGTCTCAGTGTGACCCCCCCTACCTATTGACCATGTTGCACATTATAAATCAAAGGCGGCCGTGGCGCTCCTGCAAGTGGCTAATGAAGGCTCATTTTTAACGTCGCTAAATGGTCCTGACAAAAACTCTAATGAGGAAATCAATAATTCAGCGATTGTTGCTCTGCTTATACTAATACATCCCACTTGTTGGGTTGGAATCCAGCGAAGGGGAGGCTATTTTTTACTGTTCCGTTTCTGCACATCAGCATGTTTTTTTCCCCCCTTCTCAGAGACTTTTGATTAATTTTCTGCAGTGGGTTGTGACTGATGGTTAGGATTTTGCCTGTTTTTTTTAATTATTTGAAACGGCTTACGTATAATAAAAAAAGTAAATTGGCTTATGAACATAGCCGATCAATTCTCAATGAAATCAGATTTGAAACGAAAACTTTTCTGCAGCACGTGCTGTTGCTAATATGATATAAAGTAAGCATATTTTGGGTTATTCATCAGTTACCTGATTTAAATCGACAAACTAATCAACAACTAAGAAGCTAAATATGGTATGTTTTTTCATTCCTTTGATTGTGATAAGCATCTCTATTCTCCTGCATATTTCAATGTACTTACGTAATCCATGTACAGTGTGATGGATACATTTATATCAAGGATGCATGACAGGAATAGATCTGGATTTTCAATGATAGGCTAGTAAAAGTAAAACATGTTGTTGTATTGTTCACACTAATCGAGCTTCAACAAAGCCCACATGTGACATTTGGTGCTCTTCAGCCATCGCATTGTAAAAGACAATCAAATGCACAAAACTTTCTTTGACCACATTAACAGATTACTAACAACTAGACTCAGTGTGCAGAATACCCCATGGTACTTAGCTGCTAACTTGCTATAGCAGCTCTGATTGGTTTTGCAGTTCTTCCTTTGAAATTCCACACATTGATTGAGATCTTACACATCTCCTCGCCTGTTATTGGTTGGAAAGACATCCTGTACATAGTTACAGTTGTTAAGCTATAAATTATCAATAATATAATTTATATAATAATAACAAGAAGATGCACATTTTATTTACTTTCTCTATAAATAAACACTTTAAGATGCACTTTTTTAAAAAGCATTCAATGTAGCCCTTGTTCTTACTTGAAGTAAGGACAAAAAATGTATGTGCTTTATAAATAATTCATTCAGTTCAGTAATAATATAATTCAACTTGTTACAATGCCACACTGATGCAGACCATAGTTTTAGCTGGTTAAGAACACAAAAGCCGTATTATGAGCTATTCTGTATTGGAGCGTCTATTGACTTATAACAGCATAATGTCATATCAGTTTTTTTCAGGGAGCCCTCAGAATTTTGAGACATTCAGTGGGTTCAAGAGGCTAATTGGGGGATCCCAGACCCCCTTAGGTCCCTCCTCCATTTTACACTTTTGCTATATTGCACCTTTGGCTACATTGTGGTGCCTACAAGCAGTAGGCTTGTACCCAATGACAGTTTGGTTCCTTGGAAAGGTTATGGTCCCCTTAAGAGCCTTGAACAGTAGATTTCTAGTCTTCCAATGTTTTTGCTTTTTTGGGGGTGTAAATATGTACTGTTATGTAACAGTTGACGATTAGCCCATTTTATTGAACTTTTTTGTAAATGTGGGATTTGTATTTGGGAGGAACAACAGAGTTTGAGTTTCACGGTCCGTCAGCGCATATGAATTAAAGCTTGTTTGACACACTCATCACCACCTGTTGTTTTCAGCTATGGCCTCATCAAAAAGCTGTACATAGATCTTTAGCCATTGCGTGTGAAACCAACCCAAGCAACTCAACAATAAAAAAAGAGAATCAAATACACTATTTTTTTTAAACAGATGTTTAAATGAATAAAACATTTTTTTCATAAAGTGTTCTCTGCCAAGTTTCTAAAATACCTATTATCATTGCCCCTAAGAATTCCAATACACCACACAAATGATCCATGTGCATTATACTTAATCCAGTAGAAAGCCTGTAAAGCAGCTATGAGGGGATTCCACTGGCTTAAAGCTCTTGTTTCCTGTCATTCTTATCCTTCTCTACATCCAGAGAAGGATAGGAGTTTAATATTTTAAAAATAAAGGTACCAAAAATGGTGGATAAGAACCATATGTCCAAGCTAAGAACATTTAGAAACCTTTATTTTAAAGAGTGCCATCTGCAGCTGTGGGTTCTGGGTTCTGTGTCTATATTGCTTGCATTAAATGCTGTACCTCTGAGTGGTGTAGCTGTACATTACTGAAACGCAAACAGATGGCGGCTGTGCGCTATGAAGGTCACTGTCCATGATCCTGGCCCCAGAGAGGGCACGTGCTGCGTGAAGACGGGGATCCGGCTCCACAGCCTATCCTTAATTGAAGGGGCAGTTACATTACCCTCTTTAGCCCCTAGCTGGGCTCAGGAGTAGGAGGGGTCTGCCACATGCTTTAGTCAGCCTCTTTGAATCTTACTGGCTGTCTGCCATATTTACGCTTCCATGAGGTATAAGCTCAGAGGAAGACAAAGCATGACGGATTACTGCTGAGGTTAAGTGCCTCGCATGAGCACCAATTTCAATAATTAATACGTTAAGTGTAGATTTTGTAATACTCATATTTTTGAAATGCTGGGTATTTTATGACATGATTGCACAAATCTAGAAAATAGAGTACCTGTTAATGTGGTTTACCTGTTAGGTTTGATACTGTGAGACCGTAATAGTAACGTAGAAAACATTTTATTTCATTTTTCATGCATCCATACTTTTGCAGATACTTGTTTGACTTTGGACACCAACAATACATACAATGACAGTGACAACCTGAACACAAACAGCGAGTATAGTTGTGATTTGGTGATATTTTCTGGACTGTGTAAGCATAGTATTATACCTGGCCTGGGGAGTGTTTCCCAAAGGCTTAATTGTCTATGTTGATCTGTTGCATTGTACGAGCAGTTGTGTTCCCCAGAACCATAGTTTGAATTAATATTCCCCACTAACATCAAAGAGTTAAGTTCTTAGCAGCATAGTTTCTGATAAATATGTCATTGGTTTTGTAAGTGTGGCACAGCAGAGGAAAGCTTAATTTAAGTGCATTAGTGCATTTTGTTGACATTCATAAATTAGAAACAAATTTTTTTTTGTTGTATACACAGTTTTGTGTTAATAGCTGTCATATTTTGTAAGTAGTTGTTTTTCGAAGTGAGGCCGTGCAGTGTTTATTATCTGGCAACAGTAACTAAGATTGGATAATTAGAGCTTTCCAGTGCAACATTTCGGTGACTCAGTTGACAGGGCAAGATTGTTCACAGTGCGGATGGTGTGTGTTTGATTCTAACAGCGGTCACAAGGTTTATACTGCTTGGCCTGCATCTTCTTAGGTTTCTAAAGCATGCAAAATATCCACTAACTATCAAATGTAAGTTAGTTTAAGACAAAACATACAAAAACTAATTTAGAAGCAGGTTATAGGATAACATGCACTTAACAACAATAAGAGAGCTAGAACCTCAAAGCCCAGAAGTTAGGCTGCCCTAATATGGGCTGTTTAGTGCTTTGGCCTTGTATCTACACTGTTTGTCTGTTTAATCACTACACAGACCAGGAATCAGTGGTCAGGACCTTCACAGGACCAACAGCGAGCAGGTACTATTTGAGTGGTGGCTCACTCTCAGCGCTGCAACGACAGTGATGAGGTGATGGTGTGTTGGTGTTTGTTGTGCTGGTACCAATGAACCAGTGCTTCTGGAGTCTTCAAACACCTCAGTGTCATTGCTGAAATGTCCAGCCAACAGTGTCCAGTGGGCCGTGTCCTGTGTCCATTGATGAGGGGCTAGAGAAAACAAACTGTGCAGCAACAGTTGAGCTACTGTCTACTGCTGTCTAGAGCTAATAGAGTGCACAGTGAGTGGACTCAGTGTTTAAAAGCTCCAGCAGCACTGCTGTGTCTGATCCACTCATAGCAGTACAACACACACTACCATGTCAGTGTCACTGCAGTACTGAGAATGATCCACCTCCCAAATAATACATGCTCTGCAGTGGTCCTGTGGGGGCCCTGACCAGTGAAGAACAGGGTAAAGGGGACTAACAAAGAATATTGTCCATTGCTCAATTAACTGAAGTGTGTCAGATGATTTTTAAAGAATAAAAATGTTTGTATTAAAGTCTATTTTTGTATAGAGGCATATTTTGCATATAGCTCTATTATCAGCAATTCTCAGTCCTCTGTCTAAATCTCCTGGTATGTCCGCCAATGCCAAGTTAAGGATGTTATTGGGCTAATTGGTTGTTAGGATTCTCTTGCTCAATTGTGATGCACAGCTGAAAAACATTCTACTAATAAGTGAGTATAAAAGGCAGCACAACATTCTAGGTTAGTTTAGTATCTGAAGCATCAGCAGTTGATGGCTTGCTGACCGACTCACAATGACTAGAAAGAAACAACTTTCTTTAGAGAGCCGTCAGTCCATTGTTGTGTTAAAGAAGGAAGATACTACATTGAAAACAAGAAATTTTCACTGTGATCCCAAACTTTTGAGCAATAGTGTATATATATATATATATATATATATATATATATATATATATATATATATATATATATATATATATATATATATATATATATATATGAACACAAAGCACTTATGTAAGTCACTCTGGATAAGAGCATCTGCTAAATGCCTTAAATGTATATGTAAGTTATTGTCAGGAGCGAACTCAAATATAATCTAAGATGTTGTGGGTTTGAACTTCTATTCTTTTATATATATACTCTATTTCTTCTCATGCAGTAAGACATTGAGTTACCAGTGTGCCATTCAACAGAGTGGGCACTTGGATATGTAATCTGTAACAACATTCTATAAATTATATGCAACATTTTTAGGAGATTGGCAGATTATTTTATTTGTTCTGGAATAATCTGAAATAGCCATAATTGATCAAATTACTTTTCATAACTTGCCAAGTTCCATTGCATCTGTACAAGTCTGTATAGTGTTCAGTGGAATTTTGACAGATCGTTCATTGCAAATGGCATCAAAGGTAAAGGTTGTAAAGGGTCAGGTGCCTAGATCTGTCTAGATATCCAATCCCTCCAAACATGTTAGGACTAAAGTGTGGAAGTATGTGACTGCATGATCATGGTCTCTCAAATAAAGGGAGCAGTAACTGTACATACATACGTGCTGAAACGATAAAGTCTTCAAAGATTAGAAGGGAAAAGATGCAAGATGTATATTTGAAAGTTTCTTTGGTTTAAGATGTAATATAGCCAAAATCTTACTACATACTACACAGCATTCAAACTTTATCGCTCCAGACACTTGTTTCAGACTTGGAACAGTAGAAGTACTTAGTATTGGTAATAATTATACACTCTCTATCCTGGAGAACATTACCAGAGTGAATTAACTCTCTCTTTTGTTACCAAGTCTTGATGCAGAGCCTCAGGTAATTATGTGTGAATGACCCGCTGGGTGTGATATTGAGTGATAATGAAGATGGGCCTTCATCCATTCATCTCTGCCTCCTCCTCTTGTCTTGGAGGTCTGCACACTCCGGACCTCCATTACTTAACGGTTGGGGGCATGCAGGACTCTGGCTGCGAGCAGGCATCCAGGCTGACCTCCTTGACCTTCGGAGCTCAGTTTACATTAGCGACTGATCAAAGATCACAATTCTCCAGCGTGGATCATTAATCACTTGGAGTGATGGCGTCTTGTGGGGACGTAGAGAAAATTTTCTCAAAGGTTATAAATGACTGTGTTTTTCTTTCAGTTGAGGTTTTACTTCATCATATTTTCATGTTTTATTTTTCTGATCTTTTTATTTATTTCCTTATTCATATAGGCAGTTTATAATTACTGCCATGATCGAGTTCGGTTAAGTTGAAATGCCCTCAGCTTTTTTCCAGTGTGACTCATAACAGCGGCATACATCACCACAGCTAACCATCAATAATGAGGAGGGCTTCCTTCTAGTCATCAGCAGAGAATAAGCTAGTTCTAACTGTTTTGAAACAAGCAGACTGGTACATTACATGACACAAAGATTAACACACATTGTTAATCAGTTTCAAGTTTTGTAATATATTTTTGTCATATTCCTCATGTTCACCTACTCACCTACATTAACAGTACACCATTGTAGCTCACTCAATGCATAATGGATAATGCATAATGGTCAATGGTATATATATATATATATATATATATATATATATATATATATATATATATATATATATATATATATATATATATATATATATATATCAACTTAAACAAACTATTTTTGCTCAAAATATTTTTTTCAAATATTCAAATAGTATTAATACAACAAGTAGTGGTTTGTCGGTGTGTATATTTAACCCTTTTCAAGCTTTTCCTTGTGGAAACAAGCAAGTATTAGTTCTCATCTAATACCTGCTTTGACTGCTCAGTACTTCATTAAGCTAAATCAAGATTGCTGCTAAAGGAACTGAATACATTCATACAATGTCTGGGGCGTCCAGGAGAAATCTGGAACTAAACTTTGTTCTTCAAACCGGAGCTCAAGATATTATCTACTTCTTTTAAAATAGGATATTCATGCTACTTTGTGTGTAGCATGTATACATATTTAGCTGATTAGTCAGAAAATGTCTGGTGGCAGCAATTCTTCTTCAGATATGCAGTGCTTGGAGTCTGGAAAAACGGCTGCTAATGAAGACTTAATCAACATGCTTTTATGTACTGTATATTGCTGTGCAAAAGATTTAGAATTCTAGTTGTTCAGGAACCTTTAAGTTGCTCAGCTAGTTGCTATTTTTGCTCAAAATATTTTTTCAAATATTCAAATAGTTTTAATACAACAAGTAGTGGTTTGTCGGTGTGTATATTTAACCCTTTTCAAGCTTTTCCTTGTGGAAACAAACAAGTATTATTTACAGTTATTATCTAATACCTGCTTTGACTGCTCAGTACTTCATTAAGCTAAATCAAGATTGCTGGTGAAGGAACTGAATACATTCATACAATGTCTGGGGCGTCCAGGAGAAATCTGGAACTAAACTTAGTTAATCAAACTGGAGCTAAGAAATAAGATATTCATGCTACTTTGTGTGTAGCATGTATACATACTTAGCTGATCTTTAGTGGCAGCAATTCTTCTTCAGATATGCAGTGCTTGAAGTCTGGAAAAATGGCTGCTAATGAAAACTTATTCAACATGCTTTTATGTATTTGTATATATAGGATGTCAGATCATTTAATTTGAATTCTGAGTGAAACACCAACATACACACACACACTAGTGAACATACACACTACAGGCAGTGAGCACACTTGCCTGGAGCAGTAGGCGGCCCTATCTACAGTGCCCAGGGAGCAATTGGGAAATTAGGTGCCTTGCTCAGGGGCACTTCAGTCTTGCCCTGTTAGTCTAGGGCAGGGGTCATGAATAGGCGGATAAACCGATAAACTATTGAGAATGATTTAATTTAGACTGTGTTTATTTTAAGCGGCTGAGCTTTTCTTGTCTTTATGGTATACGGGCTTTACCGCACAGTGAACTCAGAGACCAATCGCGTGCGATGTAAGATCACTGAAGGCTCCTCAGCCAATCAAATCTGTGCACATTTGGGTGAGCAGCACGCACACAGGCAAGGTACGAAGCGAGAAGCAGCAGCTGGAGACTAAAGCAAGTCAGAAAGTATAACATAAAAACAGAAAAGTCAAACTGACAGTTTAACAGGAACGGTAATGGAATGGACTTGCTTGTCTAGTTTTGGATAATACCGCTCTGTAAAACCAACATGTCAATTTGTAAAACTGAGTTAACAAGAAGATGCACATTTTATTTACTTTCTCTATAAATAAACACTTTAAGATGCATTTTTTTAAAAAGCATTCAATGTAGCCCTTGTTCTTACTTGAAGTAAGGACAAAAAATGTATGTGCTTTATAAATAATTCATTTAGTTCAGTATTTTAACAGTAAATATACTGAAATATACTGAACGGTATTTGTAATAAGTTTTTCTTTCAGTTGCTGATGGTATAAGATGCTGATACTAGGTAACTTAAATACACAGGATATGGCACTGAATCATAACACAAGTTAGAGATGATGACGGTCCAGACCTTGGCCTGAAGAAATCTCCTCTAACTGGACCTTACTGAATTCTAATTAAATACCCCTGATCTAGGGGATCGAAACGAAAACTTTTCCTAACCTTCAGCCCACGACTGCCCCACATAAGCATAAACATAAGCTCAAGTCTATTTAAGATTAAATGTGCAAATCTGTCATATGGTATGCAAAGGTAGCAAAGTTCAGACAAGAGTTTTAGTTGCACCATATAAAGGTTTCCCTTTTTCCTTCATGTGTTTGTAATATGTCATGGCTTCAGTAAATATTTCAGTAGTGCCTCCTTACAGGATTTTCTTATTACATTCCCAGCCTGTGTAAAAGTTTCAGCCTTTAGGGAGAGCAAAATATGTTCAAATATGAGGAAATGTTCAACAAGGAAAGAATACCCTCACAATAGACACTGAATAGCTCATGTTTGCCATCCAAGCTAAATGCCCTGTAACATTTACTGTATGTACTTAGAATGTATAGATTTCTTATTGTCAAAGTTCCCTTTATAGTTATGTGCTGATGATGCCTCAGCTAAACGTGATCTGAGCTGTTTTAGAGGAAAGTTTTTGTATCCGTGCATGATTAGGCAAAGGCACCTTTAAAGAAACTTTGCTTCTGGGATTAATATTTCACCAATGACACGATGAATCAAGGCGCAGGCCTTTTGTTTGGGATGAGGGCCTGGCTTCATGTCAGTGTTTGGCATTGTCAGTTGTGCTTTAATGGCCTGCGCAGACTCCAGTAGACAGCGGTGTCTAACACGAGCAGACTGAGACGCTGCACTCTTTACACATTGTGACTTCATCATCTGCAAAACTCCAGCCTGCATGAATTACAGATCCTTAGAAACAATCTTATTTTAAAGCAATTGGAAATTGAGTTTAGAATTTGATTATGTTTCTTATTACATTTCTCAAAAAATTTAATTCTGAGTTAACTTCATTTATCCGTCATCATGTATGTGTTCAATTCAATTCAATCTCTCATTATTAGGTCAGCGAACTTGGCTCTGAGTGACATACATACGCTGAGCAACATACTTGTTCATTTTTATAGAATAACAGCTTGTCATACAGTGTCAGAAACCACATAAACAAGTTTGTTCGAGATGACTAATCAACTCAAAGTGGTTGTGTCGAGGGTGGATACTCAAACAAAGCTCTACTCAAACACTGTTTGTAAGCTGGATTGACCAGATGAGGTCCAGTAATGTCATTTATTGGGGACTTGACTGGCTCATTTGGGATAAAGTATCTGTGTAGTCTCCACAAAATATCCCCGATAGCTTTATCAAAACATTATAGCCTAGGGCATTATGTCAGTGGATTAAACGAATCCAAACACAAATGATTTTGTGGTTAATACACAGTCAAGTCACACATTCAATAACAGCATTGTTATTCTCTGGACCCACTCATCAGTCAATACAAGTCAAGTGCTGATGAATGCACCCATTTGTATCATGCATGTTCACTTTAATATCCCGCTGCACCCTCCATCTCTGTGCCGTATCAGAATGAGCGGAGGCAAAAACGCCAACTGAACTGCTAACGCTCAAAAAGCTGGCACCGATTTGAGCCTGAAAGATCACGTACACCCATACGTGCTGATTGTCTTCCCCGGGGCCGGGTGGGATCTTCCAGCAAGACTATGCAACACGGCTAGGAATGCCCCACATTGGTTGAAAGAGACTTCCAAGTACGACCCCGGTCCCCTAATTCCCCAGACGTGAACCCAATTGAGCATCTGAGGGACCACCATGATCGCCATGTTCATTTAATGGATTCCCCCCCATGCACCCTCCAGCAGTTAGCATGGCTCCTGTGTCAACCTACCAGGACCTAACTGAGTCACTCCCAGCCCGTGTAGCACACATCGGTTAGTCTGGATATTAGCTGTCATAATAATGTGAGTCGACTGTGTACTGCTTGTTTGAGGGTCTTTTTGCCTCAACTTTGTTGAGGTGAAGTGGACGACTCTGCCATTAAAGAACTTTCTGTTTAGTTGCCTTATGAAGCTCTTGGGTTGCCTTCATAATATGTTTTAGGTCATTATCTATCTGTGCTGTACCATTTTACTGAATAAGAGCTGAAAGTACAGCTCTATACACTTCAGAATCTATCTTGCTCTCAGCAGTCACATCAACAGTAAACCCCAGTGATTCAGTTCCACTGGCAGCCATGCCTATGCTATAAAACTGCTTCCACCATGTTTCACAGATAATGGGGTATGCTTCAGACCATAAGCCTTTTATTTCTCTTCATGCTCTTTTCCTTCCATCATCCTGGTACAAGTTAAAAAGAGTCTTCTTCTAGAACTGAGCAGGCGTTTCTTTAGATGTTTTCTAGAAAAGTCTAGTCTGGCCGTTCTGCTTTTGATGGTTACCAGTAGTATACATTTTGATGTAAACCCTCAATATTTTCATTCATGCAGGTATCTCTTGATTGTTGTCATCCACTTTAGTTGTCTTCTGTGGTCTTCCAGGCTTCTTAGTGTTGCAGAGTAGTGCATTCCTTCTTGTAACATGTTGTTGATTTGGCCTCTCTTAAGGTTTCTGCTATCTTTCTAATAGGTTTATTTTGTTGTGATGGCCCCTTCACTTGCATTGATACTTCATTAGGCCACATAATGGGAGTTTCTATGAACAGCTACTAAATGCATGTTCAACAATTGAAATCAACTCCACATCTTTTATCTCCCAAATTTGTCATGAAATGTTGAGGAAACAGGCCACACCAGGCCTTAAAACTACTTATTATGCAACTTGTCTAGTACTTTTGAAACTACAGAAATAGAGGGACTTGGTTAAAAGTAGTTGTAATAGTTTGTGCACTTTTTTCATGTTAAAACCTTTGAATTAAAGCTGAAAGTCTGCCTTGTGTGAAATCCACTGTTGTTTTATTAAGTACCAAAATTGTATAACCACGTCTCAATTGTATGTCCAAATACCTTTGGACTGTTATTCTCAAAATTTAAATCAAAAGAACAAGTTACTTAGTACTAGGTTAGCTTTAGATACCAAACACATCTGGCTTATAGATGACATTAATGGTAAACAAGTCTTTTAAATGGCTGTTAGGTAGAAAGAACAGCACAAAATACGTGCAGGGGTAGACTCCAATGATATGTGTCTAAACCCATCAAACAAGTTGTCTAGTAAACTGATGTCTTATGTCATTAACCCAAATCTGTCATGCAGCAGACCTCTGAAGAGATCCCGATTGTTATTCCTTTTCCAGCAAACACATGGTCTTAACTCCAACACTGTGCTGTCACTGTTGGGCGAAGTCTCCAAAGAATTATTAATGAACGACTCTGTTTGATGACCTACAAACATGTTAGCGTGTTGTCGTTTTGTTGGTGGAAAAGTGAAGCATCATGAGTGCTTTGTTTGCAGGAACTCTTCAGGGCTATGCCAGGGGAGTGCTTTGACTCATAGTACCAGACTGGAGTGGGAGAAGACATGGCTGAGCCAGGTAAAGCTCCTCAGAACATCAGTGCCAGAGTCCCTCCTGAGAAATCACCTGCTTTAAAGGGACTGTCAGAGAAAATGGGCTTTCTTAAGCCTTCTTTAGAAGTGCAACTATTGTATTTTTCAGTGCAAGACTTCTACTGTGCTGTTTTCCCAGATGCAGTTTTTATTTGGTTAAAGATTGAACGTGCTGAACTCTTTAAAGTTGCTATTCTTGCTGGCAATTTTGAAAAGATTTGGTATTAATTATTTGTATTGTTTTGCATGTACCCTACTGTGCAAAAGTCTTAGGCACTTACCTTTATCTTAGCAATAAATGTATTCTCACCAGTAAGAATATCATATATCATTATGTAAATAAGATGTAAATAAGCATAAATACGATGCAAAGTAACATAGATATCTTATTTTGAAAGAAGTAGATAATATCTTGTGCTCCAGTTTGAAGAACAAAGTGTAGTTCCAGATTTCTCCTTGTTTCCCCCAGACATTGTATGAATTTATTCAGTTCCTTCAACAGCAATCTTGATTTAGCTTAATGAAGTACTGAGCAGTCAAAGCAGGTATTAGATGATAAATAATACTGTGTTGCCACAAAGAAAAGCTTGTAAAGTGTTACATAAACACACTCACATATGTAAAAGCACTACTTACTGTATTAATACTATTAAAATATTTTCAAAATTTAGTGTTTCTCAGCTTCCTTTCATTAAGTGCTCAGTAGTGTAGTTGTTATTGTTTTTCCATGGTTTAGTCATTGTTTTATATTGAAATATACAGAATTTCAAGAGGAAGAAGCTGGAAGAGCAAACCTGTCAAAATATAATGTAAATTAAATGTAAATATAATTAATTGTGCAGCTCACTATGTAATTAATTGTGAGTACATAATAACATTTAAATAGTAAGCCTAATAAAAGTGTGCAACACTGGAGTAGCAAAACAGTTGCAAGTTGGTCTAAAAGCTGGGTTTAATTATTATTATAAAATTGATGGTTCAATACAAAACCAAAAGTAAACAAAGGCGACCAATCCAGGCATGAGAAAGGCAGAAACCGGGGGATCGGCCAGGGTCAAATACCAAGCAATACACAAGAAGAGATGAAACGGGTAAACCAAAAGACAAGCAAAGTTAATAAACAATGAGACCGACAAACACAGAAATAAACCCTCAGTACGTAACAGGAGTTAACAATCTCTCTCAAAGAACTAGACAAACAGAAGGTGTATTCATGCAAACAGATGTAATAAGACACAGGTGGATAAGATTAGTATTCTGGTGATGATGAACGGGAGGATAGGTTATGATTGGTGGTTGGGTGACATGTGGTCCAGATGTCATGAAGGAGTGAATCTTGGGAAATGTAGTCCATGAAGTCAACAGAAACCGGAGGAAAACCCAAGAGGGTGACGGTGAAGGTGATACTAACACTCAACTTATTCACTTATTATTTCAAATAGACAGAATCCCTTTACTAGTAAACTGCCATCTTTGTTATGCCAAACGGTTGCTGTTATGAACAGTGAGCTAAATTTCTCATTTAACTCTAATATGTTATTATTCAGCCCTTCCAGCTTTAGCCAGAGCTACATTACTCAGGAAAAAAAACCTTTTTGATTGTCCTATTCTATGCAGGATTGAGTCCAGCACCTCTATCATCACAGTTCAACAATAGCAGAACTACTAGCAGAGGAATTTTGCCACGTTTTTCATATAACGTAATAGACAAAGCATTTGGTTTTCCATTCCCATTTTACAATTTATAGTATTGGGCATGTACACAGTTTTAAAGGTCCGTTTAATATTTAGTTGTGATACCTACATGGTTTGAATTCAAAAGCACATTGTTGCTGTTAATATATATATATATATATATATATATATATATATATATATATATATATATATATATATATATATATATATATATATATATATACACACTGTACATATATAGCTTTTAATGCAAGTAAAATTAAGAAAATGGTATTAAAAGTGATTTTGGAGCTATTCTATTGGTCCATGTCAATACAAAAATATTCACAGAAAGTAAAGGACAGCTGGTATGTTCAGGATATATGAAAGTAAAGCTTAAAAAAGGTGAAATAATGAGAAATATGAAGGTTTTTATGTCAAATGAAGCATTTCTTGGAGACAGATATTTTATGACAGCTGAAAATGCTGTCCTTGCAGCTGTGAATTCTCTATGGAGCTCTGTGAGTGTTCTAGCAGTGTCCCAGTCTATTAAACTCAGTACACTTACCCATCTGATCATTTGTACAGTACACCAAGATCGATACATTACAGGTTCTAACTCCATAGTAACCCATTCATTAAACCCTCTGCACTGTCCTCCTCAGTTTAAAAGTACCAAATCCATTATCCTCCGGCTCTCAGGCAGTATAATCTGCGGGCATCCCCGCAGTTGAGCCAGCCCCTCGGCCCAGCACTCTTTAATTTCAGTCAATACAAGTCAAGTGCTGATGAATGCACCCATTTGTATCATGCATGTTCACTTTAATATCCCGCTGCACCCTCCATCTCTGTGCCGTATCAGAATGAGCGGAGGCAAAAACGCCAACTGAACTGCTAACGCTCAAAAAGCTGGCAGATAAATCAAACAAAAGTGGCCCTTGCTGATCAATCCGCTCCCAACGTGACTCCTTGTTCCTCCCCATTTATTCCACAAAAATGAAAATCGGATCAATTGATTTGGCGTGAAAACGTAACTAGGAGTCGGCCCTCTGATCAGGGAAGGCACTTAGGGTTTGTGGTCGAAGGCTTCAGGTTGAAGGTGCCCTCAAGGTGAGAGACCTGGTCTTGTCAGATCAGAGGATGGGGTATTAGCAGGCAGTAAAGAGGGAGTGCATTAGCCCCTGAGGCCCTGCTCTCGGCCGGGGTAAAGCCTGACCTTTCGGGAGCTGTTGAGTGGCCCCACTGGTGACGCTAGGAGACAGGCCTCCTCAGGTGGAAGGGAATGGCGGCGGGTTGAATTATTCAACATGGACGCCGCGCGCACAGAGGGGACTGATGTCCCCTGACACACTGTGTGAAAGCCCCCTCGCCTGCCTCCCCCCACCCTTTCTGCCTCTGCACCACGTCATCCACCCTCCAGGCTGTCGCTCCGGGTGTGTCAAAAACACGGTCGGCCGGTTCGATAACACCTTCACTGCCGCTGCGCCCACTTAAAACCAGGCGCGGTGACAACGAAGGACAATTATCAGCAGCGCGCTTGTGAAGTGGACAGGTTTTGTTGGCCTGGCTTGTAAAGTTGATTTCAAATAGAGAAGTTGCCGGAGAGTGTCCTGTGCATGCGTGTGGGACGACAGACAGTTGTGTGGATGTGTTGCAGCGTATCTGGGGAACACTGAAGCAGCTTGGACTACAATTGAAGCGATTACACTGAATCATCTGTATCACTGTATCACACTAAACAGTCTAAGTACGTGATGTAAATGTGATTTATATTTACATTTGATACATTAATAAACATTAATAGTACACTTTTCAAAATAAAGACCCAGTTTTCTTCCCCAAAGGATCCTTCAATGGGTGGTCCTTTAAAGAAACATGGGCCTAATTCGTCAACCATTCTTAAAGAGAAATTTATTCGTAAACCCATGTTCTTGTATGTCTTCATGATGATTCTAATATTAAGCAGTGTTTTTCTTATTTGGGTTTTGTTCTCAGGTGAGAAGAGAATCTATGCACACTCCACAGTTGTGTGATCAATTCTGTGGTTTAAGAACACGTTGTAAATCTGGTGGAACTTTCTGAGGAACACACTGAAGAAAGACTGGTAGTAGATATTGAGTGAATTAGCCCCCATGTTTGTAAATGATATATGAAAAAAAAGGTTCACAAAAGTTCTCATGTTGTTCCATGCAAAAGTTTGGGCACCCTTGCTAATGTTTCATTGACTTTCTAACTCATAGAAACATTTAAGAATCTTAATATACAGCAAATATGCTGTATGCTTTGCAATATAGGTAGAAGATCTGTGCATGTAGGTGTTAGAGTAGCCCCCATTCTCAAAACATGTTTTAAACTACACATCTATATTATATAATATCAACTCATTGAGTGAATTTATGTGTCCAGTTAGGGACAACAGTGTTCAAACAGGTAAAAGGGTGTTGTTGATTCATGCATGGTTTTGAAAGCGCCTGGGCCAGCGTTGTTCTGGGGGCGTGTGTGATGCTGCTGTACCCACCCCAGTCATATTATTTTAAATGAGAGAATAATAAAGAATTAATATCCCATTCATTTTGATCAGGAATGTAATGAATAAATTCTGAGGTAAACACAGTAAAGCAATAAACAACTTAATAATACATCAATTTTAATAACACAACAGTTCTGAAAGCACAATGTTATTTGAGATGTGTCATTATTTGTCATAACTATCATTCTGCTGTGCACTGTTTGATAAATATCTCACCAAGATGTTTCTACTTAGGTTCCTACAGAAAAAATAACAAACCAGAAATTGATACATTAGATCATTTTAAAATCAAAACCTGTTGTTGCTCATACGTAACTGGATTCAAGTTCAAATCGGACTCAACTTGAATCATGATTCTTACGCGCCACTAATCGTTCTGAGCATTTCTTGGTGTCAGAAGGTGCAGCAAGAAATTCATACTGTGTCAATTAAAGTGTATATGCAAGCAGTAGGATGGCTAGAATAGGATGCCAACTCTAAGCATGCCATGTAAACTTAATAGAGTTACAGTGTAATTCTGCTGTAATGCCTGCTCGCCTTGTTACATTATTAAGTTACATTAAGTTAGTTTAGAACTTTTATTTACCACCAGACTGCTGATAACGTATGTAAATCTGTATATCAGTGGTTTTTAATTATAGTTCAGTAAGGTCCAGAGGAAAGGTCCAGTAAAAGGTCCGGACTGTCATTTCTAATTTGTGTTATGATTCAGTGGCATATCCTGTATACTGAAAGAGCCTAGTATCAGCCTTTTATGTCATCAGCAGCTCAGACAAAAGAAATAAAAAAAATATTGTTCAGTATATTTCAATAATATTTATTGTTTTAAATGCTTAACTGAATTAATTATTTATAAAACTTCTAATAAAGCCTTTTTTTCACTTCAAATAAAAACAAGGGCTACATTAAAACATCATGCTTTTGAAAGAAAGTCCATCTTAAAATGCTTATTCATAGAAAAAGTAAATAAAACATGCACTCCTCTTGTTAACTCACCTTCACATCTTCACATGTTGGTTTGGAGCTGCCTGTGGGAAAAATAAACATATATGTCTCTCCATTCCTTCTTCTCGCTTCAATGGCCTGAATCTGCACAGATCTGATTGGCTGAGGAGTGCTTTTGGTGAACTTTCAATGCACGTGATTGGTCTGTTACTGCACCAAAGCCCGTATACCTTAAAGAGAAATGTTCTCTCAGAATTAATTCCTTCTCAGTAATTTATCGCTTTGGTTCTGCATTGCACAACGTCTGGGCCCAGACCCGGACCACGGTCCACCTATTAGTGAGCTCTGCTGTATATAATTTATATAAGAAACTGTCCAAATGTTTCTTAGTTACTGTTTTCAAATGACTACAGTCAACAACACAACTCCACTGTTGGTAAATTATGAATTACGTTCTGACCATACAAATCAGATTTGGTTACTTGCAATTTCTTATGAGGAAATTCTAGAGTCTAGTTAACAATACAAATCCTATAGGCTCATTGATCCTGCCTAAACGAGGAATGAATTGTTCCAGAGGAGAAGTGTTATCCACTGTCGTGTCCAACAATCAGTTGATAGCTGTAAAGCTAGAGGACAAGGGAAAGAGTGGCCATTCACTATTACAGGACAGGGTGGAATCCCCTCCAGCTTGTGCTGACATGGTCCATCACTTGGGAGCTCTTTGCACTTACGTGAAGAGGCCTTCAGGTCTGACCTTTCAAAGTGCTCGGTCACAGAAGCCACGCCACTGTGTACACGCACATACACACACGCAAACTCACACACTCTCTTCAGCCAAGCAAGGGCTCCATTCACAACCTGTCTCCATGACGACAGGAGAATATGAATTTACCAACGGTGGTATTGTGTTGTTGACTGTAGTCACTCGACAACAGTAACTAAGAAACATTTGGACTGTTCCTTGTGTAAATTATATACAGATTAACATACAGTATCAGCAAGCTGGTGGTGTCTAAAAGTTCTAAACACACTTAATGCGACTTGTAATGTAACAAGGCAAGCAGGCATTACAGTAGAATTACACTGTAACTCTATTAAGTCTACATGGCATGCTTAGACTGGTCATAAATGGACATTAACCCCTCTATTCGGCAGACTTATTAGATCCTATTGCTTATTATTTGGTAATGACATGGATGTCTGTGGATCCTAATGTTTAATGGATCAGTCATTGATGTTGAAATACTATCTGGACAGCACATACCTGGACCCTATTCATTTAGAGGTGTCATTTGTTGTTCAACGGTATGCATACATACTGCAACAGTAGCATCCATGACCTGCTCTAGCAGTTATTTTTGGTTTATTTGTGTTTGTGGTTGTCTTATTTGTGACTGTGGCTTGGCTGTGGGTTGAACTGAGGTGTGTGTGTATGTGTGTAAGGAGGAGTGGAAGACTCAGAGGAGCTGTACAGAACAGATGGTCCCAGCGCGACACTGGACCTCCGACAGAGGAAAAATCAATGCTCATAACTTCAAAACAAAAAAGAAATTAATAATTATATAGGAACACAAGATTGCTTTGCATCAGTGTCGCAATCTAATTAATAGGTGTTTTGTTTGTGGCTTGTTGGGTTTTTTTTTTTCCTCTCCTTTTCTCCAACGGTGACAATTTATGCTTTTTAAGAGCGGAAGGCAGACTGTGAATGTTCCAAATCAAGGCTGTCTGCTTTTTTTCCCCTCCCTCTAACACTCTTGTCTCCCTCTACACCTCTCATCTCTGCTCTCTTGCCTTGGTGTTAGTGTTTTACCCCCATTCTTGTCCTCGGTATCACTTGTTTTCATTTTGATTCTGGAGAGCATGCAGTCATTTGCAAAACTTTGTTGATTTTGTAACAGAGTGCAAACTTAAATATGGCATTTTTTGCTATTTTATTTATTTTTATGCATATAATAAAAATAAAAAGAATAAAATTGTTTTATTTTTATTCCAAATATGTTCAGTTTAGAAATTATCAGTAAGTGCGTTCTCTATAGAGGTAAGTTAACTTATTTTCACTTATTGTTAAGTCTCTGTTTGTTGGCTTCACTCAAACAATGCAATATACTCTCCAGTATTCTTTCAAGATTGTTCTCAGTGTTACTATCAATTCCACATCAACCAGTGTTGGAATGTAAAGGCAAGTTACACCTGGAGAATAACTAAGAGAAACCTATATTAACATTTCTATTCCAACAATCATTAGTTATTAAAAAAAAAAAATCATTTTTTTCCTCATTATGTTTAACACACCAAATTAACAGTAACCATGCATTCAAATTCACAGAAGTATGTTTTCTGTGGAGGACGTATTGAGCTAGCGAGTTAACAAAACAGGCTAAGATCAATGTCAGTGTGCAGGTCAATCAGAGATGTCAGGAAATTAAGTACAAATACTTTGTTACCTTACTTAAGAAGAAATTTTGGTTATTTATACTTTACTGGAGTAAATATTTTTAGCTGACTTTTTTATTTCTACTCCTTACATTCACACCATTATCAGTACTTTCTACTCCTAACATTTAAAAAATAGCCTCGTTACTCCTATTTCATTACAGCTTGTTTTCGTTCATGCACATTTACATTCCAGTAAAGATTATTGATTACATGCCTTTGAAGTTTGACCATTAATACTTATAGAAAACTAGTCATCATGTCTTTCTCCATGAAACACATGTTAATGCTCAGTAGTACACAGATATGCTTCTTTAATATATTTACGTACTAAACTACATTCATTTTCAATGGGCGTATATGCGGCTGAAACAGGAAGCCTAGCGCATCCCAAATTGATCAACATTAACATTTTAATATAACATTATAGTCATTATGACTTTTAGAAGAATGATTTTTGGGGGCGGTGGGCTAGTGCACTATAGACCCCTGTGGTGCGGCCTAAATCCTAGTATCTATACTTCTACCTGAGTAATGAATGTGAATACTTTTGACACCTTTGAGGCCAGTCAACAGTTATAGCAACAATTTGGTCAAAGTCATTGCTGCTTAAGGAAAGTGACACCAGTCACTGAAAGAAGAGGTTCATATACCTTTGCTAACAATGATATTTAATGTTGAATCATTTTGTTTAATAAATAAACAAAAACTGTATGTTTTCGGTGTAATTTGTTTTACTGCCTTCTCTGTATTTAGTATTATGACTGAAATGAAGATCTGATCACATTTTAGGTCTAATGTATGCAAAAATTCACAAAATGCTTAAAGGTTCACAAACTTGCAAGCTGTACTGTAAAAAAGCTCGATGGTTTTTTTTGGCTGAATCTATGAAAGTGCAAACGGTCAACAGCAGCATGACAAATATATTTACAGACCAACTTTTAACACTCAGACGTCACTGAATATTTCAGCCCACAGATCTGTGAGGAAAGTTTGACACTTTCGCTATAAATATGCGCAAATCACTCTTTACAGTTCTCATCCATACCAGTTGCTCATCAACTGTTTAGATGGTGCCGCTCGTCTTGTTTGCCGACTTTTTTTTTTTCTCAAATCGCATCACCTAATTTGCAAGAGTTAAAGCTGTGTTTGATTTTAATTAAAGTTTTGCTTCTCTGAAAGCATCTTCGCTGAAGTGCAGTGTTCATTTACATACGCTTCATTCCGTTGATGTTTGGGGATCTGAAAAGCATAACAACACAAGTAATTGGAAGGAGCACTTGGACCTGTTGATGAAAACTCTCGCTAAACTTAGGCATTGACAATACCGTAATTGTGGTAGGTGATCTCCATAGCAACATATGGCCCTACTGACACTTCATTTGTATCAGTAGACCTTTGAAATACTTCTGAGGCACTGTTGTCAGAATTTGGATCTTTTCCAACAATTTCTTTGCAGAACTGATTATGCTAATTCATTTGCAGATGTCGAGCTGATTTCTGTTGTTTGTTTGTTGCTGTGAAGTAACATTTTGGCATGTTTAGGAACTTTTAATTATAGTAAAGTGTAGTATTTGATTTTTTTTTTTTTAAACATGGTTTGTTAGAAATGGATGAGTCAGTCTGCTAGAAGAACCTTGTTCTGGATGTTAAATCTGCCATAAAATAAGTCAAGACTGTCCAAATGAGTCCCAACGAGTCTTCACGACAGCAAGAAAAAGTCAAGAGCATGCACAAATGAGAGCAAGAATAAGTCAAGTATAAGTATGAGAGATGCCAAATCAAGACCAAGGCCAAATGAGAACAAGAACAAATCAATACTAAGCCCAAATAAGAACAAGGCTAAGCCAAGACTCCAAGAGTCCAAATAAGAGTGAAGTCATTCCAATTCCAAATGTGAGACCAACCCATAACAAGATCAAATCAAGACCAAGCGCAAAAATAAATGAGACTAAGTCAAGGCTGAGTGGAAATGAGTCCCAACAAGTCTTTATGAAAATGAGACAGCTTCATGTCACGCCTCCCGTCCATGTGCCCTTGTTTATGTCCTGTCCATGTGTTTCTGTTTTGTCGCGTGCTCCCTGTCTCCGCCCTTGCCCCGCCTCGCACACCTGTTCCCCATCGATGTTTAGTCTCGTCACCAGTGAGTCCAAATGAGAATGACACTAAGTCAAGATTCAGTCCCAAGGAGAACAGGACCAAATCAAGACCAAGCCCCACTGAGAATAAAATCCATGATGAGGGTGGATCAAGGCACCCTCTTTAAGACCATTAGGTTTTAATTTTAATTGTATGTCAGGAACGGACACAAACATGGAACAAACACAAATGCAGTATGGATTGAACGTTGAGAATGTATTTCCAACAGTCTAAATTTGGTCAGATGTTGATAAGTAAATTTTTTAAAGGCTGATCTTGTATCAGAGTCGTTCAGTACCCGGCCCGATTGAACATAACCAATGGCAGTTGGCTAAATCAAATACAAGCAAATGCAGTGATTTAGTTTGAATGAGTGTAAGTCAGGGTGTGAGTATAATAGACAGTTAAAAGACAGAAAATACACACATTTTTTACACAGTATTCAAGCCAAGAGACTAAGAATATTAGAGTAATAAAGTACTACAGCACTGAATTTACATTATAATAACTAATTAAATGATAGAATACTCTACGGCAGCAGGAGCATTGTAAGGTAAGGAACCTGTAAGGTAATGCTTGAATTCTATTTCTACTACTGTCTTTGTGCCATAGGGTCTATCTCAGGTTTCAGAATCTTTATTTCTGTCTGTTTACTCCGTTGCCATGGTTCTTTAGGCCTCTGGAGACTACAGATGACCCAGGAGTCAGAGTACTGGCATAACATTTTCCCCATGCTGTAATGAGTACATTTACAGTCATGCTTCATTATTGAATTACTAAAACGCCAATGGCTGATATTTACATTTACATACAGTCAGACTACACAGTAAGACTCTCAGCTGTTTACTGTCTTGTAACAAAATAAGAATATGAAAAAGTCAACTGGGACTAAATGTGTCCTAGTTTATATGTTTGTTCTACAAACTGCCTGGAAATACTTCACCTACTGTTAATCTTGATGGTGTCATATTATATATATAAATATTTATATAGATATAAATTTTCCTTTGGCATAAGAAACAAATGTCATCTTGGCTTTCTCTTTGAAGTGAAGATCTGAGAGCTCCTCTGATTGAGGAATCTAGTACCATTTACCTTCTTATTATCTTTATAAATGCCTGTGAGCTTTCATCCACAAAGCTGAAAGAAGGATGGCTGATATTTGCGGCTCTCTTGATGTTGACGTTGAATTTTAACTGATGCTCAGCTGGTGAACCTAGCTACTAATTGAATATTGCACACAAAAATAGAAACTTGACATAAACTCATTTACAGCCTCAGTTGGGAGTTTATTAGGTTTAATGGAACACGTCTTTTTATGTTATGTTAATAAACTTTGTGGCATATTTGTTGCGCATCAAGCAAGCATCCATATGTGACATGTTAATCCACAAACAGATTCAACAATTAGACACTGTGTACAACCTGAAGCTGATTCCTGCTTCACGTTTACCCAGGAAGTGTTACATAGGCAACATGGTGAGAGCAAGTGTACATATGATATGATATACAGGTGATAAGATGATTGAAACATGTCACGTTCTTGCTCATTTTAACCCAAAAGTGAAGGAGTCCCGCATGAAAACACTTCAAATTTGCTCTAAATCGTTTACCAAACATAAGATCATGAGTGAGATCTGGATCTAGAGGACTCTTCTGGGACAGCAAACATTATTTAACATATGTTTTAGCTTAAAGTTCCATTGTTTCTCAATGGGGAGTTTCTTTAGCCTCACAATTAAGCCTGACAGCTTTACATGTAAAAAGATTTTAAAGATGCTTTAATAGTTAACAGCCAAACAGATGTCCCTCAAAATCTATTCAAGATTCAAGAGTTTTATTGTCATATGCACAGCAGAACAGACAGTTACACTGTACAATGAAATTCTTACTATGACAATCTGTCAGTTATTTCATTTCGAATGTTAAAGTACACCTTATGATTATTGTACTTATGGGGGTTCCTTGTTGGCTTACTTGCTATGGCAGCCCAGCTAGTTTGGTTTAACAAGTCTTGTAAAAATGCTTCTGTATTTTACAGCTTATTGTAAACGTTCTCAGAGGTATCATGGAAATAGATAGTTATAGTTGCGAGGCTATCAAGGGGGATTTGTGAGCTGATTTTCTACAGCGCCACCGTGAGGCAGGCCAGGCTATTTACTTTAAAATACCAAAGACAGAAGCAAATTTGTAGGTGAAGCATTGACCTTTACCCAAACTTATTTAACTCAATGATCAACATAACATCAGGATGAGTTTATTTTAGGTGTACATGAGGATAATTAAAGGGTCCTAGACCACTCCACTCCACTTCATACATTTGAAATCCTGCCTATAATTTAATACTCCTTCAATATCCATGGTCATTTTTGACATGAGCTTTACATCTGCTGGCCTGTGTAGCTAGTAAATGTAACTAGTCAGTAAATAAAACTACTGATGAAATTAATGAAAAAGCGCTACACCAGTTTTACTCCTTGTATCTACACAGCTTGCAGCTCCTCTTACCATATAGGTGGACTTTGTAGTTCTTCAGACTGTAGTCCATCAGATTTTCTGCATAGTTTGTCATCAACTTTTCATCAGTGGTCAGGATCCACACAGGACCACCACAGAGCAGGAAGTATTTAGAATGGGTCATTCTCAGCACTACAGTGACACTGACATAGTGGTGGTGAGTTAGTGTGTGTTGGGCTGGCGTGAGTGGATCAGCCACAACAGTGCTGCTGGAGTTTTTCAACACCTCAGGGTCACTGCTGGACTGAGAATAGTCCACCAACCAAAAACTATCCAGCCCCCCTGTGACCAGCGTCCTGTGACCACTGATCAAGGCCTGGAGGATGACCAATGCAAACTCTGCAGCAACAGATTGTTTTTTGACTTACAAGGTGGACCAACAAGGTAGGAATATCTAAAAGAGTGAACAGTGTTTAAAAACTCCAGCAGCACTGCTGTGTCTGATCCAGCACAACACACACTAACATACCACCGCCATGTCAGTGTTACTGCAGTGCTGGGAATGATACCTGCTCTGTCGTGGTCCTGTGGGAGTCCTGACCATTGAGATATGGTTTTAGAGGGCTAATAGGCTTTATGAACTGTAAGACTTTTGACTCATGTTGAATTGCTCTAGCTGACAAAGAGCTGCTGATGCTATTGCTGCATTTCCCCAAATTAGCTCCTTTGCCCATAGCTAGATATTAGCTCTGTCTGCTACCACTGGTTTCCCCACAGTAGTAACATTACTCAGGTTACAAGCTTAGGCTTCTACAACTAGTTCCCCAGTTTGGTTCCACCGATATATCTCCAGCTAGAACCATCAGAATAAACTACTACCAATGCTACTCAGAACCTGACTTCTATCTGTTACTGCACCACCAGTTAACCTTTACCCAACCATTACATCTTCTCTTACAGATTTATATAACTATCTCCTCTATTTGTGGAAGCTAACTTATCCCTTATATATATATATATTATCTGCAAAGCCAATGTAGCTCCAGTCTTTAACTAGGATGTTAATGCCTACCTCTAAGCACTAAGAAAGGCAACACAGATTGTCTACCCCTTCTGTCAGCTTCCTCCAGCCAATGCAGGTCAGTGCAAACTTTGTTTGCTAGTGCTAGAATACTATAATTGCCACACACTCTCCCTCAGGAAGGCAGTGCATGGATGAAAGCTAGATGTCAATGTCTCAGAAGAAGCAGCAGCCAAAATCAAGTAATTACATTCTACAATAAGACCAAAGGGTAAAAACATGGTCTGGATGGTTGACACCTACACCTACCAGTGCCTAACACAGAGGTGGCCCATGGTGCTGTGGTACAACCTCCTTGACATTGTGAATATGACCCTACATCTTTTTCATGTCTCATCCTGAATTCTAAAGTGGCATCACAAATGTCGCTCTTCTTCAATGAGATCTCAAAGGAGCTTGTCACTATACACATGACGAGTCGACGAGAAGGCTGCCTATAACTCCAAACCTTGTTTATTGAAGTGATGGGAAGGTGTGAAGTGACAAAAGCCACAACCCAATCCAGCCAAGTTCCAAGGGTTGCAGTGTCAGCAATAGGTGTGGGAAATGCAGTGCACCTGTGTGCAATAAGCACAGCCAGGAACTGGGTGTTTATCCCAACTGTATATAGTGAGGAGTCAAAAAGAATAAACACACACTCTCTCTCTTTTGCACTCTCTCTCTCTCTCTCATGCACACAAAATAGTTGCTGAGATTTTCGTATTGCTGTTCTGTGTATTCAATTCATCAAATAATATGAAATTTTAAAACAAGTTTAAAATGGAAAAGTGTTAAACATTTTTCAAAAGGTTTAAAAAGTGAAAGAAATATAATATTAAGCGAGGAAGAATTCCCGTGTTTACCAAAATATAATGCATATGAATAATATTGTTTGTGCAAATGATTATGCATTACTAAATGATCAGAAAGAGTATAAAACATATTGATTCAATTGATCCTTCAAATGGGTTTGGTCCACTTAGGGTAGGGTCCAATCACTCATGCATCTAAGGGTTAAACCAAACATTTTGATGACACTAAAGTCCCATTGTGGAAAGTGAGCTGCCAGTCAATGTTGAGCATACCTGGGACCCCCAAATGCCAGGGAGTATTTTGCACACTGATATTTGTAATCTATATTTTAATGGGGCATGTGGCTTATAGAGGCCCTAGGTGCCCACCTTTGCCCCTGTACAAAGCTTTATCCTTTCTGATAAAACTATTTTTTATCCCATATTTCATTTAGCAGAGTGGTTTCTGTGCTGAGCACTGGCACCAACTGCTTAGACCAGGTCCCCAATATAGCCCTGCCCTCCAAAGCTCTTTCACATTTGGCCAGTGATTTTTCAGGCTGTGCTTCCAGGCAAGTGGTTTATGTCCTTAGATCTGAAAGACACATATTTTCATATAGCAATTGTCCCAGCTGGAGACACTCCTTTGGTTTGCCTTCCAAGGCTGAGCTCTTTTCAGTTCAAAGTATAACCCTTTGGTCTGTGGCTAGCTCCGAGGGTATTCTCCAAATCTGGTTAGGCTGTGTTGCAGCCACTGAGAGCACCGGGTGTGAAGATTCTCCCCTACCTGGACAATCAGCTCTACAGAAAGACAAGCTGTGACATACAGGCATACTGACTTCCCTGGACCATGTGTCAGTGCTGGAGCTGACCTTGAATCCCTTATGGCAGCTCAGATCATTCAGTTCATCTGGACTCATACTCTGTGAAGGACCTCCATACGGCCCTCAGACATTATTGGCCTCCTTTACTACATCAGGCTGAGTGGCCACCTGACAATCTTAACCATCCCGCACTTGGCATGATGACAGGAGCATCAGTGGCGATCCCTCTGCTGCCACTCAGCTGGTCTCTAATTCACCTTTAGGGCTGATCCCCATGAACAGGGAGGTGATCACATTCACCATTTCTTTGACAGGTTGGTGGACACTTCAGCATCAGCATGGTGTTAGATCATGGTGTTTTGAACTGCTGGCACTGAGTTTGGTGTCTGCCTTTTCTACATGCTGTCTGGTGTTTTACTGGTGGATGTCTGTGCAGCAGCCGCTTGGTTCTGTATAGCTTCTCCAACAAAATTAGCTGATTGTTTGCTACCAGGGGCTACATTAGTCATGAGTCCCATTCCTTGTGTCTTTGTTGATACTTCCCACTGCACTGGGCTTGTATAAGCTTTCCAAAATTGCCATTGTATAGAGAAGCTTTGTGATGTTATGCTACCCGACATGGCACATGCACTGCGCAGTGGCCTAATTCAAAATTGTCTATTCACTGAGGACTACTAACTCGAGATTTCCAATGGCTAAAGTGTTAAAGATAATGGACGTAAAATTTCGTCAACGAGCTTGTTAATATGAGCCACTATACATTATGATATACATACTCAGTGGGGCTACATTGTAAAAATAACAATAATTGCATTTTGGTATAAGGTGTCGAAATCCAACATCCTTAACAACACAGAATGGCTGGTAATACAGAATGAGCAATTCATAACCTTTACTGTAAATGTTGTAGCTTTTGGGCTGTTTTTGTTGTTTTTTCTGAAAAAAAAATCAGGCTGATCAACCAGTTGCGCGGCAGCAGGTTTTGTTTTGTGTGCATTGTGCTGTGGGTGACATTTTTGCTGCACTGCTGTAGCACAGGCAGCAACACCTACAGGATGATGGTGCTCTTCTGCCATACACCAAATCACCATACACCATACACCATACATGGCTTAAAATATCAACCAAATTGAATCATCAGCCTAATGATTTTTTTAAAAAGCAGTTCTTTTCTGATAACAAAATGATTCCAATATAATTGTGCATCCTTTATATTTAATAGTCCATGAGGAGAGAATAGCCATGCATACTGTGGAGGAAAATATGTTTTATTCTTTTCAGGACAAGCCTACATTTTGCAGGACACCAAAAAAACTAATCTATGAATGATGCAGCATGCATTGCAGTAAAGTAGTTTTCTGTAGTCATAATATATATATATATATATATATATATATATATATATATATATATATATATATATATATATATATATATATATATATATATAGCTGTAATAAAGATGTCTGTATTTGAATATCTTTAGACATTGTAGTCCTTGTTGTAATCCAGAAATGCTTAGTTTGCACTAAGGAGGCAGAGGATTCACTGAAATGCCTATTTATGAATGGCATGCTTCAGTTCTCCTGTGAATTTACGCTTCTCTTTTCAAGTTACATCACCAAGACACTCACTGTGCTTTAACCTCCTGACCTGTGTCAGCTCAACACTTACACTTGAACTTTGGGACATGTGGACTACACCATTTTCATCTTTTGACCTTATATCAAATGGAGCTTTGATTTGACAACTCTGTCCGATCTGTGTACTTTAAAACTCTAGGGTTATTGTGGATGACCTAAAGTGTCACCATGTATTTCCATCAGATTCCTGTAATGCAATCCGAACTGCCTATACTGGAAAACAAGGTATTGCTCAAGTCCCAAGGAATGAAAGGGCTTCAGCTCCAAAAATCACTGGGATTGTCACAGTTCCCCATTGTGCGTAGTAAGTGGCTGATATGTATTCTGAATATGAAACATGTAAATAGTATTTACAAAGGTGGGAAAATTATTTAACATGTTTAGTTCTAAAATAAACACTCAAAGTTCTCCTCATGTTATTTCAGATTTTACATGTACAGATTCATCAGGGACATCCAATATCATTGATGTGAAAAACTGCTCTTATGATTTGATTGCTAATGGTGCCCCCTTGTGGAGAAGTTTCAGCCTGCCAAATATGAGTGAATGTGATTGATTGAGTGAGTGAGATGCAATTCAATTTCATGAGGTAAAAAAAAAATATATCAAAGATGTTGTCATATATATATATATATATATATATATATATATATATATATATATATATAATGAGCAAAATGGAAAAATCTATCACAATCTATCACAAGTGGTTCGATTAAAATTATTAACAAAATGTCAAACGAAATACAATTCTGATGGTACCGAGACATACAGAGATATCCACTGGGGTTACTACTGGGGTTACTATGCTACCCAGCAAGCCCTGGCCTGGCAGAAGAACAGAAAAACAAGCATTATCTTTGGCCTTGCTTTTCACCACTAGAGAGAGCTCTAGTTTGACACTGATCTCTTTGTGTTTCTTCTATTCTGGTAAGGAGTGAAGAGGGAGGAGGAGAGACTGGGATGAACAGGAATTCAACAGATTGTGTCATCTTACATATTGCTCCTTTAAGACTGAAATATGCAAATGACCTCTGATCTAAGTTGCTTCTTTTATTTTGTATTGTGCCAAATTTAAAAAGCAGGCTGAAACACTTTTTTTTGCAACTTTTTGTCTTTTGTTACATCACAAAAATTAACTCAAAACAAGGAGCTGTTTTGCAATTTGGATTTTATCATATGTATGAGCTGGTGAGTTAGCAGTATGCTTTGATATGTTCAAAATGATTACATACCACATTAAACTCTTTCATGTCAAACAAAAGCCATTTAAGCATGATATGGGCTCTTTAACATCTAATTCATTTTCTATGGTCTGAAAACCTCGACGTTTAATCCCACTTTATCAAGTCAATTACAAGCATTGTAGTTCCTCTATATAACCTGAGATGAAATGTTGTTCTTCAGGAGCTGAGGTCTGGAGTGGGATTTGGACCCAGCAGCTGGCTGACTGCAGCACAGACCTGTGCTTATTGCTTCTAGGTCAGCGCCCCTTGCAGCTCTTTGCTACTTTCAACAGTTTCAACAAAGCCCCCTGGAAACTGTTCAAAACAGAGTTGCCATGACCACAAACTTTTGCTCGTGCGCTTTCCACGTGGGCGCATTACTTAAGCGCGCGCTTTCAGTGAAGTGCAGATTGAAAGTGATTAGGACGCATCACTTTATAGCTGTTGGTGATCGACCTTCTTCTTCTTGGTGCCCGTCTGAAGGCAAAATGAGTCAGTAGCGTGCATAGGGCGCGCTTGACTGACGGCTGGAAACCGGAGCTGGCGGAGGACAGTGGCAGCCAATGGGAGGAGAAGAGAAAAGAAGGGAAGAGAGAGGAGAAGCGAAGGGAGGCCGCGCGAGCACCGAGCAGCGCCACAGCGCGAGGCTGCGCGAGGACTAGGCGCTTTCTCCGCTCCATCCATCCGGCGAACGCGCTGCGCTTTGCTGGGGTGAGTATTTCCGTGCATGCGGTAGCTTCTTTTCTTTTCATCCCGCTTGCAGTTCCTGAACGGCGTGCGGTGCATGTGTTCACTCCGCTCGTGAGTTATTTACGCGCGCGCATCGTTTGCGCCGTTAGCGTTAGCAGGCGAAACTTTCCGTATGCGCTTCGGTGAATGGACGCTATGAAAGATGCACGCGCTTCATTCATGCTTTTTTCCCCCTCTCCCGTTCTCTCTCTCTCTCTCTCTTTCGTTCTCTATATATCTCTCTCTCTCCCTCTAGTACCAGTAAAGTGCATACTGCCTCCGGAGCAGAAGCTGATAGAGGGGCTGCAGCTCGTTGCTTAATGAGTTAAAGCCCGGAATGGAGACCCTGCACGACCAGCAAGTGCCTTTCATTCATTCCCGTGTAAGTGTCTAGCTCATGTATATACCTGTGATCAGAGAGAGGCAGCACTAAGTAGGCTTAGGTTAGGTTCAGATCTCTTTGGCTTGCTAGAAAACAAACAAACAAACAACATACAAGTCTGGTTAAAGCCAGACTTAAGCAGGCAGGTGTCCATCCCAAGCACATCAGCTTCACTTCAATGACTGTGTCCGTTTCCCTCCTTGTTAAATCCGCAGGGAAAGGCGTCCGGCGGCAGAGCAGCAAAAGACAAGAACAGAAAATTCATTAACTCTGACCTGGCTTTGGACACTGAGGGTAAGCTTTAGGAGGTGTATGGGTGGGGGGTTGGTGAGGTGGAGGGGGGGGTTGCTGTTGGCTGAAAAAGGCAATCTTCATTTCACGGCTTCTTAGCGTTTCACAAAATGCAATTTGCTTGTTTCCACCTGCACTCGGTGCTGTAAAATCTCAATTACAAGCCCAGACGTCTCTGAAGGAGCTTCCCTAACGTGAAAGCTCCCTCAGCTTTCAGATCCAAATCGAGGCGGCGTGGGTGCTGCTGTCGAGCGGACCCGGGGTCTGAAGTGAACCTGAAGTGAAGAAACTGATTGTCACTGTGCAGCACTCATAATTGAAGCTTTGTACCTGTGTGTATCACTTCTCATCTGTGTGGGCCCTTTTTTTCTCTCTTTCTCTCTTTTTTTTTTTTTTGCTGCAGAGCTCTTTCAAGATCTCAGCCAACTTCAGGAGACCTGGCTAGCAGAAGGTGAGTGTAATGCCTATGACCAAAAGAAACCTTGCATTGCCAAAGATAGCTGTGGATGGGTAGAGGCTAGATCAACAAGCTTGCTTCTTTTGTTGAAAGAGAGAAAGAGAGAGGGAGAGAGAGGAGATAAGTTGGGTGGGGGGTGGGGAGGTGGGGTGGATGAGAGGGAGAGGGGGGGGGGTGGGCCGATATGCCTCAAGTTACAGTCCCTAATATGCAGTCCAATTAATGCGTGTGTGGCGAAGGCACCTCGTGTGTCATGCATACATTAGAGCGGCGGAGGAGCGCGAGCGAGTCTAGAGGGAGACCAGAGGAGCTTCTACTCCGAGTGTCATCACAAATTACCAGAAGAACTTGCGATCGCGCTCGCGCGCTTTCTCTCCCCCGCTTTTGGCAAAAAAGCTAAGGCAGGCGAGCCACCAGCACCTCTCTCTCTCACTCTTCTCTATCTCTCTCTCTCACTCTCTCTCGCACACACATACACACTTACACGCTCTCACTACTTCTGTCTCTTACTCTCTCTTACATCCACTTATACAACATAAATCTCTCCACAGCTCTACAGCTGTCAGTGCTGCTTTTCTGATTGTTTTTATTTCTTTTTTCTTGTTTTATTTTTTGGAAAAAATGGACAACTTTTAAAAAAAGAAGGCGCTCAGCGTCTGAGCCACATTTTCAACTTTTCTTTTTTGAATAGATTTTTTTTTTCTGATGGAAAGACATGCTGGTCGTGGTGTAACGGGATGCTCCAGGATTTAAGCGCCAGCGTCTTCTTTCCGCCTTGTTTGCAGCACCGGCCTTTAGGTTAGTGATGGCTTGACTTGTTTGTGGACCTCTGTGAAATGCCTGTGATAGATGAGTGTACGCCAATAGAAATGATTTGTTGCTGTTTTGAAATTTGATATGTAATTGTGAAAATCTGAAGCTCTTGCACATGTTTCTGTTAGTGTTGGGTTTAAGTTGCTGATCTTAAGGATGTGACTAAAATTCTTTGACGATTTTTGCTGGTTAAATGTGTTTGTATGGTATTTTTTTTGTGATTCGATGCATAAAACTCTTTAGTGAATACAAAAGTTAGTGGAGTAAAGAATGATGCGGCTTTTTGACTTTATATTTATACTTTATATTGTAAGAGGGACATATTTTATAGCTTTTTTTTTTATCTATATGCACAGTTATGTGAGGCTTCCGACAGCGCAGTGATTTTAATACTAGTGATACATTCTATTATATTTTATTTGCTTTTTAATGCATTTGTTTACTTTTTTGCAGTTTAAAATATATCTAAAAACTTCTAATGCCTTACAAAGTAGTTTGACCCAGAAAGTCAGGCTCATAATACCAGGTACATATGGCTGCTGTTGTAAGAAAACCTCATATTTGACAAAATGTGAAAGTACCTGTTGCCTTTAATGCTGAGTATAAATTTTATGATGATTGGACCAAAAAAATATTCCAGAATATTTGAAAAAAAAAGTCTGTTTACTTTTAAAAAGTATATTTTTCTAGTGTCATTTTGGAAGTAAGAGGTTTCATTCTGACCGCAGTGATATGTCGAATAAACAAAATAGATTGTCTCATTATAATTATGCAAAGTAGCTTTGTTAGACTAGAACCAGTGTTTTGCATTCGGGACAGATTTCTTTTTTTTTTTGCTTAGTGTAAATTCTGAACATAAAATAAGGATTTAATGCACTTTATGTGCAAGTTTCATTTCTCATTGGTCAGTCTTATTAGCATCACTAGACATGACCATATCCTGCACGCAGTTACTGTTAAAGCCTATAATGAGTCTCAGTGTGAGTAAACTGCCCCTGTAGACCTCCAGCTGAAACCACTGTAAAGGCATTTCGATCATTATTATCGAGTGGATTAAAATATGACTTGCTGCATATATAGGTGAGAACAAGGCTCAATATTTCATATCCTTTGACTACCTTCATGTATTCTTTAATACTTTAAAAAATGCTTGCGATACAGCTGAAGATCTCCCAACGAGCAGCACGCTTAGGAATAGATTCGAGGACACTTTACTTTCCTCACTGCCAGTTTGATTACAGCGAGTCTACCTCAGGGCCTTTGAAAGAATAAGACATCATTTAAATATTTTAGTGTCTCGGGAAGGAGAATGGAAGAGGAGAAAAAAAAAGAAAGAGAGAAAAAAAAGAAGAACCGTCCACCGCTGTGGATATTACTGTGACGAGCCCAATTCAGTCTGTCTTACATCAGTCAGTGGCCAGAGGTTGTAGACAAATTGTGGATAGATTTAATATACGACTTCCTGTCCATTAGAACCCAAACGAAGACCTACTGGACCCATTTCAGAGATTTATTGGCTCAGGTAATTGGAAAGAAGAGGAAGACTTATGAGAGATAGACTGAATTTCCGACAGCCGAGACTAAAGAGGTGATGGGGTGGTCATTTGACATGCGTGTGTCATTTTCTGCCATGACAGCCGGCAGCTGGGCATACGTCTCTTTAGGAATTCTTAGACTTTTATGAGGAAAGAAAGAGTCTCTGCGGTGAACTTCAGTAGGCCTCCGCTCAGGTAGTAGTGATTTCTGGACACTGGCGCGCAATGAGTCTGAGATCAGTTGCAGGTTTAAGTTGTAAAGACGAACCGCCAGTCTGCCACTTCAGTTTGGTTGTGAGCGATAGTGTTTGGCTGTATATACACAATTTCACATTGTAATAGTATTCCAAAATACTTTGTGATGTCACGCTATGAGATGATATTTCAGTTAGTGTCTGTACTCTGTGCGAAAAGGACATACAAACCTGACAAGCTTGCATGTTTTGGTTATTTTTATAGATTTTTTTTATTTCTTCAGCTAAAAGTATGACACATGCAAGGTTATACAGGATTGCAAATGTTAACTACACCCAGTATAAGCCAAAAGAACTGCTTAATGTGGTCACAAGCTATTGAACTGGTTATATTCAGCTCAGTGAATGAAACTGAATAAACAGACATGCGCTGCTTGTTACCATACTAAGTTATTAGTATAGGTTAAATAGAACAACCATTTTTTAAATAATATATACCAAGAAATACACATATACACATACTGGTTTTTAAAAAGTATCAGTACTGTAAAAAATAGTCTTATCAGCTCAACATGAAACTGACTAAATGGTGTAACAAGATGCAGCAACTGAACTAGATTTAATCAACTCATCTAAATCAATGCTAAACAGAATAAATAGGTTAGATGAACAAAGGCAATATTTTACATCATATTAAACCTTAAAATAACTTCAAATCAGTATATGTCCTGTTCCACTTTCTTTATATAGTCATAAATTATAAAAATCATAATAATATAAAACTAAAATCACTATTATTGTTTGACCCTTATACGTATATTCAGGTATGGGCAATATATATCAGTTAGCACTCGTCTCCCTGAGAGTGTGTGTGGTGTTCCTGGCCTGTATTTGCTGTGTGTCCCTCTGTTGTTTTTTGTTTTTTTTCTTCTGTGAATGGCGGCAGTGCTCCAGTTCCAGGCTGGCCTCAGGAGTGCTGCCTGGATCAGCTGTCCCATTCACAGGCTGACTCATTCACCCTGCTGAGACTAGAACCTGCAGACTGCGCTCTCCTTCCCTTTCTCTCTCTCCATCTATTTCTCATTTTCTTTCTCTTTTCTTCAACCCACGCTCTGCCTTTTACACAGTTTCTGTCTTTGTTGCTTGTCCATCCTGTCATTTCACATAGAAGATTATTTCTACCCTTTCAGAAAGGTGTAAAAAGTGGGCATCCAAAAAAAAAAGACCTACTCTATGTGGCTGCAAGCAGTTAAACTGCTTTTATTCACATCACATAAGATACATTTTAGTTTAGATTTAAAAAAGCAATATTTTATGTTAACTACAACTCTTAAAAAGAACTTTTACTATATATTCTTTATATATTCCGTATATAAACAGCATATTGCACATATAGGGAAGATAAGCATTCCATTTTTTACACTGGTTTTGCAGGGGGGTCATAGTTTGCAGGTGGTGATTCTGTTGCTCAGCACTTTTTAAGTGTTGTTTGCTCTTTTAAACACCTTACAGCACACAAGCCTACGCCATAAAGATAAGTCATCTGTCAGCTGGTCCGCGTGCACTGATTCCGAGCTTTTGAGAGCATGTGTTAAAAAAAAAATAAATAAATAAATAAAATAAAATAGTGTACAAATGATCTTTTTTCACTCATTAAAACACACTGAACATACACTGTATTTGTGTGTGCCATGACATGTTACTATTGTTGTGAAAATGGAAATCCATATTTAGCACTGGCAGATAAACGTGCTAATAGCTTGGCGCGCTGAGGTCCCGTACTGCCTTTTACCTTTGCTTGGCTCCTGCGCGAGGTCGGGCGAGTGGGGAAGCTGCAGCAGCCTCCGAGTGCAAATGTGTTGGAGATAAACACGAACATGCTTAATTGGACTTTGTAATAATGAAGAGCTCATTATTTTAGCATTAGGCACGAGCGAAGGAGAGGCAGGGAACACGCGTGCTTTTTGGAGGAGAGCCGGCGCGGCAGGTACAGGTGCATTCACCGGTGGGGACGTGTCCCAATTAGACAGTGTGAACAATGGGTGTTTTCTAGCTCCCCCCATCGCATCTCCCCTTCAAAAACCCTCACAAAAAAAGAGAAAAAAAAATGTGGAGGCTAAACTTGCAATAGGGAGGTTTAGTTTTAGGCAGTGTGTATAGAATTATATTTAATAATATAAAACTACCTGTTGCCGTTTACATGGAGTGTGCATTTTATGATAAATGGAGAAACAGACATGGTCTATAATGAAGAAGAGAAGCTACCAGGTTTCAGTCCATCAGTTACAGTATGCACCACATTGCTGTTCATGAAAAACAAGTATTTGCAAAATGGCAACGGCAGCGAGAAACTTTTAGTGTGAGTCAATGGAACAAGATTATTTTTAAAATAAAATAATGTTAAAATAAAAATCAACAAAAATTCAGATACATGTTATGTTTTGGACAGCGACAATATATAGGATTCCTTTAAGTAGCATAGGCTCAAGCCCACGGTCACATTTAAGAAAGGAAGAAGAGTGAGTGAGAGGGGAGGGGGTTGGGGGGGGAGTTTGGAATGTGTTTCACACGCAAGGTCCTGCTCTGTCCAGCAAATGAAGTCAAAATAAGATTACTGACGTAATTAGAGGATATGTTTCCTTTGTTATAAACGAATAAAAGGTCCTCGTGCGTAGGTCCGAGGTTTGCGAGTCATTACTGTTTAAATCATTGGAGCTTATTACAGGAAATGACTTATTGAAGTAAATCTCAAATACAGATTGTGTTAACTCTTTAAGTTAGCCACAGGCAAGGAAAGAAACTAATTTGGCTTCGTTTGCTTCTTTCTTTCTTTTTTCTCTCTCTCTCTCTCTCTTTTTTTTTTTGTTGCAGCTCAGGTTCCGGACAACGATGAGCAGTTTGTTCCTGACTTCCAGAGTGAAAACTGTAAGTCGACGACTTTCTAATTACTGCATGAACATCTAATTGTTTTAGGTGATTTTTAGGTGACATTAGAAATGTAATATAACTTGTTATATATATATATATATATATATATATATATATATATATATATATATATATATATATATATATATATATATATATGAGAGTGTAATAACATTGTAATAACGCTGTGAGCGACAACAAGCTATATCGAACTGTAAATACATGTGAACATGTTTTCCTCTGAAGTGAAGGCAAGGACAGCGTACAGTTGGCTCTGTAGGTTGAGTGGCGTGTTGGTGGGTGTCGCTAGCTCCGGTAGTGCTTTAAATGGCCATAGGAAGTAGACTTGGCTTGAAGTGGTCAGTGGACCTAGTGCCAGTGTCGGAAGTGGCATGGACTGAGTGTGGCACAGTGGGGTGTGATGCCAGCTTATGTCTTAAAGAGAAGCCAAAACAGGCTGGCGTACAGGGCATTCTGAAGAAAACAGAAGGCTTTGTCTTGTTACGGAAGTTAGCCCACCAGCAAACAGTACATATTAGTGTTGCTCAGGAGAGCATGCTGTGTCTTCTTCTTATTGTGAGTGAAACTAAGAGGTTTTTTGTTTTATGTTCGGTTGTAAGGAATCGCAGGACCAGGACGATACAGGATTGTTTTTACAGTAAAACCTAAGAAAACTAAGTACTGCATTAATATAGATTGTTAATATGCTGGATGACCCAGTTTCTGCATTGACAGAATCATCTGAACAATTATTATTATAATTATTATTATTATAGCCAATCATCTGTTGTTAATTAATTAAATATATTTTTCTATTTATTTTATTTTTATTAATTTATTACAAAACATCCAAAAACTGCAGCAGGCGTCGACATTGCGTGAACATTTAAGTATAGCAGTAATGGCGTGAAAAGACCAGTTCAGAGATGCGTGTTTCTGTTGGGACAGCGGCAGTGAGTAGACTTCACTTTGCTTACCTCTGCGCTGTACTGCAGTGTCTCTCCCCCGGCTGGGTGCTGGGAGTTGGCATGGTGGGCGCGAACAAGGGAAGAGCAAGGGAGGAGTGGAGGGCCAGGCAGATGGTGGGAGGGCGAGGGCGCGGTGGTGGGGCTCCTGAACGGGCATCCTAGCCTGCAGCCCTCCCATATGGGTCTGCTCTGGCACAGCCTCACGGTCACTTCCGCTTAGCCACTGCCTGCTCCCACACAAACCACAGCATTATAAACCAGCCTAAAATAAACCCACTCGCTCTTCAGTAGAGCTGGCCTGTGGTGTAGTTTGGTGGAAATGAAAGAGAGGGAGCAAGAATGAATATGTTTGCTTAAGAGATATGCAATAACTTTATAGGGATGTCCATGTCATAGCTGTGTGTTAATCAATCTTTTTTCATGATGCACATACATAACATATATATATATATATATATATATATATATATATATATATATATATATATATATATATATATATATATATATATATATATATACAAAGCAGTAATTGTAATCTAACTCTGACTAGATTAACTGTGACTACATTAATTTTTTAAGTCGGTTAAAGAGAGCTGAGGGCCAAAAAGTGAGAAGTGTGAAGACGTGATCATCGTTATCATAAAAAATCTAGAAATGGGCAAAAAGATGCTTCATTCCTCCTTTTCTGACTGACCTATTCTAATGTACCGTATGTGCGTCACAAGCTAATAACTATTCGTTAAACTAAATAAATGGCACTAATTAATCATTAATCATGTGCGATACATTGTAAGGAGCTCCACACGTGCCTAGTATTTAACGTGACGCACATTGTGCCCGAATTGTGTTCCTGAAGACAAATTTGAGAGCAAAACGTACAAATCGTTTCTCTTTTAATGTGCCATGCTTTGCGGTTCCTTCAAATATCACCAAAATTTTGAGGAAATGAATAATACCAGTAAATGCCATGAACAAGTCCTTCATAATGCCGTCCATTAAGAGAAATCAATGCATCTGTAATTGCTGCAATCTTGCACCAGTCACACGCATGACGTCCCCCACTGAAAACAGGGTTCAGCTCCGCTGAAGAGCAAATACATTTTGTATTGATTTGTATACTTTTGTTCCTCTGAGTAAAATCTATAGTGACATTTTTTCCCCCGTTACTCTAAGTGGTTCTTGTTTTGGTCCTTAGAGAATTATTTTGGTTCACTGGAAATGTATTGTTATGAAAACAGAATTTTGTTCACTTGGTTGTTTCGTTTTAATGCTAATAAAAAACATATTAATATGTGTTTTGGAGCAGCAATATTAATACATGGTTTGTCAGTTCAACATTACAAAAATAGATCATTTGTAACAAGTAATTTTAGCCAATTTTTATTCAAAATATTTTTTTGAGAATAATTTGAATTGCTTGTTAACACATTAAGTAACTGTGCATCTAGTGTATATCTGCAAGCTATGATTTTTACACATATATTAGTTTTACACATGTATTAATTCATCTGAAAGTGGCTGCCTTTGTGTTGTCATATAAGACTCTGCATTGGTGACTTGTGCGAGTGAAAGTGCATGAATGATCAATGCAGAATCCATCGTCATCAGCTGTAATTCTGCATCTCCACCCTCATTACACCCTCATAATTAGCTGGATGGAGACACTGCTTAACGGGTGTTACTCTGTTCAGCGTTGTCACAATTGACCTCCGATCAATTACCGTGAAAAGGTCAGTTCTCTCGGGGGGTCTTGAATCAGCAGCCCTGTTTTTTTCCACCACGGTGATGACAGCAGTCAGTCAAGGCTCAGGAGAAGATTTATCTGACTTGTCAGCTTGTCCAACCTCAGTTTAAGTGTTGCTGTCTAAATAGAGCAGGCCGTGGCCGTTAGACGCTTGGCCGGTCGGATGGGGAGATGGATAGCTGAACAGAGGGATTGATGCTTGTGTAGGTGGGCTGATAGCTAAATTGACTAGACTGAAGAAAGACAGAAGATTCTCTCCATTTGTAGCTGGAGCCAACTTCAGTCAGCGTCAATAGCAATGCAGTGCTGGCTCCCGACGCTCTACAGACTGACAGAGAGCCGGTCTGCAAGGCTAACCGACTTAGCGTTGATCTTTTCACAGTGTGACAGGAAATACATCAGCAGCCATTCTGCTCTTAACAGCCCTCTGGGGCATGAGGAATGGTAGGGGTAGGTGAAAGGAGCAAGGCACATGATGGATGGCGCTATTGTTGTCGGAGGCGATATCAGCACGTTGCTAAATAAGAGCAAGTGTTTTTAACGGGTCACGCTCATGTTAAGAGATGTTCATGTCTCAGGACGAAAGACATGTGATGTACCGTCAGACTATAGGCACCTCAAATCAAATAAAAGATTATTTGTCACATATATACACGTTGAATGCTTTGACAACTGTACACTCATATAAAACAATATGATAAAAAGATATAAACATAAAGCTAAATGAAATTAGGATCAAATAACATATATTTTGAGATAATAATATATTTTAAAAAGTAAGAATGTAATTCAATTGTAATATATACACTAATAAATACACTAATTTCTGCATGTGTTTAACAGATGACTTTCCTAGTGGTTGTGATGGAGAGTTCAGGATTGTCTGATCATCTGATCATTTTCACTGCTTTATGATTTCTTTCTCTCTCCCATATGCACGCATGCAGTGGCGTTCCACGGGCTGCAGTTGAGGATCAAGCGGGAGCCCCACAGCCCGTGTGCTGAGCTGGGTTCAGCCTGCAGCCAGGAGAGGCCCTTCAAGCTCCACTATGGAGAGAAGTGCCTCTATAATATCAGGTATGCCACTCACTGGCACATTAATATAACATTCAACATAAGCATCCGAATCTTAGTCTTAGTCTGCTTTACTGAGAGCATCAATGAGATACTCTAGCAAAACAATTCAAACAATTCAATTAGTTAAGACTGAAGGTCCTTTAGATCATTTTACAACTGATTTTTTACAACTAATAATTGTGTAAAAAAAGTAAGTAGACAGCAGACAGATGCTTTGAATAGATTGAAATGATAAAATATTCAATCAAATAGTAGATTTATCTACAAATTCCAATCTATAATAAATATATCCAGTGAAATATGTATTGTACTTCAAAAGATCAGAATGTTAGACAACATGAGATTATAATACTGAAATATTTAAATTTTGTCTTTTTATGTGGTGTTTTTTTTTTTTGTTTGTTTTTTTGGTTTGTTTTTTTCTATTTTTATTTTTTGTTTTTATTTTTTATACAGTGTATAAGTTAAATGCTGTTCCAAAGTGACATTTTGTACTAAAATCTAGTTTAAGTCATACTTATACATGTGCTTATATGTACTTATACATATTTCATATGCATGTTTTGCATTAAATACATGTTTTTTTAATGGTATGTATAGAAACAATATTCTATATTCTTAGTGGAAATTCTGCAACATTAATAGATCAATACTAAATAATTCTTAATGATTTTGCACAGGGTTGGGGCTAGCTTGAAAGGATCAGGCAATATATATATATATATATATATATATATATATATATATATATATATATAGACATAGTTGCCTGGTAACATTGGTTACCTTCATTTTTCTATTGATTTGATACATTTACAACATTTCATGTTAATTTAACTCTGCATGGTGTAAATGGGACTCAAATGAACACTGCACTGAAGGAGGCAGCCTGCTTCCCCAGGCCTGATGATACTTGAGTTAAGCCTGCAAGCTCAACCATAATGACTTTCTTCTCAGAACTGAAAGTTTGTTTTGTTGGAACCTACAGAAATATGATTTTCTTTAAATGAGACTCAATAGGATGTAATTGCCCATCACAATGTAGACATGCTGAGGAATTATTGTCAGCTAGCACCTTTCCTGAGAACCGCATGTGCGAACAAGGTAATTAAAAAAGGTCACACGCACTAATATTTCTGTATAGTTGAGTGCTTGTGGGTTGTTTTTGGAATGTGACTTTAAGGTCCATAGTAAAGTAATCCTGCAGAAAACTTTTAAAAACATAGTACAAATTTTTTTTTGTTGGGGCGCCTTTATCTGATAGACGCTCTGCTTGTCTGGCCTGGAGCACCCGATGGGGGTTTAACCAAACTGCTCTTATTCCCTGATGACTGCAGTGCCTACGAGCAGAAACATCCAGTGGGAATGAAAGCCTCCAGCCCAGCCACGACCCCCTGCAGCACACCAGTGTCCCCCCATCAGCATGTGTCTCCCAGCGCTGCCCCGACTCCTAAACCAGACAGGACGTACCCCCACCTCGCTCCTCCACAGCCACCCCCTGACAGCACGTACTCCATGGACCACAGGTATTACGCGTTACAGCAAAGCCCGAGAAAGCAGACGAGTTGTGTTTGAGCTGTAGATATATATCTATATGCTGTAATGAGATGCATTACAATGTAAATGATGTCCCAATACAGGACAGTATACTTTAAATATATAGCATACTTTCATACATACCATGTGTAACACTGATCAACTGCATATTTCATTCTAAATAGAGCTAAATTAGTCTATTTGCCATACTGCCCACCTAGTATACAGCCATACATATTGTTGTAAACCATCCCTCAACCTTATTGTGCATTCATGTAATGCAGTTTGATTGAATCCATTAAGTTAATTGCTACAAACCATTTTCCAGCGTCCAACAACTGATGTCATTGTGAATTGTCCTCCTTCAGGTTTCGGCGTCAGTTGTCAGAGCCGTGCCATTCGTTCCCGTCTCCTCCCTCCATGACCCCGGATGGGCGACCCATGTACCACAGACAGATGTCCGAACCCAGCATTCCCTTTCCCTCTCAAGGATTCAAGCAGGAATACTCTGACCACCTCTTTGAACATCCGGTCATGGTGGGGGCCCCTGTGCCCCAGTCGTACCCACACTCTATGATGATCAAGCAGGAGCCACGAGATTTCACCTACGATTCAGGTGAACTGAGCCTTCTCCACATGCATTAAACTGATTCAGTCATTCATGAGTTATGCACTCAAATAGAAGGAATCACTAAATCAGCAAAAACACATGATCTATGGTCAGAGATAGATTTTGTGTGTTCATTTCAGTTTAAGCTATTAAAATATTTATTTTAAACTGCTCTAGTAAGGTTAAATGTCACCCTCATATACACTGTTAAGAGAATTATTATTACTGGCCATAGAAATGTATTAAAGCTCTATATTTGCGTGCTTGGAGGAGCACGTTTCAGCTGATCCTTGGAGGGCATTTGAACAAATTCATTAGACATAGCTCACAGATGTTTACCATTTGGTTAGCAGGAACAGTCGGCCAAAAATCGCTAATCACCTCCCGACAGCCCCCGTGGTAACCTCCCTATGAGTGTGACAGGAAAGAGTCTGAGACTGTTCCGGTAAACTCTAAGGGAGATAGTAGCTGTGTGAGCGATGAGACTGCTGATAGAATTAGAGCATTATTAGAAAAAGGGGCTCTGGTCTCATTTCCTGAGGGCCTGGCCAGAGAGGGGAGGAGAGGGGCCCCTAATCTCTCCCTCTCTCTCTCGCTCTCAGGACAGGGCCCCCCCCCCGGGCTGTGGGCCCAGCTCTGGCATGAATGAAGTGCCGTTTGGTGGTGTTTTTCATTCATAAAAAGTGAAGGTACACTGGAGCGGCCTGTCAGGAAGGAATGCGAGGCCTGGCCTTCAGCTGCTTCCTGCAGGGTTTATTTGACTCTGCACTGCAGCCACACTACTTGTTGTAATCCAGACCTCTGAGAAACAAGTGCAGTCACATAAAGAAGCCTGAGCTTTAAAGTATGAGATGATTATTAACTGACTGAAGTTGGCTCCATTAATGATTATTTTTATTTTTAGAATTAATTACATTTTTATTTCTATTTATTTGTAGAAGATATTTTTGTTTTCGTTCATACATATAGCTATATGCAAAAGTTTGGACACACAAAGTCACTTTTATTAAATACGTTTACATTACATCATTTACAGGGTAAAAACTTAAATAAGCATTTATCTGTAGATTTTAGTAAATAATTTCTATGTATGTATATATGTATGTATGTATGTATTATTATTATTATTATTATTATTATTATTATTAATATTATTATTATTATAACTATTATAAGTTATAAGTATTATATTATATTATATTATATTATATTATATTATATATTTGTCCCCAATATGTTTAATAGATTAAATAAATAGTAATTGTGCTTTAAAACATGCTAATAACTGTTGTCTTGGGGCATGTATTTTTAACACACCATGTAATTTTACCAGAGGAGCCCAACCTTATGTGTATAACTGTATATGCAAGCATTTGTATATTTTGTATATTGTTTTTGTGTGTGTGTATATATATATATATATATATATATATATATATATATATATATATATATATATATATATACAGTATATACAGTGGTGTTCAAATGTCTGTTTTTTTATTATTATTTTAACCTTAACAGAAAGTTTTAGAATTTTGAAAAGTTAACACAAAGAAAATCTACAGGAAAAAATTAAATGACAAAGAATTATTAAGAAATCTCCACTATTTCTATGTCACTATTTAAACTGTAGCAAATTTATTACAGGTGACATACTTTCAATATTTCAAATATTCTCTTTTTATTAATTGTTGTAAAAATAATGAACAAAATTATTGAATTAGAAAAGTATGCAAAATAGAAAAAAAAATTGACGCCACTGTAAATACTAATAGTATAAATATATCCTATAAACAGGCAGTTTTGTATGATACATTCTCATTCTAACTTCTTTACTTCAAGGGAGGAGAACGTCTTTGCAGTGTCGTTTCATAGAATTTACTGTAGCACATAAAAGAGCTTGTTTGTTGTGCGCTGTGGAGAGGATGGGAGGGCAGTGGCTAATTTAATTAACGGTAATTTCCTCGACAGGCCCATTACTCGGATGAGGCCTTGAAAGATCTTTATAGGCTCAAATGAACAGGGTTAGCTGTTTTATTGAGCATTCACTTAGGAACTAGTGCCTTGCTTTGATTCAATCACAACAAGAGCTAACAAAATGAAAGATACAAGTGTCAAACATATGCAACGTTCTCAGTTATCTGGTCCTTCTCTTCATTTGTTTAGGTGTCACTTTTTATTATTAATTGTTGGCACTGACAGCCCAGCTATTTCTGTATTCTTAGTTTTCAATTTTCTTGTTCTGCAGAAGTGCCTAGCTGCCACTCTGTTTACCTGAGGCAAGAGGGATATTTGGCTCATGCAAACAGATCTGAAGGTAAGCTGTACTATGTAACTCAACTTTATTTTCGACCTAAGTGTAAGATATTTGCATGTTCATGTTCTTGTAAATACTGTACATAGTAAGAAAACAGTGTCCTGTTGTTGCAGGTTGCATGTTTGACAAAGTTGCCAGGCACTTCTATGATGACACTTGTGTGGTTCCAGAAAAGATTGAAGGCGAGTTCTGTTTTTAATATTTCAAAATTCAGTATTTCAGACAAAGAAAATGTGTGGATACATTTCTGAGAAGAAGAAAATGTCTGAGAATGAAATGAGATTTTGGGTCAAATGTTTAAGCATCTTTAGCTTTTTTGTTTTAAAAAGTTTTAAATGAGGCCATGTTTGGAATATATGGGTAGCAGGTTAAATAATTAGTCAAACACATGCATGCAAACTAGCTCGAACAATGAAACATAACTACAATATATTTTGTTGATTTTGTATGTAAAAATAATAAACTTTCTCCACATTTCAATGCATAATTCCTATTTAGTTGCTAAGTCGAACATACTAAAAAAATAAAGTATACACAGTGCCATATCTTTTGTTTTCCCCAGTATGTTAAATTTAGCAGTATTTACGCAAAAGTCTGCTTACAACTGTATATCCGTCACTTTTAGAACAAAACTTTGTATGTCCATTTTTTGTATTTTAATTTTTAAAACATTAAATGAAATTAAAACTAAATATAAAAAGTGTATAATAAAATGACCAGTAGAAGTCTTCAAAATTTATTTGAAATACTGTATAATTTGAACATTTACTAAAAGTAATTTTTTAAGCTTTCTAAAAAATATATATAAATATGTATAGTTAATGATGTTAATGTATGTGTGTATGTACTATGTATAGTTAATGATGTTAATGTATGTGTGTATGTACTATGTATAGTTAATGATGTTAATGTATGTGTGTATGTACTATGTAATATATATATATATATATATATATATATATATTAGATATATATATTAGATTATATATTAGATTGTCTGCACTTGTGTACATTGTATTACCCTATATATTATTATTATTACTATACTATATTATAGCTATATAGTATGGTAAGTTTTGCATGATGTAAGGTCTTTGTTGTGCAAACAATCCTACATTATCCAACTTAAACACTGATCTGATCAGCTGTTTCATGACCTGCAGGTGACATAAAACAGGAGGCGGGGCTATACCGTGAAGGCCCCACCTATCAAAGGCGTGGCTCACTGCAGCTCTGGCAGTTTCTGGTTGCTCTGCTGGATGACCCCTCCAACTCACATTTCATTGCGTGGACCGGCCGGGGCATGGAGTTCAAACTCATTGAACCTGAAGAGGTACATTTGTTGAATACGAAAAAAATCATTGTTAGCTAAGTTTGTTTGCATGAATCATAATTATTGGCCACCCTTAAATTATAATGCAATAAAACCTTTAATACCTGAGAATGATGTTAAGAATGCAACAGGCTGATATTAAATCTGAGCTAAAACTGTCAGTAAGCCTGCAACCCTAACAACAAATTTAACCCAACCCCAATTTAGCCTGTCCAAAGGTTTTTCATCATTGGTCGAAACAGCATTTTTGAACATTCAGTCTGACCTTGTGGCTAGAGAGGAGACCAGAGCTTGTTTTTACACAGCAAGCTTTCATGTCCATCCAAACAGAACACCCAGCAGAGAGCTGACTGCTAAATATTTCAGCGTGCAGACTCGCTGAAAGCGAAAAGCTATGTTGACTGGCTGAGGTTTTAGAACAGGGCTAACAGTGGTGCGTTTGTGAGCTGCATTAGCGACAGCATGGCTCACTTTGGGCTCAGTGTGTATGTGTGTGTGTGTATGGAGGAAGCTGGCGCTCATCCATTGGGCAGCTGTAGGGGACAGGGGGCCATTCATGCCATCAGGTGACTGAGGGTTGCAGGCTTTGGCTGGGCAGGTGTAAGACGTGAATGAGCCGCGGCAGAGTGAAAAGGCCGACTGCGCCGGGCTATGGGAGAGTGGCGGGAGGGAGATTTGAAAAGGAAGGGGGCCACGGGCGGGTGGTCGTACGGACAGGTGCCGCAACATCTGCCACGCTCCGCTCTTCCTAATGAACACATCTCTGAACAAAAGGTGTGGACGCACATATGTCCAGCTGGATATGCAAGAAGTTCAGCGCATTGCTTTGCCTTTGGGAAACTAAAACACTGTGACTGCTGGGACAAAACCTTGTAGCTCTGAAACTGTAACTTCATTGGACAAGGGGAAAATGTTGAGTTGCACTGTCTATGAAAGTCTATAAGAATCTATAAACACATTTATAAGACATTTCTTTGGCATTAGAACAAGATTAATAATGCTTAACCATGTTTATAAGGCCTTATGAATTACTAACATTATTAGTACAGTTCATAATAGAACAAAGAAACTCCCAGCTTAGACAGTGCCTACTCATAAACATACTATAAGCCATCTTTTAATAACTTAATAACAACTTCTAGTCATTTTTAATGTATTGTAACATGTTATAGCAAACTTCAAGTAAAGTGACAGCATTAATATACTTGCCATAAGAAACAGATACAGATTATTTGTAGATTCAAAAACACCATGCAAGTTAGGACTATTATCAGATTGTACTAACAATATAACATGTAATAAACACAATTAATAATGCATACATACAATTCAGACACATAATGCCTATAAAGTGTAATGCATTTTATTGATATTTATAACCAAGTTTGTAATGTCTTATGAATGAATTATAACTTGTTATGAAGTTCATAGTGTATTATCCTTCTTAGTCCTGAGATTGGACACTTTAAAAACAAACTTTCTTTGGAGTTCTTTTTAGAGAATTATATATTTATTAACACCAACATGACAAAACACAATGCTGAATCCTGTGTTTACTGCATGTACAGTTACATAAAAACGTTACTGTATTTTTGAACCTACCATGCTCCTAAAAATTAAAATCATTTTCATCAGAATTTTTATGTAATCATAGAAAAACAAAGGGCTTTCTAACATAAATCAAATACACTGAAAGCATGACATAAACTGTATTAGATATTTTATAGATTTATATGCAATACTATGCAAAGTACACATATTGCATACATTTTATATACTAGCCCAGTGGACACAAATAATAATAATCTATGGTTGAGGAATTACTCTTCTGAAACACAGGAAATGTGTAGTTTCTTTTGGATCTGTGATCCTGATGATAATAAATATGTTCAAAATTTTATCTACCAAATTTTAACTTTCAGTTTATTGGAAAGTCAAACCCATTGAAATCACTAAAAACATTCATAGATCATCATCTACTCGTACTCCCAGTATGTAAGTCATTAGTAGTGAATATTCCGTGACTGGGTTTGAATGTTTGTGGCAGAGAATTAATGAATTCTTTGTTTTTGCTCCTGATGATTTATTCAGTGATGTGTGTTTTCTGAAGGTGGCGCGACGCTGGGGGATCCAGAAGAATCGTCCTGCCATGAACTACGACAAACTCAGCCGCTCATTACGCTACTACTACGAAAAGGGGATCATGCAAAAGGTAAAAGATACAGTGCACTGTATCCTAAATACTCAGTAAGCATAAGCAGTATATAAACATCAGCTTAGTGCTGGGTTATGTTAATGAAATTCAATATCAAGATATACCTAACATAGAACAGTACTCAACGACATTGAAGTATGAAAGATAATGCAGGCTTTCTGAGGGCTGCTGTTCTGTTCTATGCTATGAGAGGTCATATAAACTGGACATCTTGACAGCTTGTTTTGATTGGACTGTTTTGTGTCTGTGTTTCCTAATCGGACACCAAAAGGGACGTAAACATACTATTTATTATATTTTATTGTACTGTTATTTCAAAACACCTAACAAATGACATAGTATGGTAAAAGTGTAGTTAACTGTGGTTTTTATTAGTGATGCCACTCTTTCTTTCTCAGAACTGATACCGAAACCTTGGGTATCAGCTGATACAGTAGAGATGTTGTTTATTAATTTATTTATAATTTTTTATTATTATTTTTATTCTCTACAGAGCTTTACATGCATTTTTAGGCAGCTTGGTTATCTGTAAATACTACTAATATACACTAATATAGAAACATACCATATATATATATATATATATATATATATATATATATATATATATATATATATATATATATATATATATATATATACTTGATGTGTATTTTGGTATAAACAGTATTTTAGTATACCTAAATACAAATTGTCTATTAACTTAACTGTAAATGTAAAAACTGCCCTCTTTGTGTTGGTCTGAAGGTGGCAGGTGAGAGATACGTGTATAAATTCGTGTGCGACCCCGAGGCCTTGTTCTCCATGGCCTTCCCTGACAATCAGCGGCCCGTGCTGAAGACTGACATGGAGAGGCAGATCAACGAGGAGGACACAGTGCCGCTGTCACACTTTGACGAGGGCGTGTCGTATGTTCAGGAGGGCACCTACTGCAACCCTCACCCGTACAGCGAGGGCTACGTCTACTAATAACTGACACACACTGAGCTGCGGTGGCGGGACCTCCTCCGATAGACTCTGACCTTTTCAGGCTTTCTCCCTATTCCCTCTTTCTGTCTGACGTCTCCGTCGTTTCCCCGGGACAAAGAGTGCACTTTATGGACAGAGACGGGCAGCGTGTAAACCTACTGGCAGTAGTTACGGTAGTCGCTCCTTCGGTGTTTGTTTCTTTTTAAAAATAATAATAAAAAAAAAAAACATAATAAAAAGTGGGGGGTATTGCAGCATGCCATATTCACACAGGCCCAACTCCGAAAGAGGACGGCCTGTAACTGGAAAGATGTGTTCATCTGTTTAGGCTGGTTCTAGTCTGGAGCACGTGGGTGAATAAATCTTAACCTCTTTTACTAGGATCTCCTTTAATTATTTGTGGAGTGATCAGTTCTTTCCACACGTTTGACCCCCCCCTTGGTGTCATATTGAGTAACAGCGGAAGATGCAGCGTATTTCTATGGAAATGAAAGTCTATCAGTTCTCCACAGTGCAGAGGAACAAGCACATATCTGACAATTTCCTTTAGACACACTTACTCTGTATTAATAAGCAGCAAAGAGCTAGCACAGAAGAACGACCAGTTCCTGCTGTTTGTTCTCTTTTGGATCATCAGGTCCATGTAAACGTAGATGACATATACACGGAAATACTACACTGGAATTGGAGCAAATCTTTCCAAATGCAAACGGATTGTTTTAGAAGCTGTTGTCACTCCATATTGTTGTCACTCATGACATTTGAAAATTGATTACGTTTTAAATTGAAATTAATGTTTAATAGTTCTAGACAAATACCATTAAGACAAACGTCCCACATGCATAGCTAATGTATACGTTATCCTGTTTTATTGTTGAAGAAATGAAAATTTTTCTTTTATTTTTTTTTCTCCAAAATTAAAGAGAGTCAAAGTTAATGTCTCATTTACCCACTACTCCATAATCCACAAAAATATGACTATGTATATTCAGGTTAATACACATCGATGCTGCTTTTTCATGTGATTGGATACATGTAGTCATTCCATATCAGATGGCAGCTATGCCCTGCAGTACGCTCATTATTGTTTTTTTGGGTTTTTTTGTCTTTTTTTACATCAGAAAAAAATAAGTCAGTGTTGATTGAATGTAAAAAATATATACAACATCGGGAAGAAGGAAATGGCAATAGCTACACTTCTGTAATAAAATAGTGTTGAAATACAAATGAGTTGTCACCCCTCCAACAATCATAATTCTTCTACTGTGATTTTGTTGAGTTTTTTTTTTTAATAAGTTGTTTTGCTAATAAACAAAGCCACATTCTCTCATCACAAGTCACTGACACTGTAGTATGTGAAAGAAAAACTGATACATGCAGATTTGCTTTCTGGTTAAAGCTGGAAACCAACTAGAAGGAAGTCATTATTAAACCTGAACACTTGCCATTATAATATAAAATGCTTGTGCGGGTCTGGTTGTCCTACTTGTTTAAGGTTCCTCCTTGTTTTTTTCTGATGCCGCCACAAAGCATTTAGTCAAAATGCTGTCCAAGGAAAAATCAATGTCTAATTTACACCAGAACTGAATTGAATTTAAGGAAGCTTTTCATGATTGACAATTGGTTTCTTTCTTTGTCCTTCAGTTGAGAGCAGTGTTGGCGAATCTAATGAAAAATAAAGTGAAACAAACATTATTGTTTGTCAAAAAAATCAATTACTCATTTAATGCAACAAATTTTTTTAATGAAAGGTTTAGAAAGAAAAACAGCTATTTTTTATTTGTATTATAAAGTAATACTTTGCTGACCTACTGTAGCTAACTTTGATCTAAAAATTGGCAAATGTAATCTCTATAAGGAGTCATGCTTACTGGAATAGGCATTTATAAACAGTCATGTAGGATTATGTCACTTGCTATAAGCTTATGTAGATGTACATAACCTTATGAACAGCACCCTACAGTAAACTGTCACCACATTTATGTACTGAATGCTTTAAAGAAAGACTGTTAAATGATTCTGCTGCACTTGATGCAACTGTCTGTGTACGAGAATACAACAGCACATTTGGGAAAAGCAAAAGTTAATGGAATTGACCTTGGCCGATCTCGCTGACATGCTCATGAGTATTGAGTATTTTTGCTTGTTTGCATAAAAGTTCAGAGTTCCAGTTTGTGGGAAAAAAACATAGTAAATCCAGGCGCACTTTGTAACTATATCTAAAAGATACAATTACTAGCGTTCCAGAGGGAGCACTCAGGTCGACCCAGACAATCTCTGGCTGGGAGTCCTGCGGGGATTCTGTTGATAGGATCCTTGAGACTGATTTAGTTGTCTTTCCAATGGAAGTGAATTCACTGGTTCCTTGAAGGACATCTTTGCAACCTGTGCTCTTCAAAACTGGTGCCAATGTGCTGAGAAACTCGGAATCTACACCATCTGAACAGTAAAGTATATAAACGATGGCTCAGAAAATGTTACAGTTCAAGAAGTACAATTGTTTTTATATTTATTATAATTACAGAATTGAAATTTTCAAATATGGGATCAGACTTAGTTTAAATGGAGCTACCTATAAAGTCTTACATGCGTGTCTTACTGAAAACTCTTCATTTCATTTTAAAAGTGTGAATCTCTTTGCAGAACAAGGTCACACGTATACATTCACATGGCACAATAGCATGTGGTCAAATTTGTCTGTTAAAATGATCGTCACGGTTTCTAAGAGGACACAAATGACAGTGGTTTATTCAAATATCTCAAATTGAAATGTCATGCAAAACCCCCCAGCGCCCTCAAAGTATGTCATGTTATGGTTTTTGGAGAGACCTTCAGGAGATAAAAGGACATCAGGAGAGCAAAAGTACTTAAAATTGCTCTTTACAGACCTTATATATTCACATTATAGCCAAGAACTCTACTATCCACCTATTCCTTCAGCAGGATGTTGTGGCACTTTCTAATCTCTACTGTTGCTGTCAAAACAAAACCTGATTTAACCCCACCATCAACATTTAGAACTGCATGGTGTAGAAGACTTGTGTTTTGGGGTGATGTTTTTTGTTTTGTGCTTTATTTATGCACCATTTATGCTGGATTTACATAGCAGTGAGTCTGGATGCTGGAACATGTTAAATGTCCACAGTGAAACTGTATGCAGAGTTTTAACGTTAAGAGTATAACGTTACTGCAGAAGGCAAAAACATAGAATGTAAGTTATGGTAAAGGGATGGCAGTTTTGGAGCATTTTTGGTCCACTCATCATACAGTTTCCTACATACAATGTAAATTACAATTTATTTTCTCAAATGTTGTCAAATGAAAAACTGACAAAAGGGGAAATTTAGACTGTTTGTCCTGGACAGTGACAATATGCTCAATGTGTGCTCAAGAGTTAAATCACCAGTGTGTAGTTTGACTTTGGGCCTGACACAATCTGTTACAGGACCTGAATGGAGCAGTCTAAAACATCTTCCACAGTAAATTACAGATTATCTCACTACTTAATATAGAACTCTTTAAAGACGGTCACATATAAACATGCACATGAAATTGTCACTCAGTGTGAAGATTTTCTTCAATGATGTCAAAAAAGAAAAACAATGAAAATAGAGATACTTGAATTTATTTATTTATTTATTTATTTATTTATTTATTCATGTATTTAATTAGTTTTGTTCTGAGAGTGTTGAATCTTCACCTTGCAGTTTGCCTTTGGGTGTAATGCAGTCTGTTAAGGCCTCTTATTTGTTCCCTATAAGCATTCAGTCCATCCAGGAGGAGAAAGAGCAAAGACATCACTTTGATGAGCTTGGTATATGTGTATGTGTCGTCTTCGGCCACAATATTATGCATCATGATACCGGCTGTTTGATATAAATTATTCGACAACTTAATTAAAAAATGGCAAAGAATTGACATGACATCGCCATATAGATCACAGCATCACTGCCCAAAGACAATGACGTACAAATGATATAGAAAAATGAAAATTTGACATCTTGAAAATTTTAAATCTTTGGACAGTGGCGACAGGCTCCTTACATTTTTGCCTGAACCTAAACCAGTTGCAGAGCTTAAAATGTAAAAACCCAAATTAAAAGCATCTACCTGTGTTCCTGTCATGGCAGTTATAAGGAAAATATCTAAATAAATAAATCCTTCTGTTTTTGCTTTATTTGCGTTATGTTAATGTTCAACTCAAAGTCTCTATTGCGACTAACTTGATATCTGTGTTCAGCAGCGTATTATTGTTTATCATAAGCTGAAAATCTGCCCCATCTATCTCCCAGTGACTTTAAATTCTTTACTCTTGTTCTGCTCCCTTTTTTGGCCACCATCAAGGTCAACCGCCCTATAAATAGAGGTTGCTCACCAATAGAGCAACACTGCTCAATCCATAATCACTGCTATCTATAATTCAGAAGTTCAATACACCGTATTCAGCCTGAGCATTAGACATGCCAGTGTTTATAATTCATAGTGTAGTATAGACTCGAGTGTTTGGGTCAACAAATAGAACCTACGCAACAATTGGAGCAAAAGAAAATTGTCTTTTGTGTTGTTCAAACATGGCAACCATGTTTCTCTTTTAGTTCACATTAGTAACATGTATCCTGAAAGTTTAATACCAAACAGCTTCACACATTAAAAAAAAAAAACCTTGTACAGCCAATATTGCAGAAACACCTTATCAACAGCTGAGTGCAAAATCAATTGAGCCAATCTCTTAAAATGTGTATTTAACAAACATTTCAACCATATGTTTCACTGGCTTGACAGTAATTCTGCCATTCGCTCTCATTCTACACTGAGCAAATGTCTGCCGCTCCGTCAGCTCCATTAGTAGAGTGGCTGATGTTAAGCCATTTAGCTTGGCTTACGCTCGTCTATCCACCTCTGTGTTTACCGAGGCTCGTGCTCTCTCACTCGGCTTTATAGCGTGCAGTGTTTGCTCAAAGGAAATGGCTCATGTTGCCTGCTGCAGTCTCCCCAGTTGGCCGTGACACAGATGTGTTTGCCAAGTGAAATGAAACCAAATGGGCTCGGTGTAACCAAATGTGTTTGGGGCATCGCACCAAGTTAGTTTTTAATGTACATAACACAGCCTGAGAAAAAGCACTTTGATAGCCACTAATAGCAACACAAAAAAGACATAAATCATTCATAGGGTAATTCACGGAGACGGCTGCAACCGAGTTATGTCAACTGAAGAAGCTCTCTCATACATTTCAATGATAATAGCTACATTGTATTCATCTTAAAAGAACGTGACTTTGATTAAATATTTCTAAAACACAGAATGCTTTTAGTTGTTGCTGCATCTGAACCTTGTAACATTTTTTTTAAAAAAGGCCGGCTTGTCTTTACTCTGTGGGACCACTTTATGAAGATTTGGCCCACATTTACATGCAACAGAATGGAACAAGCATTTAACTCCATTAAAGGATTTTAGTCCAAGGTTTATTACTTTAGTTTTGTACCAGAGTTCCAGGGCATTTCTTTATGCCAGTGCAGCAAAAGCAACCAACAATTGGCAGACTATGTGGTGAAATGTTCTGCTTCAGGCAGGTGACACTTTTCATACCCTTTCAGAAGAACCAAACTGTCAATGCACATGGTTGATGTTCATCTTTAAACAAGGTTAGAATTGGCTTCCTATATTCTAGCTTATATTCTATATTTTATATCTTAATCAATTGTTCCGTCACACCTCAAACGCTGCAGCTTCTACAGGCACCAGAATGTTACTATTTAAGGTGGAACGAGAAATTTGCTAAACAAGCAAGTGAACAGGAAACCAGCTTCAGCTCCTACATATTTAACAAGATCCTGGACAACTTTGAATTAAGGCTTTACTCAGCATCCGGCTCTGTTTCATAGTAACAACTTCACTTTGTGTTGATGTTGTGTGAAAGCAAGTAGCTAGTATAGGTAACATTAGCTAACTATTTAATATGATGGCCGAGGTTATTTACCCAGAGGTTCATATTGTTCTCCTGCCTGTGTCAATTTCAACATGTTACTTCTTTGTAATCATTGCTGTCTTGTTGTAAACCAGCCAATCAGAGCAGCGCTCATCGAATTATTCATGAGCTCACCAAAAAAGAACATAGTTTGTTTCATTCTAGCGACAAATCATAGGGTGTAAATGGGCATGTTAAAAAAAGGTGGTTGGCATAGTTAGTGGGTTACACTGCTGCCCTCCATGCCATAGGGTAGGGTTCGATTGCCCACCTGGGTAACCCCCTGCATCACACCAATAAGAGTTCTCCTAACACAACCTTCACCTACTTCTGTAAATGTAAACAGTGAGTTGCTCTGGATAAGAGCGTCTGCTGATACCGTACATGTAAAACTACGGCAGGTAATTTTTCACCCCAAACACAGTCACACACTTCCTATGCAGACATCAAAGAATAGTGTAAAGTAGTGAATACATGCATTCAATGGCACATACATTAAATTAGAAATGTTCATAGCATTACCTTTTTTAAGCACACAAGGTTTTTGTAATATAAACAATGATTGACAGTCTCATTTCATCCTGCTCAGTGTTCATTCTTTGTGTTTGCTGGACATTTTTAATGGATTTACAGACTTTTCTATGATCGCAGCTCTTGATTTTTAATTAACGCAGCTTTATTCCTGCAATGCTCTCCAAAAACACAACAACACAAAATTGCATGTTAAGTTGCTTGGTTAAGCTGACATTTTGATCTCATATCGGATTTACACACCGAGGCTTTGTTTGGTAATTGCTCTCAGCAAGCCGATCAAAGACGGCAGCGGCGCTGCTGACTCCAGAGAGCATCATAGTGCTGGAACAGTAATTGATGCTGAGCAGAGGCTGAATCCAGGCATTGCCACTGGTTGACACTCATTACGTCCTTCCCTGTTGCTCTCTTCATGGCGGATGAAACACCAAAGGGCTGGGGCTTTTTTGGAGACATGGATGGCACTGATGAATAGCCCTTGATGTGATGCTCACATACTGGTGAAATTGGTTATAATGCACCCCTGTAGCTCTAGGTTACATGCATCTACAGAAGGAGCAAGAGAGTGGCATTGTGATTACATGGACCTGAAGGTTACATCCAAAGGATATTTTTTAGGAACAAAATCAATGTAACGTGCACCTGTTTGGGGGCATCCAAAAGCTGAATAAAGCATGTTAAAAGTAGTCCTTTAGAGCAATCCCTTTGTTTTTAATATATATATTTTTCTTTTTCTTTGTTGTTGAGTTGAATTGGTAAAATATATGGAAGAAGTAGGAAAGAAGGAGGGAAAGAAGGAGAAAGAAAAGAGAAAGAGAATGAAAAAACAAGCAAGGGAGAAACAGCTTAACAAAGGAAGAGAAAGAAAAAGGAAGAAAGACAGAAATAAAGAGACACCAAAGGAACATAAATGAATAAGAAGGAAAAAAAGGAAGAGGAATAGAGACTGAAAAACGAAGGAAGGAATAAAGAAAGAAAGAAAGAAAGAAAGAAAGAAAGAAAGAAAGAAAGAAAGAAAGTGGGAAAGAAGGAGAAAGAAGGAGAAAGAAAAAAGAGAATGAAAAAACAAGCAAGGAAGGAACATCTTAACAAAGGAAGAGAAAGAAAAAGGAAAGACAGAAAGAAAGAGACAGAAAAGACCAAAGGAACATAAAGGAATAAGAAAGAAAAAAAGGAAGAGAAATAGAGAATTAAAAACGAAATGAAAATGAATAACGAAAGAAAGAAGGAAGGAATAAAGGACTGAACAAAGAAAAAATGAAAGAAAGAAAGAAAGATATAAACAAAGACAAAAAATGACTGTATAAATAAAGAACAATAAAGAAGAAAATATAAAAAGAAGTAGAAATGATGAAAGAAATGAGTGCTGAAGCATGAAAAAGGTGAATGAGTAGAAAAGGAAGAAGAAAAAAGAGAAGTGAATAAAAAAGAATTGAACTAAGAAATTGAACTATGAAAAAGAGGAGAGAGCAGAAAAGACAGAAAGAAGGATCAGACATTGTACACGTCCAGAAGCGATCATTCATGTGTGCAGGACGCTGAGACACACTCGGAGCTGTGAATTAGAGAAATGTGTGCAGCGCAGAACACTAGAGTTCACTAAAGTACGAAGTAACTCACTAGAAAAAGCAGCAATATGTATCATTATTGATGATTTGCCACACAGGACAAACAGCACATTATCCGTCATATGCTCGCTGCCGGCAGCCTGTGCCATCGTTTTGTACACAAAACAGGGTCACACGCTGTTTGAAGCCGTCCCAGCCAGTCAGGCTGCAACTGGCTCCCTTTGCCACAGCATCACACAGTGATGCTGGCGAATAAAGAGGCTCTTCACCTTCCACAATGTCGTTTGATCTCTGCCATCCTGTCGGGCACACACAGGTCTGCATAAGACTGTCCTCAGAGAGGTGGGCCAACCCATCTGTCGCCAGAGAGAAAGAGAGAAGGAGGAAAAAAAGAGAGAGAGAGGGAGAGCAAAGAGGTCTAGAAATATGAAACCCCAAGATTTTGATACCGCGTACCATGTAAGGCCTTCAGCTCAGACCTTCCTCCAGGTAGGAGCAGACATCTCACTTAAACTGAAAAGAAATGAGCCCACATGTCACGTACCTTCGCCCATGTAATTTCCACAGATGAAGTGTGGTCATCGCAATGCCTAATATACTAATAGGGCCAGCGTCAAGACTAATGTTGGAGAGGTAAATTTAGGCCGAGACATTTATAACCAGTCCTGGCTCCTGAAATAGCCGTTAAAAAAGAAACCTAGAAATAGGTTCCTTGAATAATGACGTTTCTTTCTGTGCTTTGCTTAGTTTTTACAGAGAAATTGGATCTCTGCGCTAACATATGGCCCCTGTGTCAAATCTGATAAATAATGCATTTATTACAATGTACCTTAACTCCTTAATGATGGGAATTAATGTGTCTTACCCCTACAGGCAACAGGATTGCAGTTGTAATCCTTGAAGACAGAGATGCAATTCTCAGCTCTCTTGGGAAATGGGTAAAGTGGCATTGGACTGAAGCCCCTGGGGCTGTTAAATTAAATAAAAAGCCTCCCAAAATAGTGCTTTGGAAAAACAAGACATGCAAACATTTCATTTAGCGAAGGCACGATTGGCGTGACCAGCACTGGGGAAAATAACCAAGTTCACACAGACAGTCATAAACAACACTGTTCATGGACTTCTGTACTTTAAACCTAAAAAGCAAAGGGCCATGTGACCACTGTGGAAATACATGTGGTTCATGGCTGTGTAGGGTAGGGGATGCACAGGTCAGTCAACTTTAAGCTCGAAGTCAACTAGTCACATGATCATGAGCCTAAAAACACAGATGCCTCAGAAAAGACAACAGGTGAAGAACCTTGTGATTTCAGGTTCTTCACTACTTCAGAAGACTAGCAGTGTGATCCAGGAAGAGCATGTAAGGGGTGCAGAGCGGGAGCGGAGCCTGGAGGAGAGTCCTTTTTCCAAAACTGACTACCTCTGTGTGACATGTGTGATGCAGCAGTGACTCTACAGCTTGTACACAGTGGCTATTCACGTAAAGCATCAGCGTATCTATATACTAGACAAGCTCACCAATCATAACAGCAGACGTTCTGCAGCGTTACACGCAGCTAGTCTTGTTCACTTTGTGTTTGTTTACCCTCTGCAGTTCTCTAGCCCGTGAAGTTTAAACCTTCTGAAAAAGCTTGCGTAGTACTGTTTAACTAGCTTTTGTATGATAGCACTTATAAAATAAAAAAAAAGGAGTGGAGTGGTTTCTCTGAGAGTGGAGTGATTACAGAAATGTTAAGTCAAGGTTTATTTATACAGCACCTTTTACAACAGATGTTGTCACAAAGCAGACCGCACCGGATAGGCAGTTGTTCAGCATCAGACCGCCCAGAATGGGCAGTTGTTGAGCTCAACAAAGAAACACAAGAGCTCCCTGAGATGTCAGCGCCCCTCTGCTTCACCGTAAACAAACTTGAGTCAGTGTGTGAGAGCAGCGGGATGACAGCACCAACATTCTCAGTTTACTATAATACTCTCTGTGAATGAACCCAGATCTGCATCTTTTATCTAATGGACAATCTAAACAAGTAGGTTTTTACTATAGACTTGAAATTTGAGTCCTGAACACTGACTGGAAGGTTTTTCCAAAGCTCTGTAGGAAAAGGCTTCACCCTGTGATGTAACTTTATTTATTCTAGATACTAACAGGGAACCAGCACCTTGTGATCTAAGTGGATGTGTTGGTTTATATTAAGAGATAAGTTAATTCAAGTACTGAGGAGCAAAGCCACTTAAAGCTTTCAATGCTTTGAGCTAGAAGAAAAGATTAGATACTGAACATCATATAATAAGCTGTGTCGGTGGGGTGTGTCGGTGGGGAATGCTCTAAATTTCTCTGGCTCTGTGGATCTCCACCATGGGCAAGTGTCTTGGCAAGGCTTTCTAGGGCACAGCTAAGTTAGATGCTTGTCTATTAGGGCAGTTAGATCAACCTCTATCAGAACAAACAGAAACTGTTTACCAATATTTGTGCAGCAGTAAACAGTTTCTGAGGTCATCAGTTTGCTAACCATGTCAGGTTGTACGACGCTAGGCCTAATCATCTTAGGTTCAGAACATCTAGTTCTTGGTTGACCCCTTTTTTACTAGCATCTCTAGCTGTTTAATTATCTGTAGCAGTTCTTATGCATGAATCCTACCACCGTCTAAGAATAAGAACATTCTGAGAAGCCTAGCCAAGTCCGGTGAGATTAAACGTCTGCATGGGCTATCATTAGCAAATCAAATCAACCCAGCACTTGCACTACGAGCAGCCACACTATTTAATATAAAGTCGTGTACACATAAGCATAAGCCGTACTGAAATTCATGTTTGCTGTTATGCTGCTTTAGCGAGAGCCCACGTGATGTGGTGTTAGGAGGGACATTTATTTCGCTCTCTTTTTTTGCCTTAAAAACAGATGGTTCCTTGTGTGTGGAGCGGAAGTGTCTGTTAACTCGGTTGGCTCATGATTGGTGGCTGTCGTCCAACGACAACACGGCGATCGGGGAGGGGTGTGAGCAACAGTGCAGTTTGCTATCTTCAGATGTGCTGTGAAGAGAACAGAAGGAAGTCAGGTGGTACTGCTGCACTACACTACTGCTCTCCGGGTCGATAGGCCTCGGGACGGGCGCGGGCAGGGGCCGCGTGGGTGCAGACATATGTGAGCGTATTAAGGGAGCGCAGGACGAGAGCGCAGATCTCGACTCTTTCCAGTGAAAGTCAGCCAACAGGCTCATGATGAATCCTGCTGGGAGGCTAATGGGTTATTTGTTTAGCCTCTGCTCAACCTCACTGCTGTATGGAGATGGACAGCCAGCAGTGGAGGCAAATGCTTAGCAAACTGCTGAACACAGACCAACGTAGCATCTTGTTTGGTAGGACGTTAGGCTTACATTTCAGGTGCAAGCTTGGGTGTAACTATGTTTTCAAGAGTGCTGGGGACAAGGGCGAGGACCAGGTAAATAAAATAAGTATGTACGCCCCAGTGGCTCTGTTAAGCACTTCTAGTGTTAGTTTAGCCAGCTTGCAAACCGTTCTCCATTTCCATTCATCTTCATGCTATGTGTCTAGTTCTTAAACATTTCTTTGCTTTGTGGTATCCTTTAACCCTTCGAGGTAGACTTACCAGACATCCCAGAAGTACTCTTTTTTAAATCTGAATTAAAAACTCATCATATAGTTTTAAGAAACACTTGGCAACACAGCAGAGGGGCAGGTGTCTTGTATTGTGCTTGGTTTGGCTAAAAAATCTCGACCAGTGTCATATTGATCTGATTTTTTTTTTGCTGAAGAAGCTCAAAAATATTAACGTCAATAAGAAAAAATTTTAAAAAGCCTATTTTATAGAGTGATAGAAAACATGGTAGCACACAGAAACCTTTGAAATTCAAATGATTTTACTGTAGCCAACTGTACCAGGCTTGCCAGCCTTGTGTGGTTAAACTTCAATATGGCTTGCTAGCTAACAGCTCTTCCTTATTATATATAAAAGACAATAAATAAGGTTTTATGTGTCGACAGCCTTAGAACTTTGAAAAGAATGTGTATTAAATCAGAAAACACAACAGGACTATTCTTATTTATTGTCAGCAGCATTTCAAAAAGTGGCCGGGACATGCCCCAGGTGATGTTTACAGCTTTTACAATTGATTGTGTTACTAACTAAGCAACTGATGCTAAGTAATCCGAGTGCCTTTTAAAAGACTGTACAAAATAGATCGAGTATTGAAACTATATAAATGACAGGTTTTTTTTAATTCTTTTTTTTAAGATTTTTTGAAGTGGAGAATCATATGTGGACAATAGTGTACTTGGTTTCCTTTAAGATACAGGACAGTGGAAATAGCTGATAAAGGTCAGTGTATGGAATGCTGAAGTAAAACCATTACTGTCAATATGTTTATAAGAACACAGAGAGTAACATTTTCATAAGTAAATGTTTTCTTGATTAAAATCAGCTTTTATCTTTAAAACCAGCGTACAAGGTGTAACGCTATATGGCATAACAAATACTCATAACACCCTTATTGTGTATTATCAACATTACACAAGTAGGGCTTTTCAGTATGTTCTTTGGTTAACGCCTACATGTGCTGCTGTATGCAGGGTTCTCTGCATATTGGATATAATCACAATTCCACTGCTGACTCGTTCACTTAAATTTCTTTCATTTCATTGGTAAATGGTCTTTACAGCAAACAGCTGCTGACTTCTATTCTCTTAACACATTACTAGTACTGCAAGCTAGCTGACCAGAATACTTCAATACTAACTACAGCAGAGAATTTGCTGGAATTTTGGAGTTGAGGGTGTGGATAATGGATCAGGTGTGAGTTCAATAGAAAGCAAGCGTGCAGCTTAGCCTTTTGTGAGCTACCCATCCCCCGCTGGGCCATACACTGTCTGCCAACAGTTCCTCTTTAGACTTAATGTCGTACACACAAAAGAAACTGCTGTATGTACTTTACTGACATATCAATCAAATACTATATTCAGCAAATACAAATTTTACAAACACTTGTGCAATAAATGTTGATATTTTAAAATTTGTAACTTAAACATTCTTTAAACTGTATAATTAAGCAGTTTTATTATAATGGTTACACTTCAGCATCATTCAGCATCATTAAATACAGCCATTATTATGGGCGGAGTGTATGAGATTTTATATATATATATATATATATATATATATATATATATATATATATATATATATATATATATATATATATATCACAACATGGCAGTAGAATCTAAACCTTATTTGCTAAGAATTAAGAGGACTGAATGAATAATACATCAAGATAAATCAAGACATCTGCATTTGTATGTATCAGAAGTGCTGACAACTCGATTTATATCCCAAACCAAAATGATAAATATTGTATATTCAATTCTCTATAACACTCCAATGAAGATCTGGAATCCCTCAAGTTTGAATCCAAGCACAAACTCCCTTCGCCCATATGGTTTTATTTGTGTGCATCTGGCTCAGCAAGAGGCATACAGTTACAAACCTATATTTCCAGCTTTATTCGCACCTCGCTACAAGAGCCAAACGTGAAAATTGAAGGCAGAAGGATCGTGTGACGGGATTAATTAGACAAGGCCAAGTGAAGTCACACTCTTCATGGCAACACACTTGAACCTTCAATTACGCACTGCACAAAGCAATTAAAAGCCTCCTTCTCCTGCACTGTCCTATGGAGTCTACCTGTTACTGGAGCTCTCTCTCTCTGTAGGGTCCCCCCAGGGGCACCAGACGGACTACAGGTCCAATCCGCAGGTCGGTAATTACAATTGATCAATTGTTGTCGGGAGGTGAAATGACTTGGTTGTTTTAGCCGGGGCTCAATTTGAGGACTCCATTTTTAAAGTCTTATTTATACGTCAGGCGGTTAAGAAAAGAAAGGGAGGGAGAAAGACAGAGAGAGACAGAGGGAGGGAGAGAGAGAGAGAATTGACAATTTCTAATCATGATGGCTCTTGGCCTTTTTTGTTTCTTTGTTTCTGAAGGACTGAATTGGCAGAGAATTGGCCAATTTTACACACAGTTCAGCTGAACCCACTCCATTTCCTCCTTTTCGTATTTTTCATTTTTGCAAGTTGGTGTAAAAATTTGCTAATACACATCTGCATCCTCACATCATTACTGTGTGTATTTTGGTACAGTACATTTCCAAGAAAAGGTCTGTGAACCTGAACTATTATATAATCTATGTTTGGACAATTTTTAATTAGATGCTTTGTAGATGCTCACCCTCTTGTTCGTTTGGTGCAGATCAATCAAACCTATTTAGTAAATTTGCTTTATTTTAGCAGGTTTAAAGACTACACTGGTACGAGGGTACACACTATACTACTGAATCACACGCCATCAAAAATCATGGTTCTTTGTCTGCTTCCAAGTGTACACGGGTTCAGTCAAACATTTTTACAAACCAAATTCCAAAAAAGTTGGGACAGTGTGTGAGATCAACCAACAACTCAAACAACACATATCTTTAAAATGAGGGGCAGGGAGGTGAGTACGAACCAGTTTTATATACCAGGGCTGTAGACCCCCTTTGGTAAAGACCACAATATTTGATGTGTTACATTATAGACTTTTTTGTATATATACACTGATTTAAAATGTAATGACTATAACAAGTTCCAAAAAGTTGTAATGGGAGCATGGAGCATTCCCACTGTGAGCCATCAACTTTCTTTTTAACAGCACTTAATAATTTGAGCTTAGTAATACAACACATGTTTTCAATGGCAGACAGTTCTGGACTGTAGGAAGACCAGGTTAACACTAGCAGTCAGGTTTCTTGGCATTGTTGTTAATATAACGCCCCTGAAGGCAACACATTGCTTACTCGTATGTTGCGTTCAAAGTTGAAGGTGTTTTCACAGATCGTGTTATCTATGAATTCCACTCTGAACCATCATAGACTCTGAATATTTAATTTCTATCAATCTAAGTAGTCCTTTTCTTCTTTGGCCCAGAGAGCACAACGTCAACGGTTTCCCAAAATGATCTGAAAGGTTAATCAGACTGCAGGACGTGTTTCCATTGAGCGTCACTCCAGCGTCTGAAGCCCAGGTCCAGAAAAATCTGCAGCACTTCTGGATGTTGTTGACATAAGACACCCACTGGACATAGTACTGTCTTAACTTGCATTTGTGGAAACGGCAACAAACAATGTTTATTGACAATGTGTTGAGATCCATCACCGAATCAAAGATTTATTCATTGTGAGCTTTGGACTTGCACTGCACATATAAGGTTACTCAAAATTCCCTGAATTTTTTAATTATACTATGGAGTGTAGAGAGCTCCTGCAGTTACGTTCAGAACTGTTAGATCTATACTGTTAGTGTTGAACTTTAAAAGACTAGGCCATTCCTGGGGTATTCATTTATATCCAAGAATCACCAGTTTACAATCATTTTTCTAACTTTTTACAATGTTTCTAGTCTGAAATTCCAACTTTTCTGTTGCAAGCTGCAGGCATAAGCTTTCAGAACAAACAGAACAAACAGAAAGATGAAGCAACATGTAAATGAAGGCTCGAATAAATGACCAATGCTGGTATACAAATAAAAGAAGGACAGGTGGTTTATCATGTTTGGTTATTCTGGTTTAATAGCTTACTAAGTCTCTTAGACTCTGAAACTGTTTTGTGTAGGCATGGCAAGAGATGTCAGGCTTGTGATTGGTTAAGAAATATTCATGGAAGCATTACCCAAGATAAGAATGCCTAGTTTACATGGAGTGGAAAGAAATAATGTGAAATATATGGGCCATGTATTGGTCACTTGAACATTTACTCAAAGTATATATTCAGTACATGTTTACTACTTGCCTGCCAAAAAGCTTGTTTACAGTTTGAGCTGTGGATGAGACCATCAAAAAAAGAAAGTGATCAGAAGAAGTGTTTTATTGTTTATACAGGACCTTCTTGGATAGCAGAAGAAAAGATTTCATTATAATGTCCAGCAGAGGTAAACAGTTCACCATGTCTGTCAACTCGACGTATACACTGTATGCAACACAAAGCAGTCTTTGATGGAATATGGTCAGTGTTGTATTGAGCTGACAGTGGTGGATGACACTCAGCCTATGTTTCACAGTAGGTTCTTTCTCCTGGATGCGATGTATTTACTCTCCTCTAGTTGGTGTGCGCCTCAGGGATGGCACCCCCAGCACTGCCTGCATCCATATGGGACACTTGATTGATTTACACTCTATCTTCACTTCCCCCACTGATCTTCAGCAAATGTGATGCTGAACCAAGTACTGCTGACCCGATCCTGCATTGGGTCCATCTCTCTCTGTCTCTCTCTCTCTCTCTCACTTTCTCTCTGTCTCTCTCTCTCTGATCATCATCCTGAAGCCATGTTTAGCCCAGAGCTGTATGCTATAAATCAAGACACAACAACCAGTAAGCTGAATGGAGAGCAACAGAGGGGGATACAGAGACATAAAGACAGCAAGAGAGCCAGAGAGAGAGTAAGTTTCTGGCCTCTTTTTTAAAATCAGCCCAGTTTAGTTTGTTTTTTAGTTACAGCCCAGTAAAGAAAGTGTTTGATTTGATAACTATTCCACCAGGACAGGAGGTCTACTATCTAATTTATGCATCGTTCAGTAAGACCAAATTAGGCCCGTTTTTCCGTGTTTACACTGTCATTGATGGTTTCTGCCCACTGGATATTCCTTAAAAATTCAGTCTGTATGAATATGCAAAACATAGACATGATGATGTTCAGGGGGAGGAAAAAAAATCAGAAATCATAAGCTAATTGCCCCCTTTTTATTGCCAGTGTGGGTAAATTAGCAAAGAACACAACAAACTGTGCGAAGCCGTTATTTCGTAGTAAACATTTGGGGCTTTTTTTTTTTGGTCTTTTTTTTCCCATTTGGCGAACGTCAGACTGAAGCTGAAGAATGTTCAAGGCTCTGGCTCTGCTGTCGTGATGTGTACCTTGTTAACTCGATTATTTTCCCGTTCGAAAAACAGACCCTAACTTGAACAATGCTGGCCTTAATTCTCATTGAGGCAGTAAATTGACAGACCTCCTTTAAGATCTTGACAGGTAATGAAGATTTAAGGCTGAAATTATGATCATTATAACAAAATGACTGATCCAGAGGGCAGATGATGAGCTATTAATTTAACCTTGCCTTCCTGTAATAATGCTGGACAGTCTGCCAGTTATTAGATCATAATTAGCTTGGGCTATCTGTACGGAATCAGCCTCACTGGGGACCAGCCACTGGGTCGCAGTGCTTCTCCATAGCTCCAGATGGTACAGATATTTCATGATCTATTCGATTTTTACTGAGCGATAGTCGTTTTCACACACATGAGGGACCCGAATGATGAAGATATTGCAGCGGTCAAATCAAACGCACAATGTTTAGCAAAAACATGAGTGCTGAATAAAAACGGAAGCAAGGGGAATGAAGGCTCCTACAAGCAAACGCAAACAAACAAAGCAAACATAGACACATGGTAAGAAGTATCACACAGAGATTGTGAAGAATAAGCATGTGTAGAGAGAACGTGGGGGAGAGAGAAATAGAGATAAGGTGAGAGAGAGAGAGGCAGAGAGAGAGAGAGAGAGAGAGAGAGGGAGAGAGAGACAGCCAGAGTGAGAGAGCTCCAAGTGGCAGGCAGCCATATGGAAGAGTTCTGTGCAGAACTGGCCAGCAGTTTGTTGTTGTGATACCGCGACCACATAAACAAGAAACAGTTAACAAATGTTTTGATTGACTGTTTCTGTTACATTTCCTATTAATTATCATTCAGAGTCGAGGTCAGTTTTTATACAACAGTTAGCTAAGAAGCCACAATCGGATCGGTTAAAACCACAAACTATTTAGTTACACATTTAGTTTTCTCACATTCGGATAAATCTCTTGGTTTAGCTGAACTAAATAATGACTCACTTTAATCTGCAGCTAACTGCTACTACATTTCTACCTTAGCACATACAGAAAAAGCTAATAATAATAAGAATAATATGCAGAAGAATATATTATTCTATATATTATAATAATATATCATCGCTGTCCAATGAAAAAAATCTCCAAAACTTTACAGGAGAGACCAAACACATACTTTACTTTCAATGTAAGTCAATGGAACCAGAATTTTTTTCAAGCTATTTTGGAGCACTCCTATTGGTCCATTCATCATAAACATTTTCACATAATGTAAACAACCATTGGCATGATCAAATAATATAGAAAACTCAAAATCAACAAAAATGGAGATGCATGTTTTTCATTGGACAGCGAAGATATATTGGATCATGTTTGACCAATGGCCTTTTGTTCAGAAGCTGAAGAAAAATGTGACAGCAGGATTACATCAAATATGAACTTGACTCTAAATAAGCTTTTGGAAGCTCAAAGGATTGCCTGTGAAACGCTTTACACACAGGCTAAAAACATCATTAATCAGGTTTATCTGGCAAATGTTGAAAAAAACTGAGCTGCTATAGCAACAGTTTATTGTCTATTTGTAATTCGGGGGGAGAAATTACTAATGTTAAAATTTAGACCTTCAGTTTATCATAACAGTGATTATCCAGGAAAGGACAAAAACCTTCTTTATTTTAATGGACAGCAGGGGAACCCGATTTTTTTCCCCGTGTGATTTTATATTTTATTTCTATTGGTCCATTTATTATGAAGTTTTCAATCAATGTAAACGGCAGCTGCTGCGTATAAATGATGCATTAAAAAAACGTTTTTTTTTCTTTGGACAGCGACTGGATATTTAACTTTTAGAAGCTTGGAGTGACATTTTTTTCTCATTACGTTACTGCCAGCACTGTAAATCCTAATGTAACTGATTGATTACACTGTTTCAAGAATGTGTTGTCAACAAGAGTTGAAATAAGAGTATAATGACGGTACGTACAGAGGTTAAACACAGAGGCTATTAAATCAAGAAATTCACTTTTTTTTCACAGGAATCATAAGTGCCTAGAAGGTTCCCCATTAGAACACTAGCAGTTGTGTGTTATTACATACTTCATGCCTAATTTGTTATTTGTGATAACACACTCCTTCTCATGGTTTATGTGTATAACTGATGAAAGTTTGAACAACAGACATGAAAGCATGAAACATTATGCACCCTCTGTTTGTTGTTTGCAGACTTGTGCAGATGACATGAACTCACCGACATATCAGTCTGACTGTGGTCTAAGGGGATGGCATGGCAACAACCAAGCTGACAGTGTAACATCTTTTTTCTGTACCTACCTATGTTCTCTTTCCTGACTCTGCCCTTCTGTCATGCCCATCCTCTCCATTGTATCTGTAACCCCACCCTGTATTCATTAACCTTTTGTTTTGTTCACCCCTGTGTTTGCTCAGTGTGTTTGTTGTGCATTGACCTTACATGTTCGTGTCTATGGTTGTTTCTCAGTTGTTCTTGTTTTTGTGGATTACTGGTCTAGTTTCTTCCTTTCTTTTCTAAGTTTCTTAGTTCATCCAGTTATTTGTTTTTTGTTTGTGGTTGGTTGTCTTTTATCTTCCCTAATATAGTTTCAGTCCCTATGGACATTAATTAAGACCACTTGCACAAGCACCCTGTCCCTTCGCCTCTATAGTGACTCTATAGAGAGTTGTGTCCTAGCCACTAGAGCTAAAACACCAAAAGGATGCTGCTTTGTCACAGATGATGTTAGCATCTTCTACAGGTTAGCAGTTCAGACAGAATGCACTCCTGAATGAAGCACTGAGGTTCTCTACGCTACTTTCTAAAATGAATTTTAACTGCACCTTACACTCACTGTACTGCTGCTGTCAGAATACTGTTTACATTCGCTACTCGCACAACAACACTTTATGGCTACTGCTCTTCATACTTGCACATAAAAGCACACATAACTTTTATTTTTTATGTTTTAACTATATAAAAAAGTTACTTTTTTTACTTTAACTTATATTATTATACTTTATATATTTTGTACTTATTTTTTATTATTTCTCTTTTGTTATCTATTGGTGAATGGAGGAACAGCAAAGTAAGAATTTCATTGTACAGTGTAACTGTTTGTTCTGCTGTGCGTATGACAATAAAACTCTTGAATCTTGAATCTTTATTCCTATCACATTTGGTGTACAATGGCCTATACTCTGAGCAAATGTATAGATGGCACATTGAGTGTCTAATTGAATGTAAAAACAAGGTGAACATTAAGCATGTGTGTGAGTTAGTTAGTCTTCAGAATGCGGGTATGTGTGTTTGTGTAGTAGTAGTATGCCAGCACACAGTGGTAAGAATCTGCTCCCTCAGCAATTTTCTCTCCTCTCTCTCTCACACACACACCATAGAGTATTGCACTTCTGGCGTTCACCCACAGTTTCTCCCGGCACTGCTCCAGGTACTACTCACCAACCAGCCTATTAATAGGCAACATATTTGCTTTGTAGCACGCACTTATCCTGACATGTTCCAATAACTCCCCGCCTCTCTGCTGTGGCAGTGCAGGGGGCTGCGTTCTAATATGTGAGAAAGTCACTGCTGTGGCTGAGGTGTGATTGCACCCAGGGGTGCTCAGCCTGTCTCCTTTGGGTGAGAAAAATGAAGCTGAGAATTCAGAGTGGAGCTTCACATGTCATAGCCCTGAGCCTGCGGTGTTTGGAACGTGACTGCTCGTGCAATTAAATGCACTCGTATTTTTTCTCCTTCTCTCCTTGTCACAGTAGGGTTTGCTCTGTTAAGACCCGGGGAGATTTCCTGAGACCAAATATTGCTAATTATAAAGAAGTAGCCATGCCAGCTGTGTCACGTTCCATCGTTAGGTAAATAGATACACAGAAAGCAGCCATTTTCAAAAATGAGAGATGATGAATATAGAATGTAAGTTGGGTAAATATAAAATGAATGAGTAACAATTTATAAGATATTACCCTAAACCAATGAGTGTACGTGCACACCAGTCATATAATCATTATTAGATTATAGCAGGGCGGCACGGTGGTGTAGTGGGTAGCACTGTCGCCTTACAGCAAGATGATCTGGGTTTGGTTCCTGGTCCGGGTTGTTCTGTGTGCCGTTTGTATTCTCCCTGTGCTTAAGTGGGTTTCCTCCCACAGTACAAAGACATGCATGTTAGGTTGATTGGTGACTCTAAATTGGTGTGAGTGGGTGTTGGCCATGCGATAGACTGGAGACCTATCCGAGGTGTACCCTGCCTTTGCCCGGGATTGGCTCCAGCACCCCATGCCCCCGACTAGCAGGATTAAGCAGAAGATGGATAGATAGATTATAGCCTTAATCTGTTTATTCAGGTGGTCACACAAACTGCATATTTCAATCTCATAGATCTTATTAGATTTCAAGAAATCAGATAAAGAGAGCTCAGCAGTCAGATTTCTCACTGTATGTATACACTTATTCAGATTTCTTTCATTTTTCCACTTTCCAGTTCCAGAAACAGCATGCAGTTTTCAAAAGATGGCAACAAAACACTTTTGGAGCGAGTCTAAAAACAATGAATGAATGATGTATATTTATAATTTCCTATAAAATAACTCGATGTTTAAATAAAAAAAAACTGTGATGTGACATTTGAGTTTTATGTTTATAAGTTTATGTTTGTCTCATGTCTGGTTCCATGAGTATTTTGTATTCCTTAAACTCATGTAGATCCGGAATTTTCATGTAAGTTCATGTAAATGTGAAGAAAGAAATCCTGAATTACAGATTTTTTTGCAATTATCAGATTATTAATTGATTATTATTAAAACAATCAGTGGCATTGAGGTGCTTTATGTTTAGCACAACCACTGACCTGTGGATAGCTACATTAATAGGTCTGTCTAATTAAAAACTGAGTACATAACGTTTGGTAACTTAATGGGCTTAATTGTTATTTGTGTAAAAACTTCTCCAAAGCATGTCTCCAGAAAAGAATGGAACCATAAAAATGTATGTTATATTTAGTTGTTGAGGCTTCTGTGTAATTATAGGTTGTCTGCTTAGTTTCTGACATTCATTTTCAGCTATTTTGACTGGATTAAAAAAATGTATTTTGCACATTACTCTATATTTGGCAAAATATTATGCTTAGAAAAAGGCTGTCACACATATGCAGTATGTGCAAAATCAGTCAACAAAAAAGTATTAAACGTGAGCTTCAATAGTTTCTAAACAAACACTGCTTTATCTGAGCCTCACCCAGAGCATTTCAATGCATGTTATGTCCTGACATGATGTGCAAATGACAAATAAACTTGAAACTTGCTAAAGACATTTTCTTGTTCTAAAACTATAACTGTAATAAATAACCATAGAAATATATGTACCACCAGAAAAACAATAGGTTACTTATATACAATGTGCACACAATGAGTAATTCATAGTACATTGAATGAAGCATGGCAGTTACTTTTACCCAACATAGACATAACAAAACTTCTGAAGTGTTAGGTAAAGCACACTGACTCTTTCCAACATAAATCCACAGACCTCTGGATGTGTTTATCAGCTGTGCCGCAGAGCGTCATTGTCTAAAATAGCATTAGTGGCGGAGCTGAGCTCCATGTCCTGTTGATTGGAGCGCTGATGGCCCACCGTTTGTCAGCGCTCTCTAAAGCCTCATCGCAGAGCAGCAGGGCTCCCTGATTACTTAATTGCTTGTAAGAAGCTCATTAAGGCCTCCTATCCATCATAAGTTGTGTGGTGAGGAAGATGAGCCAGAGAGGAGAGAGATGGAGAGTAACAGAGCCATCGTCAGAGCAGAGATCTGAGTTGGAGAGCTTCAGGAAGTGAAACTTAAGCTTGGAGTATCACTTTTATGCTCTAAAGTGTCCATAACAGCAAAAGACGGTTTTAATAAAAGTATAGAATAAGCTGTTATGCTTCACGTCTGTAAAAGAGCCCATGAACACGAATACTAGTTTAGTACAAATGTTCAGAGATGCTATGCGAGCACTGCTCAGAACCAGAGCGGCGAATGATGAATTTTGTATCGCAGTCATCATATGTACGTTGCCTTGGGCAGATTTCCAATCGTACTAAATGCAAGAATGTCATTTGAATATTTCTTTTTTTTCCCTGAAAGTGTAATTTGCATTTACCACAGTTTTAACTTCCTAAAATGGCTGACTGGAAAAATGTAAATAATGTTCTTTCATTCTGCTCTGAGGGTTCGTTTTAACTCTCAGGTGTGCAGCACACTATCAGCCTGGAACCGCCCTCAGAGTTTTGGAAAAAAAACAGTGGATCACTTCGAGACAAAGACAGCCAACAGTTCATATACCTCCGCTGTCCGTGGAGAAACATGAATCTCCATTTTTTGTCAATTTTTGTTTTTCTATATTATTTTAACACAATAGCGGTTCTGAATGGACCAATAGAAATGCTCAAAAATTCCCAAATTACTTGAAATAAAACCTCTTTACATTAACTTACATTGAAAGTTAGGAAGGTTTTTGGCCTGTGAAGTTACTATTTAAGAGATACTCGGTTTTCTTTGGACATCAACTATATATATATATATATATATATACTGTAGCGGTTGTACTGTGATTGCTCTATTTCCAATAGTAATGTCTTCTGCAGCTGGACGTTAAGCCAGATATTAAGAAAAAATTTAAGCATTTGCACCTACAAGCAGTACATTACCCAGAGTTTAAACTTACACATAAACAGGTGCAGAATAAGGCTTGGATGCTTGGCATATTAATTGCCGATCATTTGCAAAACGGGGTGGAAAAAAAAATCCTTTGCCAAAAGCAAGTCTTACAAGCCTCCAGCTGGGACCGTCAGGGGCAGGCTTGTTGGCATCGTGGCAGCATATGTTTGGTGCCAAGAACACCAATGATTTGCATTTTCTTTATATCAATTTTACAAAGCCAAAATGCTCGCTCTTGTGTAGAAATGATCTGGATTTGAGTCTTGCAATTAATCACAAGTGAAATATATTTGCCGATGAAAAGCCCTAATTCTAGTCGGGATTTTTTTTTTTTTTTTTTGAAAGTGGGAGCAATCAGTTACTTGCGTAACATCTGCACAGAGCTTCTCCACGCAGGGTGATGAATGTGCCTTTAGGGTTGTATAGTTTGGCTTCATTTAGACTGGCTTGAAGGATAGAAAGAAAAATAGCACCGTGGTGTAAGTGAGGTACCGCAAACACAATCAGTCATTCGCGGGGTGAAGCAAACCATTTTCTTTGTCTCAAAGACTAAAATGCACATTTTCAGCAAAAGCTCTCGCTGAATATGAAATGGCATAAGGCCACGTTTTGACTTTGTATGGGCGACGTTGTATGAAACTCATGTACACTTTCCAAAACGCATTCACCCATTTTGAGGATTTCTACAGTGCTTTCCAAGTTTCTTGTAGCAGTTTGTATGGCTGGCGACAAGCTGCTTATTTTCTGTGTGTATAGTTAAAAAAGGTGATCTTGTAGAAAGTTTAAGATTTCTCATTGATAAAACACAATGACCGTAAAAACTAAAGGAGTGAATCAGCCACAAACACAGAGACATTGCTAATGAACTCATGTACGACTCACTGTCAATGAAATATGACCGGTTTGTCTCTCTGCTGGATTTTTTGACTAGCTGTGTCACAGACTAGTGGCGTAGAGTTACACATTTCATTCTGTTTAGGAAGGGCCTTGATACCGACCAACTTTTCAAACAATCTTTATGGAACAAGTTTACTGTAAATAACTGAAAAAACAAAGGAAGCAAATTAACTGTGGTCTTCAAACTAATTTGCTTCAGTGATCTTAAGGCTTTAACCATGTATTTGTAGAACCACAAGAACACATGGCTAATGGAATAACTGAGGTAATAACATTTGACCCAGTGCTTTACAGAGTATTGAAGCAATGCTCCACCACTCTTTACAATTCTTCATCACTCTTTACAATTCTCCACCACTCTTTGAAATGCTCCACCACTCTTTGAAATGCTCCACCACTCTTCACAATTCTTTACCACTCTTTAAAATGCTCCACCACTCCTTGAAATGCTCCACCACTCCTTGAAATGCTCCACCACTCTTTAAAATGCTCCACCACTCTTCACAATTCTCTACCACTCTTTAAAATGCTCCACCACTCCTTGAAATGCTCCACCACTCTTTAAAATGCTCCACCACTCTTTACAATTCTCCAGCACTTTTTGTAATGCTTCACCTCTCTTAACAATTCTCCACGTCACTTTGAAATGCTCCACCACTCTTTGAAATGCTCCACCACTCTTAACAATACTCCACCTCTCTTTGCAATGCTTCACCTCTCTTTGCAATGCTTTACCTCTCTTAACAATGCTCCACCTCTCTTAACAATGCTCCACCTCTCTTTAAAATGCTCCACCACTCTTTGAAATGCTCCACCACTCTTTACAATTCTCCACCACTCTTAACAATACTCCACCACTCTTAACAATTCTCCACCACTCTTTGAAATGCTCCACCACTCTTAACAATGCTCCACCACACTTAACAATGCTCCGCCACTCTTAACAATGCTCCACCACACTTAACAATGTTCCGCCACTCTTAACAATGCTCCACCACACTTAACAATGCTCCGCCACTCTTAACAATGCTCCACCACTCTTTAAAATGCTCTACTACTCTTTTTGCAATGCTTCACCTCTCTTGACAATGCTCCACCACTCTTTGAAATGCTCCACCATTTTGTCAGTAGTCTGATCACTGCGTTTACATACACTTGGGTGAGATAATGTCCAAACTTTGTTGCCATTAAACCATAGAGGTTAAACCAAAGAGATTATAAATCCTATCAAGATGTTGGTGAAAAACAGCCTGCTTATTTCTAGCAATCACAGCTTGTTTTCACACGTGCACAGACTGAGAAATACAAGTAAGAAATCTGAGTAAAAGTACACGTCCACTGAAAAGCCTGATTCCTGAGCTGGCTTTCTTTATCAGGTTATACAATCGGATTTCTAGACCTAAGAAATTTATGTGACTACTTGAATAATCAGATAACTGCTAAACTCTGATTATGATCAGGTCATTACGTGCATTTCAACATCCATTGTTTATAAAAAACGCTCCAAAAATACTTGGACTCCTTATAATAATGCAAGACCTGATACACCATCAAAAGTGTTTTTCGCCATCTTTCCACAAGTGTTTTGAGTCTGACGGGATGTGCAGCTGTCAACTACTTACTGAGAAAAGAAAATAGACAAAAATGAAAAACGTGGTGGTGTTTTCAGAACAATGGACTGACCACCTCAGAGTCCAGAACGAATAATCACTAAATGTGGTTGGGATTACAGAAAATGCAATGTCTAAGACTGGAGTTTGGAGGTGTATTTGCAGATTTGCTTGAAAAACTGAAAGTTTTCCAAATAATTCCTAAAAAACGAAGCTGCCCTGAAGGCCAAGGGTGGACATATTTTATAATTTGGTTGTCTTTGTGCATTGACAAACTGGACATTAAATAAATGATTTTTGCCATTTTGCCAAGATTTTTGCCCAATAATGTTTTTCTCAGTCCGCACTAATACTGTTCAGTTAAGGCAAGCCAAACATTTATATATATATATATATATATATATATATATATATATATATATATATATATATATATATATATATATATATATATATATATATAATTTTTACCAACCCACTCTTGGAAGTCTGGCATTACCCGTGGAATGACGCACCCTCAGGTACACTGTGTCACACTTTCCAAGCTTTAGAGAGTTGGAACATCCTTGTATTGAGGTACAACAGGATGTGCTAAGAGTTACGATGTTCTTTTGCTGTGCCCGGTGATAGTACGGGTACTGCGCTGAAAGTGTCTCACAGAGAGGCCTGAACTTCTCTAACATTTCCACCACGAACCAACTCTTCTCTTCACAGTTCCTAATTCCAGGCCCTGGAGTTAGTTTAATTAAGCATGTTGCTTGTAATGCTGCCAATTCCCATTTGAGCTCCCTAGTAGATTCCCATGTGACGCAAAGTTTACAACAAACACAAGAATTAGTGACTTCAAGAGGGGAAAAAAAAGAAAAAACTTTAACCAATGACCCCGCTCCTCATCCGCAACTTTTTCCCCTTACACCTTACGTTTTCAAGTTTCGCCGGCGAAATCAGGGGTGCTTTTTTTTTCTTAGGATAATGATTTACAAAATGCCTCTCATCAAAGAATTCATTAACAAAGAACATTAATTAAAAAATAAATGAGTAAACATCAATATCAAAATCTCAGCACTGTGGAAGTGAATACATTATGCGCGGTAATGATGTTTGAAAGGGATTTTAGCACCTCAGTGGGACTCTTTTAAACCCCTTACCTCTTAGGCAGTTGCTTATTTTGCAACCCTTTGTTGTTAAACAACAAAGAGAATGGGCTCTCATAATGTTATATTAATCAGCGGATTAATATTTCAATTTGATTTTCTTTATAGTTGAGGTGCTGTTGGCATTTCCATTTTCCCTCCATATGTGCAGCGATGTTAAGTGGTATCATTACCATTTCTACCTGGGGGTTCTGGAGATAACAGGCACCCGTGATAGCTCTATTCGACGCAGCGAGAGCAACGTTGGGTAGCGGCTCATGCATTTTTAAAGGCGCTGTTTGCTGCCGCTCCGCTGCCATTCTTTTATAATGCAGCAAGCAAACAGCTGAGTCACAGACTTTGTGCTCTCCTCAACATTTCCCCTTTGACTGGAGCCGCAGCGGAGGCAGAAGGTCTCCACACTTTGACCACAAAACCCTCAACAAAAGCATGTTTCAGTGATTCAAGTTTGGAATGGAGTCAGGGGCGTCTTCTTGCTCCAGCTTTGGAGAAGAAGAAGAAGGTGCGTGAGATGCTAGGTCTGCTCAGTTGGTACTCAAACACACACCACCTTCTGTATTGAGTGCGAGTGCATCAACACTGGCTTTGGCCTCTGCTAATGTCCAGAGACGTTTCCTCAGCTCTATGCGCTCCATTCTGTCTCACGCAGCGTTGTCTATGCAGCTCACTTACGTTCCGAGCCAATTTATTTAATGTTCTCAATCACACTGGTGGCTAATCAAACAGCGCGCCGCTTAGGTAACACTCACCGCAATTACATAAGGCTCCATTTCTCATAAACATCATCCAATTCGGAATAAAAATAACATAATTGCAAAACACTTTTTTGACTGACAGGCTTTGATTGACATGCCATTAGGTAATTGTTCGCAACAGCTGATTAGTCAATGACAAGTATTATTCAAATATCACAGCAACACCCTGGAAACCAGAGCAAAGCAAGTTCTCATCTGCATGCAAAGTGATACCTCTGTGTGATATACGATTAGGTTCATTATATCAAGAACTGACATGAGAACTCAAACGATTTAACACCTTTCCCACAAATTATGAGCTGTGTAAATATTTTCCCAGTGGATTATGGGAGTTTGGGAACAAAATCTGGCACCACCAGTTTCGGCAGCGATTCTGCCGGCTCTGAAAACATCCAAATTCCCACAGTCACTCCGGCGTGACGCTTGGTTGCAGTACAGAACTTTGAAACTGTGAAGTGGAAATACAGATTTACAGATGTTTAATTTACTCAAACGGTTAAAGGCGAACTGCTCCCTTGACTCATCATAACATCATTCGTCTTCATTTGCTTCATTCATTAGAGCAACTCACGCCAAGCTAAAGCAATTAAAGGCCGCTCGTCTCGGTCAGGATAGTCATTTTCCATAACCAGTTCGAGGAAACTTGAATGCTCCTTCATAAGACAGAAGTGTATAAGATGATGTTTAATAGATTCTAAATGTATTTTTAAGCCATACTATGATTTTTCCTAATGTTTAAACATAGAAATGACTTGGATTAACATGTGTCTTACAGTTTTAGCCTGGGTTTTAACACAAAGATCAAATGGTGGAGTGAGCATCACACTAAACACTCTCTCTACTGGTTAAGAGAACTTTTAGGATATAGGGCCTAAAACAGTGAATCTACAAGAGGCCAAAAAAAGATTTTCTTTAGATTCTATATGACCAACACTTCTATTTACTCAATTAAATGTAATTCAAACACTACCATACTAGATCCTTTCAAATCTAACCCTAATCTTAACCATCACTCACAGCAGAGACCTTCGTCTGGCAACCCTCATAAACAATTCACTGTAATTTGGAAAATGTTCGATGCCAAGACCTAACTAATGTCGGCAATTCCCCAGCTGTGATCCTTGGAGATTCTTTGGCTACTCAGACCATCCTCTTCTCTATGTGTAGAGTCAGTAATTCTTTAAACTTACTTATTGCCCTGGTGGTGGAAATGACTGTTTTCACAGTTTTCTTGTAGCCGTTTCCTGATTCGGGCAGTTCTTTTTTGGCAACAGCATTTGTCACACATCATTGCTGTATTCTCTGGTCTTTCTTAGTGATGGGAAGTTGATTCGTAGACTCCAGCACATCTGGGAGCTGCGATCGACTCTTGATCAATGACTCTAGAAGTAAAAGTTCTGGAAGTCAAATCTTCCCTTTTAATTGTAATCCACTCGTGGGACATTCTGACGAAGGTGAGTATAAAGCAAGAACTAGTCTAAGTTTAAATACAGCACAATAAGTGTTCATTAGAAATGGTACAAGAAATGAAAATCAAAATGAAACAAAGTTTTTTTTACAGAATATTGTGAAAGAGAGTGAAAGGTGAGCTTTGCTCCTTTCTCGCCAGCTTCTTCTACAGATTTTCTTTCCACCTTCAGTTGTAGTGCAGTTACATACTGGCACTGCTGTAGCATTATGATGAGCACTTTGAACAAGTTGGAATGCATTTGAACCAGAAGCTGGCAAATACGAATGTCCAGCTTTTTTCCAACAAATTAAAAAAGAATGTGAAAATCGTTCCTATTTAAAGAATTCCAACTACAGTAACGATTGTCTCAGTGTACTTTTCAGCTCACCTCTCGGTACATGGAACAGGCTGAATTTTCTTCATATCACTGTAATCTGTGGCTATTCCAAAACTGAGAAACAACATTTAGGATGGATTCACCTCTGCTGTATGCCTTCCTGGTCAAAAGTTCAAGTTCAGAGTCGGGAGTCTGAGTCAGTTCCAGAAAAGCCAGAGTCGTGCATCACTAGTCTTTCTCAAAGTGATAATTGACGAATAATTGAAATTGGGTACCACTTTGAAATAAGACTACATTATAAAGTGTTATGGGTGGTTTTAAATACCTTCAAATCATCAGCTGCTAGGAGATGAAAAGGGCAACAATTTCCTGTTGTTAGACAAACAGTGAGCCCACATTCTTTTATACTGTTTGAGTACAGGTTTACTGATCATTACTTCTTTTCCATCATTCCATTTGTCTTTTCCATCAGTCAGCATTAAACCTGTAGGCTTCAATTTATATTCATATTCATCAGATAGAAGATCTCTCTTTGCCCTTTGTATTAATGTGCTGTAACTGCTCATAAACACTGAACACTGTAATTTGCTTATGGCCTACCTAATACCATCAATAAACCAACTTAAAACCATTCAAAAACTGTTAATAGCCTTGAAGTGGTATCAAAACTTGTACCCCAGTGAAACAGGAAGCCATGAACATTCAAGTGTTCCTAAGTGCTCAGATGAACTCTTACCTTGAACCAAAAAATGTTAATGGAAATACACTGCAGTTTGATTTCACTCATACAAACTGCTAGGGCTGCCAACAATTGTGGTAGACGTAGATTTGAGGAAACATATAGAAATAAATCATAAAATGCATGCACATTTTTAGTCATTGTACTTTAAACAAAGGTACAACCTGTTTACCAAACCTCATGTTTACCAAAGGTGCCCATGTTAAGTAGGGTATGCCGTATGGTATATTCTAACCCCGCTGTCCTCGTGGCATACAGACGTAAAAGATCCAAGCCATAGTACACTGTTGCGCTATGAACACTATGAAAAACCCTACAATGAAAATACCCTTTATGGTGTCAGTGTGAATTTGCAGTGACTGAATTCACAATGAACGCTCAGCAGCAAATAAAAGCTGATTTGCTAATATCTAATCTAAAGCACTAAATATCTAATTTTACCCCCTGACTCGCTGACCTAAGGCCTGCACATATTATTAGCATCTAATAGGACAGCTAATACTCCCTAATTCCCTCAGTGACCTATGAGCTCCAACACACACACACACACATACACACACGGTCACCCCCTTCCAAGCATGCTGCTCATACACACACACATATACACACATATACACTGATAATGAGCCTGTGATAAAGGCCCTTCAGAGTGAATTGCCCACAGCTGCAGGGCCCCTTGTTGCGCTGGCAGCGGTGCCCCTGTCATCGAGCGCATGTGCCTATCTGACCTGCTAATTTGGAGCATATGTAAGTGCTCTTAAAGTGGCGGGCCTTTTGACATGCCACAAACAGCAGCTGCCGCAGCTGCCCTCCAGAAGCTTCATTTAATTCAATTACATCTCTGGGAGATATGTAAACGAGGCCGGGGCTTGGAGAGTGAGCTGCCGTAGGGGTGGCACGCGGCGTTGGAGGGGGGGGAGAAGGGAGGTGGGGGGGGAAGATGGGGATGGAGAAAGGCTTGGAGAATGCTGAGACTCCCACCTCCCTTTAAGCCCTCCCTAAGCCAGCCCACCACAGCTATTCACATATACGCATACCCAAACCACCCCCCTCCTCAACCACCACTGTCACCAGCGTCAAGGCCCAGGTGGCTCAATAAGCAAATGACTGGGGTGACGATCCAAACTTTCCTCCCCCACCCCATTGCCACTGCCACCTTTGCTTTGGGTAGTGGGGGGGCATGGCACTGGGGCTAAGGAGGGTGTATGTGGAGGGGGGTGCTTAATCAGGGTCATGGGCTTCTATCACTCTGATCAGGGGAAAACTCAGCCCCCGGGCAGCCCTGCAATTAATGCAACTTTTGAGTGAAGAAGGGGGAGATAAATATTCACCATCTGGCAATTAGGCTCCGCAAGGCTCGTCTGGCTCAGCCGCCACGACTGTGAGATGATCTGCTATGATGCAAGTGTGCTAGGTCTGGTCTAGCGCCCACTAGGTGCACGGCAAAGCCCTCAAAAGGCCGATTTTGATCCCATTTTTGCCTCTTCTTTTTTCAGGCCTGCTCATGGCGAGCATTGAGGGACCATGCCCCCCAGCTGCTAGCTGGCTGTGTTGGAGCGCGTGCCTGAAAGGAGCCCAGATCATGGTGATCAAATTAACTCCCCCCCCCGAACCTCAAAGGGGCGCAAAGGTTGTCAATGTGCAGCGCATCGCATTTCAGCGCCTCATTGATGTTATGATTACTCATTTAACTGAACAATGAGTGCCAAGCAGCTCCTCTGAATGCCCTCCCGTGTAAAAAAAAAAAGAAGAAAAAAAAGGAGAGTGCCGCTTGTTGAAAGATAGTGATTTAATAGGAGCGGTGATTCTTTTCATCCCTTTTTTCCATCTGTGTATTGTGAAACACAAATGGATGGAAGACAAATACAGTGATTAGCTTGGGTGATTAATCTCAATTATTTGAGTTGCAAATGTGGGACCTTTTAGCCCACCGAAATGTGCAGAATAAGAGCGCTGGCTTAAGACAAAAGGCAGACAAAGAGGAGCAATGAGGTAGCAGAACCTTCTGTCAACAACAACAACAACAAAGCCGCAAAAGCTTCTACTGCTAGTCACATGTCTAATGACAAAGAAGGTCAGAAATGAGGTACTAAAGTCTGTATCAATTCATGGGTGTAGCTTCATTCATACTGCATTCAACCTGTATAAGAGAGCTTCACGTGGTCTTGGTCCCTGTTGACATTGGTCATAATGACCACCTACATAATCAGCTGCCATTATTAGGGATATCATCTTTAACTGCCACAGATATTGTCGCTGTCCAAAGAAAAAGAAGTCTCTAAAACTTCTCAGAAGAGGAAAATCCTTCTTTACTATCAATGTAAGTTCACATAAGGAGATCATTATTATTATTTACAACACCTTTGTAGCATTTCTATTGGTCCGATCGTCAATTTAAAAAAATCACTCAATGTAAAGGACAACTGCTGAGCTAAAATTGTGCAAAATAAATAAATAAATAAATATTGAGACACTTTTTGGTGGAGGCAGTGAATATACACAGAACCTTCTGTCAACAACAACAATAAAGCCGCAAAAGCTTCTACTGCTCGTCACATGTCTGATGACAAAGAAGGTCAGAAATGAGGTACTAAAGTCTGTATTAATTCATGGGTGTAGCTTCATTCATACTGCATTCAACCTGTATAAGAGAGCTTCACGTGGTCTTGGTCCCTGTTGACATTGGTCATAATGACCACCTACATAATCAGCTGCCATTTTTAGGGACATCCTTCCTTCCAACTGCCACAGATATTGTCGCTATTCATAGAAAAAAAGTCTCTAAAACTTTACAGTAGAGAGAAAAACCTTCTTTACTATCAATGTAAGTTTACATAAGGAGACCATTATTATTATTTATTATTTACAACACCTTTGTAGCATTTCTATTGGTCCAATCATCAATTAAAAAAAAACACTCAATGTAAAGGACAACTGCTGAGCTCATTGTGCAAAATAAATAAATACTGAGACACTTTTTGGTGGAGGCAGTAAATATACACAGATATGTACAGTTTGAAAATGACTTGCTGCTATCCAGAGTTTCAGCAGGTAAGACTTTCCACCATGCTGACGTTCTAATGCGGTCACTGTAACCTCCTTCTGGGTCTGATCGGTTGACCCCGATCTTCTGCTAATTGCCAAAATCCCTCCAGCTTCCCGCCGCTGTTGTGCTTCTCTGTAAAGGGATAATTACACACTTTGAATTATTAAGTGTCATTATCAAAGCTTGTGCTTAACTTGTTTTGCTGTACTGTACGGTTCCTCTGATCTTTGGCGATCATTACTTATTAAAGGCACTGGATGCTTTTTCCCAGTTGGAATATGTCGACGTGTGGCTTAATAACGCAACCATCTTGCATGCCCTCCTATCTCAACTCCAACTAAATGCCGGCAAAATATTAGGGTTAGTCGCCACCACCGTCCCTGCTGATAATGGGAGCAAAAAAAAAAAAAGAAAGAAAGAAAAGTGGTTATTGGCTCGACTGGAGTCATTATCATATTGGCAAATTAATTAAACTAGTATTTTGATATGAATGTGTACTTAGCTGAGAAGCCCAGTGTTTGTAAAGTCTGTTTCTCCAGGGCTCCAGCTACAATGGCACTTAATGACTTTGACTCACTTCAACTGAAGAACTCTCCCTGTTAATAGTGGGCCTAGTACAGCGTCTCTGAGAGAAACCATGAATGGATAAATAAAATGATTGTGTTATAATTTATTGATAAAAACTGCATCAAACATAGATTAATAATGAAGTTCGTAGACATTTGAGTGACATGCACAACAGCAACCTGTCCTACAGTTATCTGGAAGCTTGAGAAGGACAAAAAAAAGAGAAAAGCTTCTTTATGAACAAAACTTCTCAAAATATTCCTCTGACACATAGCACCCCACACAACCTCCCCCACCCCCGTCCCCCCAGAGTGTCATTCCAATTAAAGAATTATTTGGCTGAGATAAAACTGTGTACGTGATACATAGCAACACGTCAACAGTGCTATTTTCTGTCCCTCTGAACCGCAGGTGGTTGCATGTGGAGGGCTTCAGTGGATAATTCTGGAAGGTCTGCTATATCAGTCGCTGGGTGGGGTCAGTTGAAAATGTGATTAGTTATGTAAATAGTAAGAAAAACAGTCAGGATTAGAAAGCTGGAGAGGGAGGTGCAGTTCAGATACTATATCTGTCTCTCTTGGTTGGATTTCAGCACTGAAAATAACACGCTTATGTAAAGTGCTGACCAGAGACTATCATGTATCAAAACATATCTACCTGCTGTTTATCAGAACCCACTCCAAACAAACAGCGGCAACCACACAGATGAGTGTTCGCTTGTGTGTGACCTACACTGTGTAAGGCTCTGGTGTGTACACAGGTATATAGGAACATGTATGTTTTGTCCTTTGAAGTGCACATAGTATTATTAGTATCATTAGCAGTATTATTTAAAAATAATACCTGAATGTCCTACCTGGTAGTTTTATAAAAGAAGAAAGCGATTTATTCCAAGTAATTTCAGACTATTTTTTTGGCCAGCTGGTGTTATTTAAAATAATGTAAAAAGTTGTAGTATGTTCAATATTGTTTATTGTCTGTTGCATTGCGACAGGAAAGCTATACCTTATTATGCTATCAGTAACTATTTTAGTGCTAGGAAAAAGTTAATTAACCCATTAATGTTCTTTTCAACCTTTTGGCAGAGTGCATGAGTAACTATATTTTAATAAAGGTGTTGAATTAAACTTAACCTGATTGTGCCATCTCTACCCATTGGCAGAGTTAGGTTAGACTAAGACGTCTAATTGAGAGTCTTTCAATGGATACAACTTTACTCTTCTCATCCATAGACGATTCAAGTACATGTGGAATTTTATTTTGGTGAAATGTCAGCATTTATTTTAGCATATTATAAGTTCAGAGGTTTTCATAAGCAGAATAATGTAACCTTATATGACAAAAACAAGTCTAATAAGAGTAAAAGTATTTTTCAGAAACATGCATTACTAAATGGTCTAGTCGCTTCTTCGTGGTAAAGGTGTCTATGAATAATATTGCTCCAAACAAATAAAATTACAAAAAAAAACATTAATTTTTTTATTGCAACCTGGGGTGATCAGTCCATTTTCTTCAAGGACACCTTCTGTTTTTTCAGATATGAAGCAACATCTGTTAAATATGAAAGTTTCTACTGCTTGTCTGCTGGTGACAGTTGTGGTGGTCTACATTCTCTCTATATGTTTGTATATATATATATATATATATATATATATATATATATATATATATATATATATATATATATATATATATATATATATACATTTTGGTGTTCTTTATTTATGCAAATGAAACATCTTATGTCATCAAAAATATCTCCTTTAAAGTAAATAACAGTTGTTTTTAAAATAGAACTTAAATTTATGAGCAGTGATTTCTGAATGTTGCTCAGAACTGTTTCAGACGAACACTCAACTCAATAGCTGATTCATCATCTGCAATTAAAGTACATCATTAAAAGGTTCAGGGAATCTGGAGATATCTCCAATATGCACAAAAGCATAACTGAATGACTGTGACCTTCATTCCCTCAGACAGCACTGCATTAAAAACACACCTATCCCTGTGATGGATATTATTTCATGTGCTTGAGAATACTTGTCAATAAACTCTGTTCACTGCTTCATCTACCAATGCTTGACATTACGTATAGTAAAAGTCACATGCCAACAACATCCACACACAGTGCCATCTTTTCTGGGCTGGAGCTCATCTGGAATGGCGTGACACTCAGTGGAAAAGTGTTTTGTGGTCTAACGAGTCAACCATTCAGGCTATTTATGGAAATAGTGGACGTTATGTTCTCTGGGCCAAAGAAGAAAAGGACCATCCAGATTGTTACCAGTGTAAAGTTCAAAAGAAAGCATGTGTCAAGGTGAGGGGGGTATTAGTGCTCATGCCATGAGGAACTTTTATTAGTAGGTAGCAACATGTGCTGCCTGTTAGACAATTTGCTGGTGCTGGATAGACTTTCCTGCAGTCCAGACCCATCTCCCCTTGAAAAACTGAAGAAATTCCACTTTTAAACTGGGATAAACCGCTGCTTTCAGTCCATAAAGAAATTATACAATGATATAACAAAACATTTCCAACATTTTGAAAAATGTTGCAGGCACCAATTTGGAATGTGTATCTACATATGCATGAATAAATAAAGTAAATGAGGAAAATATCAAATAATATCTTGTATTCAAGTGAATACAAAGAAGTGTTTTGCTGTTTCTATTAGCACAGCATTCCCACTTTTCTGGAGTGAAGGTGTATCCTATATGTGTCCATGTTTAAATGCATGTAAAGAATTCCCACAAACACGTGCCAGTACCAGTTCAGCCCTGATTTCCTGCACCCTGTGCTGCACTGTAACCATGCTTTCGCCAGACAACACGTGTCCGTTCCCTCACCTGTAGACCAAGCCTAGCTTCCGACAAGCATGAAAAAAAAAACGGCCGCTTTGTCCCTCTCCCTTTTAGGAGCGATGCGTGAGTCAGATTAAATAATCATTGGGAGCAGGGTGCGTTTCACCTTGGGGACATATTGTCCCCTGTCAGTGGAACCTTCGGGGACAGAAGGCTGCGCGGTGGGGGAGCGCAGTGGGGAGCGTGCGGCGCTGATGAAACGGAGCTGGCTTAATGAAGGCATGGCCCATGGCTTCCGCGGCTACGCCATATGTTTCGCCAAATGCAAATGGCCCCCCAATTCAAACAACTTTTTCATCTTGATCTATGCAAATGTGTTTATAAATACAGCCTTATAAACATGGCATTGTGCGTTTAAAGGAGAAAGCTCAAACTAAACCGCCCCACCCACCCCCCAGCCCCACACAAGCTTGAACAAAAATGGCCGTCAGACGTGGGAAGGATTAATGGCGTCCCGTGGGATGGTCATGGACTCCTTCACGTGCACAGACACACACTTACGACGCACACACACAAACACACTTTGGATACAGTGGTTTGGCATTAAAGGGGAACTCCACTACTTTCTCCAAAATTTCAGTAGAACTGAATCACTAACTGGAAGAAATGTATCAAGTAGCATCGCTCACAGTGGTGGCGATAGGAACCAGATGTCTGAAGAGCTTAATGCCTATAAAACTACCTTATAGAAAATTTGTACATTACAAGCTACGGCCTAATGGCTGAGAAATAGTTTGATAATATTTTTGAGAAGCTGATGGCCTAAAACATGTATATACTGCAGTGTGTTCAAGGCAAAGAAGCACGTGGAGAGTGTTGTAGACAAAATAAAATCCAAAGAACACATATATATTTATACATATGCATAGATTCTATATTATACTTAGCCACTTTTATTTTAGATAAGGTGGCTATGGTTGCACTGTGGGGAGCTGCTTCTGGTTACCACCATTGTAAAGACATTTAAGTCAGTAATTATTTTCACAATGAAGCATATATATTTTAAAATTTTGGAAAAAATCAGGACTTGTTCAAATGCAGTACATAAAAATAGAGTTACCCAAAGTAAGAACCCAAAGTATTTCATAAACCTGTGCCCTGTTGCTAACTGATATGATTATATGATGAAACTGAGACTAACATTAAACTAATTGATGTTGATGTTTGATGCTGATGTTGATCTACTATTCCAACATATACAGGGCATATAGGCATGTAGTATGTATTAATATGTGTATAGCCAAGCATTTCCTACACATACAAATACGTTAGTATGTACTGTATATATGATACATGATAAACCAACCCCAAAAGCTATGTGTTATACTGCCTTTATACTGCCTCCCAGTATATTAAAGGAGAATTTCACTGATGTTGATATTTGATGCTGATGTTGATTTACTATTATAACATATACAGGGCATATATGGATGTAGTATGTATTAATATGTGTATAGCCAGGCATTTCCTACACACACAAACATACGCTAGAATGTACTGGATATATGATACATAATAAATCATCCCCAAAAGCTATGTTTCATACTGCCTTTATACTGCCAGTATAGTAAAGAAGAAGAATTCCACTGATTTAGTGCAGTATTACAGTACTGCAATAATCTATCAATATATTCTACAGTATTAAACTGAAATGATTCTAGTTTCTCTCTCTCTGTCCCTCTCTCACTCTCCCTCTCTCTCTCTCTCTCTGCCATCACTTAGCAGAGAGGTGATCAGATTGTCAGGAGCGCTGTGGTAACCGTAGTGACTGCACCTGAGGCACTGACTGTGTGCCAATGTCTTTATCATGGCCCTGCGGCCTGCTCAGTGCCAGACCCATGACAGACCTGTGCCCAGCGAGAGACATTACGCTGAATCAAACTCTGTGGCCATACCTGCTCAGCTTAAACAGCTACCTATACCACCAAACCTGCACCCGGCATGTACTGTCAGTCCTCTTCTTACATTCTCTTAGTTCTTCATACAAATAAAGGAAACAATAACATACATCACAAATGATCCTGAATATTAATTAGCAGAATGCACAGTGAGAGATGAAAAATGATGATCTGTTTTTAAAATATTTGTTGGATTAACTAATATTAATGATATATTAATCACATATTAAAACATACTACATACCTATATGCCCCGTCTATGTTATAATAGTGGATCAACATCAGCATCAAACATCCACATCAATTAGTTTACTGTTAGTCATCATATCAGTTAGCAACAGGGCACGAGTATATGAAATATTTGGGAACTTTAAGTTCTTTCTTTGGCTAAGCTTTTAATGGCCTATTTCAATTATTACAACTGAACTGGTCTGGTTGCACCATGGAACTTACTGGTTGTGCCACCTGACTTTCCAAAGTGACTTCAAATTGTACAGGCATCTAGTGAGACATCTTTATAAACCTTTGTCCTTAAACTGGAGTTTAAACATACAGGTGCCCAAATACATAAACATTGTTATAATAATTACACTTTTTTACAAAAAACATGGTAAACTGAACCATTCCAACCACTTAAAAACCCCCCTTTTCCTGTAGTGTCTTGACATTGAACCACGAAGGCCACTTGGGGACTTTTTTTATACATTTTTTTTCCAGTAAGTTGAGTACTTTTGTGTGAAATTGTTCCTTATTTTGTATTTTTTTATTAAATTTTATGGTTTTATTTTATATGAATGTACATTATTTTACATAAAAAAATATTGTTGATTATATACACACACACAACCTCACTCTACACTTTTTGTTGTTAGATCATTTAAATTGCACTTTACATGAGTCACAATTCCATAATAAATGAAGCAACATAAATGGTCCAGTTTTACATAGAATACATCTATAAGAAATAGTTATTAATAAATTAACTGCCCTTAAACTCTTTCCCAGTTAGCTCAACTTGAAATGATAATACTTGAAGTGTGAAATTGTGTATGTAAATACCTACACGTGACGTTTCTAATGTTAACCCCAAATCCAACCCTAATCCTAACCTCATTTATCCTAACCCTTAGGTTTACATTTCTTAATATTTGAATTAGATATCCCTGTCTTTGTTGAGCATTTACTTTGGCTTCTGCATGTCTGTATCTAAAGGCTGTTTTATTGAACCTAATCTAACCTCAACCTGAACCTACGTAGCCTAAATGAATTTTTTACTTTTAACAAAAGACATTGTTAAAAAATCCACAACCACAACCAGGGAGATAGTTTTGTTAAGCCAATAGAAACAACCTGCACACACTGCAAATAAAGAAGAAGTGTGAACAAAAAATAAGAAAAGTTCTTTAAACAAATGAATAAATAAAATCTTCACGATGATTGCTGAGTTACAGTGTCTACACTGTAGCTGTTGGGGCTCTTTAGAATGTTCTATACAGTTTTATTCATATAACTAAGGATAAACATTTTTACTTGTGTTCAATTTTTCTTATAAAACATTTAAACATTTGAACATCTCATGTTTATATGTGTGGTGGACTGTCCCAAGTATCTGAGCCTCCCAGATCCCCGGGCTGTGAGTGGACCCTGAGTACTGACCCCAATGGCCCAGTCACTAATCCATTCCTGTCCACAACGTCAGGTTCGTATTTTCCATTACGCTGGAGATATTTGGTCCCCACAGAGACCTTAAAACCTACACAGCCATTCGTACACAAGTACATGCACGCACACACGGGCGCGTGTGCCCGTCTTCATTGTGTCCCTCTTTCCTGCAAACACACACACACACACACACACACACACACACACACTCCTGTCTCTGTCTAACCCGCCTGATCGCGGCGGAGCTCATCAGCGCGCGCGCACCCCGTAACGTGGGGCTCGCGGACCGGATGCTAATGAAGCACGCGGCGCCTGTGAGCGCGCATATCAAACAGACCGCGCGACTCGAGTGGTGTTGTTTATGCAGAACGGCGCGAGCGAGGTGTTAGCAAAGAGCAAGGTGTGTGTGTGTGAGGAAGAGAGAGAGAGAGAGAGAGAGATAGATGGAGAGAGAGAGAGAGACTATGAAATTGATGTTATGTAAAAGTATCATATTGTGTGTATAAATGCATATTTGAATATGAAGAGCATTCAGTGATAATTCACTGCATGTGCTCAGTAAAGTGTTATATGTTGTTAGTAACTGCTCTTTAAAACTAAAGCCATTTCTGAACATATGGGGGCCCTTCGTGACACTGTAACTGAGGGACTCGACACCCTGCCCACTCTGAAAATAATCTTTTGTTTGCAAGAATAGAACTGGTTGATATTGATAAAGATAAACAGTCTTTTTTGACAAATAGTATTAAATACATTTCAAAAATACGTACTAGGGGCCACTAGTAGAACAGGGGCCCTAAACGACCGCTTATACTGCTTATAGACAGAAACAGCCACAACAACATTAACTGGCTGTAAAAAAAAAAGTCCACTTTTCACTGACCTATGGGTTACAAGGCCTGTGCTGTAGATGAGCTACCTGGGGTCCATAAGTGGGCCCACAACAAAAACAGTTCCTATAATAATAAATTCTGGATGATCATAAGTATAACATGCTTCAAATTATTGTGCAGCATGTTATAACATTATAACATTACTGCAACCTCTGGGATCGCTTTTGAAAGGGTTTTGCTAAAAACATCAAGAATTATCGAGAATAACTCCAGAAAGTTATATATAAATAATACATAAATTATAAGTTTATATATAAGAATATATAAAGATATATCTTATTTAGGTTTGCATATGTATAGAGTAATAGAGGCCCGGTTTCTCTGATTGTGTGTAGTAATGCATAGAAATAGAAGAGATGTAACCAAAATGAAAAATGTTAAATAAATAAACAAATAATGTAGTATTATAATACTATTAATATAATAATATATCATTAGTAATAATAATAATATTACAGACATGTAATAGTATTACTATCATGTCAACTGTACAGCTGCATGCTATAAAGCGAGTAAATATTGCTGGGGAGAGGAGGGGGGTCTCCACCACAAATAAATCAGCAAGACTGTGATGACCAATTACAAAAAAAAATAGTACAATGGACTGTAATACCCTCCAAAGCCCATTACATCGTCTTTAGGATGTTCTAATAAGATGCAATGGCTCCATCTACTGGAAGAAGATAAAGCTTGCAGTTTGAACAAGGCTAATGGGGGTCTGCTCAATCAATCAATCAATCAATCAATAATAGTAAAACGAAGTTAAAGGGCAGTAGGACTGTACTGTATAGTAGTTAATTAAAAATAAAAAGGAAAAAAGGGGCAATAAGGGGGTTAAATAAGCACAGAGCGCAGGAGTCCAAGTGAAAACTCCTAGAAATAAGACTTTATTATGAGCTTTAATCCTAAAATCTATAATCAGCACAATAATTAATTGTAGCATTTTGGAAATGCTTTCTTCCCAAACTTGTTAGGATAAGTCTTAACGGATCCACATTAATTGGTACAGATAAGTTTGGCTGAATTTTGGTGGACAAATAACCTGGACTGGCGTTTACTTTACAGACAGTTTAATCCCTACATACATCATCACAGTCCAAAGAAAAACATGTATCTTTAAAACAGAAACTTTACAGGAGAGGCCAAAAACCTTCTTTACTTTCAATGTAAGTCAACAGAACCAGAACATTTTTATTTTTATTATAAAAAGTTATTTTAGAGCATTTCTATTGGTCCATTAGTCACAAAATGTAAACAACAGCTGTCGTGTTCAAATGATGCAGAAAATTAAAAACCAATAAAAGTGGAGTGCATGTTTTTCTTTGGACAGTGATGATATATTCATTCAGCTCAGCTGACTTCAGTTCAGTTTGTGGTTCACCTTAATTTACTTCATTCAGTACTGAGAGACTGAGCTGTTTAAAAGCGAAACTAAAATGTAAGTGTTATTCTTCTGTTATTATTCGCTCATCTTTTGAAGCAGGACTAGCTTGTGACCAATAGAGGGGGATACAGTATTGTGTGTTCAGTTATATCAGTGTTTGACAGGCAAATCAATGTGAGAGAGTATAATGCGTGCTTATGTAACTACGCTTATGCTTAATGGAGAATTCCATTTTTTTTTTTCAAAAGCTTTCTGCATTATTTGTATAGCTGAGATGTAAACAGTCGCTCAGAGAGGTTTGTTGTGTAAATGCTGGGATAAGCATTTATTAAAGTTTATGTCAGCTGTTATGGCAAGCTTATGTAGGTATCATGCAGCCTTATAAACAGTATTGTAAAGTAAAGCGTCTCCCAATCTTCTGAAAAACATTTGGACCGAGTAGGTTTTTCTAGAATAGATTATTATAGATTATTGATTTTATTATTCAGAAAGTTCAGTGCATGCTTTAGCTAGTAAACCAGTTTTGGCTTTGATGATGAATAAATCACGGCCTAAAGGTGGAAGGAAAGAAAGAAGAAAAGAAATAAAAGAAAGGAAAGAACATATTTATTCTTGCCTTCTTAATTACGGCACAGAAGGGATTTGGCTATGATAGAACTCTTTTCATTGACGAAAATCCCTCAAAGACTTCCACAATAACACTACTGAAAAACTTCATATTGTTTTCCTTCGCAATGTTTTTTTCAGTCCGCAAAGCTTTAAAGCAAACTCATTTTCAGTCCCACTAAATCAATACAGTCAAAATGTAAACATGAAACCCACCATAGAAGCCAGGCAGATCTCTGGAGTTTAATGCGTCTACAAGACCTAATGAGCTTGTTAGAAAAGGCCAATGAACGTATATTCCCAGCACAGGGGCTGCGTAATGCAATTACTCTCATATTTTGAACCCAACTGTTCCAGTAATAACATTCTCTTATTGATTCGATGTGTTCCAGTCAGTACTGTAAATTACCTCTGTTAATATTCATCAAGGCACTTATTTACTTGGTTGTATTGAAGTAGTACAGAATGGTGGGCAGTGCTAGTGAGAGCACACAGCTGCATCCTTTCTGTGTAAAAGGAAAGGTCTGTGGGGACGGTGTGTTCTCAATATTGAACTTGTACTGCATAAATAGAGGGACGTGTGACAGAACATGACGTCCAGCCAGTAAGACCTTTCCATTAACCCATTAATGTCCATATCTGAAATTAAATGCTTTCCTGTGATGTATATATTCTTACAAAGCTGAAGAAACCATATGGTTAAAAGGTTAAATTGAGTGTATGGTCACTAATAAATAAAGGTATGAAGATTAAGCTTATATGCAACTGTACAAATGCTGTACAACTACACAAAACGTCAACACTTTAGGCCAGAGGTTTCAAACTCATGGTGTGGGATGCAACTTCATATGGCCATCACATTTTTTACAGTTTTTCTATGAATCAGGTTCACAATTAATTTTTAGCTTTTTCTAGTTAGATTTTTGTCCCAGCGGACACTGAGGCTGGTTACTCACTACAAGCTCTATGAAAAGGTTTAGGCTGATGCTTATAGTGAGGACTGACTGCAAGAGGGACCATTCAATTGAAAACCCAATGCAGCATGAATTTAAGTTTTAACTTAATTTAGCTGTTATTCTGAGCAAATTGTCCTTCCAAAATACATTGCATTCACAAAAAACATTTGCAAAAAAGCACAAATATATTGCGAGGGAATGGAAAACATTTTTTTACACCTCAACCCACTCTGAATGACTTTACTTATGTCTCAACAACTGAATTCCCCTTAAATTGTTGGGTAAAAGCTGCAATGCAATCCACTGTTGCTCTAGTGTAAAACTACAGACTAAAGGTTGGACAACAGTGGTGGACAACCCAGCACTGGACATCAGGTTAATGCCAGAAAGATGTTAGACTGTAACGTTGGACAGACATTGAATTTGAGTTAAAAGGCATCAAAACCTAACATTAACCTAAAACACATATGTTCAATTCCAGTTGGAAATCAAAGTCATATATTCATCAAAAAACAATGCTGGATTGGCATCAAGTTACAATGTTAGATAGACACTGAATTTTGGTCGGGAATCAAAATTGGATATCTCTCCAAAACGCAACTGGATCAAGTTCCAATAGATGAGGAGAAGGAGGAGTAGCTGTGGTGCCCGAAGAGCCATTTGGGTGCCTTGCTCAAAGGCACTTCAGTTGTGGATAGGAGGAGTCAGGGATTGAACCACCAGCCCTGGGATTAATGGACACATCTCTATAGCTAGCTTGGAAACCAGTTGGGACAGAACACCGGGTCCTATGTGAATCCACTACTGATGCGTTCAGAGTCATCAAGTTCTGTAAACGCACTGAGAAAACAATACAACATTGCATTGAAATTATGAAAAAATTCTGAATATTTGAGTACTCCAGTACCTTAACTTACTTTAAAACTGAACAGCTTCTACTTGTATTTGACCAGGAGTTTATACTTTATTTAAGTAATAGAGTTGCATGTTTCATTGACCTCTGTTGGACACCAAACATGTCTTGTATCACCGAATAAAAATGGATTAATAAATAGATTGTATAAACAATCCAGCCAAACTATTACTTTCACATAGAAACGTTCATAACTAGTACCTAAAACAATCTAAGCATTTTTTGTTTGTTTTTAACGATTAATGATCCAAGCCAGATCTCAAATCAAAAAAGTTGAAACACGGCGTCAAACTGCCAGAACTACAAACCCTTTGAAACTAAATGTAATTTGTTGTATATACGTTACCTCACAGGCTCTCAACATTGCTGAAGACAGATCTAATGTAATTAAAATGCCTTTCCAGGTGCTGCTTTTGGGCTAAAACAGCGGCAAGGAATATGAATGAATGTAGGCATGACTATTTAGTGCTTGCTCAGCGAATGTAAAAGAACGATGAACTAGAAGGCCCACATAACACTTTTGCAAACAAAGACACACTTTTTAGTCTTATTACAGCTACTGAAGCTGTGCCTCCAGTCTTTTCTGTGCCCAGAAAATTAGAGAATCCCCACGGACGGCGAAATTTAATTAAGACTCGGTTTAATCTGTGCCTTGAAATCTGGCTCTTGGTGTCAAACAGATTCCCAAAAGTCTTGGATTAAAAGGGATTTTTGTTAATAGACGGCTAAGGGAAAGACGCAAAGCCGACCATGGTGGCCCACACATGAATACTTCCATGGAATGGAATTTCTTTACTGCTGATCTCGCAGACAAGCCGACACACGTGATTAATGTACACTTCAAATGAGAATGTGGCAGCTTAAGAGTGATGCAGAGTCGTGCATAACAATGAAGTCTGCTATCTTTCCAGACAGGAAGCTTTTATTTGCTCAGGAAAGCACTTATATATAAAAATAATATTAATACAGTAAGTAGTAGTTTTACATGTCAGTGTGTTTATTTAAAACTTTCCAAGCTTTTCCTTGTGGAAACAACCCAGTATTATTTACAGTTATCATCTAATGTCTGTTTTGACTACTCAGTGCTTCATTAAGCTAAATCATGATGGCTGGTGAAGAAATTAAATACATTCATACAATGTCTGGGGCGTCCAGGAGAAATCTGGAACTAAAGTATGTTCTACAAACTGGAGCTTAAGATATTGTCTATTTCTTTTAAGATAAGATATTTGTATTGTATTTAATGTTATTTACATCTGTTCTAATGATATATGCTGTTCCTATTGGTGAAAATACACTAATTGCCAAGATAACAAATTTTAAACAATGGGCTCAGATACCTATATATATGGTTACTGTCCTACTGTCCATTTGTGATGATTCATGATGAATGGACCAATTGAAATGCTTCAAAATAGTTTGGAAAACCTTTAGGTTCCATTAACTTCTATCAAAAGTAAAAAAGTTTTTGACCTCACACACACACACACAAACTGAGCCCTATTATACTATACATTCGCTAATCTAAAGAAAAAAAACAAGCTGTTAATACAAGAGATGAAGACACGGTTGAGCGTGGTCATGCATGAATTGTGACTATTTATGGTACATAAAGCCACAAAAACAGTCGAAGTGGATGTACAACATGAGTCTTTTACCAGAAACGCATAAATTAATAGGCCATATCACTTTTGTGCGGGTAGAGACACGTAAAATCTCATGACCGGCAGTAACAGTTCCAGCACATCAGGCCAGTTCTAATGGTAATCACTGTTAATTCCTCAAAGACGTAAGTTACATCTAGGCATTGTGCAGAACTGCTGACCTGGCACAATGTTTCTGTTACAATTTGTAAACCTGGATGTGAAAGAAGGTCATTTTCTGCTGACAGCGGCATATCAGGATTACTTCTACCAGCCAGGCGAGATTCCTGCTCATGAGTGCTATATCCTTTACAGCGAGTGGAGCGAGACACCTCAGACTTCCTCATGAGGAAGCACCTGCTTCACTGGAAAAAAGTATTTGCTGAAGTAAATTAAAAGCATCCACGTCATTTAGTCCCTGGATAAATATCTAGAGAATGACTGAATATGTTACAGCTGAACACAAAGAGCGTTCCTTGTTTCTGCAAATGATACATGAGAAAAAGCTCTATAGGGTCACTCATTGTACAGATCTTTACATAACACTGTGATTAGTTACTGCTTTGTATTGCCAATACAGCTTCACTAGTTCCAAGGTTGAGGCTGTCCACGTAGATGTGTCTTATATCTGCCTCAGTGTGATTTGCATTGAGCATACAGGGAAGTCTACTGGGCGGTCAAGTGATGTTTTGCATCTATCACCTAAAGAAACCTGAATGTCAACCACTGGCACCATGTGAGACCGACCATGCGGGAAGGGGAATTATTTCCCTGTTCAAGTCCAACCAAACAAAACAAAGACTCTTTCTTTGTTTTCCCTTCCCTCATTTTCTTTCTAAAACTGCTCAATATTCTTCCTGAGAATACTTATGGCATGACAACTTTGCAGACAGTAAACAGTTCCTGTTATTATTTATCCATTGAGAGGACACACAGTAGAAAAGATTACAAGGGGTCTTCCTGCACACAATAATTCACTGGATATTTTTTATTATACCATAGAATGGAACTGTATTCACACTGACATGGTTGAATAAGGAGACACATAACTAACATACCATGAAGCTCAAACACTGTTGTCTTCTTCTTCCAATTTGTAAAAGAGGGCAGTACAATGGGCTGACTGCAAATCCCTGTTACATAACAGACACATTCATATTTACCCCCAAAATTTGCATACAATTACAAAACGAGCAACAGCAAATGGCGGACTAGGCTGCATAGGGACCCGTCGGCACTTTTCATACCCTTTCCAAGAAACTGAACTGTCAATGAGCATGACTGATGTTTATCTTTAAACCAGGCTAAAGTTGGCTTAGTTTCAGATTCTGTTCCATCTTTAATGCCAGAGCTCACAGGTATGGTGGTAGAATGGAAAATTTGCAAATCAAGCTTGCAAAAAGAAAGCCAACCTCAGCTATGGTGTGAGTTTTTATGTGTATATGTATAAACACATAGAAACTTAAACAAATCCCAAACAAACCTGGCTGAAGATGAAAACGAACTAAATGCTCCAAATGTGTATAATTTTCCATATAGAACAAATACACATTCGTCAGTTAGGGCAGTTATATATAGTGTGGGGGAAAACACAGTGTGTTCTTGTCATTCTTTTCATGCTTTTTAAGGGTTATCTCTTACCTGTGTATGGGTCTTTTCTACGACACAATAGACTGCCCATTTTAGAAAGAAAGCAAAAAACAGCATGTAGTTATGGCAACAAAGGCTATTGTCACATGGATTTTTCATTTACTAAAATTTTTCATGTATCTGGCAGAGTATGGCAGCAATTAAAAATAGGCGTCCATCGATTACACAAACTTACACAGTAAAAATGTTATAAATCTATAAATAAACTCATCACACATCATTTGTGTAATTATATGAGGAATGGGCCAATAGAAATGTCCAAAATCACTTCATTTTTACAGTAATGTCCATTAAAAGTTAAGAGTGTTTTTGCCTTCTCCTGTAATGTTACTGTATAGAGATACATGTTTTTATTTAGACAGCAATAATATGTAAATGACTTCTGTTTTAATGGTTGTCCTATTTAAGGCTAAAATGTCTAGAATAAGCTGTTAAGTTCTAAAAACATAGCAGACAACAAAAGCTGGCAGTCAGAGTATTTATAAATCACTCTTTCTGAGTGTATGGATATTTTGGAGGACTGCAATTACAATTTGCTACACAGTTTTCTTTGTGCCATGTTTGGGAAGCGTACAGCATTTTAGTAGGGTATAGATTCAATGACAGTACTGCATGGAAATCAAGTCATGGTGAGAAGTTCCATCCAAGTGACATGACATTGAACATACCACCCTTGCCACTTCCTTCATTGCCTGTACTCTGGGTGTTATATTCAATCCATGCTCTATTTCATTCATGCATAGATTTTATACCTAAAGCAGGTTGTCCCTGCATTGCAGTGTTGTTTCAGCTTTCATTTATGTCAGTAGGTCCTTCAAGGAACTGGAATTACAGAGCCAGGAAACTCTCAAATTTGACATAGGTGTATATTCACCAGTGACGGACATCCAGACAGTCAGAGAAAATTTGAGCGCCAACATAAGAGTAACTGACTTCCAACTTATAACAACATTATGTCTGATTTTTGAGGCACTGTAGAAGCAGCCCTGGATGCTAGCCTTTAGGAATCTGGAGGTACTGACCCTGAAACACCAGGCTGCTCACCTGCTGTCTTCTCTGAGGCATCTATGTTGTTATTGTCCTAATTACATGATTATTGGCTGGTCAGGCAACCGTCGTCGGAGCACCTGCTTTGGGAAAGCCTGCCCAAGACTGTAGGGCACTTCATGTCTTCTAATTTGATGAGCGTCTAAGAGGGCACTTCATGAATGTTTTTTCATTGGACAGGCACTTGTAGGGAACGCCAACTTTATCCCATTGTAAAGGCATCTATATAGCACTTTCTGCTCTGGACAGAACTTCCTCGGGACACTGTCATGTAGGGGCGGCATAGAAGGCATTTTTTCCATTGGAAGGGCGCCCACAGGTAACATCAAGCTTACACCACTAAAAGGGGGAACTTATAGGGCACTGCATCACATTTTCCCCACTATAAGGGCAAGTATTACAACACTGTTAAAATGTTTTGGCTTCAGAGGCACATCATAATTAATTGCATAAAGGGGCAACGTAGAAGACACTCAGTCAATTTTTATCCTATATGAAAGGCAGCCAATAGGATACTTCCCTTTGTTTTGTGCCACTTTAGAGGGCATTTTAGGGATTCTTTTTCAACCATCGGGGCACCAGTTGCCCCCTCTGCACCCACTTTTAGTCTACAAGTGGTTTATTGAAAGACCCATGGGACCACTTTATAAAGAAAGAACTGGACAGTGAAGACACTCTTGATTTTTTTTCCCAGGAGCAAATCAGTAGGGATGGAATGTGAAGTGTTTTATGCTTCACTATTAAGCAGAATTTTTTGTGCTACAGTAAATTTGTGACTATCCTTGGTACACCTGCCAGACTCTAAATGAACATAGATAGACACCATTGATTCTCAGGGTGTGCTTTGTGTTAATGGATGGAAAAGGGAAGCAGATCCTAAAGCCCATTTGACACCAATGTATTTTCACATAATATAATCATCTGTACTGTCAGTGTATAAAACAAATAAAAGTAATGTAGATGACATAATGAGATCAACATCTCACCATGTGAGAAGACTGTGAAGCTATTTAGAGAGAGAGAGAGAGAGAGAGAGAGAGAGAGAGAGAGAGAGAGAGACATATTAGGCATTTGGCCGAAAGTCTTATCCAGAGTTACTTACATTTTGCATGTACACAGGTAGGTGAAGGTAGTGTTAGGAGTCTTCCCCAAGAACTCTTGTTGGTATGTAGGGTGGTTACCTTTATAGGGACTCTAGCCGCAATCTACAGCATGGAGGGCATCAGGGCAACACACTACATTATACCAGCCACTGTATGTGCACAGTACATTTCTTGATTTGTTAATTAACCTAGATTATTAGGTCCTGCCTAGAAACTGGCAAGTGAAAGACAACATTGATGAATATAGCCTTGAATTGTCACAGTTACCATTTTTGGTGTGAAATGGGCCTAAGAGTAAATTAAACCAGTGTTGTAGTTGTTCCCCTTTTAACTGCTGGAGGTTGTTAAATATCTTAATTCCCTTCTAAATGTCCCTCCTACTGAGTAAAATACTTGTTAAATATCTTAATACTTGTTAAATATCTTAATTCCCTTCTAAATGTCCCTCCTACTGAGTAATCAGAGCATTGAGCCATTGTCTTTCTCTTCATTCCTACATTCCCAGGTCCTAGTACTGATTTACCCACCATCTGTCTCCACTCCAAGCTTAAAAACTCACTGACATTTACTTCTCCAACACATTTATTATGACTCTTTTCTTTTTCAATGCCCAAGTCAACATACTTTTTCACACTAACCCTTATCTGATGTCTCTCTCACCTGTTTACCCCCCTCTTGTCTTTATATCTCAACAAGTATGCATGTTTTTCTCTTTTATCTAGACCAAATCTGTATGTTGTCTGTTGTTTGTATCTACTGTCTTCATCTTTCCCTGTAAAGCGTTCAAAGGTGAGAAAGACACTATACAAATGTTACCGAGCTTATAAAACCTGAAAGAGAAGTTCACTGCTAGACCTTGTACGTCAGGAGAAATCAGTTTCCTATAACCCTCTAACAGATACTATTTAGTGATGTAAGTTACATTCACCTGAATAACAGTATAAAATATATAAGAGGCCCACACAACTCAATTACACCTGCTAAAAAAACTACAGGTAAAGGTGGGCTACAACTCAATAATATAAAATTCGTATTATTGAAGAGGATAATAATATTAAATAAATGTATGACCATTTGTGTATTCCCTCTACACAATGACTGCAGTTGCAGAAAGTATTTTGTGTTAACACTAATAAAGATGAATTAGAGGGGGGGTTGGGGTGGTGATGGGTAAAAGAAGAAGAAAATAAATTGAAGAGGATTCAGATGATATAATATTCCATGGTGTGTGTGTAGGGGTATGTAAATGTGTGGGCACCCCTGCTTAAATTATGTTCTGTTGATTTTCTATGTGAAAATAAGAGACACCTATTAGTTTAACCTGTACAGAGAACAAACCTATGCACACTCCCACTGTTTTTTGGGGTTTTTTTGTTACTGAATTGAACACATTTGGCAAAACAAAAAAACATAAAAGCAATATGCAATAGAATTTAAGCCCACATTTTATTCTACGCTAAACTTAGCAAATAAACATACATTGTGCACAAAAACGTTTATAAAATATCATATTTCATCTGTTCTTTGTAAAGAAAGTGTTAACTTGCTTTCATTTTCAAAATCAACATAACCTATAATTTGACATACAGTGCACAAACATTTGCATACTTTTGCATATTGCTTTTCTAGGTTTGATTAGCTGGAAGCATGATGCACCAGCAGAGGGCCCGGTGTGGCTGGAGGTTTTCAGTCCAATCGAGCTGGAGCACTCCATCAGTTCATTTCAGTCTTCAAACTGCTGGCTTTGTTGGAATGAAAATCTCCCCACTTGCCTTTCGTGGATAAGACTGGACACCCCTGCATTACAGTCTGTGCAACAGGTCTGCTTTCCCTGCTGCAGGGATGTGGAGTCACAGCTGATCACTCGGTGAAGATTAAAAATTCATACCAGCCACATGGCAGTATTTAAGATGTTAAAGGTTCAAATAACTTATCATAATATTGAACAAGCCAGCTGAATGTAGTATTAAAGAACTTTCACTTCAGCCTCTCTCTCCTTTTCTAGGTGGCACAGTTCTCATGCTTATGTTTCGAAGGATGTGAAAGCAGGGGATTCAGATGTAAATGCGCTTCTGCTCCTCACAAAAGCAAAATTAATCTACCAATAACAAGAGAGCACAATGAAGCGAGGACACGGAACGAGTGCGGCCTGTTCACACGCACATACTGTAAACCTAGTGTAAAGGAATGCAGTTCTGTGGCCTTTTCCTTAGTCAGCGTTAGGCATGAGGAACAGGGATACAGCTGACACAACCAACAGACCATTCATGCATGTATTCATCTATTAATCTATACATGAAAAAATACTTTTAAACAAATTCTTTGATAAGTAATCCAAAGTTATCATGTTCTCTTTTTACAGGTGTGTACATCATAAAGCTGTACAGTCAACAAATGTCATATGAGGTTGTAAATACTTACATAAGTAAAATTATATTGTATATGTGAAAGTTTAATTCAACTGTACTGTCATTATACCAATTTAAGTCTGTACAGTATAACAAAACACTGTCAGGCTACTTCTCCAGTACAGTATTTTAGAAGTTAATGTTGGTTATGAAATGTTTCATTCTAGAGAGACTTGCAGAGTCATAATTGTTAACATTGGTAATGATGGGAAACCAGACATGAATAGTTCAACGCCACAAATCTCTCTCTCTGAAAGTTATGGCATAAAATAGTTATGAATAGCCTGCCGGATGTCTGACACATTGTTTTATGATAGTTTGTTTTATTATATATATTATAGCATTATGTATTTTAATGAATTCATTTTAGTCCAGTCCATTTTAGACCAGTTTCATCTGTACCATCCCTATATCACCCTGCTCTGACTGTACAGATATGTTTACTATTTGTCATAGAAAGATGTTACAAAAAGATTTGAAATGCATGGACTAGTGAAAGTAATAAAACACTAAAACAAACAGGTGTGACAGAGGCCTGTAGTTATCAGCAAAAATGAGTGTGGGAAAGGAAGTCAGTCGCTATCCTAGCTCACTCTTACAACAGCTAAGTGGAACAGAGGGAAGAGGCCTTGTCACTTTGGATTTATGGGGTGTAGCTGGAACAAAGGAAACCATGTGACGCACAGTGGCTGGACCCACATTTCTACCAACCCCCTCCCTTTACGCTCATTATTTTAGCATTACAGCCCATCAAGAGTGGAAGACTTAAGCTTACTGCCTTCACTACAACCACATTTTTTCCCTCTGTGTCCAGAAATAAGTGAGGCTTTAGAACCTATGCAGCGACTTCTGCTTTCCTGTCTACAATGTATGCCACAGTGTAAGCAATAATATTTACTCAAACAAGAGGGAGTGAATAGTCAATATGGGTGTAACCGTAAAACATTTGGCAAACGGTGGCAAAAAGCTGTTCATTGCACCTACAACAAAGTATTGGAAAGCATTAATTTATTAAAATATACTTCAAGCAAATGCACATTACACTTCAGTGTCAAGAACTTTCTTTCAATCCTCAGAATAATATTTTTAGATTAAGACAGTCTTAAAGTCATTTAGATAAATTGGATCATGCCATCTAAAGTGCTGTAAACAAGAGAGAAATTAAGACTGTGACACAGAAAAAAATGAAAAAGCAGCTGATAGAAGCACATTGAAGTACAAAACCATAAGGGATGCAAGACGATATCAGTATCTGACAGATATCTAGCAGATCAGTACTGGCAAATATTGCTAATGGGCAGTTACCACCAACTGACAGATGTTTTGTTTTGACTGGGACTGAAATCTGACATTATATTACTTTGTGCTCTAGAGAAACCCAAGCGTTGGGCGACACTGGGTAACTAAAAATTCTGCATTTTATTAACTTTATTGCATTTGTTACCATATATAAATACTTTAATTTTTTCATAATGCTAACACAGGTTGATTAAGTCCCAAACCTCATAAATGTCTGTTAGTAGAGGCAGATATGAACATGAAAAACATCAGATAACTGCTTCAGCCCCTACTATCCCTACTATTCATTCCTACTGAAATAAAAGTAAATAAGTAGCAGTGTGTTTAAAAGATAATATTACAGTGAATTAAAGTAGCTGATCTGGATTCCTGTAGTTCAGCTGACCCGCAGTGCTTTCTACCTACATTAACCCAGAAAAAAGAACGTTCTCATCTTTTATCATTACCACCATACATCATACTCACTTACTCTCCAAATTCATTCAGTAGGTTTCAGATAGGTCTGCATTTCTCAAGCAATGTATATACAAACATTTTCCAAAAAGTATCAAGTAATAAGGTTTATAACAAAACAGAACAATCTGCACGACTTGTATAGCTACAAGCTGCATCTTCAGTGTCTGTTTTTGTATAACAGGACCTTCCTTCAGAAAAGCAAGGGCTTTATTATATTGTAAACTATCAGTGTGCGGAACTGATAAAACTCAGTCAACTGATAAAAAAACTTCATAACACCTTCTTATGTGAACATAGAAAAAGCTAATACTTCTTTTTCTGCTGCTTTAACATCTTCCTCCGTTTGAGAATCATATCATAGAGTCTTTCGAGTCCCTCTTTCAGACCATCCCCTATTATAGCACAGGTTGGCTGCAGATGCCACGGCGTGGTGGCTCCTAGTTCACCGAGGGCCAGCATCTTCTCCAGTTCTGCTACGGACACAGAGTGCCTAAGGTCCTGCTTGTTCGCAACGATAAGCACGGGTACGCCTTGAGTCTCTGAAGAGCGTGTGATTTTGTGCAGCTCTGTTTTGGCCTCCTCCATCCTCTCAGCATCCACCGAATCCACTACAAACACAATCCCGTCCGTGCAGCGAGTGTATGACTTCCAGAGTGGACGGAGTTTCTCCTGACCACCAACATCCCAGAAGTGAAATGTGACAGTAGAGCCTCCAAGCGCTAGTTTGATCTTCTCAGCATTGAAACCTCTGGTAGGAACAGTGTTCACAAATTCATTGAACCGCAGTCTGTACAGCACAGTGGTTTTCCCTGCAGAGTCCAATCCCAAGATAGCAATGTGGAGAGACTTAAAGAAGGGAAGACTTGAAAATATGCTGGACTGATCTGATATTCCGATCCCCATTTTCTTTTGCCGTGATATCAGATCAACCAATGAAGATCCATAGTTTTACTCAGACTCCTGCTTATCCCTCCAGAAAAAAAACTGCGGGGTGGATAAAAACAGATCAGATAACATTACAAGACCAACTTTTAACAGAGAACGTCTCAGCAACTACCAACAGCTTTAGCTAATTTTACAGCACCAGTCCAATTCCCTCTTTGCTAGACACAACACAGGACTTCACACCTGCTGTCTGTCAGACTTCTGAACAAGCTGTAAAATTGAGAGTTCCTCCCCAATCCCATTTCGCAAGGCCACTTTGGACTATATATCACTCACTTTGTGTCTTTACTTTCAATGCAACATTTAAACATTTCTATTGGTCCATTCATCACACAACTGTCATGTTCAAATGATGTAGAAACATGAAAATCAACACACACACACACACATATTACCCTTGCCTAATATGTTTATGTATATTTATCTATTTTAGTTATACAGTGTGTGTATGTGTGTGTATATATACATATATAGATATATGCATATAGATATTTATATAGATACGTGTATATATAAGCAAGATAGCAATGTGGGACATTGCTCTGATGTACAGTAATTATCTGTGCCTCTTCATAAGCATTTTAAAGCATGAATGTCTTCACATGAAGTACAAACAACAAATAAACTTGGAACTTGTTGACACAGCTAGCAAGCCACACTGTCAGAGTAACTCAACGTGGGCAACAACACGTAAAACCAGACGCATGACGCAATGACAGCTTTGCACTGATGCAACACCTCAATATGTTTGTATTTTAGCGCAAACCTGCTAAAGTTAACTAACGCTAGTCAATGAACAGTACAATTAACCCGCAATGATTTTACGTTAGCAGCAAGCTAGCTAGCAATGTGATATAAAAAACAAGCCAGACGGATTAGCGAACGTCCTCTCCTCCATTCTGTCGGTTATAATGTTGTTTTTATTTATGAGCCTGCTAGCTAATATTTAACAAAGGAAAGGATCAGCACTATTACTCCACTCACCACTGAGACTTCACAGCTGCTTTAAAGTTGTCAGTCGACTCCAGCGCTTCTCCTGTTCTCCACAGCGCCGCTCCTCTCCGCTCACACTCAAACCGCCACTGGCGGCACGTAGCAGCTCATTTGTTTACCTTTGAAATGATTGGTGGACGCGCTGTGACGTAGGCAGCCATTCACAAAGCTGGTACACAGTTATGAAACCTCTGTACTGGCAATATTGATATTGTTAAAATGAGTGTAGTAGTAAGGTCATTAGAAATGTTCTAATAAAGTCATCTTTATTTTATAACATATGACTGAATCATGGAAAATCCCAAATAGATATTGTATTAATAACAAGGCAAAAATAAGAAACATGTTTTGGAAAGAACAGAGGACACCTGCATTATATATATGTGTGTCAAATACATTATTTCATATATTACAGAGGTTTCATATTCACAAAATAAAACAGTCTCTTTCCAAACCCAATTTTATGCACATATTGGAAGATTTCAAACAATATGTCATCTTTATATAATATACAAAACAATAAGAATTAACAACAATTAATGTGATTAAAGAATTTTATATAATGCAATATTTTTTTTCGCTCACCTCTCTTCTTTTCTCTCTCTGTATACCTGGTTATGAATGAATGAATGTGTATTTTTTGTTTTTGTTGTAAAAGTTGTAAAATCACTTATTTTTCCATTCTATAAAAGCTTGGCTTCATTATTTGATTAAGATTTAAAGCTAAATTATATTATAACATATTTATAATAAATAATAATTAACACTAAAAGTAAGCTTAGTAGGACCAAACCATTATTTCTTATTATCCTTCTTTCAGCAAATAGAAAGACAGCAATAACCGTGGACGTTTGCAAATCATTGGGAGTCTTTGTGTAGTTGGATCCTGGATATGTTTCTCATATTTTGTTTGTTTGTGTGCTTATTATATTTATATAAATTCTATTGTTTAAGTATTTGAGTTTTTCTTCCTTATAATAGACACATTAATTTATCAGAAAATTGGTTGGCGCTGACTAAAGAATACTCATTAAGATTCAAAACACAAACCCTTTGTGTCCTTTTCTTTTTATATAGTCTAGAAACTACTGCCTTCATTCAAATGACCAAATGAAAAGATTCACACACACATATAAACATGTCCAGTGTTATCAGTGATGTTTATTTAAGAAAACTGTAAACCATTATAAAGTTAATCCCCTTCGCCCGACCCAATTCCTGCCATAAAAGAAAGGTTATGTGATGGAAAGATTTTTTTCCCTGGCGAGTCCTGTAGGACCGGGTGAAAGACCGTGTAGACAATAAGCCACCTGCACCTGCTTGAACTGGTTTAGCCTGACCAAGAAATTTTTCCACCATCAGAAAATAGATTACTCTTTCATCCAAGACCTGGTGAGCTTCTCCTCCACTCGGTCCATAAAAGCAGAGTGCACTCCTCTCCTGCGCCGATGCCTCTGGAATAAATGGGATAAATGTGTTACCTCAAGGGTTTTTTCCAGAAATCACTCCAAAGCAAGGTCACTCTCATAGAAAGACACTACGAATGTTATACTGGTTGTTTAGAATAAACTCCCCTGTGACAATAAAATATATCAATATATGCATCTACATGACTTTAAAATAACTGCATGCCCATTAAATAAGGATATGCAGCTGTTCTGAAGTCATCTAAAACAGCTAATTAGATCAATGGTTGATTTCACAGCCTGGTGATCTATGCACAGTACATACAAGCCCACCATACTCCACTCACTGTGTAGGAAGCTGACTTGGGTGGCCAAGGTGACTTTGGCAGTATGAGTCTTGGATCCCACTTAAGATCTGCTGGTTTGAAGGTGTCTATGTTCCTTGTTGGCTCTCCTTGGGGACGGTCTGATTCAGCTTCAACTTCTGTGACTGAATTTTAGATATCTGTTATTTTGTGTCTTATATGCTATTTGTTTTCCAATGTTTACCATTTTCTCTGTTTCCAAATGTAGATATTCAGCTATGCTATGTGTGAGATCTGAAGTTTGCTTCTTTGTTTCTACAGCGAAGTTATGAGGATAATGCAGCCAGAAGTTAATGGAAGTCCAAATGTCACCCAACCTGTTTATATTAGCATTGTCATAGTGAACTGTTCTGTTCACAACTTTCAGTTGTGCTAATATATGATCGTTGTTCCAAGAAAAACATCTATCTCATTTTTTTTTTTTTTATATATATTATTAAAATACGCCAGCTATTCTTTATATACTGTGAAAGTTTCATTATGAATGGACCAACGGAAATGTTCCAAAATTACTTGGAGTAAAACCTCTTTACATTAACCTACTCTGAAATGTAAGACTATTTTTGGCCTTGTTTGTAAAGTTACTGTTTTATAGATACTTATTTTCCTTTAGACAGCGATGATAAGCCATTAGTACACAGAAGAAAACAATAAACTTACTTGCACCCAAGCATGCAGTCTTAAAATTCAAGTTTCCAGGATCCTTCTCTATACAGGTCACGATATCAGGCATATTTTCAACACACTGCAGTTAAAGACAAACACGAGTAAAAATCCTCTCAAACATCGCCATCTAGTGTTAATGTGGTACAATTAAGCAAAAAAAAAAAAAAAGCAACAGTGTAACTTACAGGTCTGAAATTATGGGGCTTTGGGTTTTTGTAAAGACTTCTAGGAAACTGTCCTGACTTCACAAACAGTAGCTTCAGTTCTAGAGAGCCAGGGGGTCTGTACGATGCGATAAATGGTGGGTCCCTCGTCTTCTGTTGCAGTTTTGCTAGCATGACCGGAGATGTTCTACTGACCATCTGAGGCATTGCATCTGCCAGGCCATCTTTGAGTTTGGCCGGGTCCAGGGTTTGTTTCTTAATCCGTGGCAGGTTTAGAGACCGGTAGAGTTTTGGGCTAAAGTCGGGGGGCTTGATTTTCCACAGGTCAGTCTGACAGACAGCTGTATTTGGAAGTATGAGTCTATGGCCACGGGTAGAGATGAATTTTTGACTGGTGGAGAAAAGGAGCTTTCTGTCGAAGCGAATGGACAATTCTGGATCACATATATCTGAAGAACTCATCGTTGCATGAATGCTGTCCTGGAATTTATATATACATATAGAGTGCAAAATTTTATATACATCTCAGAAGATTCAGTGTTGTACTTAAGGCAGGGGTGCTTAGTCCTGGTCCTGGAGATCTACCACCCTGAGAGGTTCATATCAAACCTGGCTGTAAGATTCAGACTTCCCTGTTATCCTTGATGATCTGAATCAGCTGTGATAGATTAGGCATGGAGTTAAACTGTGTGGGGTGGCACATTTTCTGGACCAAACTTGAGCCCCCCATGACTTAATACATACTAGATATGTACATTTTGTACATTCTTTATGAATTTAAATGTGAATTAGCAGCTAATGTTAGGTGAAAACACATGACATGCGTGGATTCAAGCTAAAAATGAAATACAATGCAATTTATAGCTAAGGACTGGCAATATCATAGCAGCTGCGTGATAGTATTCAATTATTAAGTGAACCCAAACTGCAATTAAAAAGCAGTGAAAAGGAGCTGGTGTTAGGAGAATATTGTTATTAGATATTTTTACCATTAAAGGATGAGCACAGATGGCAATATGAAGTGACTACACACATCAAGTAAGGTTATATTTTGAAAAAAAGTTAACCTACCCTTGTCAGTTCGGGCAGCTATCCGTCATGGCAGAGTAAGGAAGTGGGGAGTTGAGGTTGTTGTGTTGGATTGTGGGTTGAAGCACAGCACAGCATGGGGCGTGGAGGACAATACAAAGGTTGCTAGGAAGCTCAAGTTTGGAGCTTCAGAGAATGGGGTAAAGAGAAAAGCACTGTGGGGAGACTGCCAAGAAAATAAAGGGATGTCCTAGTTACTAACCGAACGTGTACAAACACAAGTTTAAGAGCTGGGAACTGTCATTTAGCTATTGTTGTTTTATTATTATCATTTCATCAAACATTCAGATGCACCATGTGGGCTCATTTGACATTAAAACCAATAGAGGGCAGCAGAAGACACATTAAGGACACGTGATAGGATTATATTGATACATTCAGATGATCATTTGCGACACTGTGCATGTAATCAGGGGCACATACCATCTTGTAGAGGATGAAGGGAAAAACGAAGATATCTTAGAATGTGTCATCAGATGATTATCAGATTTCCAAGTTGTGTTTGAGGGAGGGGAGTGCTTTTTCTTCTAGAGAGCCATCAAATAAATGCATTATATGGATCTACCAGGTGAGAAGTTGTGATGTCTGGATTCATACAGAATATATAGGTCAACAGAAAGTAGCAGTGCCAAATGTTGATGGAAGACGGGAATGGAGTCTATAGTCTCTTCACAGGCAGTTCAGCCAATAGGTCAGGGGTCACACCTGGGTTTTATTGGGTTAAAGCTTAAGGGGGAGGAGAAGCCTGGGTCAAAGCACACAGTTTTTGTGGTGATAAGTTTGTTTAGGAAGTGCTGGAGTGCTGGAGTGCTGGATCAGTGTAGGGAATAAAGCAGTTAGCCTCTGAGAGCTTATACCTGTCTCCCATGACCTTCTCAAGCCTTTTCCTCAGGAAGAGCTTGAAGAGCCATGGCTCCAGTTGACTTAGTTGAGAAGATAATGTGCTTTTCAAGAGTCCCTGTTTGACCTGTAAATGTAGAGTAAGAAGTAAGCCAGATACACTTTAATCCAACCTTGCGATTGATGTATTGCATTTTGGGGCAATAGTGCCAGATTTCACCAGCAGACATAAAAGAAGCTGTAAAGGCTAAAACACCATGTCTTCTCTAGTTCACTAATGAATAAAGTGGTCTGGGAAAAATAAGATTAACAGGAGGCAGTTGTTTTTGTAGGTGGGCCATAAAAAGGAGTCTACCATGCTGCTTATAAGGCACTTTGCCATTTGGGCCAGTAGTACTGTTTTTTTGTTTTGAATCTTTGAAAACTTATTTTACAGTCATGCAGGGCAAAGATGCCACCATACCTCTGTAGGTTGTTGTGGAAGGGTTCAGGTTGATAATGGTCTTCTAGTGAGTGAAGGTTTCTTGGCAACAAGGCCATAACAGGACAGGCAAGGCATTGTCTGTCCCTGTGCACCAACTGAAAAGCAAGGTAATAACCAAAAGCAGACATTACATTCTATGTGATGGATCATTCCTGGATGTTCCTCCTTCAACAGCCCATTTCATGGTAGACTCACTTTTTTTATAATGTAGCAATGTAGCATTTTATGTGAATGTAGCATGAAAACATGTTCAAAATTTGTCAAGTCCATAGAGGTCATATATGAAAATGCAGCCAAAACACCTTGTGTTGAATTTACCATTTTTGTAATGTCACAAAAACCAATACATATAAATGTACACCTATTTAACATACTGCAGTTAAATCCCACCCATTTACACTGAAGTTATAAGAAGTGTTTCAGCCAGAACTGCTTTCAATTAACCGCAACACAGAGCTGCCAATCGGAATTGAGCTTATTTACATGTATCACTCTTAAATGCACCTTTATAAGGTGGACCTTGTGTTTATCTTCCTATGTAAATAAAATCACCAGAAAACCAAATTATTGTCATTTTCCTGGGGTTTCATGGGTCCAAGGCCTTGTTCAAAGCCCTAATCCGACTTTAGCCATTGTATACAGATTGATTTTTATAGTCTGGAAACCAAAAAACGAGCAAAATCTGATTTTGCCCATATTCGATTTGCCTGCAATCTGAAAAATAGCCCAAAAGTTTGACCAACTTGTGTTATAACATCTTTAGACGGCATGAGTGAGTAATGTTTGTTTATTTGAGCTCAAGCTGTTTTTGTTTTCAATTGGTTTTCCTATTGGCCTGTCTGGAAAAAAAAAAATAATATCACTTACAGAACACAGACATCAGCTAGTGGATTCTGCTGTACTACATTTTTGTTGAATACATGTTGTTTCCTTGAATCTATTCTGTGTGTGGTTCACTTTCTGCTGACCTGAACAATGTATGTTTTATTAACTCTTGTGAAGAATCACTTTGCACAAAGTGTGTCTTTGATCTAAAGGCCTAAAAGAGCCAAAACACATACAAGGGTATGTGCTGTATAGCTACGAGATGCACTTGTCTGTCCTTTGTTTATCTGTGTTATCATTCACTTTGCAGTGTAACAACTGTGCCTATGAAAGTCTAATTGTTACAAATCAGTGAACTTACATTCCAGTTATAACAGTGCTAGTGTGAACAGTGTGAAACAGTCATTAAATTAATTTAATACAGTGTATAAACACCCCTCTGTCTCAGAGCAGATGGCTTTAAGAGATTTCAGCATTCATCCTGTGAATGTTATTCACATCTTAGAGAGGGAGCGGGACAGCCTTGATAAAAACAGTTTAACAGATGCTTTCTGGTGATCTGACTCCTTCACACAGTCTCATAGGCGTCACACAACAGATTGCGTTCAGCTTTCTCAGAGAAAAGACTTTGGCGGCTGCACAGTGTTGATGTGAAAGTCAAACAATGAATGATCAATAGTGGATATGGTTGGCTGCAGTAAAGGTCACTTGCTTCATTGTACCAGGTCTTTTTTTAGAGGTCAAACCTCTAAAGTTTGCCTGCTAGACAAAAAAACAAATCACTACTGATCATTACTGATCACCCACAAAAGCAGTATATGTTGAGTTTTGGATGCTACTATGCCCAAGATAACAAGCATATTTTGACTGCTTGCCACTGCTGGTGAACCCTCGGACCACCTACATTATTCTACTGCATACAAATTCTGACTCTTCCAACTGATATGACAAATTTTACAAACAGCTGAGTGAAAAAAGAATGTCTAGGCCTGATATAAAATAATAAAATAAAATACTAGTTGACATTTTGGGTTAGGTGAAAATTATTCACCCAACCAATTAACAAAGGATAAAGAAAGAAAGAAATGAAGAAAATAAATATGGAAAATGGATACTGAGTGCAAAATTTAACCCCTGCTAACCACTGGCAGGACCCCGGCTTTGCTGAAAATGGGCCAACAGTGTTATCCAGAGATTTTGCTATCAAGGGCTGTTCAGTAGCAATGGATGCTATGCTGGTCACCACCAAAATCAGCATGTCTTGTGTTTTGATGCTGGTATGATGGTCAGCCAGCATGACTGTTTTAGGGTGGCCAGTTAAACCAGCACCAGACGAGCATAAACCAGCATAGATGAATTTGTTTTCAGCAGGGTTGTGCAGTTTGCTTCCAACAAGGATACTAAAGACTCTCCAAATACAAAGTATTGTTTACCACTGATTTACAGAAGCCATCTGTGTCACTGTATAACCCTGTAATCCACCATCTATCTGCTAGAGTACTAAAGCTGCTGAGACACCGGGACTGTCATGCTTTGCCAAATGCCATGCTCATATGACCCCCCACCTAAAAAGAAGGCTATTATGAACATCTGCTTCTGTCTTTAAACTATTACCTGAAAACACACTGGATCCGGCTGGATATTTAAAAAAAAGCTGGGTTAGATCAATTGGCAGCAGTGATACCAGATTCCAGACCATTTTATGAATTCAGGAGTTTTTGTTTATACCATTTTTTTTACTTATTAACAGCTGCTTGCCGGCTGTTTCTGTTTCAGCATGGGGTCAGAGTTAGACATGCTTATAGACCCCCAGGAGGATTTAATGTATAGCCTACACGGTAAGATAGCTTTTTCTAATGAGTTAAACGCTCTCCAGCAGCTGAATGTGGGAGTTTAACTCTATAGCGGATAATTGAGTGCTTGTGATTCGAGCTGTGCGGATGGCTGCGTCTCCAGCTCGAACCCGAGAAGCTTCTGGAGAGCCGTGTCGACTCACAACCGCGTTTACGCAGATTTGGACGATTATGACTCGACATTTTCCTTATTACTTACTTCATATCAGCCAGTAAACTGGGTGGCAGCTCCTGAACTTAAGCTCTGACCGCCACGTTCTGGTCAAGCGCTGTAAACCAGAGGAAGTCGTGGTAAACTTCGCTGCTGTGGATCTGAAAATGTGGCTGGGTTACTTCAGCCTGGCTGCGATTCTTCACAGCGTCGATTCGTCTCAGACAGGTAAGACTATCGCTGGACTGTAATACTGTACGTTAAGACTCGATACCGCGCAGTTTAGGATTCCGGAGACTCTTCTGAGCTTACAGTACCTCATCACATACTGTCAGCTGGACCTTCTCCACATGTTATGTGAACCTGTCTCGTATGAAATGAGTTTATGCGAAATATTCCACTATTTTTATAGACCTGCTTTGTTTTGCTTGCTATGGAATACGCCAGTCTGGTCCAGCTCTGCAGAGATTTCTCAGAGAAATCTATTATAAGGCGAACAAAGTGTCTCATCTACCTGCAGGAGGGGTGAAGTCTTCTCCTGGACACGCACCCCAGGCATTTAAGCAGATCGCCAATATATGCAGCCCAAATATATCACTGCTATTAATAGTATTAATAAAAACACAAGCCTGTAAACACAAGGCAGATAACTGCATGCTTTTTTCTGATTGCCATCAGTGGCTTAATTTGTGACACCACCTCTGAGTTAAAGCTCTTTAAAGTAAAAAAACTTCATCATGTTTTCTAAATTCCTGCACAAATAAATTCTTCACTGTAGGAAAACTTTACCAGGTCAGTATTGTTCACTGTGTTGGCGGTGATGGGAAGCAGACATCTGAAATCTTGAATGCCTTTTAAAGCTTCCTCATGGAAAGTTATTACAGGACAGTAATTACTGTAATGGTTAAGTAATGCACTGACTGATTTTTGTTTTACAATAAGTTTAAGATGAAGTTTTGGTTTAAAGGAGTAATGTGAGATTTATAATTTAAGCTCTTAGCTCCGTCTTGGCCACCGTCTGATCAGCAAACTATATATATATATATATATATATATATATATATATATATATATATATATATATATATATATATATATATATATATATATAAACATGCTTTACTTTTAATATACGTCAATGGACCCAGAATTTTTTCCAAGCTATTTTGGAGCACTTCTATTGGTCCATTCATCATGAAATGTACAATGTAAAGAACCAATGGCGTGTTCAAATGATGTAGAAAACTCAAAATCACCAAAAATAGAGATACATATTTTTCATTGGACAGCGACAACATGAAGGGGGAGGAGGAGGGACGGCGCATTTCCTGGTGATGTGTTGCCCCCTATTATTTGGAGTATAAATTTGACAGATTGCATCATCTTATAAATAATTACATTTAAAAAATGTGCTCATGACCGAGAGGTGCATGCAGGCAACTGTACAGCAAAACAGACCCCAAAGAAAACTTCATTTTTGAGATGTACCGCTATTTGACCTTTTTAACATTGCAGCCACTTTAAATAACACTTAGCTAGAACGTTTTTCTGCAGTTTTTTTATTATGTTATGCAGAAAAATTATTCTCCTTAAATCTGTTCTGCAGGTGTTGAATGGAAGTCTCATTGTCACATGATTGTCCACCTAAATCTTATTCTCTACAGCAGAGATGTTATCTTTTTTAATGTTCTTATCAGCTGAAGCAGATACCAGTACCAGTAAATAAACACTGACAAATAGTGGAGACTGGGACTGAATCTATCTGGGCCCATATTTATAATCTCCTTGCTGTGGAAGTGCTAATCCATGAGATTCCACTTATTTAATTTTACTGAAGGAACAGATCTTAGGCTAGTGCTCCTACTCTGAGAAGCTTTATGATCAAGATTAGCATTATAGAGGACTCTCTCCAAGAAATGTATCTGCTGATATCAATGCGTTACTAATGCTTTCTGTATATCTAGAGAACCTGTGTTTGTATTAATTTGTGGAAGGAAACAGACAGATCTATGGAGTCCAGTGTTTTAATGGTCAAGAACAAGTATTTACATTTATTAATGGAAAAACCTGGGTTAAGCATTGTGTGAAAATCTGGCTTAAATTTAGCTTAATCAAGTCAGAGTGTTGTCCTTCACAAGACCTCCTTTTCTGTTTTTTTATATTTACAACCACTTTCTAGGCACTACATCAAACTAGCAATGCATCATGATTGCTAATTATGATAGGTTTGACCGTCTTTAGTCTGAGGATGGTTTAACCTGGGGTATATGTTCTTCCTAGACAAGGAAGCAGATGCATGATGATGTCAGTATAGCCCATCAGAAGACTGCAGCAGAAGTATTAATTTATTATTTTTTTATTTATTATTTGCTCATTTTATATTCCAGCACATTGAGTTGTGTAGTTGATTCTTTTCTGCCCTGAGTGTGACTGTGCTGTGGGAATTCTCCAGTGAATGCCCTGCTCTGTCTGTCAGTATGTTGCAGTCCAGGCCAAGCTGGGTGAAACTGGCTGTCTGCTCTCTTTCATGTTGGTCATTCCACCTCGTCTTCTCTCACTCCCTCCTCTGCCAAACTCTGATAGGTCTATAAGTCTCATTGAGACAAGAGAGGCATCTGATCTCACATCATGCTGAATATGGCTCGTAGCTTCCAGTGCTACTTTGGAAAGGAGTTGCTGTGCTTTCCTTTCATCTCCTTTCTCTTCTTTGCAGTAATTTCTTTATTCATTTTAGCACATGAGAGAACTCTATTGCTATCGTGGGTAGAGCAGCCAGAAGAGCCTGGTATGTTCCTGGAGGAGGATGATGCGTGTTCAGAACATTTGTTAACAATTTAGTTTGGTGTGGCGGAGGTTCTCGAGGCTCGTCACATGTTTGTTGGATGTTTGAGCGGCGTGTGATGGTTTGGAGTGTTGAGAACCTTTGCTGCTGGGGAAACTGTTCCACCGGTCATGTCTAGTAATGGTTCTGAGGCTTAGAATTTTTTTTCTCATTTATTTGGCCTTCTGTGATCACATAGTCCTTGCACTAGGTCTCATGTTTGTTAAAGACCTGAATGGAGCAGATTGCTAAGCAACGTTGTAGGTTTTTGCTGATTCTGTTCAGAATCTCTTGAATGTGTTGTGTGATTATAGTTTTGAAATGTGTGTATTCTGTGTTTTTAGAATTTTATTCATTTTCTGGTGTGTGTGTGTGTGTGTGCATGTACTTTCAGTGGTGCCTCCTGAGTGCAGTCCAGGGGGTCACACTGTTCTGCAGAACCCCTACCGGAGCACAAGCTTCACCTCTCAGCAGCTGCCCCAGTCTGCCCTGCAGGAGAAGCTCATCTGCGACCACTCACTGGCCCCTGGGTGGTACCAGTTCCAGATCTTTGATAAACCAGCCCGTATGCCCACCAAATGTGTGGAGGTAGTATAAATATGTTTAATTTGCTCCTTGCTTGAATCAAAGGCTAATATCCAGTGCCAGTGTACTGTAACATTAACTTGCTTTCTGCCTACTAATGCATTCAGTAGTTGATAAATGCCTTTAGGGCTTAGATGTTTAGAAGGAGGATATTGTAGCTTATGGTTAGGATAAAAAAAGCTTATCATTATCGTTATCGCCACTCCCTTCATTCCTTAGACACAGATTCAGAACCATCATACTACTACAAAGGTGCCAAGGGGCAAGTACATTGTGCTTACTTAGTAGTATTTAACTTTTCAGTTTGCTGTGGCAGCCTAGTCTTAAATTTGCATTGCACTGGGCAGTGGACCAGACACTCCTACCCTTTGAAGATTCAGGGTTGTAGAGGTTGTAGAGGATATCAGGGACGTTTTAGAGATGTTTCTAATTTATCCACAGTAGCGGAAGCCACCTACACCTGCAGGCTTTGTCAGCCTTTTAATTTACACAGGAAATAAATATGAAAAATTAAGAATTTAAAATGTTTTTTTTTTAAAATATGCAGATGAATATTGTCACTGTCTTAGAAAAAAAACATATCTACATTTTTTATCAGTCTTTATTACTTGAGCACGGCAGCTTTCCTGTACATTGGATGAAAAAATCATGATAAGTGGAATTATAGAAATGGAAACAGAATTTTTTAATATTGGCTTACATCTAAGCAGGTTTTTGCTTTTTCTATATAGGTACTATTTTGTTATCTCAGTAAGAATATACCCTGAATATACCAAATATCTCCATTCTTTAAAATGCTTTGTTTTGTACATAATTAAAACTCTGCAGTTGCCCTTTACATTAAATCAAAATTAATTGATGATTTGAAAATGCTTGTAGTGCTCAGAAGTGGCTGCTGTGATATTTGGAGATTTTTTTTTTTTTTGGACAGTGATGACATGAGATATATATATATATATACTATCGCTCAAAAGTTTAGGATCACTTCACAAACAATATTGTCCATTTCACAATTAATTTAAGTGTATCAGATGTTTTTCAAAGAATAAACATGTTTGTATTAAAGCCTAAATCCCCTGGTACGACCGCCAATCCAAGTTAAGGATGTTATTGGGCTAATTGGTTGTTAGGACATTCTTGCTCAATTGTGATGCACAGCTGAAAAACATTCTACTAATAAGTGAGCATAAAAGGGAGCACAACATTCTAGGATTGTGTTACAAGATGACATCACCTTGAAACAGAGAAAAGGGTTGGATTTCAGGCAGCTGTGTAAGAGTTTTTTTGCTTTTGCCATGACCTTCGGGTTTTGTAAGCTATATATCACACTAAAAAGAAATGAAAAAAAAAATAGAAAACCATAATATTGACCTCATAAAATTGCATCACAGATAAGCCAGAAGTGCCTGTTGTATGCTTGGAGCAAAATCTGCTGATTCCGATTTTGCTTAATTTCAGTCATACAGTCTTTATCTCAGAGACGGATTAGGGAGTGTTAAAATGACTTTGTTTATATACACGTTGAGAGCTTTATTTTAACTCATGTGGCTGCTGTTCACAAATTTTCTATAGTAATATGCCCTTTTGAAGAATGCCTGGAAATGAACATATCTGTTGTTGATCATATCTGTTGTTTTTTCTGTGGTCTCTCCAGGTGAATCACTGTGGAACCCAGGCTCCTGTTTGGCTGTCTCTGGCTGAGGGGGAGACCCTACCACAGCCGCTAGAAATCAAGCAGCTGACGGCTTGTGCTACCTGGCAGTTCTTCAATGGACCCACTAAGGACTGCTGTCTGTTCCGGCTTCCTGTGTCTGTGCGTAACTGTGGGGAGTTCTATGTGTACCTGCTCCAGCCTACACAGGGCTGTATGGCTTACTGCGCCGAGGGCAAGTCATCTGAGTTTGCACTGTCCCACAGATAACTTGTTTAAGAACTTTTCCAGTGAAGTTTGTTAATGCATTTATTTCTACATATGTACAGAAATATCAGACTCCGCTCAGCCGAGCTGTGAACCAACACACAGGAATAGAGATGGAACTTGCAATGGTAAGCAAACCAAATGCAATTGCAGTTAATTCATTTCACAGGCTTTGCAGAGTTATGATGAAATTTAAACAGTATATTATTAATGCATATTATAGAAGAAAAACACCCACATTAAAGAGAAATCCCATATACTGTACAGCTAAACTGTATCTATGCATGGATTTAAATATTTTTTACTTGTCAAAAATTGTGGCGTTAGTCAAAGCACAACAAAGAAAATATTGCATTTTAATGAGAAATTGAGACCTTTATTAATTTAAGAATAAGTAATACAAAAATAATATTTTAAACAAAGCAGTAGCATTGTTTAAGAAGCAGTGTGTATGATCTGGGGATGGGCTCTATTAGTAGAAATGGAATATAATATGTAAAACCATGTTCCTGTAACTACAAATTACTGAGTTTTTGTCAGCTTAGAATGAGCATATCGGCTGACATGCATGTTTCTCTTGTAGCTCAGAATAGACACACCACAAACGGAGTGTAGAGAGTGCTTTTCATGTTTCATTACTCATTCAAGGTTATTATATCCAATTAACTTCAATATATGAACGGTAAGTGTAAATAATTATGGTATATGGCAGGATAGATTGGCGAGTAAGTAAAGGCTACTCTGCTAACCTGCAAAACTCACTGCCCATCTCTAGCAAGATCACTCACTCCAGTGTCTCATACTACTGATAGCTGGCCAGTGAAACTCCAGTAAGCAAGTGTTTTGTTATTGAGATGAAAATGTTATAATATTTCTGGCGTAATATGTGAAGTAACACCCTGTTCAGAAGCAGACAGGTTGTAATGCAGTAGCTACATCATGTTAGATACAGGAGCTGTTGTGATAAGAAAGGTTCTGGTGATGTGGAATGAAAGAAATGAATGACACAATTAGTGGAAGGCAGGAATGAGATAAAACAAGTAAAGAAGAAAACAGATACACAAATCAGCATCTGGAAGCAGAATTGTGTGAACATGCAGTGTATTTGTTAGTTAAAGCCCTTGTTTCAGTGTCATGTTATGATATATTTTTTCAAATAATGATAACAATGTTATGGCTTTTTTATTTGAAACCAAACACAGTGAGTCATGTGACCACACATTCAGAGCTGCTTTATTGTCCCTGCAATTTTTTACAATTCATGTTAAATTATACAGGTTTTATATGTTTTTACTTGCCTTTCATATTTAATATTTTTTAATATATATTTTAAAATATTTCATTAATTTCTCAGGAAGTTGTGATCATACAGGGATTTAGATAATTAGAGTCAGAGTTGCCAAGTCGGTGGAATGTTCCTTGTTAGTTGATGAGCTTAGCGTGTGTGTTTGTGTGTTGGGGGCAGCTTGAGATGTTGCCATGGGATCCAGGTTATAAGTGATCATTCAGCTGGTGTTGATGGGCCCCAATAGACACACTCAGTCACTGCACAAGCACAACCTCCTCACACCCACCTACAGCTTCTGATGACCATGGCCAGCCCTGCAAGCATAGTTATGTTGTGACAGTTGTCACTATGTTATCACAACCTTTGTAGTTGACAAAGTTGTGTGTTTGTGGGGATGTCTTTTGAGAGAATTTTAGCAGGATTTGTGTAGATGGCATTGTGAAGTCTTTCTTTTCTACAAACCATTTATCTTTATTGCACTTTCAACAGCAGTGTTGCCCAAATTCCAAACAAACTTAACCCGTTCACCTTTCTTTCTCTTCATGTTGTTGAACAATGTTGTTACTGCATGTACTTTAGGTAGCAAACATGCTCTCGACATGATGGCCATACACATGATTGCTTACTTTAGCAGTGGGGAACTTTGTACTGAGCGTGTTAATTATGTTAAATTGTGTAATTTTCCTTCTGCAGATCAGAAGCCCCCATCTCCCTCAGTGCCTGAGATCTTGGCTGAGCTGTCGGGAACCAATGTGTACCTAAAATGCATGTTTAATGGTCTCAGTGGGAACAGTTCTCTGGGGTATGTTGTGAGATGGTGGCGTCTGTCCCCGGACAGCAACAAAGAGGAGCTCAGACAGGAGACCACCATACAGACCTTTGCCTTCATTGAGCTAGATGGCATCAACCTGCGATTAGGAGACAGGGTATCAACTCAATACAGTGATTGTCAATGGATACATACATACATATACATACAGTTAGCTTCTGTCTACAGTCAGTGGCTATTTTATCAGCTTCTTCTCTCATATAGGGCACTTTGGTAGTTTACAATTACTGACTATAGCTTATATGTTGATGTACATATGTTGCCTTTTTCTGCCCTGTCCATCACAGGACCACCCTAGGTCCACTGCAGACCAGTTATTATATGGGTGGTGGACCATTCTTACTATAGCAGCATTGCTGATATAATAATGACTATTCACTGTCACTGCGGGATTGAGAGGCAGATGTTGAATAATATTATTTTACAGTAGTATGGACAATGTAATCTTGTAATGCAAGTCTTTTAATGGATTTTTTCTTCTATTATATATGTACAAAATGCCAGACAATCAAGCTGTGAACCATACATATAGGAATCTAGATAGAACATGCAATAACAGTGGCCTTGTAGTCCGAAACTGACCACTGATGAAGGGTCAGAGGGGCTGTACATGGAATAATATGAGCTCTAGTTGTATATTGACATGGTATGCAACTCTCATACCAGTGACATACCACACACTAACATATCATGAGCATTTTGATATCACTCCTGTAAAAAGAGTAACTTCTGGTCAGTTGTGGTCCTATGTTTACCACTGATGGCCAGCAGACAAGCAGCATTCAATTTGTAGCTAAACCAACAAAGGGCTCTTATATGAAGGGTTTACCTGATAAGATGGTCAGTGAGTGCGGGCATTTACCTGTTATATTTGCATATGTTTGTTACACTAAATTGTTTCAAATCATCACAAACATATGGAGTACACGAGGAAACACAAAACACAGTTTTTAAATGATCATTTCATTTATTGGAAGAAAAAAAATCTGCCTCACGTATATGACTAATCAGACATTTATGTTTAATGAGTGCTTGTGCCATCTTTGGCAGCAACAATGCTTTCTATAACTGGGGCAGTGTTTTGCATCGCTGTAGAGTAATTTTAGCCCATTGTTCTTTGCAGGATTGTATTTATTTAGCTGCACTGGGGCCAACTTTCAGGATGAACAGTCCATTTAAATCCTGCCAGAGCATCTGAGTGGGGTTCAAATTCTTTGACTAGGTCACTCCAAAATTTTTTGAGATATTAAATTTTGAGATATTCAGAAATGGGCTTGCTCTAACTGCTAGGATCATTGTCTTGCTGTGCAACACAATTATGCTTGACATCCTCCTGCTGGTAGAAAGCAGGATTTATGGTTCAATCAATTATTGAAAGTCACACAAGGCCTGAAGCAGCAAAGCATCCACACGCCATCATGCTGCCACCACCATGTTTTACTGTTGATTTGTGTTTATTGTGGAGTGTTGTATTAGCTTTACAACAAAAAGTCAGCATGTCCCCCAGAACGTGATTTGAAAGGCTTGGGGTTTTTGGCGAATGCGAGACAAGTCTTTACATTCCTCTTGGCTGTAAATAAAACTATTTAAGTGATGTTTAAATTCAGATGGACCGGCAATTAAATAATGTGTGGGTGTATCTAGTTTAATAGATCCCTATTAACAAAAAAAAGCAATAACGTTTCCACTCTGGCCCAGTTAGTTGTTGTTGAATATGTTTTCCTTCAGCAAATGAAATGATCAGAACTATATTTTGTCTTGGTCTTGTATTGAATTTAATTCAAAGATCAGAAACAGTGAACTTGCAGCGGTGCATGCGTTCTGAATTAACCATATTTAGTTTTTTTTCTCAACATTTGTCAACATCACTCTCACTCTGTAAATGCTTTTCGCTGCACTGTATCTTGTGCCCGCACTCACGTCTCTCACTCTTTTACTCCTTTCAGATCTATTGCAGTTGCTCTAGTTTCTTGCTGGATGCTCCAGGTGTACAGGGTCTCTCTGTGGAGAGTGAAGAGTTCTTTGCTGGGATTCGGGTACGTTACCTGACAGGCTGTTTTAAAATTCTTTTATACGCATCACACCTTACAACATCATAGCTTCTTTGATTTGGTTGGGTTTTAGTTGAAGCCCGAGCTTGCCTCTATCTCAGAGGATGGGAAGGAGTATGAGCTGGTGATCGAGAGCACTGTGCCCGTTCCCTGCCTTTCAGAGACATGCACTCTGCCGTTACAACTCAGCACCAGCTGCCAAGGTACGCATACACACTACCCTTCACTCACTGCATTTTCAGCAGCTTCAGCAGCTTCAGCTTCTTGTATTATAAGTGGATAATTACTGTGAGTCAACCATACACAGCACTTGAAGCAGTACACTACAAACCAGTGCATTCTCTTATATTATTTAATAAATTGCACTATATTATTTGTAATAGAATTTTAGAGTTAAGAGTTTAGTTTGAAAGTTTTAGCTTTTTGATGCAGCAGTATTGGAGCCTCCGGGCAGCACTCCCTAAATAAACTATTGATCTTAAGCAGTGCAGTACTTATAAATAATGTACAATATATTATTAAATGCTGTGTTATTTGTAGTACTTTCTTACATTAGTCATACAAGATTTGTTTCCTTTTGTGATGTTAAAAAGAGTGTTACAGCATCTTCTGCTTTTTAAATGAGACACAACACAGGACAGCCAATCAGAACAAAGATAATTTACAAATATCAGTCTCACAGGCACAGTTTCATTCTCAGGGATGAAGAGAAGTTGGAAAAATAATAATGACTGATTTGGTACATTAAGTCACAAATATGATATAAAATGGGGCGGTCGTTGGGTGGAGGTTAAGGAACCAGTCTCATGACCTGAAGGTTGCCATTTCAATCCCCTGAATCGAGAGGACATGGCTGAAGTGCCCTTGAGCATGGAACCTAACCCCCAACTGCTCGCTGGGCACTGTGGATAGGGCTGCCCACTAGTGTGTATGTTTATGGGAGTGCTTGGATGGGTTAAATGGTCAAATTCCCTGGTGCGCAAACACAAATGGTCAGTGCATGGAATTGTGTTGTTTTGTATTATATTATGGACCTCAGAAAAGAATATATTGAAAGTACCTGATATGGGCCTTTAAACAGCTTTTTAAACAATTGTGTTTCTTTATTAATGTGTTCCTTTATTTATTCTAATTCCATTTACTCATCAGTGTTATCCCTGAGTAGTCATCTGAGCACTGCCAATATAAAATAGGTCCAGTCTGTTCTAATATATTATTATGTGTAACTATAATGTTTTGTGTCACTCAGATGAGGAGACTCTGGGTGCTGATCTGGTTCTGTCCTCCTGTGAGGTGGAGCTGTTTCAGACTCAAGGGTGCCATAAGGGTGTGTGCAGTAAGGCAGTGCTCCGCTACAGCCCAGTGACTGACAACATCAGAGATGGAGATAGGAGCACCCAGATTTACATTAAACCTATAGTCAGCACCAACTTCCTCTGGAATGGATACACACCTCAAAGTGTGCAGGTAACTTTATATCATTTGTCAGTGCTTGTTGTCCTCATTAAAGACAACTATAATAAATGTGTTGTTTATTGTGTAGTTAGTGTGCAAAGTATCTCCTGGCAGGGGTGATTGTAGGCTTAGAGGTTTAGGGGCATGAGATTTGGGGTGAGTGTGTTATGACAGAATAATTATACTAATTCAGATTAGACACAAATTCTAATAATCAGTTATCAATATTATTACGATTGTCAACAGATTCTGAGCAAATGATCAAGATCATGTCAGCCTTACTCTCTCACCTGAACCTGCCTCTTTTTTCTGGAAAAAAATCTAATCCATAGTTGATTGGCTGACCACACACACAGAGTTACGTTATAGTATCATCTCTTCATATCTTATCATTCTGTAAGCTAGCTAACAATAACAGAGTAAAGAGTGCAGAGTAAAGAGAGAAATATGGACTGCTGATAATGACTGCACTGTGTTGGTTCTGAGTGATAAAGTACAAAAATACTCCTTTGTAAAACTTACTAGACAGACAACACCAGTCAAAAAAACACTGACACAGAAAGAAAGACAAGCTGGATCATACAATTTTGCAAGACAATGGGAGGGGGCTGTTGTATTTTTTGATGTGAAAATAATTGGTTTAAACATATACTCTCTTTGGTTTTAACATTTACAGCTTGTCAGAGACAATATAACGTTAAAAGGAAAAAAAAAATGTTCTACCATAATCTGAGTTGGGGCTCAATTTAGGGGTACTTCAGCATCCCTAACTTAGGGCTAGTTACGCCCCTGCCCCCTGGTCTTCAGAGCATAGCATTTTGTGGCTGCTAATTCACTCACCAAAGCCGCTCTGATGCTGGCTTTAGTGTCAAAGAAATGTTTGGTTTAACAGTTATTTTGATGCCCTTTTGTAGTCTTTTGTTGTCTTCCACACATTATCTAAGCTCTCACACACCTCACCTGTCTTCAGTTTAAGAAATGAGAAATAATTCACCTGTCTCTTGGGAAAATTGATGCTTCTGTGTATTGAAATGTTTTTGGAGATATCCTAGGTGTAGTTACGGTTGCTAGTCTCTGAGGCAAACCAGTCCTACATCTAAAGTTAGTTAAAAATAAAAACACAGAAGTTTGCAGATTGTGTGTGAAGCAGCTAAATAATAATCTTTACAGTTTCCACAACCAATAGCATAACAGCATAATATCTTTATTTTCAGTGACTCCCCAGAATTTTGATTTTGAGACTTTCAGGGGTCAAAGAAATTATTTAGGGGTTCATCTGTGTTTCACACCAGTAATATGCAAAGGTTTGGGCGCCCTGGTCAGTACATGTTTTATTGATTGTCTGTGTTAAAATAAGTAAAACTTTCTCTTCAGTGGACAAACTTTGTTAATATTGTTAATATTTTTGACATTTGTTTCAGATAAATGTAAAAGACATTGCACCTGCGTACTGCTATGTTTTCACTGATCCACACATCATCACCTTTGACAGCAGGTATAGTAATACATCCACAATCACAGTTACAACCTTGTTTGTTGTAGACTGTAAGAAGATCTGACATTTGTCTTTATTCTCAGGAGGTATGATAATTTCCAGATAGGCACTTTTGTGTTGTACCGGAGCCAAACGCGGCCATTTGAGGTGCACGTGCGCCAGTGGGAGTGTGCTAGTATGACAGCCCACCCCACGTCCTGTGTGTGTGGCTTTGCGGTCAGAGATGGGGGCAGCGTTATCACTTTTGACATGTGTAATGGGTTGGCTGGAGAGACAAAGCCTCGGCTGTTAGTGAAGAGGGGAAACCTGGCAAAGAGCGGAATCCACATCACCGAGTCCTATCAGGGCCGCAAGGTCACTGTAAGTCACCATTACCCCAACTATATCACCTGTTCTCTGTGCTTAACAGTGTAAACGCTTTGTATGGAGATTATGTTACTGTGTTTCCTTTCTCTGCAAACATAATAACACTTAAAATGATTTCAGTGTGTGTTACTGTTTTTTTAAATACTTGCAATATATTTAAACTATGACTGCGCATATTAATAACAAAGCCTAGATAGTTTTAAACGGTGACATGATGTTACTATGATGCAATTATTAGATCATTCCACTCCTCTGTGGTTTGTATATGGAGAAAAATCAAACTGACCTACTTTATGTAATCAATGTTAAATGAAAAGCTAAACATACATATGAAATCAATTGTTTATGTTAGTCTGAGTACTTTAATTGCTTTCTCTTGGTTCTAGCTGTCATTCGTTTCAGGCGTGTTTGTGCGGGCAGATGTGGCTGACTGGGGCATGAGCCTGACTCTGAGGGCCCCTGGTTCTGATAGGGGCCATATTGAGGGTCTGTGTGGAACCTTTGATGGACAGCCGCTCAATGACTTCCACAAGGAGGGAGGGGAGACTGTGGAAGACAGTTCTTCTTTTATTAACACATGGAGGTCGGTTGTTAACAATAGATTTAGGACCTTGCCTTATTTATTTATTTATTTATTTATTCATAACATGTTAAACAAGTGATTAATGATTTAATCGATTAACAGAACAATTAGATAATCGCCAAACACAATCTTTCAGTGGCTTTAACTATAACTGTAAAGTTTATATATATATATATATGTCTCATTCGCCAGGTTAGCACCAAATACAAGCCTTTTTGACAACATCCCGCCCTATGAGGGCACCCAAAACATCCAGCACTACTGCCACTGTGTACAGGAGCCCCGCCAACCAAGTCAGAGAGCCCGCTCCCAGTTAAGCTCCTCCATCTGCTCTTCTTTGGCCCGCCTCCATTCTCCTTCCATCATCCCCACTCTGGATATCACGGCAGAGTACGTCAGCTCTGGGGAGCCTTTCACCGAATCCCCTGTTCCTCTACTAAGGCCCAGGCAGACTGGTCTAACATGGGGAGCTGCTACAAGCGTTCAGAGTAATGTCAGGGCCCGTGAGAGGCGCCAGACTTACAGAGAAGCCTCCTCCTCCCCAGCCTATCAGAGTCTGAGCCAATCAGATCTGGAAGACCTTAGCTATTTCTTTCCTGAGGACCATGTTGTATCTAACCAGCCGGAATTGTCTGCACCGTCCTGGCCCACCGAGTCCGGCCTGACAGAGCCGGCCGCCAGGCAACTCTGCGAGGGAGCTCTGCGGAACTCCACTGCTGGACTTGGTTGTGGTGCTCTCCTGGTTGGAGTGATGGAGCAGGCCCTGGAAATGTGTGTTCTGGATCTGCAGTTGAAGGATGACCGGGCCTGGCTAGGAGCCACTGTGCCCCTGCTAGAGAACGAGTGCGAGAGGAGAGTGGTGGAGGAGGTGGGAAGAAGGGAGGAGCTCCGCAGCATACTGACCTTCCTCAGGTGCCCTAACCTTTGTAATGGTAATGGCCAGTGCACAGAACGCGGCTGCAACTGCTTCCCTGGCTTTGGCTCGTATGACTGCAGCCACGTCTCTGGTGAGTGCAGAGGAAGGAAAATGTTCTGTAAAATCAGTTAAAGCCCACCTTAAAACGCCTCTTCCATGGGTTTGTAAGCAAAAAAAGGAAATGTTTTTTTCATTTGAATTACAACAGTGTGGTCTTGTGCTACATTCAAACATAAAACCTGTAGAATTTAATTAATTTTATAATTAACTGTATAATTACATACAATGTAAATTGCAATGTAAAGTATAACAACACTGCTAGACCTGTAATTGTTAGTAGGTATTAAGTCCTAACTGCTCCAACCTTGTTACCCCTGGTCGGTGTGTGAAATACCCCCTGGTATTATGGAGATCTCATATTAACTGGCTACTCCAGCATTTTCTGGCTGCTAACTTACTCGCTGTAGTGGCACTTATGCTGTCTTCAGTGGCAGCAGAATGTTTGGTTTAACAGTTCTTCTTCTGGAAATGCTCTTTTCTAATTTGGTAATTAGCTCTTCCACATATTAACTGAGATCAAACACATCTCCTCAACTCACTCTTTCAACCAAACTCTTGGGAAAATGGCCAAGCTCTCAATTTTACAAATGTATTATGACATACTGGAAAGTTTTCAGAGGTGTCCTGAGGATACTTACAGATGATAGAAGATGGAGGACCAAGGGGGTGAACCAGTTTGCAATAGCGCCACCCTGACGCAGTTTAAGGCAGCATCACTAGTTAATTAGGAAACCAAAGACAGCTGATAAACAGTTTGAATATTTGTGTCTATTTCTCTCTATCGGACAGTATAAGGTCACGATCACATTACTTTCAGGGAATTCCTGAGAATTTTGTTTTTGAGACATTCAGGGGGTCCAGGAGGTTATTTTGCAGGTCCTGAACCCCTTGTATTTCACACCTTGCCCCTTGATTAAATTAATTGTTTGTAATTAAAATAAGTTAACACTTCTTTGATTGAACATAATGAACAGTTACTGTTTATTTGATATATTTTACATACTGGGACAAAAAAATAAACATATAAGAATGAAAGCTCTATTGGCCTGTCTGGAACATATCTTCTCTGATTCTATCATTTTCCAGATGAGACCCCAGAGATCACCGAGCTGGAGGGTGGAGGACTCTGTGATGTTAGACACAGCGCATGCTCCACTGTCCAAGTTCTAGGCCAGGGCTTCAGAAATGCCTTTGAGTTGAAATGTGAAGTTATGAAGGAGAAGGTGAGATCTTTCCCTGTGTTTGACTGACTCAAACACTTGCAATAGGCATTACATTTTAGCCATTGACATGTTATAATACTATGAAACGTTAGAAAGTTAGATGGTTATACAGAGTGTAGCTGTTCTTATATTTGCTCTTTATACAGATTGTAGATGGTGAGTGGTCACTGGGGGATTCTCTGATGGTTCCTGCGTCGTTCCTCAGCTCTTCTGCTCTAGAATGCCAACTCCCTGTAGAAGACATGCAGTCTGCTGGTGGTCCACACCCACCAGTCACTCGCTGGCAAATCAAAGTGAGTCTGTGCTGTTAGAATACTGAATGAAAAACAGTAACTCTGTAGAAGAATGAACATTTCAATAATATTTCATATCAAATGAGCATTAATATATTAAACTGGTTGCAAGCTTCCACTGTTGTTGTTTCTTTTCTGACAGGTTTCCAATGATGGCTACAGCTTCAGCAATGCCAAGATTCTTACTCTGTTTGATGGAGCGTGTCAGGAGTGCAAACTCAGCAGTGGAGTTCACTGCACTTTGAAGGTGTGTACAGTGTTTTGCCATTAAACTTTCATTTTCTAACTCTCTACGAAGCCACAGCTGCATGTAAACGAAAGTGAGCAATTCAGTGTGCTTACAAGGACATTAAGCTCATCCCATTTGAGCATGTTAGAAGTTAAATGTCTTCACAGAACAGATCCTCAGCCGTTAAGTATGTTTGCATTTTTGAGGCACCTACTGGAAACAATTTTGTGCTATCGCAATGTAGACCCACAGCATTGCAGTACTCAGACAAAGCTGGCATTGTTCTTTTGACACACTGTTAGTAGTTTAATTAACTAAAAATGTAAGTAAGGTCTGTTTTTGCAGTTCCAGTAATCAAAGACAACTGAATGATGTACTGAGCTCTTTCCAGCTGTTGGCATAGCCCTGAATGTTCGTATTTCATTGCTCATTGATTCACTTTCAGAGGTGGGTGGGGGATAGTTCTACTTAGAATGGAGATGTTGTCAGAGGTGGGGAAACGGATAGTTTGAACTAAACATAATTATCTACTACACACCCTAGATAACAAGACATGTCAAGTGATGATATTTTCAGGAGACGCTCAGTCAGTCAACTATGTCATCATTTGATATGTAAACATCAGAGGTGGGTAGGAGATCAGGTTACTTTGAACTACCTACTAGCCACCTTTGACAATATTTACATATCAAATGCTGATATATCTGACTAAGCCAGTGTCTTCTGAAAATATCAACATATGTGTCACAATCCAGTGTGACTGTCTAGTCTACTCAAGTCCTGTTACTCCACCGGGAAAATCTCTTTACATTAAATTGCAATAAAGGTTAAGATTGTTTAGCCTTATTGGGTAAAGTTACTATTTTTTAGAGGCTTGTTTTTCTTGGAGTGGACCAAAGTACTTATTAATTGTAATAATAATTTAGAAAAAATGCTAAATTAGTTATGCTAGAAGGTAGCCCTACTGATAGATGCTGGGTACTGGGTTCTGCAGCAGTTCTACAAGTTTTCTACAGTTTTATAAGAGTTCTTGACATTTAATTTTTTTTATTATGTTTTATTTTTTATTATTTATATTGTATGTACTGTACTGTTTACTTATCTATTTTTTGTACTGAGTGCCTTGCTATCCCTTTGCTGCTGAAACACGGTAGATTTCCCCACTGTGGGACTAATAAAGTATTATCTTATCTTATCTTATCTTATCTTTCTGACCTGATCTTTTGAGAAAGTAATCAAATATGTTTATACAAGTCTTTGCTTTGCTACAGTAATCTGAATAATCTTACTGATGGTTGTTGCTTGGGTTTGTCTGTTCCACATCCTCAGAACAGGAGCTGTAACATTGATGGCCAGTGTTATGGAGAAGGTGAGCGCAGTCCCAGCAGCCCGTGCCTTACCTGTCGCCCTGAGCTTGCCAAACATACCTGGTCCATCAGTGAGAGTAAGGTCTACACTTACAAAACTTGTTTCTTACAGGATTATAGGAATCTGTAGAAGTGAAGATGTCTTCAGTGATAAACAGAGCAGTTAATAATAGTTAGGAAATTTGTACATCAATAAGAATCGTCATCTAAAGTGCCTCATGTTCGGAAACCGGTAACCAACCAGCTACTCGTACAGCTACTGTACAGAATTATTTTGTACACTTTTATGTTGTTCTAAATGAATATAAACTGTAAATAAAATACTAGTTTTAGTTTAGCTGTCTAGTTCATAGCAATTCAATCTACTCGTGTAAGTTATTGCTTAAGAAAGGTTTTTTGCTATAAGAGGTGACCCCAAACATATGTGCAGTAGTGTACAGTCAGAAACACAGTCTCCTGTATTGAAATACAAGTGCCATTCCCTCTCTCTGTTTAAATATTTATGGCTGTTTACAGTGGGTAAGATAAAATAAGCTTTGCACATATGGTTCTGGTCTCTGTTTAGTGGTGTAATCAACATCAAGACTTTAAACTTCAGGACTGTCTCATTATGTTCCAGAAAATGAGCCTCCAGTGTTCCACTCAGAGCAGACGCACCTGCAGACGTTTCATGGGGAAAATTTTGTGTACCAGTTTTTAGCCACCGACCCTGAAGGGTCTGCAGTTCTGTTCACACTGGTGTCAGGACCCAGAGGTGCTGTTCTCTCTCCTGCTGGCTTGCTCATTTGGAAAGCCCTGTCGTCCTCCCCTGTGACCTTTGAACTGGCCATAACGGACGACTGTAATGCAAAGACTCAAGCCACTGTGGAGGTGAGTGAGGAAGGCACAGCTGGTTTACGGAAGCCATTTAGTCATGCAGTTCAGGTACAGTTCCTGGAAGATGTCAGTTTATTCCAGGCAAAACCAAGCAATTCCAAATGAACAGTTATTCTTTAACATGCAAGGTTTCATTTAACCCAACATATATACATATTCCATATGTTTGCATGCTTTTTTAAACTGTCATGACCACAAGAGGGTGCCATTTGGCTTCCTGCTATGTAAATATACTCCATGTGTGTTTAAAGTTTGTACATGGTTTCTAATGACATAATGTTTGTAACTAACAGCTACATATTTCTATACTATTACTATTACTATATTACTACATATTATTATTAAGACATATTTAAATATAAACATCTATATGTGATGAACATAAATATGACGACACAACATTGGATAAATTGTATTGTGTTTATAAAAAGGTATCCAGCTGGGCAGTGTTCTACATGTACTGTTGATATGCATAATATGTCCGGAAAAGCATATTGTATTGTATTATAACATATATAAATTATTCTGATAACAAGATACATGTTGTTATACTACCCACCACTACATTAAAAATTAGACCACCCTTCATTTTCAGTCCAACCATAAAATAATCTACTTGCATAGGGGGAAAGAAAGCCACATGTAAATGACTGAACCTGAAACCTGGAGTTTAACAAAATATTAATACAAATATTGAGGAATTGGTCCACCTAACAACCATGCAAAACCTGGAAGACCACCAAAACTCCATCAGATAAGCAATATTTAAAATCTTTCATCTCTGAGAGAGAGAGGAAAACATCAAGCTCCACTCTTGCTTCACACCTGAAAAAAAATCCACAGGTGTTTCTGTTCATTCTTTAACTGTGGGAAGAAAACACTGCTGGTCTGAAAGGATGCGGTGCTGTTAAGAAGAACTTACTAAGGGAGAAAAATAAATAGACAAAAAATAGGAAAATATACAAATCAAAACAAAAAAGCTGCTAGTGTTTTCAAAACAATGGCCTGTCCACCCCAAAGTCCAGACGTCAACATTAGTAAATGAAGTTTAGTTTAAGTGAGAAACAAAAAATGAAACCAATTTCTAAGGAAAATGTGAAAAATGTGCCCAGTACTGTGAGTGTCATCCCTCTTTCACTGACTGAGTGTTTTTACCACACGTCTCACAGCTTTCAGTTCGCCGGTGCGATTGCCATCATGGAGCCTCCTGTGTTACCAACATTAACTTCCCCCCGGGCAGCGGAGCGTACCTGTGTGTCTGCCCAGCTGGTCTAGAGGGGGAGAGGTGTGAGACTGACATTAATGACTGCAGATCTAGCCCGTGCCGGAGGGGTGAATGTGTGGATGGGCTGAACTCTTTCACATGTCGCTGCCCAGAGGGTTTCACTGGTAAATACATACATACATCATCTCAATAATAATGTATCTTTAAAATGTACACATGTGACTTTAGTTCAGTTCTTTTTGTGCTGGTTGTTCTGCAGGTGTAATATGTGAGGAGGACATTGATGAGTGTCTGTTAGCTCCTTGTTTCCCTGGAGTGGCATGTGAAAACACCCTTGGGACATTTAAGTGCGGAGCCTGTCCGGACCACCTTAGTGGGGATGGAAGAAGCTGCAGGCGTAAGTTTGTTCTTTGCACTACTCTCATATCTAATCTTCAGTTTAAGCTCACTATGTTATTATTGCAATAGCATTTTACTATTATTACATATATTTTATCCTTAATAACACAATTCATTACATAGTTGACCAGTCCATGTGTTTCAGTATAGAAAAAAATACAAATGGTCCAGATAAGTACAGATAATCTGTACTTTCTACTCCTTACATTTACACCCCATTATCTGTACTTTCTACTCCTTACATTTACACCCAATTATCTGTACTTTCTCCTCCTTACATTTACACACCATCATCTGTACTTTCTACTCCTTACATTTACACCCCATTATCTGTACTTTCTACTCCTTACATTTACACCCCATTATCTGTAAATGTAAGGAGTAGAAAGTACAGATGATGGTGTGTAAATGTAAGGAGGAGAAAGTACAGATAATTGGGTGTAAATGTAAGGAGTAGAAAGTACTGATAATGGAGTGTAATTGTAAGGAGTAGAAAGCACTGATGATGGAGTGTAAATGTAGGGAGTAGAAAGTACTGATAATAGAGTGTAAATGTAAGGAGTAGAAAGTACTGATGATGGGGTGTAAATGTAAGGAGTAGAAAGTACTGATAATAGAGTGTAAATGTAAGGAGTAGAAAGTACTGATAATGGAGTGTAAATGTAAGGAATAGAAAGTACAGATAATGGAGTGTAAATGTAAGGAGTAGAAAGTACAGATAATGGAGTGTAAATGTAAGGAAGTAGAAAGTACAGATAATGGAGTGTAAATGTAAGGAGTAGAAAGTACAGATAATGGAGTGTAAATGTAAGGAGTAGAAAGTACAGATAATGGAGTGTAAATGTAAGGAGTAGAAAGTACAGATAATGGAGTGTAAATGTAAGGAAGTAGAAAGTACAGATAATGGAGTGTAAATGTAAGGAGTAGAAAGTACAGATAATGGAGTGTAAATGTAAGGAGTAGAAAGTACAGATAATGGAGTGTAAATGTAAGGAGTAGAAGTAAAAAGTCAGCTGAAGAATAATTACTCCAGTAAAGTATAAATAACCAATATTTCTACTTAAGTAAGGTAATGAAGTATTTGCACTTCGTTACTTGACACATCTGCCAATATTACAGTCATCCTAATAAAAGAACCTGTTCTATCTTGTTTTAACGGTACAGCTGGGCTTGATGTGGGTAAAGGAGACCTGGGACTTGACAAGAGGTTTAAGTTTGGACTTTCCAGACCCAACCTGGGACCAGGTAGGATCATTAACCTCAACATGAAATAGTGGAAATATTACCAGTTACACTTAAAGGAGCTATATGTAAGATTATGCAGTTTATACTCCACATAGTCCCTCCTCCTGTATCTTTACTGGTCCCCCATTTTACTTACCAGTCTGGAGCATCATTGTATGTTCAGAGCCAAAAGCATCTTCAGTGATGAAAAACAAACTGCTATTTTTGTCTTTTTGTTTAATTGCTGAGAGCAGGCGTGCTTCTTCTTCATCCAGTCATGTGAGGATTAAAGAGAGACTTGATGCTTCAGTAACATAGTATAAAGTGGCATTACGAGACATGACAGGCTGGGGCTATGTAGTTAGCATGATAACTTCAGTGGATATATCTGCAATATGATGCGTAGATGTCTTTGACTGTTATTTCTTCATAATCTGTTGATACATAAGTTAATTTTGGAATGTTTTAATCTTAAACTTACAAATTGCTCCTTTAAAATACTTCTGTTTTATCAATTAGTTGTTGATAAAATGTGTTGATACTAAATGGCCAATCACCTAAGGTCAAAACCTTGATAACTTGACCACAGTGTTCTGTTTGCCTGTCATGCTTAATGTTCTTGTCCTGTCTGCTTGCTCAGTAGCTCAGAGCCCATGCTCCAGTAAACCCTGTTATCCAGGAGTCCAGTGCTTTGAGAGTGTGTACACATCTGCTGGCTACGTTTGTGGCCCCTGTCCCCCAGGACTCCATGGCAATGGTGAAACCTGTAGCTCAAGATCAGCAAACAGTGAGTGGAGATAACATAATGATGGAAAAATGCATGAAGGAAAGGGGGAAGATGTTGTGAGTTCCTCAAGCGTGGCCTTCTGACCTTCAGTCTTTTGCAGGGCAAGCACCAGGCGCTAGAGAAGGGGGCAGACCTGATGCTATTTCCCCCACCTCTTCCACATCTCAGAAAGCTGCTGAATCCTCCGTTAGAGCTGAAAGACCTCCCCCTAGCAAGAAGAGACCATCACTCACTAACAGGAAAACCTATTTAAGCCATACTGACTCTACTTCAAATCACGCTAAAGCTTCTAAGGCTGGAGAGCATGAGGAGGAATTTGTGCCTGTGTTTGTTGAGGATGGCAGGACTTGCGCAGACTCCCCCTGCTTCTCCGGCGTTGCCTGCCAACCTACACCCACTGGACACTTCAAGTGTGGCCGCTGTCCCCACGGCTATAAGGGGGATGGAATCACCTGTAAAGGTAAGCACTCAAAAAGCTAACACAGATGCCGAAATTGGTGATTGTCAGTATGTGTATAGTTTAAGTCACCAGCAGTCTAAAGCACAGGTTTAAACTTAGAACTTCTTCAACCCTACCCAACGAACATGTCCATATGGGTCCCACATGGGTTAAAGATGAGCTGCCAATTCAGTCCCTTTTAGGTAACCCAACTAGGACACACAAAGATTTTTGCATTGGCTCCATATGGGCCCTGTGTGAGTTTACCTATGTGGGCCACTAATAAGGACCAATCTGGGCTGCAAGTGGGGTCCATGTGAACAATTATCCACTGCTCCTCAGTCAAAACAGAAAAAAATGCAACTCTACTGGGACCACAAATTTGTCTTAATTTTAGTCCCAGGGCAGTGACCTGAATGGTGCCCACAACTGTAGCCTAACTGGGGCCCACAAACTGTCCCAAACAGGACCCATAACTGTAGGGGCCCATGTATCACCAATCGTAAATCCCATGTAAAGTCCATGCAGCACAGACAAAATCCATACGGGGCCCACATGTTGGCTGGGTAGGCTTATTACAGAGGTTATAATCTTAGGAATTAACATACAGGACCTGTATGTAACAAGTTGTCACACCGATGTATTGATATAAGACCAGAGGCCATTGTCCAATATTTTTTGGGTGCATATTTACCAATGCCAACACATTTTGAGTACATCTACACAATTTAGCATTAGCATACTGAAGTAGTTCTTTTATTTCTGCAGAATAAAAAATGCAGTAAATTGAATACAATGCAGAGAGTATACCAGCACTTCCTACACTGAAGTACACAAAATGCATCATCAAATATTGGCTTAAAATGTTCAATATAATGTCTGTCTAGTGCCGGTCATTTTCAATGAATCATCTGCTGATACTGATCATCTCTGGGCATCTGTAAAGTTTTAGGATGTAGCTGATACTGATAATCTCTGAGCATCTGTAAAGTTTTAGGATGTAGCTGATTGTGATAATCTCTGAGCATCTGTAAAGTTTTAGGATGTAGCTGATTGTGAATTTGTCTTGTGTGTACAGCGGTATGTCGCTACACATGTGGTCAGAACAGTGAGTGTACTCTGCCTAACACCTGCACTTGCAAAGAAGGATACACTGGCTATAACTGCCACATTGGTGAGTCGTATTCTATCCATTAGTCCACTTTAATCCTAAAACTATTACACACAGTCCACCACCCTTTAAACCATGATGTCGATCTCCTCCCGGCAGCTGTTTGTCGTCCTGACTGCAAGAACAGAGGGAAGTGCGTAAAGCCCAACGTGTGTGAGTGCCCTGCCGGATACAATGGCCCGACCTGTGAGGAGGGTGAGTGCAGTCATAGAAACATATATTACTGTCTTAACTGTTACTTTCAAAAGCTTGAGTTGTTAAACGTATATTTTTCAATTCCTACAGATTAATTATTCTTATTGTTTAAAATGTCTGCAACATTTAATCATTAAGCTGTACACAGTTATTTACAGTGGCTCAATGTGAAATAGAACTAATTTTAATACAGTGGTATATACAGTCTGTTAAATAGAAGCTGTAACAACACCTGTATCTGTTTACATTCACAGTCTGAAAGTTTAAGTATGTATAGCGAAGGTTTATAACGTTCTACATGGCAGAGGATACAAACAGGTCTTAAAAAAGCTTAGAGTAACAAGCTGTTAAAACAAGCATATCATTGCTGTCCAAAGAAAAACAGGTTTTGACGAAATGTCAACTTTACAGTAGAGGACAAAATCCTACTTTACTTTCAATGTACACTACCGCTCAAAAGTTTAGGATCACTTTAGAATTTAATTTCATGCAATTTTCATGCAATTCACAAACAATATTGTCAATTTCTCAATTAATTAAAGTGTATCAGATGATTTTTAAAGAATAAAAATGTTTGTATTAAAGACTATTTTTGTATAGAGGCTTATTTTGCATATAGTCCTATTATCAGCAATTAAATCTCCTGGTACGGCCGCCAATCCAAGTTAAGGATGTTATTGGGCTAATTGGTTGTTAGGACACTCTTGCTCAATTGTGATGCACAGCTGAAAAACATTCTACTAATAAGTGAGTATAAAAGGGAGAACAACATTCTAGGTTAGTTTAGTATCTGAAGATCAGCAGTTGATGGCTTGCTGACCGACTCAAAATGACCAGAAAGAAACAACTTTCTTTAGAGACCCGTCAGTCCATTGTTGTGTTAAGGAAGGAAGATACTCCATTGAAAACAAGAACATTTCACTGTGATCTCAAACTTTTGAGCGGTAGTGTAATTCAATGGAACCAGACTTCTTTCCAAGCTATTTTGGAGCATTTCTGTTGATCCATTCATTGTGGAATTATTCCACAGTGTGAACGGCAGCTGTTGTATTTAAACGATGTAGAAAAAAATAATCAACAAAAATGGAGATATATGTTTTTCTTTTGACATCAACAATATTAGCAAATGAACAACAACTATACAGCAAATTAAAGACAAAAGATGGAAGATGGTACTCCAGGCATGCGCATTGTTTTAAGACTTTCATCAAATTGTTGACTACAGTGAGCATATTAACCCCTCAGTCTTACTCTGCAGTCTGAATGAATTCAGTGGGATTGGTGGTCTGTAAATGATGCTGTTTACGTCACTTAATCTTGACAGTTTAATAATGCCAATACCAATTTCCCTTCGTTGTTAAATCTTATTATTCAGTAACTGCTCTTTATAATTTGGTAATTCATATTTACGTGATGTAGTTATGAGAGTGAGGAATTCAGGTGTGGCCCGTGTACCATTTATTTTATCCTTCAGCACATTCTCTTCAACTTATCACTCCTTCCCCCTCCCGAGTCTTCTCTCACAGCTACAGGGCATTCTCCTGATGTACAGGTGTAAACGTGTCTTTCCAGTAAGAAGATGCGGTTGAAGGATTTCCAGGGCTTTATGTTGTGTTCAAGCACCGCATGACTGTAATTAGAGATATGAAAACATGTATGTAGATGAAAGTCATGGTGTTACTGGCCTCTGCTTTGTCTTTCAGCGAACTGTGACCCGCTGTGTGAAAATGGAGGCAGCTGTCTGTCTAGAAACCTGTGCACGTGCCCGTATGGCTATGTGGGTCCACGCTGTGAAATTAGTGAGTGTCTCCTGCCGTGTGTTTTGCTTTCATAACACCTTTCTAACAGCACGCTGCACTGAAACAAACATCGTTAGGTTTTCAGTTTCTCAGCTGTTCTTAATGCCCATAACCACGCTTTGTTTCTGGTGTCTGTATCCACAGTGGTGTGTAACAGACACTGTGAGAACGGTGGCGAGTGTGTATCTCCTGATGTGTGTAAGTGTAAGCCAGGCTGGTTTGGACCAACATGTAACTCAGGTAGCTTCTCTCTTCTTTTTCTCGAGCAGATGTGTTTTAAGCAGTCATTGTGGTGGATCTCTTTCACTCACACACTTGTTGATTTTGGTTTCACTCTAGACTGTATTCCTATTTGTTTGTCTTTCAGCTGACTGTAAGCCTGTGTGCCTGAATGGAGGCACCTGCGTTAAGCCTAACATCTGCGCCTGTCCCAGCGGCTTCTATGGATCACAGTGCCAGATAGGTACAGCACAGTAACATCTTTGTTGAAGTTATTTAAGGTTCATTGATAGTTTATTTTAGTTTTAAGTTAAAAGTTACATGCCCACACATTTAACATTGTTTTTAGCTCATCACCAGGGGTCGTTAATGAGAGAATATGGCAGAATAATTCAGAATATTACCTAATATGTGCATGTTTTGCCAACAGCAAAGTCAGAGACCATCCTTTTTTATTTAGTCTGCAGACAAAATAAGCATTAAATACAAATTAATAGTTTGGTGTATTCAACAGAAAAAACTATCTTTTGGGAAGACTTGCTTTCAGTTTTTCAAAGAGTGATATTTTTCCACATCGCTGATGTTCAATCTTAGGAGTTGGTTGCATCTTCATCTTCAACCAATCAATCAATCAATCAATCAATCAACCTTTATTTTCACTCTGTAATACATTGAGGGTAAGCCTCATTTACAATGCAACTGACGTTCACAACTTAAACTTAAACTAAAAAATACATTAAAATTAGAATCAAGTATTTAATCAAGGAAGCTAAAATAAGGACCTTCTTGAGTAAAACAATAAGAATTAAATGATACAAATATTAGAAAAACAGGCAAACAATATAAGAATTAATTAAGAAATAAATAAATCAAAATAAAAGGATTAGTGGACAAGCTAAAAATATAAAACAATGAAATAAATAGATAATAATTAGACAATAGAATATAAACACAATTAAGAAATAGAAGATTTAAAAAATGAAGTAAATACAAACAAATAAAAGATTATGAAGAAAGTAAATTATGAAAATAAAACAAAATGTAAAACTGAGATTGGATAGATAAAAGGACAGAAAAATAAAATAAAAAGATAAAATTTAATCCAAATAATTCCAAACACATTCAGTGATGTTGAGGTCTGGACTCTGAACTGGTCAGTCTAAAAACGCCAGCAGTGTCTTTGTTTGATTTGCTTTTCTCAGTAACAGCTTCTGGAAAGCAACATCTTTTCAGACCCACGGGCGTCTTCTCACAGTGGAGCGATGGAAAGAAACGCCTGTTGTTTTCTTCAGATCTGGAGCAAGAGTGAAACTTAATTTCCTCTTGTCTCTAAAGGATGAAAGCTTTAGGTGCTGTTTATCTGATAGTGGGGGTTATTCCGGTCTGCCAGGTCTTGCGCGGTTGTCAAAAGTGTTGTTTTCTACATAATGTTTAATAATTGTTTTGGACAGTTAGCATTGACTCTCTTCATCCTTGCTAGTGTGTTCTCTTATATCTAATGGTTAAAGTAATATGTGCTTAAAATGAGTCATTAAGTGGTGGTGGCTTTGAATGAGACTTTCATTCTATTTTTATTACATAAGATAAGTTTTATGAGCAACCAAAATGAAATGGTGGTTCGTGTTTTGCGTTATAGCTGTGTGCAGCCCCCCCTGCAAAAACCGCGGACAGTGCATGAGAAACAACGTGTGCTCCTGTCCTGAAGGCTACACTGGGAAAAGATGTCAAAAGAGTAAGTTTGGTATTTAATTGTCGTGAAATGCTATTAAATGACTGCCTGGACACCAGTGTTGTTTTCTAATGCAGTCTTTATTGCTAACCAATCATCTGTGCTAAGATCAGTGTATTTCTGTACAGGTGTGTGTGATCCCATGTGTATGAACAAAGGAAAGTGTGTGGGCCCAAACACTTGTTCCTGTCCCTCCGGTTGGCGGGGGGGCATCTGCAACATCCGTAAGTGAACATTTCGATATGAAATAGCTCCCTGTTTACTGTTTAAGGCAGTTAGCAGAGTCATGGAGGAGTGCACATGTGTATTTCAACTGTATTTGTAGAGTTTAAGCCTTATTAAAACTCTTATTTTAATGATAAACACTGTCAATAAAGCACTTTGAGCCAAATTTTGAAATGTATCATTTTCAGCATACACATTATAAAGACATGGCTACAAATGAGTACTGTATTTACTGTATAGGATTTATAACTTAATTACTTTTTGGTGTTTTTGAAATATTAAACACTGGAAAATCTTGAAATATCTTCTGGCGTGTAGCTTATAGTAGTTGGATCTGTACTGTATAAGTTGCTAGACTTCTTAATGTGTATGTTTGTCATGTTATAAAAGACAAGTTTCAAAGTTTCATTTTTAATGTACTTACATTTCTACATATGAAAGAACATGCATGTTAAATACTGTATATGTATAATAAAGATAATGTATGTGATCTCTGTTCTGTATATAGCCGTGTGCTTACAGAAATGTAAGAATGGAGGTGAGTGTGTGGGTCCCAATACCTGCCACTGTCCTGCTGGATGGGAGGGCCTGCAATGCCAGAATCGTAAGTCCAATTAATTTCTTACCAACAGCTGACCTGTAGTGCAGTACATTAACTTCAAATGCTTGGAGTTTGTATAGGTAATTGAAATGGTTTTTCAAACAGTGGCATTATATCTAATGCAATTTTACTGAATGCTGTAACTGCCGCAGCCATCTGCAAGAGTAAATGCCTCCATGGTGGAAGGTGTGTGCTGCCTAACTACTGTCACTGCCGCCCAGGGTACAGCGGGCCTACCTGCGCCTCTAGAGTAAGTCAAGCTTACGTCCTTCACGTTTACTTGCAGCTTTAACATATATAGTATATGCATTTATTATTAATTCAATGCTTTGTTTTGATATTTTGTGGTTTATCTGGCCTGTTAACGTGTTCTTTGTAACTTTACTTGGACACTGACCACTGATTCCGCATCTTTTCAGACTAGATGATGAAAGAAGAGCAGGAGACCAGACAGACATGGGGAAGCTGGCTTTGATGAAGGTCGTCTCTGGTCTACCTCAGAGAAACTATGAGCAGTTTTGCAGTGTGTGTATGTGGCTGTTTGTCATACACCGTTCAAAAGTTGGAATATATAAAATAGATTTTGTTACAGATACGTGCATACAGTAGAATTTGGTTGATTCGTCCATCGAGAATTAACTCCTAATAACATTATCATCCAGAATACCTAATACTCGAAAGTCATGACCAAAATCACATTAACCAAATAGATATTCACACTAATTTTGTAATTTACATAGTATATACTAAATCTAGGTACCCCCAGTCAAATTACGTCATGTGAAAGTAAAAAAACATGCGAACGCATCCTGAACAGCACATCATGCACACTTACTGCTTATTGGCTGAATTTAGCTGTTTATTTAACTGTATAAAACATAAATCTTAATGGCACATTCAATATTTTATTTTAGTCTAAAAAGTAACACCATGATCAGCCGAGCATAAAGAAATCAGTTTAGATTGTATGTGAAGGACATGTATGTAGTGTGTTGTAGAGATATCTACTGAAACTTGCTAACCAGCTTATCCAGCTTGTGCTGTCTGTAATACCACTTCATACCTTAAGAGATGAGATAAATGAAGAAGTGGCACTGCTGATGGCGTATCCTAACCCTGTTGTATAATAGTCCTGCTCCTGGTTAGATCATTTAGAAACAGGTAGCCATTTAAAAGAAGACCAAAGTGATGATGGCTGAAGCTCTTGGAAAGCAACTACTATTATAATGACCGTAAACAAAAGAAATGATATAAATAGAAGCAAACCAGACGTTAACATAGGTGTTCCTTTCCAGTCCTGTAGATGCTCTTGGTAAGGATGCAGTTCTTTTGGATTGCTAAGAACTGGAGGAAGTACTGTATATTAATATTAGCTGATGTAAAAAAGGCATATGTGGATTCTGTATCTAAATATCTTTACATCAATACACTCAAGAAACATACAATCCATTAAACATCTCATTTGACCAGGGTCGCTAAAGTTTTGCCAAAAGTTACATGCTATATATATATTTAATAATATTTGTAGTAACATTTGCTGTTTTTTAAACTGTGTTATAATGTTTTGTTGCTTTAAAAATATGTGGGGCAGTTCTGGGGTCTAGTTTGTAATATATCAGTCTACACTGTAAAAGTAAAAAACAATCAGATTAATGACAAGCGATTCCAAACTTGTTAACGGTGGTCTAAACTGAAAACTCCAGGATTTTGCCCTGTTTGCTGTAACAGTATACCACACTGCTTACACTCTTTCTCTCTGTGAGGAACTGACCATGCTGACCGCCTTCTGACTCTCCACAAATGGTCGGTCTCCAGCTGGTTAAGTCATCAGGTTTCTTAACCTGCAGATCTGCAAGTGTGTTTTATCACGCTGTGCAACATGGAGATCTGAACTATATCACACAGAACTAGTGGAACATAGTATGTACAGCATAGAGCAAGAAATGAACCGGTAGGAAAGCACGGTGTGTATATATGACTAACAGCAACTGCTTAAGAGCTTTAAATTTATACAAACACAATTCATGAACAAAAAATGGGACTATGCTGTATTTTGTGGCATATTTTGTTTAGATGTTGTAAAATTAGCTATAGAACAAATATTATGTTGAATGGTTAATGTATATGTACATGATATAGAATTGATTGAAGTCTGTAAATTAATGTTTGTTTGTTTTTTTATTGGTTTCAAAATATACTGGTGACACTGGGTATATGTATACATAACTCTGGGATCAGTATATATAAACTCCTATATCAGGAATTAAGTTGATGCTTACTTAAATGAAATAAAGTACAAAAACAGCAACAGACCTACTGAAGATAATTTCCATGTATTTGATTTATATCGTCACTGTGTGGACAAAACCGTTTACTTGTTGTTGTTGTTTTTGTTTTGTTTTTTCATTTTTGATGTAATTGAAAAAGCTGGTGGTCTTTAAATTGCCAGCTGTTAATGGTCCACTAGAAATGATCCATAATTACTTCATTACTTAAAAAAAATATTTTAACTTCCTTTAAACATTAAGAAGGTTCTTCTGGTCTTATACTGTTAAGTTACCATTTCTGGAGATTTATGGTTTTGCTCAGACAGCAACGATATAGTACATTAAATCAGTGACCAGAGTGCACCGGTCACTACACCTCCAACTGAACTTCCTCACGCACACACAAATCACAGTCCTTTTTGTGTTTTTACTTACGGTGAAGTACAAAGCAATAGTCTATTACACAGCATGTTCTGTACCGCTAGACGTAATCATTCAGGTAAATGTAAACATGTAAAAACGGAAACGTCAGTCACATCATCGAATGAAACACAATGTAATAGCACCATTTTGAAGAGGCTCCAGTCTTGGCGTGTGAGCGACTGCGCTGAGGTTAGAAGAGTTTTTTCCTCTCCTCACACTGGGGGCCGGAGAACGGGGCACGACAGCGACAGGTGTCAGGAGACACACACTTCCCCCCATTCAGACATGGCTTCTTGCACACGGCTGTGGGGGTAGAGACAAACTGTTAGCTGTTAAGATGTGCTGCTCCGTCTGCTGCTGCTCTGAAATCAGATTTTTAGTTTCTAATGGCAAAGGGCAGCACAAATGCAGCAAAAACAAATTTTCTACCTTATATTTATTAGTTATGATAGTGATATTAGTAATGCAGCCACTATCATAAAATTGTTTGAATAGTCCATATAATGTTATCATATTATGACTAAAGGTAAACATTATTGAAGCTTCAGGGTGTACTGTTTACTCTCTCCACCCATACGCTCCATTTATAGAAAATTTAGCAGCAAAGCTTTTTTTTAACTCTGTCTTTGAATTTTGCTGTTGGGATGTCAAGAAAACCAACGCATCGACTCTAAAGACACGTTGAAACGTTTTAGGCTGGGCTGTGCTTTGAAAGAAGCACTATACAGGGCAGCCAGTCAGAGCAGAGATCGTTTACATACATTTGTGTGGAAAGTGTAGGTGCCCTGGTCAAATGACATTGAAGCACATATATGCACAAGTAACAGTTTATTGTAAAATACACCATCTAATTGTGGCATGCGCAAAATATGTTAAATAAACAGACACTGTGCACTAAAACTCGTGTGTGTTCTCTGCAGAGGATACATTAACTTATGTATTTACTTAGAGAACAGGAACTGACCATATAACAATATAAATGACAGTATAAAATCTAAAGATCATCAATATCATTGTACAGTGAACATGAGGATCACTGACCAAGTTTATGTTCCACTACAAAGAGTGCATAATTAGTCTGTTTAATTGGATTCAGTGTAATGTCTAGTACAAAATGTTGAAAATCATTTTATAATCATAGTCTGTGCTGTCCAGAGAAAATCTTCATTTTCAATTTTTATTTTAGATTTTTATTTTTATTTGAACAAGACAGTTGCTCTTTATATTCAGTAAAAGTTTAATGATGAATGGACCAATGGAAATGCTTCAAAATCAATTGAAATAAAACAGCAGTCAGAGAAAGCGAGTCAGAAAAAATATTGTGCGCTAATAAAAGAAAAGTCAACAGCGAAAACTGACTGTTTAACCAGGAATGAACCGAGACTTGCCTAGTTTTGAAGAATACCAAAATGTAAAACCATGTTGAGTTAACAAGAAATTGCATGTTTTATTTACTTCTTCTATAAATAAACACTTTAAGATGCACTTTTTATCAAAAGCATTCTGTTTTTTTAACGTAGCCGTTGATTTACTTGAAGTGAGGAAAAAACTTTTTTTTAAGTTTTAAAAATAATTCATTCAGTTCAACATTTAAACAGTATTCAGTTGCTGATAGTATAAAATGCTGATACTAGGCTACTTCAGTATACAGGATACGGCACTGAATCAGAATCAGTTAGAAATGATCACTGGCCTGAGGAAATTTCCTCTGACTGGACCTTACTGAATTCTAATTAAATACGCCTGACTTACAACGTAAGTGAATGTTTTTGGCCTTTCCTGTAAAGTTATGATTTTTTTAAAATATCTTATTGCTGAGGATTTCTAGTCTTTTCTAATTTATCAAACTTATTTTTTCCACTTATTAAAAACCTAATATGTAGCATGTACCTTTCAGGAATCAGGACAGTGTTTTTGCCATACTGTCCATTACTAATAGAAAGTCAACCAAATGTAGCAGGTTCAAACTGTTGTGCACAACTGTATTTCAGTTTGAAGGCTCAGTTACAAGTAATCAAAACATCATGTTGTATATTAAGGGTTATGGAAAGGCTGGAAAATGGTCATGAAAAAAAATGTTGTTTTTGGTACATAAACCCAAACAATTATCACCTGTGTGGACCTCAGGGATAAAAGTGAAATACAAAACAAATTTATAATATAAGCCTTTTAATGTACTTTACCCATTTTCCTATATAATACCAGCGTTACACAAAGCTCTATTCTGAAGTGGGTTGGAATCACCCAGCTGAGTGAACAGATACCAACACCATCAATCCTACAACATATGTACTAACTATAGAGAACATGAAATCAGAGGTTTCACTATGTATATATGAACTGACCTGTGTGACAGGCTCCCCCTAGCCATCCCTCTGGGCAGCTGCAGATTCCTGGAGCCACGCAGCTGCCCCCATTCCTGCAGCCCTGCGGACAGATCGCTATAGAAACAAGACCAGAACACATGGTCAAAACATCATGCAGTCATTAACCACCTCTTTGGACAGCATAACTCAGCATCCTGAGGAAACTGTGAACGTTAAAAAACACTGAATGGGGTGCATCAGGGTTCTGGCTCGGATTTCAACAAGTTTATCACTAAAACTACTACATAAATGACCAAACCTGTGTGTGTCATGTGGCATTTGGATACATTAGTAGATAAAGTCAGTTTACCCTCTTGACATCTGGAGCCAGTCCAGCTGGACGGACAGTCACACTTGGCCTGTCCATTCACAGCAATGCAGTCCCCACCATTCCAGCAGCCGCCATCACACAGCACTGTTAAACCCAAACACTCCATTAACAAAGCTTTCCACCCCAACCCCCCTTTCAGTGCTCCCCCACTCTCATTCTTGTACAGCTGCTTTGTCTATGTCTGCTGTAAATGTTAAATCCTTCCTCATCAAACGTTGCTACATTTACAAACACACATTTGAAAATTTTCAATTTTAAATATTTACCATAATATAGCATTGATATTTCTTGAGTTCACTGCCAATCACATTCATCATGATAAAATAAATTCTTGAAAGTGGTCTATGTGTCCAAAGAAAACATGCATCTCCAAAATAGTAACTTTACAAGAGAAGCCAAAACCTAATTTTAGAATTAATGCAAGTCAATGTCAAAAAGTTTTATTCCGAAGTGATTTTGGAGAATTTCTATAGATCCATTCATCATGAAATACAGGATTTAAAGAACAGCTGTCGTATTCAAATCATAGAGAAAAAAGACAGTGACGGAACATGAAATAAAGAAACTGAAAAAAATGAAGGAAAAAATACCTTTGTGACAGTATCTTCCCCCAAATCCTGCAGGACATCTGCATTTCCCAGGTCGAAGACATTCACCCCCGTTTTTACACTTTGGGTAGCAGTTTGCTGTAATCAACAAGCATTTGTATGTAATTTAACTCCTAATGATACATTTCAGCCTGTACATTAAGTAAGAACTGTACTTTACTTTAGACTATGAAGCTTGAACCTCAGAAAGAGCCACAATGAAAATGAGATGAATTTGTAAACACACATCCAGCAGCTGATGATCTCCCTAATTCTTTCAATAAGAAGTAAACAAAAAGGAAACTTCACCATACTGGCAGGTCTCGCCCTCATATCCCCGCGAGCAGAAGCAGGTGTTGTTTCGGATGCAGATTCCAGCATGTTTACAGGGAGGATCACACACTGCTTTGAGGTCGAAGACGAAAGGTAGGGAGACCCCACGGGGCGCATCTGACCGGCCCAGGCACACACCGGCCAACAGGGCCAGAGTGGCCAGCAGGAGCTGTGAGCGTAACAGCGTGGACGAATGGCTAGGCATGGTCAGGAACGGTCTCATGCGCACACTCACACAGGCGTCTGAGAAGAGTGCGGCTCCAGGAGCTGTGTACTAGCCCCTGCATATTCCACCCCACTCCACGCCACCCCTGCTGGACAGAGGAGGAAAGGCATGGAGCTGCAGCTGTGGACGTCTGAGTTGGGAGAAAGGCAGGAAAACAAAGAGAATCAGTGGTCATTTTTCCAACACTAAGTGTTTAAGGACCTACTAATGGTGGGTTTGTAGGACATGCATTCATGTTCATGTCTCTATTTAAGATGAGCTGTCCTCACATTACATTACACATCACATTATCTAAACGATCCACGGTAATAAGCGTTTAATGAGAAGATTCTAATACCTAATAATAAGGTAAAGGCTAAGAGTGAAGATATACTGCACATCTCTACGAGTTTCAGTCTGCAAAACATGTATATACTCATGAAATGCTCAGGGTCTCGTTGTAAAGTATCACATTCCCAGAAGTGAGGAAATGGTTCTTCCAGATGTGCACCAAATTATTCTCCGCAAGTACAACTGAATGTTTCAGACCATAGCTGACCCATTTCCTTCTCTCAGTCCAAGAGCAAACTATCTGCATCCAATATTCTTGCATCATGGGTTAAAATCAGCTAACTGTAAAAGAAGTGTGATTCCTCCACTCTCTGATAATATTCATTAATATTTGTATTTTCTATAAAATCTTATTTACAAATGTAACTGCGAATGTAACTATAAGGTTATAGTTGAGCTTAAAATTATATATATATATATATATATATATATATATATATATATATATATATATATATATATATATATATATATATATTTAGTACTGTTAAATAATTCCACATATTAGTGCACATATCAGGCTGTTTACACATTTGGTGTCAAAAAAGATACAGAAACTGTATATAAACAATCATCAATCCTAAAACTGGTTATAATCACTAGCTGTTGTTTCAGGGGTCTCATAAAGTGGAACCAGAATAGGCATCTCTCTTAAAACTGGCAGAGGAAGTGAGGAACTTCTCTAATGGCATCAACAGATGTGCATAGTCGTTTCCTCAAGAGACCAGCACTGCATTTCAGCATGTAAGTAGTCTGGATCACTAACACAACAGCTATGACCATAGTAAAGGTCCTATATGATAAAAAAAAACTGAATTATGTTAAGTATGTAAACATTTTTTGTTAAACTCCACATGATCCACGTTTGGAAACTAAACTAGGAAAACAGCCTTTTCTGAACTTGTTGTTTTTGTTATGTCACAACCAACACATTTAAGCATATCCATCTTTTCAGTCTGCAGGAGTCTATTGAGTGTATTGAGTTTTTCAACCCAGAAAACCAATCAGAACAGAGGTCATTTGCATATCATAAGCATCCAGAAACAAGATCGCTAAAAGTAACATAGTGTTTAATTCTATGGAATAAAAAATAGATGGAAAATGGTCATGTTATAAAAATGTTTATGTATGTTTTTGTGACGTAAACTAACATATCACCTCTGTCCAATGAAAAACAAGTATCTTGAAAATGACAACTTTACAGGAGAGGACAGAAACTGTCTTTACTTTGAATGTAAGTCAATGGAACCAGGCCTAGCTTGTTTTTCCAAGCTATTTTGAAGCATTTGTATTGGTCCATTTTCCCTAACTATTATTAATTATTAACTTTTATGTGTTTTTAATTGAAGTGCTTCATTTAAGGTAAGAGTCTACAGGTAAGCTAGCATGCTCAAAATACTTTACTACCCCACAGGAAGAAAAACTACTGGTTCTCAGGCCTGGTGCTGGAGACCACCCGTCCTGTACTCACACATACACATGGGTGGCTTGTTAATGAGCTGATAAGTTTAATCAGATGTGTTGAGAGCGTAGAACACTCAATAAATATCATAATGTAATTCTGAAACGTGTTAGAAGTGGGCTGTACTGATGCTCCTATTTAACTCTGTGCAGAGTATCAGTACAATGGCGCCATCTTGTGAGTACAAGTTGTACTTGGCCCACAAGTCTGCCCACCACACAGGCTCCATCCATCCAATCCCCCAGCATCATTAGGTGAAGGCTGAACAGGTCGCCAGTCCATCGCATGGCCAACACTCACTCACACCTACGAGCAATTTAGAGTGACCGATCAAGCTAACATACATGTCTTTTGAACTGTGGGCAGGGAAACCGTAGTACCCAGAGGAAACACACAGGCTTCGTATGTTTTATTTATATACTCAGTTTTCTTGTTGCAAAGTGTGTGCGCGCGCGTGTGTGTGTGTGTGTGAGAGAGAGAGAGAGAGAGAGAGAGAGAGAGAGAGAGAAAGAGGGATTTATTTTCTTCAAACAAATAATAAAGATTAGTACAGTACTTTACATTTTAAATAGGTCACATACCCTACTGTAATCAGCTGTGCAGTCAAGATCAACACCTTCTCACCACCTCCAACAGCTCTCAGTGGTTTCCCTATGAAGCCTTTCAATTTCCTTATGATCTCAAGAAAACTTTTGTTATCCATCACAAGACAATCAAGTTGTGATAAGCGTTGAGACAGAAGTTGTGATCTTAAGACAGGGCTGTCCAGATTGGACAATATCACCTAGAGATCGTGGTCTCTCTTTATAAAAGTATTATTAAGAAGTTAGATATAACATGTATTCAAAATATAAAAAAACCTGTACAGAATAAGAAATTATTGTTTACACGTACTGCAAACTTTGCCTGAACATGTGCTGAACAACATTTCCGCATCAAGTATCTTCAGTGTTTCTCCTGTAGACTGTCCATCACTCAGTCACTGCATTAGTAAACTTATGGAACTCAATAACAGCAAGTCTTATATTTAATATTATATTATAAGTCACATAATCTATTATGGTATATAGAACCTTTCTCTGATGGTGAGTTTCTCTGCAGTGGCACTGGCGTGGTGGTGCTGGTGTGAGTGGATCAGACACAGCAGTGGTGCTGCTGGAGTGTTTGAACACCTCAGTGTCACTGCTTAGCGATTAGCATCACCTCATAACTCGCTCTGGTCAGGTTCTAGAACAGTTGCTGCTGTGAGACCAGGTGTCTCTGTCCTCTCGTCTCCTGAGTATTTACTATAATGTCCACGCTTTGTTTTATAATGTCTCTTCATATTGAACTCCATCATTACCGCAATAGTCTCTGGGTATAAGAGACACGCGCATTTGCAGCGTCGCTCGACGGAAATATATTCTGACGTCCATCTCTCGTGAAATCGCCGGTTCTGGACTTTGCGCTCTTTAATGTAACCATCACTGCACGCTGTTCAGTAAGTTCAGGAGCCCAGTCAGAAAAATAATGGTTCTTAAGTTTTTAATAACTTCGATTGCTAACAGAGCGGTGAACTGTACTATACATGTATATACACTGCTGCCACCATCAGGTGAAAGGAAAAATTGCAACGTACCGGCGGGCCACCAGTAGTGCATTCTTACGAGTGATACCGCGGGCCAATAAAAAAATCTGTCTGCCGGAGTTTGGACACCCCTGTCTTAAGACAGCATGTCATGCAGGATAGAGAAACGTGCATGCCTAAATTTTCTTCACAGTGAAGGTGTACAGCAGTTTGCTGTGGAGGCAGGTTTTTATTCCAACTAAGCAGGAGATGATATTGTTTTGTAGGCTGAGCAGTTGGTTAATCAGAGGTATCCAGGAAGTTTCAGATCCTTTGTAATGAAAAGCTGCAGCCACTGTGTGAATAAGATTGGACACCACTGCTTTCAGTTTCCAAATTGAAGCATAATCTCCAAACGCAGGCAGTAGAATGGACTGTAATAAACAGCTCAAGGTCTTTATATGCAGCAGTGTCATATGATGCTGACCAAAGTCAGTTTGTGAAATTTCTGCCCCATTAGATTTGTGCTTTTATTGCGAAATGGAAGCGTCTAGCAGCAAAAACAGCTACAAAGCTGTAGACCATGCAAAAACTTACAATGATGCTGAATGATAAACATCCAAACTGCCTATGGAAGCAACATCAGCAAAAAAACTGTGTTAGGAGCTTCATGAAATGGGTTTCTATGGCCACTCACCCACAACCAAGCCTAAGATCACTATGTGCAATGCCAGGCGTTGGCTGGAGTGGTGTAAAGCCCACAGACTGGACACCCCAGAGGCAACAGAAGAAGTTTGGTGGAGGAGAGATAATGCTTTTAGAGTTTGAGCCGCTTAGGTCCAGTGAGAGGTACAGTTACTGCCACAGCATGCAAAGCCATTTTTGGCCACTATATGCTTTTAACTTTGTGACAGTAGTTTGGGGAGGGTCATTTCCTGTTTCAGCCTGACTGTGGGTATACAATGTATGATGAGTAACAGCACCATGGATCAAATTAGGCAAGTGAAGAACATCATATCATACGGCACTCATTCTTTTTGCACTAACATAAACTAACCTGTTTTTATTGTAAACTGACTCCTGTAAAAATGACACCAACACAAAGAGTCAAACATTTATCTTTAAATTCCCTTTACAAACGACATGGGCGTAAAAATTACTCACAATACAACGTGTTCTATATACAACTACAACAGATTCATTCACTACAACACTTGGGCAGGTGAGCAGAATGGCAGCGGAAAACAAAAAAAAAAGGAAATTCACTGACCAAACCACAGTACCACATTTTTATCTTACAAAATCAATTTAATTATAACATGTATTTCTGTTTTTTTTGTTTATGGCCATAAAACTAAAGGCTTTTCACTGAAGAACTGTGTGTAAAAATATATATAAAATATAAAAAGCCTTTATCTCTAATGTGCTAATGTACTTCACTAAAGGCAGTTTACATTTCACAAAAACTCATAGCTGTGTCTGGAAATGGGCTTCTAGTCTTGCTTAGAAATGTTCATTTCATTTACATTACCTGCACAGGTCAGTTCTGAACAGAGGACAGAAAAAAATGTTAGTGGTTCAAAACTGAAGCCTATTGGTTTGTGACTGCAGTCCATAATCTGCAAAGCATATTAAATGTGTGCAATTGTGCAAAATAAAACTCTCTTTACAGCTCGAGACTCTTCTTAGATACTGGACCAACAAGTCATTAAAGATATTTTCTCTAATGCTTCCCATGTCATATTTCATCTCCCAAGTACAATCCTGCTCTGAGAAGATAACAATGAGAACATCCTGACTGAAACCCCCATGCAGAGGCTCCTAAAAACAATGAGACCACAGCTTGCAGAAGGTTAGTGAACTCTGGGGCTTGGTGTCAGGGGTAAGAGGGTCACTGGATCACCATCATGTGTCCATTGGGGCTGGTGGTGTTCGTGCCACAGTCCACATACAGGTATCTCTCCTGAGAGATCTGTTCAGCATGCCCAAAGTACACGGTGGTCACTGTCATCCTGCGAAAGCACAGAACGAGTGATAAGGCACAGTAGCACTTGTTTCTGAATTAAAGAATTAAACGATATTCCTCATCCACTAACACACTTTAAGGACACTTTTGAAGTAAAGTTTTCTTAAAATATACATTATCATGTATTTGAAATCCATTCACAGCAAAGAGCTTCATATAGAGTGCTGTAAGGCAAACCAGTACCTGAAGAAAACATAGGACAATACTTGCATTATAGACGTTGGCAAAGTAATATGAGGGTCCATAAAAAGAGTCAGTTGCATATATGTATATTTAAAATTTTTTACATATATATATATATATATATATATATATATATATATATATATATATATATATATATATATATATATATATATATATATATATATATATATATAAATTATTTTATTTTTTTTTACACAAACCAAGATACACTATAAGGACACCTACACAAGCCTTTATGACATCCCATTGTAAATCTATGAGCATTAATATGACGTTGATCCCTGTTTGGTAGCTATAATAGTTTCCACTATTCTGGCCTTTAGTTTTTGGCCTTTAATTCAGAAGAGGATTTGTGAGGTAAGACACTGATGTTGGACAAGAGAGCCTGACTGACAATTTCTATTCGAGTTTATCCCAAATGTGTTTGATGGGGTTGAGGTCAGGGCTCTGTGCAGGCCAGTCAAGCTCTTTTGAACCAAGCTTACCCAACCAGTCTTTAAGGACCTAGCCTTGTGCACTGGGACACTGTTACACTGGAACAGAGGGTCTCCTCCCCAAACTGGAAGCATACAAGACATTTGCCAAAAATGTCTTGGTCTGCTGAAGCATTAGGATTTAACCCTTTACTGGAACTAAGGGGACTCAGCAACCCCTGAAAAACAACCTCATAGCGTTATCCCTCCTCCACCAAATTTCAGAGTCAGCACAATGCACTCAGGCAGGTAACGTTCCCCATGGGGTTCCCCAAACCCAGACTCATTTATCAGATTACTAGATAGAGACGTGTGATTTGTCTCTTCACAGAACATGTTTCTGCTGCTCCAGAGTGGCAATGTTTTAGAACATTCTATCCGACTTAGTGAAGTAAGGCTTGCATGCAGCTGCTCGGCTATGCCATGAAGCTCCCAGCTTTTGTTCTGATGTTAATGTCGGAGAAGTCAGCAGAGTATTCGTGACTTTTCCTCACGACGCACTTTAGCATTCTGCAACCCCACTCTAGAACTTAATGTGCTCTTCAGGTTGCTATGGTTCCCTAAGCACTTTTTTTAGTTTTTAATAACACCACTCACCGTTGATGAATAGATATCTATAAAGTGAAGAAATTTCACAAACAGACTTGTTGCAATGGTGGCATTCTATTACTAATACTTTTGTCCATATAGTGTATTTGGTGATAAACCAATCTCAGTAGGCCAAGAACGTTAGCTGAGGTAACAGAGATTAATTCCTAACAACACACCAAGTTATTGTGGACATCTAGAGGGGCTACATTTTATTAGAACACATTCAATTTGAACACATTGCTACACAGAATACTACAATTCTACAATAGAATGTATGTATATCTATATATCTACCTATATAAAATGTCCACTGAGTGGAAAAAAACAATGCGAGTAGGCCAAGAACGTCAGCTGAGGTAACAGAGAAATAGCATTAACTGGTAAAGACTTTAGACTGACTGACATTCTCTGTGCAAACTGAAAGCCAGGCTGTTAGTTGTTTGTCTATTTTGAGAGATGTGAATGATATACTAATGTTTTGTCAACGATCACATCACATCAGGTCATTTGACTTGTTCTGTAGTCTGGTTAAGTGTTTATAGCAGAAGCTCACATCACAATAAAAATCAAATATCATAAAATCATAAAGCCTTGATTCTGAGTCTGAACAACACACACTATATATAATGGTTCTTGGCTTGGACTTTATGAAAAGTCTTTAATTGGTTAGTTTCCTCACACAATGCAAGATCTCTACTTGCAATGACATGCTAGCAGCTACCCTGTGCAAACTATATGGCTAATAGACACAATCTGTACTTACTGCATCATGACCACAATATTGTGCACCTTTATAGACTGCAGGGTGCAGAAGTCACTGAAAAACAAGATAAACATGTATCTGTATTTTTTCCACATTTCTTTACATCACTTGAACACTTGCCTTTTACATAGAGTATAAATTCCAGGATGAACAGACTAATACAAATTAAGTTAAGAAGCTTTTTGTCCTCTCTGGTAAACTTACTATTTTAGAGACACTTGATAAAGACATATTAGTAATACACAGTAATATAAATACTTACAATATGTAGCTCAGCTCATTGGCTATGACTGTGAGAACAGAGAAGTCAACCTGAACAGGAGCAGACGGAAATTTCAGAATAGATATTAGCTGTTAAAGTTTCCCACAATATTTGCAAAACACTCAGACACCTGATTAGTAGGTCACATGGTAGAAAAAGGGAGTGCATTGGAACTCAAAGGTCGTTTGCCACAGAAAAAAAGAACACACTATAAGCACACTCAATTTTGTGTTTCCTCTTAAAGATGTGGGGCAAACACACATCTCCATTTCTCTCAACATCACAAAGCTCAGCTTATATACACTGTCAAGTTTTTTGGTGTGTTTATTATTAAACTGTACAAAATAAATGCAGAAATGATGATAAACACATTTTATTTCTATAGACCAGATGAGAAATTGTGTGAAACGTCAATATCTGCTGTGCTTTTTCATTGTGTACTCTACTGTTATCACGGTTTCGTGTTGACTAAGTGTTGATGGGGTTGATGACTCACTCGGAATAGGATCTGAAAAGCAGCATTCGAAAGCCACTCCCAAATCTTATCTAGCATGGCACAAAGGCTGTGGCTTTAGACATCTGAATCTGGAAAAAGACAGTTACTCCTAAAGTACACTTTTCCCCAATGAAGCCAGCTCTGTAGTTTGTCAGTATCCTAGAGGACTGTACTCTCATCTTGCTCAGCGATACATACACCTGGACATACTTGGATACCAAATCTGACTAGAGCTGTTAATAGATGTCATCCTCAACAACTAAATTTACTATGATAAGGAAAAATCACAGAACTACTTTGTCCAATATGCTAAAATCGTACATTGGTTGGATAAAATATTATATGTGAAGCTTATACTTTTATTCACAGTCCAATGTGGGGGCAGATATGGGCTGGAGGCTAGGGAACCAGCTATGTGACTGGATGGTCGCCAGTCCAACCCGCCGAACCGTTTACGTGTTCTTGAAGTGGCATTATTGTTCTCAAAAGTAGAGGACAATATAATTTTTTTTGTAAAGTAGGGACATGTTGCTGGTCCTCCTATGAGCATGTTTTCCCTACAGATCACATTTTTTCTTTGGAAAATCAAACACAGAAAAAATAGCTTTTTTCAATACTGAGGTTAAGATTAGAGTTAAGGTTGGGTGTAGGTGTAGTATTATCTAGCTACAGAAATACAAAGATAAACAGAAACCTATGAATGACCTCACAAATATAGTAAGACAATCGTGTGTGTGTGTTTGTTTGTTTGTTTGTTTGTTTGTGTGTGTGTGTATGTTTTACTGCACAGATGGGTTAAACACAGAGGTCAAATTCCTTTGTAAAGCATAAAGGGCAAATGGCTCTAAACTCTAAAGTCACACATTATCAAAAGACTAGATATAATAAAATAATTTCAATGATAAAACAGCACTTATTAGCATTTGTGTTCAGAGAACATGAAGAAAGGTAAAATGTACAGAAGAAGACATCACTGGGCTAAACCACTTCAATAATATTTAGTTTTGTACATTCTGAACAGTTGGGTGCTTTTAAAAGTCGTCCTCATGGTCTATCTGCCAAATCAGACAGACCATAGGTTTTAGAAGTGCAAGATTAAAACTAAAATTTGCTTTACATGTTGCTTTAATATCTAGGCTTGTGATATTGTGTGAAATTTATCCCTAGCAGATCACAGACTCCCAACCCTCTCAGGAAGGCTATGGTGGGTAGTGTAACACCACATTACTTTCTGAGCCTGCTCAAACAGGAGAGAATCATGCTTTCTAGTCAGAAACTTGAAAACTAACTTTGAATTGGTAGCTTTTGCTATAGGTCTAATGCACTGTGTTTTTACTGCTTATAAATTGCATCAACTATCTAGCGAGGAAAGAAAAAAAGATAACACATCAAGGCTTACTTGGGGGATGAAGAATCATTAAACATTACAGGAAAACAGATTACAAGAGAGATATAGTTACTGGTGTGCATCTTAAAGCCACTGACGGTTTGAGTGACAATCTCCACACATAGTTTCTAGTTGCTAACCACCATCTCTAAAGTCTGAAGTAGATTGCTGCAGCCACTGCTTAACTCTGATCTTTAAAGAGCTGGGTGCTTAAAGCAAAGTGTTTTTTTCCCCCCGTTGGACCATTTGATAAAAAGCACACAAACACAGAGTAGCAAAGCTCAGTGAACGTACATTAAGATAATATATGGATAAAGATGTGAAACAAAATTAAACAGTAAAAAAATTATGAGTGAAATTTAACATTATTACACCATTACTCACAACGTACCTGCTGCATATCCAGGGGCACAACTGTGGTCACGTTGCTCATGAGTGACTTTCCAATCACCGTCCTATAAAACTGCACCTGGGCTGTGATGTTTGCCACTTGAACCGGGTAGTAGTTGTTGTTTGTGATGTTGAGAGTATTCTTAAAAAAAAAAAAAAAAAGAAGCAAAACTGCAACTTTGATATGTACAAGTCCACTAAATAACAACAATGATTATGTGTCATGACTGAGTCAAATGAGGATTGCTTTATATGGTGAAAGTTTCAGGCAACTACTTGCATATTATGACCTGCACACAACATAATTTCTGACAGTTCTTGACAGTTACACAAAGTTATTTAAAAACAAGTGATGTTGCATGCAATACCTTTCGTCAACTAGTTAGGCAAAGTAGTAGTGCTTATTTTTGATATACTGTATTGCTATCGCTATAGTGTTTAACAAGGTATTCAAGCTCTTTTAATAAACATATATTTTATAATATATTTAATTTTTATTTAAATTAATTTCTATATTAAACTGACATTTCACTCTCCTTGTATATACCATTTCTATTCCTTTGGATCCCAACTGAATCTAAGTTCTATGTGAAATGAGGAGGCATCAAGAGAAGAGAAAATACATATAATTATTAATTATTAATTATATTAATTATTAATTATATAATGATTATATTACCAGCAGGCTAAAGAAAAACAGACAACACAAGTTGCTGTTTGAACAGAAAGCACTATTAGCCAGCTGGTTAAATTGTCTGGTTACAAGATAACAGATTGTTTAAATATTCTTTTTAATTTACTTTTTATCTGTATTTGAAAGGTGTGCAGACCTCCTTTTTTGTATGTTGTTTTAGTTCTTGTTGGATTTTATTTTATTTTATGTTGGTGATATTGTATGTTCTTTGTTTTAAATACTACTTTAGCAATATACCTTAACGTTCAAATTTCCTTGTAAAATTTGATAAAAAGCCAATAAAAAATACCATGTTTAAATTGTCTGGTTAGAGAAATGTTAGCTTGTGTAAGCTCAGTCAGGGTTTAGACTAGGACTAGATAAACCTAGTCTTGAAGTTTACCCAGCACATCTACTATCTCTCTGTGGAGGTTTTAAAACTGCAGTAATTCAATAACTGAAAAAGATACAGAGTTAGGATCTTACTGTAATGTTGAGATAGACGATTCGATTATCTGTATCAAAAGTGACATATGAAGACTTCACTCCAATGTAGGAGACATCAATGGTGCGGGGGAACAGGAAGAAGACAGCCAGGCCAGAAAGCAGGAGGCACAGCAGGACTGACACACATACATACAGCTTTCTGCAAGAACACAGAAACCTTAATTACAGTCAGATAGTTTTCAGTGAAATACACTGAGCAAAGGAAGTGTGATGGAAAAATGTAAGCATCATATGTTTAAAAACTAATCCAAATCTATTCCAATACTAATGTATATGCAGAGAAAAATAGTTGGTACACAACCTCATTGGTCAAAGTCCAGCTCTAGATTAGCATGATTGTAAATGGCATAACTTTTATTAAGGGCGCTTCAGAAAGTTATATGGCATGACAAATACCTACAGTCATGAATGAGCAACAAACCTACCTTAAACCATAACAGTGTTTGTTAAAGGAGCAACCTGTAAGAGTTGTTGTTTAAAACAGTCCAAAAATCAAATTACTAAAGCCAAATTATTGAGGTATGTCAAAGACCTCTATGTTGTGTTAAGGACAGGTAGCCAACGAAAGAAAGTGTAAACACCGTGAAGTTTAAAACTCTGGGAAAGTAACCATTATTACCACCGACATTCACTACCGGCAACAAACAATGTTCGGCAGTAGAGAAAAATAAATAATATAAATAGAAGCAAAACAAGCATTAACATTGGTGTTGATTCCACTGCTGGAGACACTTTTGGTGAATAAAAGGATACTGTTTGATGCTGAACTTGCAGACTTTCTTCTAGACTAGTAAGTAACAGCTCCTAATGAGGAGGTAGGACTATGCATTTTTTATGATACTTGCAAACTTTCAGGTAACACCTTGCCCCACTTTTGTTTGGAGTATGAATTCATCAGGTTGTGTCACCTTGCAGGTTATGTGTAATTTAAGTGCATGTTAAAAACATTTGGAAGTGCTTGTGCCATTCATGAACAAACTTACGTTCGTCTTGGCCTCAGTCTTTGGTCACTGTATGGGATCAAAGCAACGAGCTGGTTTTCTTGCTCTGAGTAGAAAAGGAAAACACACCAGATAATGAAGCTTATAATGCATAACTGCTCTGTTTTTGCGATACTGGTCCTGCAACTTTAAAACAGCTGTTTTAAATATTTTATCAAAGTGGAGACATAAATTATTTAACTTAATACATCAATTTAATGTAGTCCATGTACCACACAAGCCTCTTGGTGCACATTTAGATTAAGGATTGTGCAAGTGCACCTCTAGTTAAGATAAGTACATAAGCACTGATCGTAGATGGATATTTACCTCTTGGTATTCTTCCTGTGCCTTGACATGTAGGACAGGTGACACTGTCCTTGCCCGTGAATTCTACATAAGGGAACTGTGAAATATCATTCTTGTCCTGTTCTGTATCCGAGTCTGCCTCAGTCTGCGTTAGATCCTCATGGTCCTCGTTTTTCTGTTTTGGCAAACAGAAAAGTGACTTCCCCATGGCTGTGATTATCCTATTATAAGAAGAAAATGTAAAGAAAACATGTCATTATTTTTTTTTATTACTTCTTGCTGAAATAAGTAGGCCAGATTTACATCATGAATAATACAACCACATGCCTGAAAGTCTTTCACAAACCAAACCACAATAAGGGACTTGACGAATGGTGTATGTGTATTGTTCTAGCTATACAACATATTTTAGATGTGTCATCATCTAATCTACTAGCTTTTTTATTCTACAACGCTATAAAACCTCCCCTGTTGTGTTCTGAAACACATTTCGCGTGTTAGATTACTGTCTCAACGTGTAAACTTTACTGTCTGCTTTAAACACGTTAAAACAGACAAGGCCCACATTTCAAGCGCAAGATACTGCTGTCTAGTTGGAAACTAAGGTTTCGTTCCAATACGCACACAAGTGCACTAGTTAGAAAGCTTAGCTAGTGCAGGTGCGCAGGGCTGCCAAGTAATTATACACACTAGCTAGGGGTTCTCGTTGGGACACAAGTACATACATTGGGATACAGCCCAAGATCGCTATGTAATATTCTGGACAGCACGCGAGATGTACAAAGCAGTTTAGCTAACGTTACCTAAACAGAAGTGGCCTAAATTGAGAGAAGTTCATAAAGAGAACGGTATGTAGTAGCAGCAGGCAAACAGAAAGCTAACAAAAACAAATAAGAAAAACAGCTACCATTACAGAGCAATAAAGCCGGAGGAGACGAGTCCGCCCGACAGTCTAAGGGTTATGGCCGACTTAAGAACACGGTGTACTTTTCTACAAAAAAGGCCACATACCCATCTATTATTCTTCTCTTATTAAAGTTATAAAACGAACAGCTCAAGGCAACTAGTGCTCTCTTTAAGTCAGTCTGGATTTTTTTCGATCAGGCGACAACTACGTGCTACGTTATTAAACCGACGGAAATAAAAATGATATTAGCAGAGCACGAAGACATAAATGTGCAACAAACCGCGTAAAATACATATAGTCTGAGAAATGAATACTACACAATACAAACTCTTTTCTTACCTTCGCTGTAACGGTTAATATTGTTCAGACTGTCCCTTAATATGCAGCAGCACGACTGCCTCTCCTAAGAGCCACGCCCATGGCCTCCTCTGATTGGCTGCTGCACAATGTGACTCGAGGACGTCACACTGTTTTTGTGCCTTGCCTGCTTTTCTGTTTTTTCTAGAGCAGGTCAGTGGATCACGTGGGAGGGCTGGGCAGTACTACAGATGAATGTCAATGCTATTATAACTAATATGAATATGATGACTCTGTCTATCCCTATAGATTACTTTTTACTGAAGAGAATTCCACATATTTTAAGTTATCAGCATAATTAAAAGACTAAGATGCAAATAAAGTAATTCAGAGTGCTTTGTTGTGAAATGCATCACACTAGAGGAACTTAACAAGTTGGAAACCAAATGTTTTGGAAAAAGGAATGTTTCTGAAATACATTCATGGTGGAGAGGTACATGCAGGGCATTACATGGTAAAATATTTTTTACATTATTAACTATCTATCTGATTGTTTTGGCATTAAAAATATTTCTTTAAATAAAATAAACATAATTGAGATACAGGTTCGCTCAAAGCTAAAGGATTTTAGTTTTGCCTTATTTTCTCTATTTTCAAAAAATGAAAGGGATATATATTATCACAACCTGTAGTAAACTTATATGTTGTGCTACTGAGTACTTTAAAGTACAGGACCAGATGAATTCTGTTTCATAAATTTTGCTACATCGTCTGTTATATAAAGAGTAATTCTTAATGAACAATATTATAAAACCAACAGCAGCTACTCAAATCCATCTTAATCAAATAGCTTACTACTGATACTGACCCTTGAATACTTAATCTGCTGGTTTGTATAGGGTTTTAATGAGGTACTGCTAGCCTGCACTCAGCCTGCATACAGAACAACAGCTGGACTCGTCTACGCTAATCGTGAACTACAAGATTACGACACAACCTTAGAGGTCTCTAACTGGCATTGCTGCAGCAGTCTAGCCACTGTTTCCCTTCATCACTGATGAGTGAGTTCAACTCTTTCTTTATTACTCCTTAAAATGTTTCTGCAATTTGTACTGATTATTTTGTTACAGCATACAGCACATGTGCACTTATGTTAAAGGGTCCATGTGGAAAACCCCTCTCCGTTCTTTTTAGACATAAGAAGATAATGTAGTACATCAACACTGTTCCTCTCATTCCTCACATTTAATATGATATTGTTTTAAATTCAAATCACTGCATTTGAATAAATCATCCGACTCATCTGCCAGGAGGTTAGCTTATTCATTCATGTTGGAGTTGTAAGGAGTGTTTCAGCCCTCTCTGCTTCTGAAGTAAGGTGCAATACAGCGAAGCCAATATGACCATCTGTAAAGAAAAAATGGAAAATGTACTGGGAAAGAATTATTGATACATTTCCCATAATATTACCAGACATTTAATTCCTTTTATGATGTCAGGCATTTCACTTTTCCTAGGATGAGCCTTACCTGCTGCCTTGTTGAGCTACCTTTTTTGGTTTGGTTGTTGCACATCAATAAAAAGAATGAAATCATATCAACCCGGCAGTGCTGTAATGTTTCCATTTTCAGATTGTGAGCAGATTTATTCAACATTCTAATATTTGAAAGGCACAGTGGATTTCTACAGCCTAGTACATTCAGACAGGTTTACAGAAACACTGAACAAAAGCTGTGCTATCAGCTGACAGCCATGCCAAGAGGATCAGTGGAGGTGTGCACCCTCTATCATTTATCAGTTAAAAGTATGTATATGGTGTTATTGTGTTATTTTGTGTTGTAAAGTTGATTTAATTGTCTGGGTTTTGTGTGGAGTTCACAGTGAGAGTGAAGTGTATGGATAATAGTCAAGTCAAGTTTATTTATATAGCGCTTTTTACAACTATGTTGTCTCAAAGCAGCTTTACAGAGTTTTGAAAGCAGACAGTTACAACATATATCCCCCAGTGAGCAAGCCTGAGGCAACAGTGGCAAGAACACCTCTCTCAGACTGGAGGAAGAAACGTTGGGAGGAACCAGACTCACAAGGGGAGACCCATCCTCCTCTGGTCAAGTGACCTGGTATTTGTCTTCTTAGTGGTGTCAATAAAAGAGCATCTACTCTCACCGGTATTCAGGTCTCCTACATCTTAATTTGCACCAATGCCATGATGTAACTGATAGTGTAACGATCATATGGCAGTTGCTGTTTGTTTTAGGGGTTTCCTATTCAGGGTGTTGGGGGGGGGGGGAGTAAACATTATCCCAATAAATGTGTGGTGTGTACTGATATGGTTTAGTTTAACAGCATATGGACTTGCTCTGTGCAAAGGTTTCAGGCATTTGGGGACATTATTATATTTAAAAATCTATACACTTAAATATACAAATTATACTGATACAGTAACTAGTATACATTTTCTTGATGAACGGACCAATAGAAATACTCCAAAATCTGGTTCCACTGACTTACATTAAAGGTAAAGTAGGTTTTTGACATTTACTGGAAAGCTGCAATTTTGGAGATATTTGTTTTTCTAAGGGCAGCGTGGATAGGCGAATGTTTCTATTTAAACCTTTCCAAACTTTTCCTTGAGGAAACAAGCTAGTATTATTTACAGGTGTCATCTAATACCTGCTTTGACTGCTTAGTACTTCATTAATCTAAATCAATATTGCTGGTGAAGGAATGTATTAAATTCATACAATATCTAAACGTTTCAAACTGGCGCTCAAGTTATTATCTACTTCTTTCTGTTCTATCTTGCTGAGATAAAAGCTTTTAAACAGTGAGCTCAGGTGCTTAAGAGTTTTATACAGTAGTGTACATGTGTGTTCCAGCACTTTGACTTTCATGAAGAAGAAATCGGACTCATTTTGTTCTCGTACTGGTTGCGGTCTGAAACACTTCGCGCCTGTTGTTGGACTGTTTCAACAATTATTAACCATTCTTGCTTGTGTACAGGACTGAACCACTGCCGCTCCTGTGGGGGATTGTTGGGCGTAGGCGGTTAACTGTGAAACGTGAAACTTACTATATTTATACTAAAAAAAGAAGATATGAATTATTTACACCTGTTTAGATGTCCTTACATACGTATCACAGTAATAGTTCTTATAGTTTAGAGATATTTGTGAACTGTTTTCTACTGAACCCCCTCTCAGGCAGATGAGACCTTCCCACTTCACCTGCTCAGTTTCAGGTTGCAGTCTAGTACCTACAACGCGATGCTGACAAAATGGAGGGCTTAGGTGTCTGACGACAAAACGCGTCGAGGGAAAACTTTAAAGACGGGTTTCCAAATGCGTGGTCGAATGTTCCGGTCGAGCTTTTGTTTTTAATGTTGGCTGAAATTTTGTTTTCGTTCTTGAAGAGGAGCCTGTTTCCAAAATGCGCCGTTTTTTAATTCTAGCCATCTTCCTAATAGCAGCAGGTAAGTTATGTACGGCCGTCTCATTTCCAGTTATCATATTATCACATGTCTGGAATTCTTTTCTTCGGTTGTTTATGTCTCTACTTTGGGACTTTCTTTGGTTAGTAAGTAAGTCTGTGGCCGTTTAGGCAGCGTGTATGTTAAAGTTGGTGTCTACTGTTAAGCCTCCTGTTCAGGTTCCAGGTGTCTGGGGCTATTAACACCTCTGACTTCTCCACTCCCTGCTCTGTGATTGTTACTTCATACAGGCACTTTGTTAGGCTTTGTTATTGATATCTGAGCAACTAATATTTGTGGTGTTGTAGTTATAGTGTTGGAAAATTGAAACTTGTGACTTTATTTAGAAAATGTTGTTTTTATTTTACACATGAGGTATAAACGAAGCCCTACTAGCTCTAGGGCTGGATTGCGGTGGGCAGGTGATTACTGCATGTCTGAACAGCTCAGTTTCCACAAAGATTGAGTCATATGCTGTGCAATCAGATCAGTTTCGGTTAGTAATGCTTTAAAGTTACATACCAGTCTGCAGGTTGCTGGACGTAACAGTATATCGTTGTTGCTTCTTTCAAGGTTTTGCTCCAGTGAGTTTCTTTGTAAAAGGCATAATTGCTGTATCAGTTGATACACACACACATATGCACACACACATACTTTTCTATTTTTCTACTTTATTTGAACACAGCAGCCGTTGTTTACATTGTTTGGCAATGTTGAGTGGACAAATAGAAATGCTTCAAAATCACTACATTAAGTTTTACATTAAAATCCTGGAAAGTTGCTGTTTTTCTTTGGGCAGCAATGATATGTCAGTGTCAAGCTTTTCTTCTTTACTCCTTTAAAGGTTTTGCTTCAGTGAGTTTCTCCTCTACAGGACTAAAAGTCTTTATCAGTTAAAGAGAACCCCCCAAACAGACACACACACACACAGACACACACACACACACACACACTGTATTTTCACTGTATCCATTCAATGTGAAGTCTTGCCCTGTGAGAAAAGCCTCTTTTGTTCTTCTTTTAGAAGGAGGAGGGTGTTGCTATTTTTTTCTTGTTTTTTTCAGACCACTCTTATTATTTAGGCACCAATAGTTCCATTTGAACTGATACATCTGTGTTTAAGTCTTTTAGGCCTAAATCTAATCTGAAACTATCTACTGATCCTTCATAAACAACACTACTAAGCCTGGAACTTGCATAAATTCATAGATGGCCGATTGTTGAAGGAATCAGGAATTGGCTATATCTCCTAAAAGTTGTTCCTAACAGGATGCAGTGTTGCATCTGTTATGTGTTTAAACCCAATTTCTATATCAGTTTGACACAGAATTGTTTTACTCTTGCGTCTTTTGTTAAATTGATAATTATATGTGAGGTTATTTTACAGGTCACACAGTGATATTGAAATCTGTACCAGTTTTTTAAAAATCAGTGTTGAACAGATTATTTCAAACTGGTGTTTGTATGTATTGTAGTCCAGAAGAGCAGAATGTTTAGGAGACACTGGGCTGCACCAGTACAGTATCTGCATTTTGTTTATGCTTTTGTAACCCCAGCATTAAAGAAATAAATGTTATATTTCTCTATAATGCTAATCCGGTAGATTTAATCCTAATACATAAGTGTTTGTGTTTATAACAGTAGATATAAATTCAGGAAAATTTTTATTAGCATCTCTATTTAATAATAATAATAATAATCACTGCAAAATAGAACAATGTCCCAAAAATAAATTATTTATGTAACAAATCATCTTTATTGCAACAGGCTTTGTACTCTCAGCAGTGTCGTGCGTTCTTTAATTGTGTTTATTCAGCATTAAAAGGTTCCCTGTCGTGCAGTGGCGGGGCATCACTTGTCACGCTTTGTTTTAGAATTTGAGCAAGCACGCGAGTTTGCTTCCTAAACTTCTTCCTCTTTTGATGAACAGGATTGTGTTCTGTCAGATTAGATACTTGAGTGCTTAATGTCTCGATTGCAGCATTGGAAAGCATAACAAGTCAGCACAACAGTTAGGCTCTAACAAAGGATGAGGGGCAACCACAAGGTCAAGTTTTGACAGGCGCTGGCTACAAGTAGCCTCGCCAAAAGAAAAGTATTGTATTAAGGATTATGTAGCTGTGACGGAAAGAGAGTAAGACATCAGCATGACTTTAAAGTAAATTGTATTTGATGTCTACAGGATACTTTTAAGTGTTATTATAGTCTTGCACTGAAAGTTTACAGTTGTAGCTACAGTTTGGGGACTAAGAAAATGAGAGTTTCTGCACTTGGCTGTTACTTGAAATGACTACAGAATATAATTAGATTTTAATGTTGCTGGTACTTTATGTCTTTATGCTCTCTATAATTACATTTCTCATTGGAAAGGCCAAGCCTTCTACAAGTCCACAACTGGGGTTTTGTGTTTTCATTTGTGTCTCACTGATGTTATATTTACAAAGACTTATGTAAAGTTAGAATAAAAAACATTTTAAACACAGATAAAATGTTCTGTGTTGTACAACAATCTATGGGCAGGTTTAAGAAAATTTTCTTTAATATTACGTTAATACACACTAGAAAGACAACCATGAAATAGTATTTTTGCTGGCCATAGCCCACTATATTTACAAGTCCCCATTTCTTTAGTCTGGATACTAAGTATCTACGCTTTGTATATTTTCTTTAGCTGTACTATGTTAATTTCAATCCTATTACTCATTTAAACCACTGGTCAGCAAAGAAACCCTGTAAAATTAAGATGTTTATATTTTTCTGAGCAGTGAAAAGCACATTTTCGTCTTGAAAATGAAAAATATTTAATTTATTAAAAATTATACAGGTTAAAATGCAGCCCCATACCAATATTAGGCTTAAAAAGAGGGAGGGTCTCCAGGTTTATCAGCAAATGGGCGACCAATAATTCCCTCAAATAAAATAAATACAGTGACTTTGTTGTAAATATAGCTCTTATTAAAATGCATACGAACATACAAAAATTGCGAAAGGGTAGGGTGATACACAATGATGCACGTCGGGCAGGGTCGGTTGTGTCATCTCTGTCTAAGTGTTGGGTTGCCAGGTATCATAACATGTAAAACATGAATTTGATTTGTGTCACTATGAAATCAGGAGATTATCAGGAGACATGATCAATCAGAAAAATGTTAAAATAAGGAGACTCCTGCAATTTGGAGTTTTAACAGTGTGATTTTAACAAATGTGATTTGTTGCCATGTTTTATATGTATTAATGTTCATGTATTCTTTGCACTGTTAACTAGATCCAAACCTCTTCTGTTCCTACAGACTTCACCGTGGGAGTGAATGTTGTTTGTCCAGTGAAACGCTATGTGGTCATCCTATTTCAGCCTGTGACTCTCAGATGTGATTACACCACCACAGCCACAACCCCTCCTATCATCACCTGGAAGTACAAGTCATTCTGCAGAGACCCCATCCAAGCTGCCTTGAACCCTGGAAGCGCAGAAAACGCCTTGGCCCAGGCCAACCCTAACTATAACCCCAATATCGAGTGTTCGGACAATGCCAGGACTGTACGCATCGTGGCCTCTAAGCAGATTTCGGTCACGCTAGGAACTGAATACCAGGGCCGCAAAATCAGCTTCGTTAACAGTAAGAATCAGTGAGGAATCAGCCTCAGTTAGGGAAAGTGTACTTATTCTCAAATGAAGTGACTCTTTCCATCTTAAAGCCATAATGTTAATCTTTTTCTAACTGGTTTGGTGACGGTTTGGTGATGGTTTCCTTTTAAGCTTGTGGGTGTACATGTGGTTTCCATTAAGTTTTCAGTTTGATCATTTAGAGATCTGCATGGTCTACAGAATACCAGGTTATAAACCTGTACAGAAAAGGTCAGGTGAAATATTTAAATACATGAGTGGTTTGAGCACCCAACATTTTATAGTTAACAACTTCTAGTAAAGCTGCTTTCACCCGTAGATTAAAGATTTCCAAATATTTCAAAATAATGCAACAGCGATTATTAGGGTCACTAGCATTAATGGTGAAGTTATGATTTAAAAAATGTGAATAATTTAATGCAGCTTCAGCGTTAGTCATTATTAACACATCTGGACTGAATATTCCAAATGAGCCTAAATATAAGCAAAATGATCATTTGGTAAGTAGTAAGTACAATTTATTTATAAAGTAAGTGTATAACCCAGTGGCTGGGTTCCATCAAAATGGTTTTTGTGATAAAAATGCTTTGAGTGAAGGTTTTTAGTATTGTAAGTACTGATTAATACTATTCTAGGGGTGTCACAGTTAATTAATTAAGTTCATTAATTGTAAATATAGTTTGTTTAGTTATATAGATAACCAATGAACATTACACAGTGATGTCTCAATGAATACATTTACTGAAAGCGTTTCTTTTATTTACAGTTATGTGCCTCAACCAGTGCAACCAATCCACACCTTGTTTGTTGCAGTATATAATATGATTTACCTAAAAACCTTTGTCTAATGTATGGCTCATTTTTTCCTTTATTCAGGAGCATCTGTTAAATTTATTAGTCAGTACTGCATTTTCATTCACATTGCTCTTGTTGTATTGTTTTGCTATCTAGGTTCCTATTTTCGTTCCTCAGTGTTTCTTCCTCTTAATCTTGGGGAGGTTTTCCTTGCCACTGTTACCTTTCTCTTGCATACATGGGACCTGGACCTGGGTTTCTTTAAATAATGTAATAATTAAGGAAAAAATAAGGCATACAATAGAACAAAGACAAACATGACACAAGTCTTGGCATGTTTTCAGCTGTGTTCCCACTTGTACTGTATGTTTCTGTGTGTTAGAAGCGGACCTCAACATCGCACAGACCGCGTGGGGTGACAGTGGTGTGTACGTCTGCAGCGTTGTAGCATCAGAAGACCTCTCAGGAAATGGCGAGGACTACACTGAGCTCATTGTGCTGGGTAAGATTTATGGATTGTGTTTTTCCTCCAACAAAGGCCTACCAGTCCATCATTCTTCTGTTCCTAAATCCTCCCTCCCCACTGTACACTTCTGGTTGCAGCCCTCACCAAAGGAAATTCCGGAAAAAGTTGTAGAGTGTTATAGAGGATGTGAAAGTGTGATGTGCTATTTAGAGCTTTTTCTTTTACTTTGTGATGACTAACTGGCAGGTGTTGGTCCAATTTGAGAAGTTACTCTTGTTAATGAATCAACTTCCAGATTAAAGTATTTTAGGAGAAAGTATCGTTTTTTATGTTTGGGCAGATGCAGCAGAGCCCTTTTCAATAATTATGGCTTTGTCCTTCTTTCACAGAGAGAAAGTCAAATACTACAGACCTGCTGCCTGGCATTGACTTACTGATCATGGAAGGTACACTAAGTGCACCTCTGTAGTCCTAGAAGGCCGCTTGAGCTATGGACTTTTATCTGCTCTGAATTCTTCCCAAGGAAAGCTACTGTGCAAACAGTCAAATTGTACTGGAGGTCATGGGGTGTTTTTAGGAATCAGTTTTGTCATAGTTTCTGAACATGCAAGCACCAACATTGGCAAGTGGCTTTTAGAAATTGGACCTGCAAAGCATCTATTTAATAAAAACCTTGTGGATGATCTTAATTCAGTTTTCTGCTTCTAAATTGTAAAACACTAGTGAACAGTCCTACAGGTTGCTGTAAAGGTGCTTCATATCAGGGATAGTGACAGTACATGTTGTGGCGTGAGTCATATTTTGTGTAGTTTTTGTGTGAATGGAATGGTTGTTATGATTTTTGTGGCAGCTCAGCTAGGGGTGTTTTAAAGCCAACCTGTCTGGCAGGTTTCTTGGTCTCTGTTTTTATTTGCTGATCTGCAGCACTACACTGTGGTGTGTTATGTCTGTTGCATTACTCATACATGTGCAAGCTCTTCAGTGACTTCCATTGAAGCAGTATGCACAGTACATACACACGCGTTCTAATAAGAATTCTTATTTCAGAGGGGCGATTTGTAAGATGACGAATTCATACTCTAAACAACAGGGGGCAACATTTCACCAGCAAATGCACTTCTTACCAGTGTAGGAGAAGTGTTGCAAGTTCAGCATCAAATTTCATCCCTTTACTCACCAAGAGCATCTCCATTGGTGGAAAGCAACACCAATGTAAACTTGTGATTTGATTGTATTCATAGCACTTTTTTTGTTTTTGTTTGCTGATTATGGGTTCTTGCCAAAAGTGGGCAGCGGCAGTTATATATTATAGTGGTGGCTTGCCAAAAACTTCAGCCATCATTGAGTTTACTCTTCCTTTCATTGCCTACCTGTCCTTTAATAGGAATCAGGGTGCAGGACATTCAACATGATTCACAAGAGATTACCAACCATAAGGGCAGTGCTACTTCTTCATCCTCTTGTGTTGAACTGATGCCAGGCTCATTACTACAGTGACTTACTATCACCTCTTGAGGTGCAAAGTCATGTTACAAGACAGGATGGGCATCGGCTAACTTGTTAGCATGCTAATTTCAGTAGATACCTCTACAACACTATACATATACGCCTTTGATGTATTGTCAGAACGGTCATTTCTGCACATTCTGTTAGTAATTTTAGTGAATTTTGGAAAGATTGAAACTACACATCTTACAAATCACTCCTTTTAAAAATAAGTCAGCTAATTTTTCAGAATCTCCTAATTTAAAATATCTTAAGTGGGGAAAAAAGTCCTACAAATTTTGACACTTCTTCATAAATGTGTATGCAGTTCTGAAAAATTGTTGAAGCCTTCCATAAACTCTGTATCTAATATAGCAAGTGAATCATTCATTACCTGCTAGCTGTGTTCCTCATCTTCTGTCACATCTCTCTTATCTTCTTTCACAGACTGGTTGTTGGTAGTGTTGGTGGTACTCGGCTTCCTGTTGCTGCTACTCCTCATTGGCATCTGTTGGTGTCAGTGCTGTCCTCACACTTGTTGCTGTTATGTGAGCTGTCCCTGCTGCCCAGACCGCTGCTGCTGTCCACGTGCACGTAAGTACACCAGTTATCACTTGTTTCCCCTCTCACTGCTGCTCCCACTTTAACCAGTGATTCTGTAAAAGACTAAACAATGCACTTTAAAATGTGCTGAAATGAATTACTGCAGTTTCTTTTATTAATCTTCAAAAGCTTCTTGTCTAAAGCACACAAGCAATTTCACATGCTGATCCGTTTTATTGTAGTCACAGGGAACCACCCAAAAGATGTACTTATCCCCAATTTCTTTCCTTTAAAGTGTATGAGGCTGGTAAAGCAGTAAAAGCGGGAATTCCCAGTCAGTATGCAGCTAGCCTCTATGCCCCCAGCATGTATGCTCAGCCGGCATATGCTGTGGGGGCGCAACCGCCTGCCATCCCAATGCTTCCTGTGCAACAGGGTTTGATTGGTGTGCCCCCTAATGGCTACAGCAGGGATTTTGATGCAGCCAGCTCAGGTGAGTACCCATTCTATACACTGTATTTTTCCTAAATAAATATATATAGTTCACTACAGGTTTTAATCGACTCACTAATCCTTCATTCTTCCTGCTGTAGTTGGTCACGGATCTCAGGTACCATTGCTACATGACCATGATGCAGGCGCAGGCCAAAGTAAGTGAACACAGAACTCCCGTCTGGCCACCTCGCTCAGACAGCCTACCCCTGTCTCTTTTATATTTTATAAATATGGCTTTAAAACAGCAGCCTGATCACACCATTAGTAGTGTATTCATTAAACTAGTATGTAAAACATAGCTTTGGCATATAGCACACTTCTATATGTCATACTGAAACATCCACATCATAGAAGCAGTGTAGTATGATACTGATATCAAGGCTACTCGCTCTACAAGCTTGGGTTTATTAAAAATCGACAAAGCCACATGTCGTTTTGGGTTTCACCTGATGAGCTACCTGAGTTTCTATTAAACACACTGACCACTGCGATTACACAGGTTTTTGTATAACTCCATTTGATTTCTTTTTCAAGTCTGACTTAATGATCAACTCACATAGCTCTAGAATCATTGGTAACTAGTCAGAAAAGTTATTTTTTTGTTTAATAAGAATAAGAATGCTATTTTTGTTGCCACCCCAATAAATTCAGAGGGTTAAACCTGTCCCCTCTGTTGAGACCATTCTGCCTATGCTCATGAATCGTATTTAGAAGTCTTCACTGGCTGGGATGATTGTAATTTGTTATTGTTTTTATTGTTATTTTTAACATTGTGCACATACATCACGTAAAATTAAGTTTTTAATTCATATTTGTGGTGGTTCAAGCCCGCAGTGGATATCGCATCCAGGCAAATCAAGATGGAAACCCGACTCGAGTGCTGTACTACATGGAACGAGAATTGGCCAACATGGACCCCGGTCGTCCAGCAGACGCAGCAGGCAAATACAATCGCCGTGAGTGCTCTTGGGACGGGGTCTGTCCTGCTCATGGTTTTGGGCTCATGTCTTTTGAGAAATGATCATGGCGGGTGAATGCGAAAAGCCAATCTGGGAGATACTGTGTTAAGTTTCTTCTAGATTTACTTTTTGACTTAAAAAAATTAAAGATGGTGGTTGTTTTGGTGATTTTTGTGGTGAAACAACCCAATATTTTCTTTTTTTTCTTTCCTTCCTTCACTCTTTCCATTTTCACTTACTCTCTCTCAATTACTTACTTACTCACCTACTCACTCAAACCTGTCCATCCTCTCTGTTTCTTTCCTTCTTCCTCTCTTTTTCGTGATCTCTCTGGCTTTCTCTTGCTCTTTTTCTCTTTGACAGTGGATAGCACCAGTGAGATCAGCTCCCTGCATGATGGTGGTGACCCTCGTAATCGTGGTCGCGCCAGACCTCCACAGCTGACCACAGTGTACGATGATGAAAACATGAGCACCATCAGCAGTGTGTCCCAGAACATGCGGCGAGATGAGCCCAGAAGACCTGGGCCCGGAGGACCTATGGGCAACCGTGGCCGCGCTCGCTCCATGGATAATCTTGACGATATCGGCCGCCGTTACAGAGACCATGATGATTATCCACCTAGAGACAGAGGAGGCAGGAGAGGGTGAGCTAAGATTTAAGAGATGCAGAGAATAGAGGTCTTTGTGGAAACTCTTAACTATAAAGAAGTTTTCATACACTTTTAGCTTTTGTGATTTTGTTTTAAAGATGTCCACTAATTGATTTAAAGGGCATGAAAATTTTTATTTTACTCACTTTGAATGAATTTATATGTTTGTTTTTTTTGTTTTTTTGTTTTTACAATACATGCGGTCACTTTTTTTGTATTATAATTTAACACTGGCACACAGTCAGTGATGCCACATTTTAATGATTGAGGTCTCTTTTATAATGAAACAAACAGCTGCTCAGTATTCTTTGAGTACTGATGATACCCACAATGTACTTAGAAAGGCTTATTGTGATAAATTGTGGTGTAATATATCACAAGATTATTGCCCAGCCCTACTTTGAAATAAGTTTGATATAGAAGGCAAAATATAGAAGTGTTGCAGGAGTCACCAGAATCCTAGGAATAGGTCTTTATTAACATGTGGATATGAGTCCAAAGAAAAACAAGTACCTCCAAAATGGCAACTCTACAGGAGAGACCAAAAACATTGTTTATTTTCAATTAAATACTTTACTAATACAGTACTTTCACACAATGAAAACAGCATCTGTCATGTAAAATAATGCAGAAAAAAAAAAAAAAAAAAAAATATATATATATATATATATATATATATGTCTCAGGGCACCCTTTTATTTTCCTTTATAACAAAAAAGAAAATGACATATCTGAATACCCCAGGCAAGAAATGGGTGAGGGGGGCCAAAAAAATTAAAATGGCCCCATCTAATAGACATGAAATAATAATCTTAGTGGCCACCACTCATAATATGATGGGGCTCTGATGTTTAGCACCTTTAAAATGCATATAAGATAGTTAAGATAAAAGTAACAATAGCATTTTAGATTGAGACAGATTTGATCTGGTTTTGCTAAGTGATCCCCTAGTCTGTATGGTTATCCCCCACATGAAATCAATTTTATTTTTGTGAGGTCATACAAGCCAATACGCCTCCACTTAGTTAGCCTGCAGCAACTCAGCTCTTAAATTGTTGAATGTAGAGCAGTGGTCATTTGCATATGTCAATCTTACGTGCAAATGCCAAATGAGAGAATAATGTGGGTTATGGCCCCCTTTAAAACCATTTACATGAATTTGCTTTTCTCTACATGTTTTTCTTTTTGTTGATGTTTTTATTTTATGTATCCTTGCAGCTCAGATGACGAATGGAGCAGCAGTGCTCGTGGATACGATCGGGACTTCGAAGATCGACGACGACGTGACTATTCCCCAGATAGTCAGCGCTACAATGATTCTCGAGGGGCAGGCTTCCAGGGCCGTCGCAGCCGTAGCCGCGATGACTTAATGGACCTGGACCGTGAGCGGGGTCGTGGAGGTAGAGATGCATATGACGACAGCTTCCTGCGGGAGGCCATGGAGAAGAAGAAGCTGGGCGAGCAGCAGCGGGCTCGGAGTCGCGAGCGCCTGGGCAGCGACAGTGACCGATCTGATCGCTATAGAGGGGCACATGGGGGGCCACCCCCACTCCCACTCACCCGGCCTGCAGGAAACCCTGGTCGACATGGTGGCAACAACAGCAGCTTCCCACCTCCTCCTCCCTACATCGAGGATACAGACAGCTTGGCTTCATCCAAAAAGAGTAACTTGCGCAAGGTAAGGAGCTTCGTTTTAGATAATCAATTGATTTTATTGTCATGGTCTTGCAACACAAGCCATATATAACTACAGTAGCTAGAATTTGTAGTAAGACATTGCTGTGAGATTGATTAAACAATTTCTTGTCTTTTACAGAATGGAGCAGTGAGTCGTGAGAGTTTGGTGGTGTGAAGCTCAGTGAGACACTTGTTTGATGGATTGATGCATTTTATAAGTTTGTGTTTTTCAATGTGAGTTAGATGTTGAATGTTTATAATGGGTTGGTGGGTATGTGTATGTGGATACAACAGGGTGTGTAAACCACAATGCCATGTTGATTTGCTACATTGTTACTGTTTTAATCATTTTAAGAATTTATGTCTGGTTTTATGACTGTATATTTTTATGCATACTTATAAAAACTGTGCTGTGCTAGCAACTGAAAATGTGAGTTTTTGAGAACATCGTCAGTTCATCACACTTTTGTAAGATTAAATATATTGATGACTCAGCTTTTTATGCTCCAAAGAAAAGTGTACAAATTAATTTGTGAACTAATTTTCAAATTTCTTGCTTTTTAGATTTACTCTAACTTAATGTAATAAAGGTTTCCTTTCAACTCAGGCTATCACCGTAATGAAATGCCTCATAATGCCTGTATATAACGCCTATATACAAAAAGCTCTTGTATGTAATTTTTTAGACACGCCATGAAACCATAATGTTAAATATGCATTCCCTGTATTGTCTGGTTTGCAACTGATTCAGCCAGAAATGTGTAAGATATTTCATACATTTTCATAAATAGAGTTTCAGAAATCTGCTTTCTTATGTTTTCTACAATGTTTTTGATGGTTTACAAATCACCTTTAAAATAAATATTTTCTGTATGATGTTGGGTATGATTTCTTTAAAAATCGCAATTTTATTTGTAGCCACTAGGTGGCATAGTTTTATTGTTTGTGTGCCAGCAACATTGGATCTGAGAAACAATCAGCAACTGAAACTTCTCATGTTGACTAACTGGTCACTTCAGTACATGTACATCCTTTTATCTACACTCATTGTTCATTTCAAAAGCTCTACTTATCATGTTGATGTACTTTTAGTTCTACTAATGCACAGTGTAGTTAATCTGTTTCTCTGCGTGTTGATCCCTTTTCACCATGTTGTTCAGTGACCAGGCTTGCCAGAGCTGCCACTGTCCAATGAAAAACGAGTATCTCCAAAATTGCAACTCTGTAGGAGAGGTCAAAAACTTTCCTTACTTTTAATGTAAGATAATGGGACCAGAATTATTTCCATAGCTATTTTGAAGCATTTCTATTGGTCCATTCATAATGGACTTCTCACATTATGTCAACAACAGCTGTTGTGTTCAAATGATCCAGAAAGAAAACTGACATAAATGGAGATACATATTTTTCTGGGGACAGCGATGATATCTGAGAATGTTTAACCACCCATATAATACCGTCCCTGTGCCATAAACACTTCAGTAGGTATTCCTATTTGATGATTGTGTTTTTAAAATGAGTCAGCGTGTTCGGAGACATAATCAAGGAATATCTGTGTGCTGTTGTGATCTGACGGCTGGCTGGTTAGTTGTTTGAGAGAGTTGTAGAGTGATTTCATAGGGGTGGACGATCACTAGTGAACGATACAACTACTAGAGGTTGCACTAGTCGGCCTGTTTGCTGCTCAGTGATGGAGCTTCATAGATCATAGATGTTCACTAGGTCATTAACTCGATTACAAAAAATCATCGAAGCAAATTCTTACGGTGTTGCCAGGAGACACGAAGATGATGGAAGTCTACTGTAAAACCGAACTAGCCGAGGGAGCCGTTACTGAGCGCCAACCTGAAGAAAGACGTGGCTGAAATTAGCTTCTTATGTAAATTCTGCCTTTCCACCTTAATTGCAGCAGCTGGCTAGTAAAGCGTGTATGTTAGTTATGGTTATATGTAATGACTAGTTAAGAAAGTTAGTCAGTGTGATGGAGAGTTGAGATGAAGGCTAGTAAAGCGTGTATGTTAGTTATGGTTATATGTAATGACTAGTTAAGAAAGTAAATCAGTGTGATGGTGAGTTGAGATGTAGGCTAGTAAAGTGTGTATGTTAGTTATGGTTATATGTAATGATGAGTTAAGAAAGTTAGTCAGTGTGATGGTGAGTTGAGATAAAGGCTAGTAAAGTGTGTATGTAATGGCTAGTTAAGAAAGTAAGTCAGTGTGATGGTGAGTTGAGATGAAGGCTAGTAAAGCGTGTATGTTAGTTATGGTTATATGTAATGACTAGTTAAGTAAGTAAGTCAGTGTGATGGTGAGTTGAGATAAAGGCTAGTAAAGTGTGTATGTAATGGCTAGTTAAGAAAGTAAGTCAGTGTGATGGTGAGTTGAGATAAAGGCTAGTAAAGTGTGTATGTAATGACTAGTTAAGAAAGTAAGTCAGTGTGATGGGGAGTTGAGATGAAGGCTAGTAAAGCGCGTATGAGAGTTATGGTTATATGTAAAGGCTAGTTAAGAAAGTAAGTCAGTGTGATGGTGAGTTATGTCTGAACATGATCTAAGCTTTGCTTAAGAACATAACCACAAAAAATAAAAACCTGAGCTTCATTCACTTTATCATTTTGTTCATAGTTACAAACAAACACACTCACAAGAACATACACCCCTCACACACCCTCTTCCCTCACTGTGATGCAAAAAATATACCGCATACTAAATATCAGGTGTTTGTAGCACTTTGGAGCCTAAAATGCATCAAATTCAATACAGCAAGAATATTCAGTTTAGTTTGTTTGCAATAAGTGTAGGGCAAGCTTCAACATAGTAACTGAGTGTACAGGAGCCAGTCTTGTGAACTTATCGTGTTATAGACATGTCTAGTAATACAATTCAATAATTATTAAAACGTTTTCTTTAAAACTGTACTATATGCAAATAAAAAAACTGTCTTATTTTATCTTATATATTTACTATTGCTCTTTAATTTAAAAAATATATATTTTATCCGATTAATCGATGGGAAAATAGAATACTCTATAGAATACTAGATTACTAAAATAATCAATAGCTGCAGCCCTAATCTACATCACATCAAAGAACAGATATTAAGCATTATGCCAAGATTCCTAAACCTACAATTAAAAGACATGTGTCATTGGAGAGAGGGATCATAATGGCCTATAACCGTAATGTTTGAACTTAGTTACTGTTGTCACTGGATTACAGCATTTTAAATTTCTCTGGCTCTCCCAACTTCCACCATAAGTGAACAGCTTAGTAAGGCCACCTAGGGGGCGCAATAGTTGTATACAAATTTGCACGTTAAGCAGTACTGACTTCAAAGGTCTTTAAAGTCACTTGTTGCAACACTTTTCCTTTTTCTCTAATGACATAAGACAATCAGAAACATTAAGATTAAAGTCTGAAGGTTTTTCTGCCTATTGGTAATTGGCCTAATGGTTGCCATTAGAGTCCACCAGTTTCCTGTAGGACACAGCTGGATTCCAATAAGAGACCAGATATTGGTATCAATAACAGGACGCTTGATAAACCATTAGCATCCTTTACACTTGTGATATCAACCCAGCAGGAAATCACATAATACCATTACTGTCTGTTGGGCGCCACCAGAGACCTACAGAAATGTTTAATGGTTTCTACTATTTTTTTTCTAACAGCAACTCACGTCAGAGGGTAGAAGTTGTCCTGTTTTTTGGGGGTTTTTTTGGATGGCTATCCGTTTTAGCTCAGAGGTGTCAACAAATAGATGCATTTTCAGAAGATCACAGACATCCCAAGATGACTCCTCAGCTCCATAAGCCCCAGAACTTCTGGCTTGCCAAGATAAGTGCAGAAACCTTTCCTCCATCTGCTGTCTTAAAGCAGACTCCTGCTCCTGTCTCTACCCAGACATTTCTTAGTGAAAGAGAACAGGAGGGATGACAACAGCCGCATTAGACCTGATGTCCATTTGGTCATCTTCAGCAGACAAGATTCAAGAACAAGTGTAGTGTTTAAACCAGGTCAGTGGTGGTTTAGCAGTTTACTCAGCATGCTCATGGTCATCCACAGCATATACACAGCAGATTGTCGCCGTTCAAAGAAAAGCATGTATCTCCATGTATGCTTTGTCGATTTTTTATTTTTCTACATCCTTTAAACAGCTGCCGTTTACATATGTGTAAAATTCATGGTGACTAGATCAATGGAAATGCTCCAAAATAGCTTTAAAATAATTTGAAAAAGTCTAGTTTCATTAACTTCTATTAAAAGAAAATGTTTTTGCCCTCTCCTGTAAAGTTGTCACTTTCATTGGACAGCAACAATATGCAGGTTTTGGTGGAGATCAGCATTACAGCTTTCATTGCTGCTTACCAGCATACCAACATTGAGTTGGTGACCAGTTGCAAGGGATAATCTTCAGGATGCGTTCTATGTGGAGATGTCTTATAGTTATTGCAGTTTGGACAGCTGTCTAGGGTCTTGCTCCAAGACCTTCCTTAGGGCTAAGGTCTGCTGATAATAAGGATTCAGCCTTCTTGTGATAAATAATCATAATTCTCTTCTTTATTTTAATATGTTTTTAATGTTGATTTAGTACAGCCTTAATATCACAGTGCCCCCCTGTGACAAGCTCATGCAGGCTATGGTACATGCCTAAGTTATACAGCAGTTACATTCTGGTGCCTGACATGGAAAAGTAACTGCTGCATCAATGGACCATTGAAAGAAGAAGAAGAAGCCTTACAGTTTTAATGCTGGTTGTATTTTTAAATAGCAATAAATAGTAATATTCTGCTTAAAGTTGTGACTTTTTTTTAACTGCACTGACATTTGTAGAGATGTTGTATAGTGATTGCAATTTGGACGGCTGTAGACTTGCTGTGAACAGTCATTTCTACCTCCAAGACTTTTCATAGGGCTGGGATCTGCCTACTGTGAAGATTACTGCAACTCTTGATGGGTCAGCAAAGACATTTAGAGATGAAAGCATGTCCACTGTTAAGTAAGAGCCTTCTTGGTTGGCTTGTATACAACTAATTTTGTTTGGTTGTGAGTCAAAAAGTTTATATTCCAAATACATATTATTTTATAGTCTCTGCCATCGTTCAAGGTCCCTGTTAGAAGGAGAGGCACAACAGTCTTGAGCAGGTGGTTCAATTTGGTTTGCCCTAGGAAAAGCAGATCTCTTAGTGAGAGGCAGCGACCGCCTGGTGAAAAGCGATGTGCCACCACCCCCCATCTGATTTGGTTTCTGGAGCTTTAAACATTTTATTTCAATGTGGTTTAATGTTAATTTAGTACATACTTAATATCACACCTTCCACCCTGATAAGCTCATTTAAGCAATCAAAACATCCCGATTATTCTTTGATTGCTGGTAACATTTTGTGGACAAGAGCATTCACCAGATTCTGGTTTGGATTTTCCAGATCAGCCCTAAATGATGTACAATATGCAGTGAGAATTTTTTATTTGTAATTTTTTAAGGTTGCCCTTTTTTGGCCTCCAAGAAGTCTGTACACAGGCCTGCGGATATGCCACACTTCTGGGGCCCTCACACTGCCAACGCCGGCTTGGCAGGAGCGTTCTGTGGACTCATGTTGAACCAAATTCTAATCTGCTAATCATGAGGCAAAAGGCAACTTTTTGCAACTCCTCACTGGCCCAGAGCTGACGCTCATCTGCTCTTCAGAGACATGCTCTCCTGTGTGTCAGGTGTTGTAGCCCATTAAAAAAAAATCTGGTAAAGTGGCGCATTCAGACATTCTGCTCAGCAGTTGTATTCAGATATGATTTGCTTGGCTGTGGTCTGTCTTGCCTCTCTTCTTTGACCCCTCTGATCTACATGCTGTTTTTATCCACAGGATCTGTAGCCAAGCTTCTTTTTTTGTCGCACCACTCTTTGCTAATCCCTTGGAACGGAACCTAATAAGCTGCCAACTCTGTGTAAATACCATTCGCTCTTCGTCATTTATATACAGTGAATAATTAAAGCGAACCAAGAGTCCAACTGCATGAAAATGACTGTACCGCATACTGCGCATGGCAACCTAAAGAATATGTACGGTGCTGATAAACTGAGCTGAACGTGTGAGTGAGTAAGTGTGGGGTGGGGGGTGGGGGGGGGGGGTTGGAAAGCAGAGTGATGAAGAGGGAGGGCTTGGGAGCACAGATGCCATAGGGAAAGAGACTGGCATCATACTGGCATTGCTGGCATTTTGGTCTGACTGTTTACGGAGTGAAGATCAGCCGCTAAGGTAAGCCTTCCTTTCCTTCAGCGTCCACCTGTTTATGATTACATACTTAAATATTCTTTTAAGTCTTCAGTCTTCAGTCTAAACGAATGTTAAGTTTTGATTCATAGTTCTACAGTTCTGATATTGTTTGTTTGAGAATGATCAGCAGTAGAATATGTGCAACAAAGTGTTTCATGTTGGACAGTTTGGGATACTTGGTATATTTTAAATATATTATTATTTTTAGTAGATTTTTAAGTTTGTCTATAGATATTAGAACACTTAAAAAGCTTGTTTATCACATAAAATGATTATTCCTAAATTTGAAAAAAGATTAGCTAAACATGTAAGTGAGTAGATTCATTGTCTTCTGAAATTGCATCAATACTTGTGCTTGTATGTGAAGAGCACAGACATTCATCTCATGAGTGCTTATGTGTTAAGTGAGTGTTGAGTGTGCGGTGATATGCTGTAGTACACAAGTGGGTGGTGCTATAGACACACACACGCAGCGGTTGCTTGGCCAGATAGGAAACAGACTGCAGACCCATATTCAATAGCCTCCAGAGTGAAAGGAATTGGCTGTATAATAGAGCACGTTTTTGTATTGAACACTAGTTAGATTCATGTTCGATCCTAAAAGACTTCTTGCTGTTTCTATTTACAGCTGACCCAGAGAGTTATTGCTGGTCATTTTATTGATTCGCACTTCTTGTGATGATCAACAGAAGTTGAGAACTAGTGGTATTTTTTTAGAGAAAACACAGTTACGTGCTTAGTGTCACTACTAAAGGACCAAAATGTCTAGATTGGTGACTTTAGTTTTGTGTCTGTATGCAAACATTTACATTTGTCCATATGTCCTTTATTAAAGTAATTAAAGAGCCTGTATTATGGCTCATTTTGATGCAGTATTGGTTTAAATATTGTTGCTTTTCAGAAAAACCCATATATTTCCATTTATTGTTTCATGATGATTGGACCAATAGAAATGCTCCAAAATCAATTGGAAAAAGCCTCTCCTGCAGAAGCTTGTAATTCTGTGGATATATATATATATATATATATATATATATATATATATATATATATATATATATATATATATATATATAGAGAGAGAGAGAGAGAGAGAGAGAGAGAGAGAGAGAGCATTCCCCCCCCCTCTCATTTTAAAATCTTTGGTGTTGTCATGTCATCAAATCCAACTCATTTTCATACAAGGCAGTCTAGCTCCACCCATTTACATCGAACCAATAAGTAATGTTTTAGCTTAGGCAGCCAATCAGAACAGAGGTCAGTTACATGTACCAGTCTTAAAGGCACAGCAATAAGAAACCTCATATTTTCTAAGAGAAAAAGAGAGGCTAGAAAATGGGAATGTAGAAATGAATATTCGTATATAAATGGTACACAAGTGTCATAAGAGGCAGAAGAGAAGAAATAATTGTGAAGGAGTGCTCTGGTTAAATTCATACAACAGATATTACACCCTAAGTAAGAGATGTAAAGACATATCGATACACTTATCACAACATTGTGTTGTGTTATATTGTATTGATTCACAGAAATGCAGTATTGTTATGCTGTTATACTCCCTCACCAAAAGATAGCAGGGTTATCCATTTATCCATTAGATGTTTCTACTCCAATAAAAACATAGGCATGAGGTAACATAAGGGAATATTGATAACGTAAGCATTAGCAGGCCTATGCATAGGGAGATGTGTTTTCATACTATATCAGTTTTCTTAAAATTAGATCATAAAAATTTGCATTATATGATCGTAGCTTCTGTATCATGATATATATTGTATTGCCAGATTTTTGGTCATACACATCTTTAGCCCTAAGAAAGCTTTGCCTTTGCCACTATGTGTGGGCTGTAGACTAAATGCTCAGTACTAAGCTGTACTTGATTTTAGATGTGGTAAATAAGGCATTTAGATTTTTTTGGTTAGCAGAGTGTCTTGATTATTTCACTCTGTTCAGCGCTGGAGTTTATGGGCTGGAGTTTAGAGATCCAGCATTGCAACCAGAGGGTTGAGGGTTTGATTCCATGAACCATTAGTGCACGACTGAAGTGGCCTTGAGCAAGTCACCTAGCCCCCAACTGCTTTTTTAGGGGCTGTGGAAACAACTGACCACTGCTCTGGGCAAGTGTGCTCACTGCCCCTAGTGTGTGTGTATATGTGGGTGTTTCAATGCACAGATGGGTTAAATGTGGAGGTCAAATTCTCACTAGTGGCAAATAGCTCTCAATTCTTTTTAGGACCCCATTATTTCTGTTGGACCTTTTCTGCTTCCTGTTTAATCTTCCGAGCACCTTCACATTTTATTTCAGCATAGATGATAATAATACTGACTCTCTCTGTCTTGAGGTGGTGTGAAAGTAACTGCCTGTTGTTGTTGTCTATTATAAAAGAAGTTTCTACTGTGTTTTTCCCCAAAGCCATGGTTTATTATTCAGTCACTAGATAGAAAACAATTCAAAATGTTATGACCTGGTCTAGGTCAGATCATAACATAATTGAAAAAGGTGTCCATGCCCTCCCGGTTCCCACAATAGAACAATCATTCACTTGCAATAACAACAGATAAATGTATTACTTAAATTCAAATAACAAGAAAAAGAGGAAAACAAGGTAAAAGAGAGGGGGAGAAAAGGGTAAATAAAATAAAATAATAAAATAAAATAATAAACAAACCCAACTAACTTAGGTTTAAAGGGGAAAACTAAACTTACCTTACAACAAAAAGAAAACCAAATACAATATCTAACCTAACTTCCTAAATAAACAAACCAGGAGAAAACATAATTAAATCAAAATACCCTATCCCCCCAAAATATACAAACTTAATTGATAGGTTATTAAGCCACATATCAGCTAGACAAAGATAACACTTTTTATGATAATCTTAGGCAACACAACTTTAACCACAACACTATATCACAAACAGATAGCTAGAAAGCTCTTCCATCACACGCTCAGGGAACCGAGAACGCACGGAAGCACGTCAGACGCAGAAGGACGAGCAGGACGAGCCCCCAATGTATTATTAGGTTACTGAGGTCTGGCCCTCATGGTGGGTCCCTTTTTATCCAGTAAGTCTTATCTCATTGCTTATATAGCTTATTGTTGATGAATTTAAATGTTCATGCTGTACTAAAGCACTAACATGAATTCTGCTCTATGGTTATACCAGGCTTCTGAAGCTGCTTCTGGTTTAGACACTGGATGTGGGTACTGCTGAAGTGACTATACTGTAAGGAAGCACTAACATGCACTCTCGTATTCAGTTCTACTGTATGCTCCTCTCAGGCCTCTAAAGCTGGTCCTGGTTCAGATCCTTCATCGGAGTCAGTCTGTTCCATGACTCTCTCTCCCCAAACCCCTCCATATTTCCATTTCACCACAGAACTGTCTGTTGGTCCAGGCACAATCCATCAAGCCTGTCTCCCCACTACACAATAGAGGGACAATCAGCCCTTTCTGTGGCAGCGTGAGTCCTGGAGCATGCTCTGCAGGGCACGAGCTTTGGCCCGAGACACGCTGACATCATGGCCCGTACAAATGAACTGGAGTGCGTTCCAGGGGCGGTGTGTTGGTATAGTGTAATGTCGCCATGGCCGAGGTGAATTTATATTCGATACACCGTACATCCAATGAACAGAGAGAATAAGAAAGGACTAAAAACAAGTCTGAGACTAATATTGTAGCTAATTTGAAAAAAAGAAAGGAGGAATTGTGATTTGAAAGACAATCAGCAGTGCACATCGACTTCCCTGTGTTGCGTGGTGTCAGGCTCAAGCTGGCCTGCTCTGTTCTCCTCTCAGGCGTCCAAGACAATAGCCTCTGTGTATGGAGGCACAAGGGGCAGGGGTGTGTGTGTCCTGTATGGTGGGTGTTTGAGGGTGTTGAGGGTAGTGTTCAGATCGTCATTTCACTTTGGAGAAGTGTGCCACTATTGTCAGATGACAGAAGCATGAATAAGTGTTGTACTGTATTATCTTAAGCGACACCCACAACTCTGACATCACATCTGTGTCCCATAACGGCATACATCAGACCAAAAAAAAAAAAAAAGAACTACATGTCTGCCTAGTAGAGCCTCAAGCTTAAGTACAGCATGTTCTCCTGACTGTGCATTAACCCTTTACATAGTCAGGAGTCCAGACTTCCACTCCAACTTTATTATATCCTAATTATGTCCTAACCTATATCCTAAAGCAAACTAGTATATATATATATATATATATATATATATATATATATATATATATATATATATATATATATATATATAAAACTCAGTTTTATTTTAAAATTTAGGTCCACACCTCTATTTTAAAACAACTCCATATGGCTGGGCTGTATTGTGCCATTTTTACATTATGAAGTTTAATGAAAAGTTTGCATAGTTGAAGAATAAAAGTAAAGAAAAACAAAAATGTTGTGACATTTTAGCAGCACTGTGATGTGAGCTATTGTACTGAATCAGCTGAAGCTGAAAAAATACAGCCGACAATTAGCCTAGATATGTACACAGATTATGTGACGATTTAAACCCTGGGCAATAACTGAGATATTAATGAGCTAAGTATATACATAGGGTACTTTCTATGGAGGGTGGCTGTCCCGAACCCTAACCCCGAAATTTACCCTTGTGTAAATTATACAGTTTTAATAACGCTATAAAAAGAAACCACCACAGCCTGTGTTGAAAGCATATCTGTGGCTTCACCCACTGTAAAATCTGAATCTCCAGGCTAGCTGTGTTCCTCCCAGAGCACTACAGAATCTACCAAGCCCGCTAGTCTCTCTCAACAGCAAGCTATGGGGAAATAGCACAGTGCATATATGGCTTAACCAGCAGTTCATGTTTTGGTCTAACTTGAGGTATGAATGCCACACACTGCAGCCCTAGTAAGGGTCCAGTATGTTAAGCAACTGTTTCCCTATTTTCTAGGAAGTCATGCTGTCTAGCACAGTGTTATGGTAATGTTTACTGCTATGATGGACCAGGATGTCAGGCGCCTGGTATATATTTATGCTTTAACAGTGCAATTAAAATATATAAATATAGAACAAGATTAGTGTACAATGTTGGATTCATTAAGAACCTTTATGTTGAAGACCCTAAAATTGTGTGTTGAGTTTCCTAGAACAGTTTTCTAATGAAAAATAAATCAACCTGGAACCATAACCTCGAGTCACCTAAGTTTCTCTGGAGTACTATGAAGTTTACAGTGGTTTGGAGTATACCTACTGAATACCTACCCAACGAATGAAGATCAGAAGAGAATATTCCACTTCAGCCCTAATGACAGGATGGCTAACGGGAGTGAAAATTAGCATGTACAATTATGACAATAGCAAATAATAACTTGTCATGTTATTGACCACAATCTGAACCCATTACATGGAAGTTTAATCAAAGACTTGAATTATAGGGTTGAATACATGTGGAAGAAACGTCTCTGTAAGATGCTGGTGACACATTTGAAAGCTATTTTTAATGGTCGAGAGGAACATGGTGTTGATTCCCCTTCTGAGTCACCACAACTTTCATACCAGAGAAGTCAGGAAAGAGCCAAACATTATTAAACTGGTCCAAGACGTTGTATCATCTTTTCCCTCTCTCCTCCCCCTCCCCTCCACTCCAGCTTCTTGCATTCTTCTCATTCCATCCAGCCTAAGAGATGCATATCATTTATTCCTTTTTCCCTTCATCCTCTCAGTTTTTTTATTTTGCGGTCGAGTAGGCCCAGGCTACCTCTGCCTTATCCATAATTTGTTGTGCCAGAGGAACAGTGGGCCTCTTTGTGCCAGTGGGCAGTGCGGGGGGTCAGTTTATGAATGGCCTTAGGGCCAGAACAATGCTCTGTACACTAGGGTCCTGACATTTCCATATAGAATAGGGGGAGTGGAGAGGGAGCTGGGGCGTGGTACAGAGCGAGGCGAGGGAGAGAGCGGGTGGCGTTAGGGGGTGTGTGCGAGTGTGTATCAGGGTACGGCTGCTTGCGCTGCTGATTAATGCTTGCTATTGGATGAGGAGAGGAGGCCTGGGGCGATTTGCTGGGTGAGTCCTAACGATTATTTTAATACTCAATTCTAGACTTTTTAAAGTCTTTATCCTTCTGTAGAACTCTATATCACTCTGGTTTTGCTGTCTGTCTGTACTGCTTATATCTGGGGTGACTGGCTCTGGACCTGCTGATGTGCCACCCTGGAAAGTTTGGCTGTAATAGTCAGAGGCGGCTGAAGGCCTTTATTAACAGGGTTGGGTGGGTTTGTCTAAGTTATGGGAGGCCGATCACCGGGACCAGAGTTGGGCAAACTGGGTTTTACGTTTGAGGACCTGACTAAACGGTTAATACTGTAGAGTATACTCAGTATACTGACCGTTCATATAGTGGGTCACCTGTTCCTTTGGTGTGGTGCCCATGACTGTGCCGTGCTGTTTTGGACGGTGTATTGAGTGTGGGTGTCTTGGCGGAGATTAGTTTCACTGGCATGAGCACACAGGACGTTACTGAGACAGAGCCAGCACATGGATGGTGTGTGAGAGAGACAGACAGATAGGTGGTCAGGTGAAGGAGGGGGGTGGAAGGGGTGGGGCTTAAGCTTCATGCTCCTCAGTCATGCAGTAATCAGCAGCAGATTTACCTGTGTCATGCAGTGACAGGACACTGCAGCTATTGTTTCATGCATGTTTAGCCTGTTACTGAAAAACACTTCCTCATCTCATTCTTTACACACACTCAACGACAGCTTTCATATTCATGCTATGTGTTTTTGATGACAGTGGCTCTTTGCATTGGGTGATTTCTTCCAGACAATACAACAAAAATGGAAAAGGACTAGAAATTAGGGATGTACAATGATATTGGAATCATATCTGCATCAGACAGAAGTTTAGATCAAACTGATGTATGCTGATGTATTCATTGAACCCCAGAACACTAAAGTATCAGCATTTTATAAACCCTCCTGTTAACCCTCCTGTTTCTGTCTAAAGAAACATCAATAATGTTCCAAGGGCCCTGACTCATGATTAACCATCTGACCAGTTTTGGTGGCCTGCTGTGTCTCACTTTTGGGTCAAATTGTCATTTTCCATTTACATGTTTGTTACCAACAGACCAACAGAAGAGGTTTCAAGGTTTATGTATATTTTAAAAAAATATTATTTCTTTGTTTTTAAACTTATAAACATATTAAAATAACACGTGGGTTTGAGTACCCCTTACAGTGCAAAAGTCAGAGACCTGGTTTCCTGGTTCACTGGACTAGCCATCCCACAGTCCAGACTTCCACATCATGGAATATGTGTTGGGATTATTTGGATCACGAGGAGTAAAAACTGCACCAGCTTCTAAGACTGCATTTGGGTTGGTGTGTGACAATACACTTGCATATGTCTATGCAAAAATAAAAGCAATTACATTGAAAAGAAGGGAAGCTGTAATAAAGATAAAGACCGCATGTACTGAACAATTGGATATTATAATTAGTTCATGTTTTGCTAAATATACAATTTCTACTTTTTTTGGACACTGAAAATGATGATTTGACCAGAAATTAAATAAATTAATGACTTGATTTTTATCATAATGCAGCTTCAGGTCAATATAGCCCATGTTTTTTTTCTGCTTTGTATAACAGCTGTGTTTATATATCGGCATCAGTGAAAATATATACATCAAATATTGGATATTGGCATTGCCCCACAATTCTCATATCGGTACATCCCTAATAGAAACCGGGGGTCAAATCTTTCTCTCTTAACTTAAATTAAGAACATTTTGTTCACTTTTGTTCCCCTTTAACATTGCTCTTCAGAGATTTAACACACTGTAGGAAAAAGACTTATGCAATATTGACCATACTAACTGTAAGGTACCTCCATTATCTATGAGTCTAAATGTTTGTCATAGTGTTTTAATTGTGGTGGTTTAAGTTCAAGTTCAAACAATATTAAATTATGCTGATGATTGTTTTTGCACTGAGTTTGCTATGAAAGCTCTGTGTGTTCCTGGACTGTATTGCTTTAAAGCCACAGCTTTGCTGTTCTGAAAGCTTTCTGAGAATGGCCACACTATTGCTCAGCCCTGGTCAGCTTTAAAAAGAACTGAGGCCAAACACAGTTTTAAGACAGTTGGAAAGCGAAGTGATTGACAGGTTTTATTAAGAATAACAACCACCCACTCTGCAACACGGATTTTCCTAAGTGCACACAAGAGGAGGAGAGTCACGATAGGTTCCTCTTACTTGGAACGGGGCCTCTGACTAACCACCCTGAGGTGTGGGCAGGAAGCTACTGCACAGCACAGAGAGACTACTGAGCCCACCATCTGCCCATATCTCACTACAAGACAGTATACAGCACAGAAATAACGATGCTAACACACTAACACAGTAAAACACACTGTATAATTTGTAATATGTGAAGGAACGTGTTGTGTTATGGTGATGTTTTTTTTGAATTGCTCATAATCTATCTAATCAAACTGTCAGACTGGTCAAATGTTTTGATCATTTGAATTTGCAGTTGTGTGTTATGCTAGTTCCTCTTTTATTTGCAACTCCTCTTGAATTGGACCTTCAAGTTAGTGAGTTCACTTTTCTGTTGTCTGTGAGGTTTTTATACATGTTTCTTTGACCTGCTGGATTTAGACTGCTTGCTTTAGACCTGATGATGTAAACTGCTTGGATTAGACTGCTTGGTTTAGACCTGATGATGTAAACTGCTTGGTTTAGACTGCTTGCTTTAGACCTGATGATGTAAACTGCTTGGTTTAGACTGCTTGATTTAGACCTGATGATGTAAACTGCTTGGTTTAGACCTGATGATGTAAACTGTTGATATAAAATGCTTGGTTTAGACCTGATGATGTAAACTGTTGATATAAAATGCTTGGTTTAGACCTGATGATGTAAACTGCTTGGTTTAGACTGCTTGGTTTAGACCTGATGATGTAAACTGCTTGATTTAGACTGCTTGGTTTAGACCTGTTGATATAAAATGCTTGGTTTAGACCTGATGATGTAAACTGCTTGGTTTAGACTGCTTGGTTTAGACCTGTTGATATAAAATGCTTGGTTTAGACCTGATGATGTAAACTGCTTGGTTTAGACTGCTTGGTTTAGACCTGATGATGTAAACTGCTTGGTTTAAACTGCTTGGATTAGACCTGTTAATATAGACTGCTTGGTTTAGAGCTGTTGATATAAACTGCTTGGTTTAGACCTGATGATGTAAACTGCTTGGTTTAGACTGCTTGGTTTAGACCTGATGATGTAAACTGCTTGGTTTAAACTGCTTGGATTAGACCTGTTAATATAGACTGCTTGGTTTAGAGCTGTTGATATAAACTGCTTGGTTTAGACCTGATGATGTAAACTGCTTGGTTTAGACTGCTTGGTTTAGACCTGATTATGTAAACTGCTTGGTTTAGACTGCTTGGTTTAGACCTGATGATGTTGTTGGGAATTTATATACATCATAGCATTTGGTAATACATAAAGTCAAATATTCCTGATTATGTAGTAGTTATAAACTAGATGGATTAGTTCTGGGATTATTTTAGGTCTTCTGGCTTTGGCTTATAATGTCTAATTCTGATTGCTGGTTTGTCACAAAATTATTATTATTATTATTATTATTATTATTATTATTATTATGTAATGGAATCTTATTTGTAATCTAAATACTTTGCCTTTTTCTTCCTCAAGGGAGCAGTCATGTTTAAAGACCATCTGGTCCTCTGGAAATTTTAGTGGGCACCTGTGCAGGCGTATGGGGTCCACGTCACACGCTAACAGCAAAGCAAGCTGTGCATAGACCTGTTCTGGAAAAATCCTCTTATTCTGTTTAACACAAAACAAACATTCATAAACCGAGCCCTGCTTTTCAATAAGTGCCTCACACTTTGAAGGAAATCTTCACGCCTGTTATATATATTAGGAATATTATCTACTCTATTTAAGTATTGCATCCCGCAGTCCTTTATGACTGAGATGACTGTGCACCCCGCTGTACAGTCATGCTGTTTTATATAGGGGGCGCAGTTGCTTATGATTGGATGGCTCTGCTGGAGTTGCTCACGTGTTTGATGGTCAAGGTTCGGGTCTCTCCTTCTCAATGACAGGCAGACAGGCGTCATTGGAAAAGGTCATGTTGCTGCTCTGTTGCAATAACAGCCTCGTAGAGCCGTGTGCTGCGACGTATGTGTGGGAGGGACTTTTCCCTGTGTGGGGGGCGCTGTGGCATGTCGTGTGTCATGGACTTACACAGGCTCTCTGTTGTGCTTTCACTCTGACTGATCTCCTTCCATCATTACCACATATGGACGTTCACGTTTTAGCTCTGCTCAGGTTGTCCAGTGGCTCATTAAAGGGGAATTTCAACGGTTTTTCAAAACAGAGCAGATTCAGTGGTTGAGATGTAAATACTGTTCTTTAGATTGGATTAATGCAAAATGTTGTATTGTAAAGAAATTTAATGACTCTGATTTCTTCAGTGGTGCTGATAGGAACCAGGCAAGGGGGTATCGATATAATACTCAGCATGTGTATCGGTCCGATACACAGTTACAGTTTAAATGTCTGAATAGTCTGTTGCCAAAAGTTAATAAAAATAAATACAAATAAACAGTAGTGTTATGTAGGAGTGTCATGTTATGGGATATGTATTTCTTCCTTTAAGGAAGTAGAATATTTGTTTCATAGAGTATGGTGTTATTTAGATAGCTGGTTAAGCAAAGTGCATCCAGACAGATGTATGTAACAGCTTAGTTCATGACATAAGACAATAGACAGTACTGCAAAATCAATACTTGTATCAGACATTATAGTCTCAAAGTCTGCAACACAAATATGGCTATATTATTTGCTATCCAAAACAACCCTTGCGTCTCCATGTCTTCTGAATTTAAGCATTGATTACAACTCAGGGCTAATAGAAGAAAACATAAAAAATAAGAATTCGGCATATTTAAAATTTTATTTTGAGCTTGTATTCGTCCTTTTAGGGGACCTTGGTTTCTGGTAAGGGTCCACACATTACTCCATGCATGTACTTGTACACTGTCTTAGGTCTCAGACAGTATATTCATAACCACTTCATGTAACTGATAACTCATAAATATGTAACTCATATTTAATCATTTACTAGTAAATTTTAATAATGCTTTTTATACTCTAAGCACACATGAGCAAAATTCAAAATGTAATCAATTAGTAATAGTGTTAGGGCATAAACATCACAGTGAAATGTATTTCCCAAACCAATGAAGCAGCTTAATGAGCACTACAGGAAGTGATACGCATCGGTTAAAAATGAACTGCAGAGTTGACCTTATCTACACTCCTAAAAAAAGGTGCCATAAAGAGTTCTTTGTACAGCATCTTAGAAGAACCACTTCAGGTTCCCTAAAGGGCAAAGTGTGTAAATGTGTTTCATTAGTGTAAATGCATTTTAAAGCTTTAAAGAAACTCTGAAAGTTTTTTTTTTTCTCTAGGCTGTTCATCACACTCACATCCCATCTCATATAAAGATCCTTCCACTGAATGATTCTTCAGGGAATCAGAAGGGCTGTTTTAATGGAATTGCATTAAAGAACCCATCATGAAGAATGATTTACACGTTTTTAAGCATGTTTAATTGGACGCATATACTTTTACTGCTGTGAAGAATGTGTGCGAAGAGCAAAGCGGTGTAGGCCAGAGTCTTCCTAGGAAGGCTGCTTTGAGGGACTGATGGGCAGAGGGGATTGACAGACAGTGGAGTGGAATGTTTGGTGTGGGTTTGAAGCATGGCGAGAAATGTCTGCATATTCACGACTGCCCACGACGCGCATTCACACAAGCTAATGCACCCTTTATGCTCTCCTTATCGTTCCCTGTCCGTCTCTTTGTCTTTCCCTCTTTCTTTCTTTGTCCCCGTCCTTCAGCAGTGGGGCTTTTGGAGAAGCGGAGCTGGGAGAGCCGTGCTTCAGCCTTCAGAAGGCCAGGGCAGAGCAGGGAGCTGGAGCTGGAGCTGGTATGAGGCAAGTGCTTTGGTGACGACGTGAGAGGTTTGTTTGTCTGCTATGAATGCTGTGTTTGTCTTGCTGGGGCATTGTCTCACTGCCTGAACTACACTGATGTTTTCTCTCGGCTGCAGTTGTCTGCTGGTTAGGTCTTTATAGGTATGATGCATGGAGTTTGCACTGCTTTCATAAACTGGTTTTCAGAAAAGCAGTATTTGCAATTTAGGGAAATAGAAAATAAACGTTAATATCAAGCAAATGTCTTCGTGTGAATGAGCTTGAAGGTCCTTTAAAGTTTATAGAACCACAACATAAAGTTACATACCAATTAAAGGTTTTTCGTAGAGCCATGCCTACAAGAGCCTTTAACCTTTCTTTACGAGTGCAGAACAGATTCTGTAGATGTGATATGTCAGACAAGCTTTTGTATGTCTGACTCCACCTCTTTAATCAGTTCATCTCAGTACTCATGCATTTAACATGTGAACTCCTGCTTTGCTGAATGAAGACCTGCAGCTACACCGACCCTTTACACATAAGACTGGACAATCCTGGTCTACATACACTGCCTGTTTGTAGTTATCTGACCTTTCTTCTGAAATCAAAGGTACTAAGGCCTCAACCTTTCTAAGGAGGTGTTATGCTAGAATGTTAGAATATTTGTTGTGATTATTTTATTGCTTTCAGCCACAAGATCATTTGTAAGGTCAGATATTGAAGTTGAATTACATGTGCTGCTCCAGCTCTTATCCCAACATATTGAATGTTTCTCAGTCAGTCCAGGCACTGTAGTCCAGTGCTTATACTAGTGATCTTTGCAGTTTATTTACATATATAAGGGGTTCCTGCTTGCTCCCACCAAAAATTGGCAACATTTGTCCCAATCCCACCTGCAGTCCCATACAAAGGTGAATGAAATCATCGCTGTCCAAAGAAAATGATATATTTTCAAAATAGTGACTTAAATAGTGACAGGCCAAAAGTAGTTTTAACAGTGAATGCAAATTAATTAATGCTAATAAAAGAGGTTTTATTCCAAGTGATTTTGGAACATTTCCATTGGTCCATTCACCATAAAATAAAAAAAAATGGAGATACATATCTTTCTTCGGGCTGCAATGAATAAATGATTTTTAACTGAAATAATCACAACTGAAAACCACTGCCAAATGTCAGGCTTGCCTTTCTTTGTTTAATTTCAGTCTATTCACCTTTCTGTAGGCTACTTTCCACATCTGAGACCAACTGACCACATAAAGGAGGTCAGTTGAAACTATTTAGTATTAGAGGTAATTACTTTCTTATTGATTATGTAGCTGTTGTCTCTTTATGTTAGTTATGCATAGTAAGTATTGCATAATCATCATCATTTTATATAGATTTATATAGATGTTTATTTATTTATTTATTTGCATATACATTTTATTCCTGACCCACCCTCACTGGATTGGTTAACTTGGGAAAGATATGCTGGATAGGGGAGTCATACCTTATTCCTCTCTTGCTGATACATGGCACTGGGCATGGTGACCTTTGGCTCATGTGTGGCTCCAGAGTATCCCATTCCAGTACTTCGTCAGTGCTTTTTTTCTGAAGACTATACAAACTACATGTGCACAGCTGAACCTCAGAGTCATTAACTCAGTATCCAATTGAGAAAAGGGGAGACATTATTGCTCCAAACCAACCTGCAACACATAAGGATGAAGCAAAAATATCAGCTGTCTGGAGAGCCCTGAGAATCAGTGGGGAACCACTGCCTTAGAATTAAACTGGCAGTTTTTGTCACTGTGCCCTAATGACTGATATATGTAAATAATCTTTGTTCCAGTTGACTGTCTTGTATTATGCCTCATTCAAAAAGCAGTCCAGGCATAAACACTTCTTATAACTTGAGTGGAGCTGATCTGCTGTAGAGAATATATATGTAAATGAGTACATGGGTTTTCATTTGTACATGTTCTGTATATCTGGCTTATAAAGGCCTGCTTCCTCCTTTCAGGGCAGTATGTGGCTATTTGTAAGAGAATGACAATCAAGCTTCATACCCTTCTCTCCCTTCCAAAAATGAACCTAACTTCTCCGCTTTGATCAGTGCATAAGGCTTATGATCTTGAGGGAGTTTTCAAACATGCTAATCAGAGAGATTTCTTCTACAATCCATTGCAAGGCCCACCATCTGTGACCCCCGTCTGCTCTTAAGGGTGCTTAAACAGTGTGTGTGTTTGCGACACAGGGAGAGGTAGTAAGAAAGAGAAAGAAAGAAAGAGAGAGAGAAAGGAGAGAGGGGATGATATAGAGAGGAAGGAGCAGAAAGAAAGAAAGAAAGAAAGAAGGAAAGAAGGAAAAATGCATGACATAAACCGGGGGACTCACTCTGACAGCATGCCTCCTCAGCCCATAAATAAAATAAACAGAAGCAGTTGGTGATGCCGTGCCGCTCTGGCTGATGACCTCTGAATGATGTGTCATTTTACCAGACAGTGCCACCAGTATTTGTGTCAGAGACGCAGAGGCTGACGCTGTGCCATTATAATGAGCAATTCTGTTCTCCCACACACTGCAGCTCTGTAGGAAGCAGGTGCGGACTGTCTGATGTATATGTGCGAATAAGTATGTGTTTTCTGCTGGGGGGGGGGGTAAGCTAATGTCATCGGTTGATCCCGATCTGACTTGTGTTGTGTATTTTTTTTTAGAGAGAGGGCATAAAGGGAGCCGAGCTGAATTATACTGAGAGAGTACCGCAGTGAACCTGTGAAAGAGGCAAGAGCGGGAATAAAGGCAGTGCCTGTCTGACTCTTAACCAGCAGTTCAAGGTGGTTTTCATTAATTTGACTCAACAATGTGAACAAATAAGAGTCACTGCATACCAACAAGCCCTCCCAGTTCATGTCATGAAATAAAACAAATGTAAAAACGTCTATAAAATTAATGCAAGCTTGCAAAATGTATATCTTGTATCTCTACTTCAAGTATAGGGCATTTTTTAAGACCATTTAAGGATTTGCCATTTTTTGCATACATGCTCAAATGCCTTACCAATTGCTTACTTTTTGCTGAATGGGGTTTAAATTACTACTAAGCATTCAAGAAACATAAATAATACTAATACTAATGTAACTAGTTGATGAATGTTTCATGATAATCCGGTTATAAAAATAAATATTTTTTTACCAAGGTTTTTACTTTTGCTTAGTTTCAGGATGCCGTGAATAGCCGCCATGGTGAGAAGCTTGTTCGTTTTGTGTTTGTTTTTGTTTGTTAACATAGTCTATTGTATGTCAGTTTCACCTGAAAGTGTTTCAGAGTTTATTTAAAAACCTTTTTTTGGGAATCCTCACAACAGAAGAGCTCACTCTGCTTGGCCTGGCGAGGAGCTGGCGATGGGGCCAACAAGCAGGTGGACTTGTATGCCTAAGAGAGCTGCAATCTGCAATCTCTAGATAACAAAATTGAAAAGCTACTTATGCACAACCAAACCACCAAGGACGTCTCAACTGCATCTAAAATCTGCTTTAAGGAGACTCCAAACAGCGCGCTACACCTCTTCCAGCTGCACAAAGCTTATAGAAAAACAGCTCAGCGGCAAAAGCAAGTGGGAATTTACTTCTATATCAGTGAATGCTGGTGTAAACACAATAGTGTTAAAAGTCAATTTTCATCAACAGTAAACCTTTCCACCCTCCCAAAGAGTTTTCTTATTTTATCTTGGTCAGTGTTTACATCTCACCTGAGCGATGTGCAGAAACAGCTAGTTTATTAGATAATGAATGTAGAAAAGGAGAATCTGGACTCACCGCTCAACATTCTGGGGGACTAACAGCACAAATCTAACTATTGAAATGTCCAAATACAGACAACATGTCACGTGTGCGACGAGAGAAGCCATCACATGCGCAGGTCTTTCCCAGGCTTTCCGTTCACAGTCTCGTTCACCACGTTCCAACATAACGGCAGAAACTCAAGTTACAACAGTGAAGAGACGTTGAAAAGCTACACGGTGGAACTGAATCCACAAACTAGATCCTTTTGGAAAAGGTGGCAGATGAACTTGACGGACACACAGACACTGTGAGTCATACATCAGTTTCTGCGAGGACAGCTGTATATTAACAAGAGCACATGTGAATATTAAACCATGGTTTTCAGCTAAACTCAAAGAGAAAGAGGAAAAGGAGGCAGCATTCAGGAGTGGTGACAGAATTCTCTATAAGGAGGCCAAATACAAGCTGGAGAATAGAATTACAGGAGCAGAGGTGAAAAACTCTGAAGAGCTCAAAAGCCACATTGCTGCTAATGAGCCGGTTTTAGTCTGGAGAGGCCTTTAACAGGTCACCAGCTACAAGGTGATAAAGACCCCCCTTCTCCTGAACGACTGCCAGCTCACAGATGACCTGAATGAGTTCTACTGCAGAGCTCAGTGGCAAAAGCAAGAGGGGAGGAATTTGCTTCTATATCAATGAATGCTGGTGTAAAGACATCACAGTGCTGTTAAAATGATCATCTCCTCGTCTGGAGTCACATTTCATCAACTGTAAAGCTTTCCAGCCTCCCAAAGTGTTTCTTCTTTCATCTTGGTCAGTGTTTACATCTCCTGAATGGCCGCCAGCTCAGTGACGACCTGAATGAACACATCAAGGAAACAGTTTCTCGCCAGTCCATAACCAGCCCTCTCCCCCACCCTGTTTCTTTTACTTCTGTTCCCGACTCATCTCACCATCAGCAAGCAGGATGTTCAGCAGACAGAAGTTGAGAAAAGGCCTGACTGTGTCTCTCCATCCACCCTAAACACTGCTGTGACAAACTAGCACCAATTTTCACAAACATCTTCAACAAATCACTTGAACTCTGCACTCATGGCCTCATAGCCACTGCTGATGCGTCTGCCTGCTGTGCAACGGCTCACCCTGCTGTCGTAGATGTCCTGAAGTGTTGGCAGATTACTTCCATTGATCTGCTCTGCTGTCCTGACGATGATGCGCTAGCTAAATTACAGCTGACCCCTCTCATCCTGGACATCACCTCTTCTAGCCACTTCTTTCTAATAGAAAATTCAGGGCCATCAAGATCAACACAACCAGACATGCTAAAAGCTTTTTTTCCCCAGAGCTGTAGCTCATTCATTCCAGAGGATAGCAAGCACTTTAAACTTAAACTCTAAAATTAAAGTGAGCCAACAAACCTCCTTACTGTGTTACAGTAGCTTTTATGTTAAATCCTGTGTTAGAGTAACATAAGATGTATTTGCACAGAGATGACCTTGCAAATGCTTTATAGCTTTAAAGCTAAAATTCCGCTTTTTTTGCATATTTTCTGCATGATGGATTATTTGAATTGGTTTGAACCTTTTTTATGGAATAGTGTTAATATTCATTGCAAATGTATAAACAGTGTAAAGATGATGTTATTGTTTAAGTATTCATTGAATATGGCTAATTTGCAAATGTGTCACTGGCTGTAATTTTACATTTAGTGCTTATATTTAATAGGTATTTGTACTATGTTGGTTTTTGTCTGTATTATCTGTGTGTGAACAGTTGCAACTACTCCAGTATACCAAACAGTAAACCCAGCCTAGGCATAACACAACAGTGCGCCCTAGGACCATCATAATGGACTTAACAATGCTAACAACCAATCCCTCTGTAGACATCACACAGGGCTGGTCAAATGAACCCCTTCCTTCATCAGCATCTTGTTGAATTAAGCCCTTGACCCACACCACTCTATACTCATAATAAATTCAGACACGTGCTCACACTTTTACCTTTTTTTTTCTCAAAAAAATCCAAAAAGAAACTGAATTAATCCATGAACTGGGAGGGCTAATGTGCTGGTATGGAACGAACCATAAGCAAAATGCAGAAAACAGGTTGTCAAATATAGTGCTAATATAAAATACACAAATGTTGAGAATCACTTGTTATATCCCTCATTTTATGTTCTATGTTTATTATATTTACATGCCATAACTCTTTACAATATTGAATTCAATATAATTGGCCCCGACTAGCGGGATAAAGCGGCAGATAATGGATGGTTGTATTATAAACGAGTCCCTGTTTTATTCGTTAATAAGTGTTCTGGGGTCAATAAGAACTCATTAAATGGTAGATTACAATAACATACCACAATACTTTACTTACTGTAGTGGTTCAGTAAAATCATCTGCCACAGGTTTAATTGCTTTTTTGTGTTATGACGTGAGGAAACTGGATGCAGACAGTTGAACAAATGCAATGTGAAGTTGGAGAGGGAAAGCATATTAGAATAGTTTTAAACATTAGTCTGCTATCAAATAAATACCCTATGTCAATACTATATTACTGTTATATACAAATAAGGTCCTCAAACAGTTGGTATAGTATGTGTATTGTTTTTTAACAATTCACACAGTGTTGCTAGTGTTAAATTGGAGTGTATTGCACCCATAAGTTTCAGAATGTGCAGATATTTATAAAACCAGTGAAGTTGATGTGGTAAAATATTCTATATCTTGTCTCTGTTTTCTGTACTGCTATTCAAACACAAATCAAGGTAGATTTATTAATCACTGCTTTCTCTTCGTATTTGCATTTGACTTTTGGTTTATAATTTTTAAACAGTGATTTCAAACCTTTGATTCATAATGTATATTATTTTACATAATAAAAGTGTCTAGATATACTTTGCTACTACACAATAACAATGACTTAGTCTTTAAAGTTATGCCATTAAGAAAGTAAATACACATTTCTACATCAGGTAAAATAGCATATAGTACCTTTATTCTATGGCATTTACATGTAGGTTGGTAGGTTGGTTTCCAAGCCAGCAGGAGTGGCGTTTCATTTTAAGCACCAAACTTGATCCTCTGTTCTTGTGTTAGCTTGCTAGCTGCGCTCAAGCTGATAAACAGTGCTGATGCAGAGTTCACTGGCAGTAAAATGTTTGGTTTAACAGTTCTTCTTCTGAAATTTCTCTTTTCTAGTTTGGTGCTATGCTCTTCCACACTTTAACTGAGACCTCCTTTCATGTCTTCAGTGTGAGAAATGAGCAACAATTTACTCTTTTCATCAAACCTCTGGGAAAATTTCAGAAGTTTTAGATTTAAATATATGCTGTAACACAGCGTGTTGTATAAAACATCATAACACACATAAAAACACCACCTTATTTTTGCCTTTTATCTATTATAATGTTTTTCTAGCTTTGCTGTATCCGTTATTATAACCTAGACATTGTCTTGATAGTGTACAATGTTTGTAGTGTCCAAAATAATCTCAAATGAACACTAATGATTTTTTATTGTTTTAAGATTAATGGTCCTACAATAAACAAAGACCATGAAGTGCTTAGAACTGCTGCTGCTGCCCTTACTGCTGCTTGTAAGAGGTAATAAAAATATCTGTGTCTTTATTTGTTGTGGACTGTAGTGTATAGTACTAATGGAGAAGTGAGAAGAACATTGTGACTTAAGTTTTTTCTTTGTCTTTTCTTCCAGTTATAAGTGCTCAGTGGACTGTATGGATGCCCAGGGATATTTCAGCCATGACTAACTCCTGTGTGGTAATTCCATGCACATTCATGTACCCCTCTGGCGTCAGGCCTTACCGGGGCACCCACGGTATCTGGTACTTTGGCCAGCCATACCCGCAACTCTTCCCTCCAGTGGTTTACAAGTCTCGCACGGATATTGTGCATGAAAGCTACAAAGGGCGGACCAAGCTCCTGGGTGATTTATCGCAGAAGAACTGCACATTGCAGATCAGCAATGTTGGAACTGAACATTCGGGGAGGTATTACTTCAGAGCAGATCTAGGAGGAGCGAACATCTACACCTACCCAGATTTCGCTGAGCTCAAAGTCTTGGGTAGGTCCTCTAACTAGAACATGACAGGCTGTTAATCATGGCTTAGTACACTTACATGTTACAGTAGTTCTGACCACAATCTGATTGGCCGAAAAGTGTTCTACCTGCATTGTTATATACTTATATTAAACAGTTTCTTTAGTGCTTATCAGGTTCGTCCTATCTAATATGCAGGCTTACCTGCAGGGTTTTTTATTGTGGAAAAGTTAAAGCACATCACATTCTACTCAATAAGTAAACTGGTCTCAGTCTTCAGGCAGCAGATAATGTTTGCTTCTAGTTTCAAAACATATTGTCACACCAATGCTTTGTTAATGTGATCTGGATATATTTTGGTATCCATTTATGCTGTTCATTAAAATATGTTCACAATGTAAGCAGATAAGATCAAGTTGTTTAACACATAGCTGTTTTTGTTTTACTTCTGCTAAACTACTGTAAACATGGTTTCTCATCTGTTACCAGCAGAAGAGAAGTTTTTATCCAACGGCTGCAATTACTAGCTATGACTCTTATGAAAGGCATTTCCACTTACGTAATTTCATGTATGTTTTTGTTGAATGTGGCAAAGATCTGAGATGTGCACAGGATCAGTGATGTGGATCTAATCACAGTGCATGAAAACATGGTCCAATCAATGGGAAAGCATGTTGATGCTGGGTTTATAGCAGCCTCTTAGAGTCACGCTTTACTTGCATAATTGGTTCCACCCAAAGTTACATGTCCAGCCTAAACAATGAAGCTTTGTGCCTAATTAGCATTAGGAAAAATCTTGATTGATGTATTATTATAATTATATATTATTATTAATATCTTTTTAGCTATACTTGTTTCAGACCAAACTCAATGACATAAGAATACTAGTATAATATTTACAGAGATTAGATACAATGAACAAAAGAATTAGATGTATTTTTTACTAGACAGCCGTCATTGTGGAGGAATTTGAAGAAAGCTCTGGGTGTTTTTTTCTTGTTTGAACTACTTTTTTAATGGCTAATATTACAAACATATATTTGAACCAACATTTTTTGGCTCAGACAACAGGTAAAGAATTATGTGTCTATTATAAGAAATGAAAAGTGATGCCTGAACAAACATAAGCAAATCACATTAGCATCTGATACCTCTAATTCTTTCTTAGATCAGCCCAACATTGACATCCCAGCAGAGATTGTCAGTGACGAGAGCTTGGATTTGACATGCTATGCACCGGATAACTGCCCAGAAATGATTCCAGAGATCCACTGGATGTACACCGACTACCTGCCTGAACCTCTCTTCACCTCAGACTACGTGGAGGACAGCAACACAGCAGTGATGTCCAGCACGCTCACCTTCACTCCAAGACCGATACACAATGGCCAGCTGCTGGGCTGTAGGGTTCACTTCCCCAACACCAGCTTTGTCTACGAGCGCCTCATCTCTCTGGACATCAAGTGTAAGCCGTTTAAAGCATTAATGCATTCCAGTGTCTTCTAATTTGGGCCTGCATGAGCAATTTGAATACTAAAACTGGCTTATGTCCTGATGAATGTTAGATACACATCTAATGCCACAAGTATGGAATGAAATGCAGATTAAAATAGAAGCACATCTGTTCTGTCAGACACCCAAATACACATTTTCATTGCTTTGATGCACAACCTAAGTGACCTAGTTGAGACATTATTTTCTATATCTTCCATAATTTCCTCTATGCACTTGTTTTTGAGCATTGCAAATTCTTATTTCAGTTTAATTTATGTGTTAATTTTGCATAAATATTTTTTGCATCACTATTCTTATTATTTGCACAGTATTCACTATGGAATTTAATAGAAACTACTGACATCAATAAACATTTACAGCCAGGAACATATTTACAAAAACAAAGTTGGTCCATGGAGTAAATAAATATGAATAAAAAAAAAGTTTAAACAAAGAGATACTCAGCAATACACAAATACAGGTCAAGTTTAACCCATGTTGTTCATTAGAAGGGGTTTGTTTAGCTTGTGCATCAAAGGGTTAAGGATGATTCTGAGAATAAATACTCCTTCAGAAATATTAATGGCTATTCAAAGTCTGTTAAATGCTGTTCAGACCAGTCTTACCTTTAACATAAATGGCTTCTGAAACAAACCAAACATAGACATAGCTCTTGACCTTGATCTGGGTACTGCCAAATTATGGACAGAAGAATCAACATGACAACATAACCAGAAGATTTGAGGAATCACAGTGATTAAAATATTTCTGTATTGAATATGTGAGCTGAGACCAACCGACCAGACGATGCTCCTTCCATCTGGTCGATGAATAAGTGCAGAACTGCCAAAATACAAGAGCCAGATTCATGTCACATGTGCTGAAACGGGAACATGTCATCAATCTGGCCGCTTTTGAAATATCTGATGCAGATGAAGCAAATGTTTGTTGCAATGCAATGTGTCTCATGGAGTAAGCAAAACAAGGAATTTTAATAAGACCAACCTGAGACAATTGAGGCATTTCCAATTGGCTTTTTCACTGCTTCAGAGCAGCAACTGCAAAAACAAAGTCACCCTTGAGCTTCAGCTGAAACTGTGGAATAGCCAGAAGTAACTGATCTGAAAATTTCAGAGGCCTAGAAGCAGAATAAGGATGAAACAGGTCAGCAATACAGGAAGGGGCTAGAGCATTAAGAGCTTCAAAAACTAATTAAAAAGAGAAATCAATGTGATGGAAGTCATGAAACAGAATAAACGGTTTCTTTTTTTAATTATATGGAGTTGATTACAAATACTTTTTACAGCAGAGTTTATTTGCTGGTCAAATGTGAGGTTAATTATAAAAAGTGACACCAAAAATCACAGCAATTTTATTAAGTTGTATAAAAAAAGTTGTTGCCAACTCTGCTTTTAATATCCTCTAGAAACTCAGTGACACTTTCAATGAGCAGGTGTTGTTGGCTTTTAAAAGAAGATTGTGAGTCATCTGCATAAGAATGAAAATAGATTTTATACTTCCAGATGACATTACCCAATGGCCAACACTTTAAAAATAAGACAGGCCCTAATATAGAACCTATATATATATGAACAAAAATATCACAACCAATGAAATCATATGATTAGTGCCTTACACCAGCCAGAAACCTGCACATTGAATTAGTCTTACAGATTGGTCCACCTGTAACAGACTTCAGCAGACCTCACATTGTTCTTACTAATGATAAACCGCTAAGAAGGTAATGCACAAGTCTGAAAAAAATAATCTGTGTTGGATTCCACCTACAGCTGGATGTTCAGGGTAATCCAGTTCCCAGGTGGATGAGCTGGATGACATAGATTATTATTTTATGCTTGCTGATTTGGTCAGAGCCTCTTTGTAATCACAAAGTCAGTCCATTTGTTTTCCTCAAGCATGTTACTTGGCATTTGGAGAGTGTGGAAGATTTCTGTTGTCTTAGAGAAAATACTTGAAGTCTTTGGGTGTGTCTCAAAACCTACTGATCTGTCTACGTAGACATCATAATATGCAGGCTCCGGACATGTAGGCTGTCCCAATTCTTAGATACTTTAAACATGCTGTCTACTGAGATGCCTTAAATTGGCCCGATTGTAAGGGACGGTTCCTCAGCCACTAAGACAATCTCATGATACAATGTGGGTGAACCTACGAGCAGTGAAGTTGTTTTAAAAAAGTTATTTTGATTCTCTCTGGTGTTTTAATGTGTTTCTTGAAATAAAACCACACAAAACAGCATTTTATTTGAAACTCTGTAACGAGTCGTTGACCATTTTGCAGTTTTATATTCGAGCCTTTAGCATTTATGCCCAATAGCCTTGGGCTATTGTTTTGGATAGCAGGCTGGTAGCTTAGCAACTAACTAAACCACCAGTCAGTGGGTGGGAACAAGCCATGACGCAGTTCCTCTCTAACTAGAGTAGAGATGTCAGACAGAACGCTACCTAATTAAACAGCTGCCTACATAGACAGTGCCTACTTAAGGCTTACTAGGTTTTGAGACAGACCCATTATCTTCCTTGACTAAACAAAGGCAGAAATCTTGCCCTCACTTTATATTTAGTGTTTCTAATAACTACTCAGTTACACATGAACAACACATGCAACAACAATGTAACTAGTCATGATGTAGCCACTGTAATTGAGTGTAGCATATGTAATTACACATGTGTATAAAATTCTTTTTGGCTCATGTAATTACATGTGGGCATTTTAATAGTTACTACAGCATATCTTCTCTTGTGATAATACCATAAGAGTAATTCCATTTGTGGTTAGATGTCTTTTCCAGGACAGGAATGAAGAATGACATTTACAGTACATATACTTAATGTAATTATTACACATTTCCATATAATGCTGAACACAACATCTGAGAAAAACTACCAACTCGGATACACCAATGTTATTACCAATGTGTAATTAGAGGATAGAGAATATACTGTAACAACTGTCAATATATTCTTATGTACTCACGAGAGGCAAAAAAGAAATTGATATGTTCGTGTAATTACATAAGCTGTACTGCTGTAATCCATCTGTAACAGTGGCCACGTCAGTAGTAGTTGCATTGTTTTTGCATGTGTTCCACATGTGTTATTAGAGACGCTTAATATGAAGAATTTTTAGTGAAGTATGTCCTAAAAGAAAAGCAGTGGATGTTTTCACTGTCCATGTATCCCATATCTGATTTTCTCACTTTCTCTGTAGATGCCCCTCGCACTGTATGGGTGAACGTATCGCAGGAGGTCATGGAGGGAACTTCAGTCGTACTGCACTGCGATGTGGACAGCAATCCTGCACCCCGGATTTCCTGGCACTTTGGAGATGATGAGCTGATGTCAGAAACAGCCTCAAAATCTTCGCTTTATCTGGAGTCTCTGACTCCGGAGCAGGAGGGCGTGTACACCTGTGTTGGGGACAATGGCTATGGAGTCATGAACACCTCCATGTATCTGGCTGTGAAGTGTAAGCCTTGATCTGCACAATGATGCCTTTCTGTACATCCATCGCTCCATTTCACACACCCATTCATAATTCCACACTAGAAGCTTTGATGCTCATCCTAAGAGCAACTCTGTATTGTGGTGTCCTTCTGTCAGAGGTGTCAAGTAACAAAGTACAAATACTTTGTTACCTTACTTAAGTAGAAATATTGGTTATTTATACTTTACTGGAGTAATTATTTTTCAGCTGACTTTTTTACTTGTACTCCTTACATTTACACTCCATTATCTGTACTTTGTACTCCTTACATTTACACTCCATTATCTGTACTTTCTACTCCTTACATTTACACTCCATTATCAGTACTTTCTACTCCTTACATTTACACTCCATTATCAGTACTTTTGGCTCCTTGCATTTTAAACAATCGTGTTACTCCTATTTTATTTACAGCTTGTTTTCATTCATGTACATTTACATTCCAGTAAAGATTATTGATAACATGCCTTTGAAGTTTGACTCTTTGCACCATTACAATACTTATAGGCAGTGCTTAATTTGTGCTGGATCTTGCCGGAACAAGATCCGGCACCTCTCATATTTCAGGTACCTGTGTTTCAGAACTTATTTATGTGGATCTACCACCTCTTTGACATCTTTTTTTTGTAGGACACCAAAAGCTATTCGTCCAGTGGCATCTCTGGGATTTTATGGTTGCAGCTCCTTACTGCATTCATAAGCTAAGATTATTTTATTGTATAGAATGCTACTATGTTAGATGGACACTGTTGTGTCTATGCGTTCCAGGACCTTTTCCTTTACTGCCACTTGCTGGATCACCCCACCTTTAGTTTTCCATTACCTGATGTTTTACAAATTAAGCACTGCTTATAGGCAACTAGTCATCATATCTTCTGCTTCATGAAACACATGTTAATGTTCAGTAGTACTGGAGTAAAAAGCTGGAGTTGATACTTCAACTTCTACAGAAGTATATTTAAACCCTAGTATTTATACTTAATATAAATATAAAAGTAATGAATGTGAATACTTTTGACACCTTTGGCTCCTCTTCATGTTCATAGATCCCCCGAGGGAACCGTGGGTGAACGGTTCTCTGACAGTGCAGGAGGGCTCCTCGCTGGCTCTCCACTGCAGCACTCAGGGCAATCCTGCTCCTACGCTTACCTGGCTAAAGGATGGGGAGTTGGTGGGAACTATAACAGCTGATGAGGTGTCTGTACTGGAACTGCTGGAGATCACACCCCAGATCGACGGCACTTACCGCTGCCTGGCCGAGAACGAACACGGCCGTGCCAGCAGCTCTTTAAACATCACTGTGGAGTGTAAGAACTTTATAACTGAGCTGAAAGTTTTTACAGCTTTTTACTCATAGTCTTTTAAACAAGCAGCAGAATCTACAATTTAATTAATATCATGCTTATTTTATAAATGGAGAAGAGGTAGTTCATTATAATGAGAATTTTATAATGGGAAGTTTTTTTCTTGACATTAAAGCAAACTGACAAATACCGCTGTCCAAAAAATCCCCAAAACTAAAAAATGTATCTCAATTTTTGTTGATTTTCATTTTTCTATATCATTTGAATGTGACAGCTGCTCTTTATGTACTGTGAAAGTTTCATAATGAATGGACCAATAGAAATGCTCCAGAATACTCTTATTATTAACTTGCATTGGTTTTTGGCCTCTCTTTTCTGTAAAGTCACTGTTTTGGAGGTGCTTGTATTTTTTTGGACAGTAAGGATATAATAATAATAATAATAATAATAATAATAAATTATTATTATTATTATTATTATTATTATAGTTGACGCCCTATGCATGTCTGTATATTCTAATGGACAACTACTGAATGCATATTTGCTGAAAAAAATCAAACATAAAATGTGGCCTGTGCAGAAATGAAGGAACATTGTGTATTTCATGTTTCCCCCCAAAACAGAAATTGACAACAAGTTTGCTTCCTGTAGAGAAGTGTTAACATTATAAAATCTAAAAAAAAATACTATTTTACTGTGGGGCGTTCAGACTTTTGTGACTGCAGTTAAATGTGCAAGTACATTTGAATAGTATGACATACATTTAAAACACCTCTCCTGAGCACTCAATAGGTTTAATAGAGAAACATCCATTATTTTTTTAGTGTTTGAGAATAGAACAGTGATACTTGAAAGATCTAACCAGAGGTAAATAAATATGAACAAATAACTGAACAATAACTGTATCTTTTCTCTTTGTCTCTGTAGTTGCCCCCATTCTACTGGAAGATTCCAAGTGCACTATAGTACGAGAGGGTGTACAGTGTGTCTGCATAGCATCAGGGAACCCTGAGCCTTCCATTGAGTTCTACCTGCCTGACCTCAACATCACTATTAATGAAACAAATAGCCGATTCAACTACTACACACATTCAGATGGCTACACGTCAACTGGCATGATCAAACTGCGAGAGAAGGGGGAAAGGGGGAATAATGGTGGTACAGCTGTTCACGTGCACTGTAGCATCAGCAATATATATGGCTCTGAGACTATCCGGCTTGAGCTGCAGCAAGAGAGTGAGTTCTTCAGCCAGCCCTTAAGAATCGGTTCAGCAAAAAAGATATGTTTAACAAGTTTAACAAAGTCCTGGATTAGGCAAAAGGATTTTTTTTATTGAACAATTCTTTTCAGTTCTTATGTTTAAGGCTGGCTTGTGGTCTAATAATTGATGGGAAGTGTTTAGTAGGTTTAAATCAATGTACTGACCAAACTTGGCCTATATAACTTCTTTTCATGCAATAGGTATAGCAAACCTTTATGATATACACTTAAATACACTGTCCTTTATCTAATTTAGAGAAGTTCATGTCATGTTTCAGAAAAGTACATGATGGCAGTGATAGTGGGAACTATCGGAGGAGTGGCAGTCATCGCTTTTATCATTGCAGCTGTGAGATACGTGGGCCAAAACAACAAAAAGTGAGTAACCTGTGATAACCCATGGGACAGAGCTGGGGAAAAGAGGGAAAACAAGGAAACACCCAAGCCTAGTCATCCATTCTTGAATGTGTTTCTTTTGGCATTGGCTCTAAAAGCCATAACCCCATCCACAGATGAAACAATTGGATCAAATGGTAAGATGGTACACATGCAATGAGTAGGGAAACAATATGACACTGTTGGCCATGATGTGGATTCCAGATGACCAGACTAACAAGACAGGCTCTATTGCCCCTCCATTGCTTTCTAGCCTTAAACCGCTAAGCTATGCAAAGCAAAGCCACTTAACCTCAAGTGTTTCAGCAAACATCCAACCACTATTTTGTTGTTTTTGTTCCCAATGGAGAAAAACAAAAAAAGCAATTCTATCGCAATAGCCTCTTGGCTAGGGAGGCGAAAGCGATCCCCTTTTATTAAAATGGATGCCCAGGCTTACAGTGTTGCCCTGAGCTAGTCAATAGCGTCATTCCGTGTGAGACAGAGTCTCATCCTCTGACTCCACCCTCCAGAGAGAATGGCAACCCTGGGCAGGACGTGGGATCTAGAGTGGAGAATCCCTCCATGTTCTACAGCGCAGTCAAGAAGGACAAACAAAGTCTCAGGAAAAAAGTGGTGAGATATTATGATGATGACTGACATACATACCATTATAATACTATTTTTACATGTGCAGTTGTGATTACAGTGGTTTTTGCTGATGTCTTGGGGTTGTTAGATGCTATGCAATCACTGCGAAAAGATAATCACATTCTACCAATTACCACCATTTAATCTCTATGACATACACGGATAGTGGATTGTGTAGTGATCCAGCTCCCATTATGAACAGACTATTGATTGCCTTTTGCTATTATTGTACTTGTAGAAACTGAGAAGTTCCTTCAGAACATGTCTATGTTACTAGGAGCTATAGGAATGGCATGTTTCATGTTTGTTTTGGTGGTTTAAGATGTAACCCAGAAATGCTGACAACATTTGTCCTGATTTGTCCAGCTTTTTTACACATACATAGTTCTCAGCGTCTACGCGAGATCATCCCAGACTTTTTTGCATGCCAAGTGTGGATGGTGGTTTATGATGGAGAGTCACAGTGTGGCCTCAGCTTCAAAGCATTTCCTGACTGTTCCCTCCTCCTTCATCGCTTTTCTGCATTCTCTGTCTCTTTTTCTTCCTCCTAACTTACCAGCTTAAGACTGAGCTGCTGGGCTCTAAGTTTAATTCCATCCTAGAAGAGAGCACGGTAAGGCTGCAACTTAAGACGAGCTCACAAATCAATGACTGGAGTACCAGTACTAGCCTTAAACAATAGAGAAAGACAGCAATGAGAAACAATTCCAGATTCTTTGTGTCTGATTCATCTGTAACCTTGCTTTAATGAGACTGCCTATTGCCTAAGCTAACAGGATATCATGCTTGCTTTCTTTGCCTTTGCTGTAGTTAACTAATAACTTGCCATCTCATATTATTGTAGAAACTGACTGGGTGTCAATTCACACCAACATAAAAAAAAAAAAAATATTGCTCTTCTTGGCAGGGAGACGACGGTGATTACCAGTCTGTTGGCCCGATGGCAGGCCTGGAGAGGCAAGAGCTGAACTACGCGGCCCTGGAGTTTGTACGAGGGCGCCCTCGCGAGGGAGGTTTAGGGCGAAGGGATGACGGCAGTGACTACACAGAGATCAAAGCCAAATGAATCGCGATCCTTCCCTGAAGCCTCGACCAAAAGGGATACAGTGGCCACTAGGGCCACATCAATTCCTCTCTATTTCGTTCGCAAGTCGGCCTTTTCCCTCTCCTTTTACTTACTCCAAATTGACCGTAGCCATGATTCCTTTGGCAAGAGCTGCCTGTAGCAATGCCCCATTTATCAGATGCTCTCCTGTTTTTCGTTTTTTTACTTTCTGTTTCAGTCCACGGCTGCAACCATACCAGACTTCCGGCAGTAGTTCAATTGAGCAAGTGACAGAAACAGCTTGTAACCTGTTTTATTGAAAGAGTATTATATTGAAAACTCAAGGGGAGAGCATGTTGATTGGTTGCAGCCCAGGGCCCATATTCATAAAGCTTCTCATAGCTGATGTAGGATCCGTTCCTGTCAATGAAGTCAAAGTAACTGATCCTAGATCAGTCCTCCCACTCAGAGAAGCTTTGTGAAGATTGGGCCCAGGTCTACACTCTTAAAAATAAAAGTGCCAGGGTTCTTTGGAGCGATGCCGTAGAAGAACCACTTTTGGTTCCCTTAGATCTATTTCTGGAAATGAGACTGTAATGGTTTTAACCATACGACCAAGCCAAGAACTATTCAGGAACCTTTATTTTTGAGTGCGTTTCTCACTAGTGGTTCAACACTGTGTCCACAGCAAGCCGAAGCGTCAGGGAACGAGACGACGCGTCTCGATGTTCTAGCACTATCTCCAACTGTGGGTTTGCAGGCAGAATGTTTTCGCTAATCCAGTGGGTTTCTCATCCACTTCCTAAGTGTACCAGATTATACACTCAATGCAGCATGCATTCAGTGACTCTCTTTCATTGTGCCCTAAAGTGATTGTTTAAGTGTCTTTGGGTTTCCGCAGCAGACATGAATTGGTGACGAAATCGTGGTAACATGTCCTATGAATACTGTATTTGAAATGCATTATAAATATATTAAAAAAACACATTGTTTTAACTGCCTATACACAGTTATAGTAACATGCATGATACTTTATAGATGTTTTACAATGTCAGGTCTCATAATGCAATATAACACCTGACCATAAGAACATTGCATACATTGTATGGAATGCACTATAACACACTATTAGACAATTCCAGCATATTTTCTGGATCACAAGATATCCTGTTGTACATCCAGGTAAACATTTATTCACCCCATACAGAAGGGAGACGATTCTGTGAGAGAACAAGAGCCAATTTTTGGACCTGCTCTCCTTTAAATTCTTTAAAAAAAGGAAACAGAAACTGTTTTTTTTAAGCTAACTGGAAACTAGAATGCTAAACTTGCTGGCTACAGGTTAGCAGTTAACAGCACAAAGAGCTGCTTTATCTTAGCTGGTAGACAACAGTAGTAAACAACAACTGAATGTTTAAGGAACATAGTATAAAATTAGGAAATGTTTGTTTTGTTCACTTCTTCTTCTACATCCTGTATTAACTGTCATGTAATGATCTAACTTTAAATTAGATTAGATTTGATTAATGTTATTTACCCTATGACTGCATGTTATAAAACACTTCATTTAAAGCTTGTAATGACCTGATTTAATGCTCTATAACATTAGTGTATACAACATTCTCATGAACTGATATTATAATATGTTATAGAACCTGATATTATAAAGGGTTATACATCCCACTACTTAAGAGCATTTATATAGTTATGAGGGGCATTCTACAACTCTTTGTATGCCATATATGGCCTTATTAATGTATTTATGATGCATTCTGAGTATAAGATTTATGGGCAGTGTTACCAGGACAGTTTCTCCATTTGAGCAACTGAGAAAGAGCCAACAACTTGTCTGATTTATGGGTCATTTTATTCTTTACCAGTTCACAGTGGTGATGCTTATTTAGTTCACTTATGACCTAATGACACATGACATGCACTCTTAGAAAAGGTCCAGTGTGCTCTTTAAAGGGAAAATGTATTTTTGATGCTATTTTCAAATGCAGGATTTTAAAAAGAGAGGTGGTCACCGGTTTAAGGACTTTTGTAAGATTGCACGAGACAAACAGCAGAACGACTAACGCTAAGAAAGTGAAGTGGACTGTTACGGCCCTTTTTTGCTGACATATCATTGCGTGTTGTCCTACCTTCACATGTTGAACAAACACCACTTCATGTTTTTTTTTTTACAGTTCTGAACAAAAACACGTTGACAGTTATGTAATAACTATCTATGACTGGATGAGGTTGTAGCAAAATATCAGTGACACCAACCAGTACAGCAGAATGCAATCCGACAGGGTGACGTAGATATCTGAGGCAAAGAGGAAGTCATATGAGAACCATTAAACAAAAAAAAAAAAAAAAATGCACATTGCTAGACAAAAACAAACAGAAGCATTGTGCAGAAGAGTATCACTTTACCCAACAGTGCTTTGAATAAATGTATATTTATTATCCTTAAACATCCTCCATTGAGGTTATATCAAATTAATTAGAATAAGCTTTCTCAATGTACAATGTATGTACAGATCTCAAATCTCAAAAGTCATAGAACTTGATTTTACTAACAGTGTAACACATATAATGGCTTATATCTGTAAAGTATTCGTTAAAGGCACCTCGGTTGGTGAAGGGATACTGTAATGTGTAAATATGTATCTGCTCTCTGTTGCGAATCCTTGAAAATACATTAAACTCAATGTTATTTTCAGGATTTTCAACACAAAATGACATTAAATATGCAACGAGTAACACTGATTGAGAACACAAATAAATGCTTCACAATATTTTATTTATTTGTAAACATAAACGTCACAAGACAAGTTTTGTTGGTGCAGTCTAATTTTTGTGCATTGTAAAAAGATGATAACGTTGTAATGATGATAACGTTGAAGTTATTTTTTCTTTATTTACGTAATAATTCGGACTCTGCGATCTTTATATGGAAAAAAAGCATTGTTCAGAGCTAATCATGTATTTGATGTTTTGCTTGTTATCCTTTTTTGTTAAAAAAAACCTTTTCAGCCTCAATGCCATCCTCCTTAATGCAAAAAATAAAATGAAATGAGAAGGAAATTGTGTCTTCTGACTATTTTTCTTATTTTATTCTTAAATTATAATGTAAATGCTGTGTTAAAAACATTAACACTATATGTTAGATCTGGGCCAGAGAGGGACTGCAGACTTTCCATACTAAGAGTTACACGATGCCGACCTTGGGCATAAGCTCTTGAGGGAAATGAGTCAGACAAAGCCAGACACTTGTGGTTAGAATAAAGTTGTGAAGCTTTAGTACCAGAGAGGGTTCCAAACACAGTGTCGAATGACAGACTAGGGTTAAAACCAGAGAGGGCCAAGAAACACTATAAGGGACATGAAAAAATTTAATCGGGAACTAAGAAACTCGATGCCGACCAGCCCACCCCTTAAACACACACACCTGATTCAAACGGTCAGGCTAAATTTGATGCCATAAGCTCTTGAGGGAAATGAGTCAAACAAAGCCAGACACTTGTGGTTAGAATAAAGTTGTGAAGCTTTAGTACCAGAGAGGGTTCCAAACACAGTGTCGAATGACAGACTAGGGTTAAAACCAGAGAGGGCCAAGAAACACTATAAAGGGACATGAAAAAATTAATCGGGAACTAAGAAACTCAAAAAACAGGAAGGCAACAAGACAAAGATCTTCTGAAGGTGGAATCCAAATCCAAAAAATGGTAAGCACATGCAAAAACTGGGGAGTCGGTGAACTGCCTCACAATTAGATTACAAACTCTTAATGAGTGACAAGTGAGTCTTACAGGGAGATGGGTGAGAATAATAAATACTCCAGTAACACAAGCTTGGAGAGAGCTTGGTGATTGGCAGAACCAGGGGTCACATGAGGCTGATATTAACTTGTTATTCGATTTTCTGCTCCACCTTAAATAGTGCAGAAGTGACTCGCCAAACCATGTACCTCCAGACATACTTTATTTCAATTGAATAGTCAATCTTCCAGGATTAAAGTAACTTTAGGCCATTTATTTTGGTCCATTTATTATGAAACTCACCCACAATATACGGGGCAACTGGCATTTTCAAGTCATGTCAAATACAAAGATAAAAGTTTTGTTCTGACAGCAGCCATACAAGGCTGATTAGCAGCTTACCTCGATACCCAGTACTATCCTACTTACAATACAAATGAAGGTCAGTCATGTGACTGTATAGAACTATTAAAATCACTATGCCACAATTACTGCATGTGAAATTGATTGTAACAGTAATAGCAATGGGCCTAATTATTGAAATATTTGGATGTCCAAGCTCATCTTACTCTTATTTTAATAGGTATTCACACTTACAATGCTCATAATGAACACACAAGCAAATATGTGAGGGGTCAAGTAGTGATCAATTGAAGTCAATTGAAAAGAGTTCCTGAACTGGTGAAATTAACTTTGTATTGGCTTTATGATATTAATGATACTGATCCACTCTGTTTTTAGAAAATGTTGACTTGAGAAGTAACTCGTCATGATGAAATAGTTCCTTGAGACATTCTTTTGTTTCCTGCAGCAAGAAGCTCCTTAGCTCTTTCACGTGTTTAGTTTAGTTCCTTCTGTACTGCAACCTGGTACAGAGTGAATTACACCACATTAGACAGTCATGTGTCTTAATTAGCTTAACATTATTAATAGAAGTAAATGGCACTCACACACTATGATAGCCCTGACGTTCCTGCTGAAGATGAATTAAGTGTTATTACATTGATTTATGATTATTTATTGATTTACGCTGCTGTCATGATCCATCCATAATGGTAGTAGCAATTAATTACATTAGTCTACAGTATATTAGTATAATTTAATAGGAAATAACAGACATGTGTGCTCAGTGTGCAGCTATAAAACTTCCAGTTTTCATCTGAATGCTTTCTCATGCATGCAGTGCTATATTGTTGCTTTCAGTATGTGTCAACAGCCAGTTCTTTACAGCTTATTTTAGTGACTCGTCAAGATCCACATCAAGAATCCAATCACATGTTAATATTTAGCAATAAAGAATCCATGAATATATATGAATATATAAATATATATTTATTACATGGACGTATGAAGCTATGTGGGCTGCTAGTTTGAGACCCCTGTTTTAAATGGTTTGATAACATGAAACATGACATGACATGACAAGCTCAACTTTTAACTTGAAGTTGAATTTAATGGATGTTTTGGCAAAAAATCTGATTTACAAACTTTTGCCACTATTTACACCAGAAGGAGTCCAAATTTGTTTATTCATCTTAGAAGAGGACGGTGAGGCTAATATTGCTCACGAACATGTGGTTTAGAAAACATTCTGCAACTGGTAGCAAACCTTGCACACTCCCATCACAAAGCCTATGTTTTTGCCAGCACTGGCCTGCTTCAACCCTACGGCATGGCTCATCGGCATCTGCCTATTTTGGGCTATGCCTGTGGGCTTTGTCATCTTCGTGGGTTTGTCGTGATATGCTACACTGAGCTAACCCTGAGCTATCCCTGTGACGTAGTGGAGCAGCCACCAGACTCACCAGACTCATTGCACCTCCATGCACCCAGCCCCACTAATAGAGTGTTTCAATGTTGTACAAGAGAATTTAATATTGTGTGTATTTTTTGGCTAAACAAAGACATGCACATTGCAGCAAACAAGTAGTGTCCCATTGTGTGACATCACTGTTGACAGACAAGCTACAGCACCACAGCAAAACAAACATAAATGAGTAAATAAATAGAAATAAGAACATCAGTACAGAAGCTTGGCTTCAGTAATGATGTAATTGGTATCTGTGTCAGCGTTATATTATCAGCTAATTACTATACAAGATGTCTGCAAGTCCGCTCAAATTAAACTAAATTAAAAACAGATGCTGAGGCCAAAACTACTGTTGTGGAAAAAATTCTGTAACCTGTTGACTGTTTGCCTCCAACAACAGTGATACGTAAAAATGAATGATGACCACAAATTATTTAGGAGGTGAACTTGGATTGTGCAGACAGTTAACTATAGAAAGTAGGCAGCCAGTTTAAACAAAAGGGTCTGTATTCACAAGATACTGTATATACACAACATACTTCAGGAGAAGCTGTGTTTATCTGGATTCAGTATTTGTGACAACAACCAGTCCTGGTGTGATTGGCGTGATTGACTTTGCCAAATCTGTGAGACCTTAACAAAGACCCTGTTTCAGTATTGAGCAGATTATTTTGGTGACTATTGCGTTCTAGGGTTTATAAGCAACATTAGCCTCATAGCTCCAGTTCTAGACTTCCATGGCTGATTAACTACATCTGTGGCAAACAGAAAACTGGATAAGTGTGAGTGTTTCACTGAACTTTGCCTGTAAAGGTCTCGGTTACAGATGAATGTAACTGAGGACAGTGTAAGCAAGCATGTATACTCAAAAGGCACACTTCCTCATTCCGCAATCAGTTGGTACAATATGTATGTGAGTGCCTCTTTGTGGCCCTCTTCCTTAATCCCACTGACATACAATGTATCTGGAGTCCCAACAGTATTAGAAAATAAGCTCAGTTAGGAAATTGTCGTAGCGTATATGACTGTATTGATGAACTAAGGCACCACAACGACTACAACTACACACAAAGAACTATGTAGAGGAAACCTATAGACAGTAAAGACTAAGCAGACTCAACCCACTGAGCATTTTATTAGGCACACCTAAGCCTTGGTTTAAGTTAAAGAAGTGAAACTATGGGTATTGTAATTGACAATACTATAGATTATCATGGAGGAAACATATCGAAAATATAACATTAAAAATGGAGGGAGGTTTATCTGTAATAAGATGATGCTTCAGGATTTTTTCCACAAAAAGCTTTAAAGCTTGTAACACAATTGTTAGTACTGTCTAATCTAGATTACAGTGCAGCAGTGTGGTCGAATTAAAAGAAACACCTAATGAAATTACAGTTAATGCTAAATAAGACAGTGAGAATATTATGATGCCCATACAAAATGCATACTGAACTAGAGTGGCTGATGGTTGAAGACAAACCAAGTGCGACTTATAAAGAACACATATGAGGTCAAATATCTAATGATTAATTAGAACAAATAAAAGAGAGAGAAAACAATATGACAAGATATTGAACAAAAAAAATAACATTAATTCACAGAGCTATTAAAGAGGTGAACTCCTTATCTGACTCAC